>JALIRH010000025.1:3808716-4446216 GCA_023055505.1 Callipepla californica brunnescens
ATTCTGGCTTAATTACCAGCAGTTTCTTGGGTGAAGCTGAAAAAAGCATCTTTGTTCTATGGAGAAAGCTGTGCATTTATATTTGTGAAAGTTTTGTTCCTACATTCCATCTGTATCACCATGTACTTGATCATTTATACTCCCAAAACACAGAGTTCAAGGTGACTTTAGGCATATGAATTCAGAATTATATTACAGTCATTATGAAAGCCTATTTTTACAGTGTTTTGAACTTTGACGTATACTATCTTCAAGATGCTTTAGCTTTTGGGTTTCATTTTATCTGAACTTGTGAATATATTGACACGCATATGTATACTTCAAAAGTCATTCTCTGCATCCCTTACAAGGTTAAAAAAAAATGAAAAAGTCAGCTTGTAAAATGAAAAATCAGGCTTAGGACCAGTGCTTCAAGTTTTGCTAATTGTTTTAATCTGCTTTGCGACAACTTCAAGAGATTCAGCCTTATGGAATTCTTAATTTAAATAACACACAGAGACAAAGCAAATATAATATTCTTCAAAACACTCCCATGTTGTGATGGATCTTTAACACGTACTCTCAGACCAGAGCACTCAATGCACGGCTGACCACCCAGGCTTGAGACCACAAATGGAAAGAGAGATGCAAATGAGTACCTGAATAAAGCTAGATGGCAACTGCTTTTTAGGAAAGATCAGCTGGCAGGGCGAGGTGATGGAGTTGCTTTTTATGTGAGAGAGCAGTTAGAATGTACTGAACTCCACTTGGGGGAGAGTGACGTAGCAGGGGAGAATTTGTGGGTGAGAATCAAGGGGCAGGCTGGTAAGGGTGACACTGTTGTGGGTGTGTACTGCAGGCCCCCTGATCAGGAAGAGGAGGTTCATGAGGCCTTTTATAAGCAATTAGAAGTAGTGTCACGTTCCCAGGTATTGGTGCTTATGGGGAACTTCAATTATCCAGATATTTTCAGGGTGAGCAACTTGGCCAAGCACACACTGTCCAGACGGTTCTTGCAACGTGTTGAAGACAACTTTCTGTTGCAGGTGGTGGAGGAACCGACACGGGGAGGGTTGTTACTGGACCTTATTCTCACTAAAAAGGAAGGATTTGTTAAGGAAGTAAAGGTTGTGGGCAGCTTGGGTTGAAGTGATCACAAGATGGTGGAGTTCAAGATCATGAGTGGAAGGAGCAAAGCAAAAAGTAGGATTGCTACCTTGGACTTTAGGAGAGCCAACTTTGATCTCTTCCAGCACCTACTTGGAGCTATCTCATGGGCTAGGTGTTAGAAGGTAAGGGGGCCTGTGAGAGCTGGTCAGCATTTAAACAGTTCTTCTTCCAAGCTCAGGATCAGTGCGTCCCTGTGAGCAAGAAACTGGGAAGGGGTGTCAGGAAACCTCAGTGGAAGAGCAAAGAGCTCATGCGCAAACTCAATAGGGAGAAGAAGGTCCATGAAATGTGGCAAAAGGGTCTGACCACTTGGAAAGAATACTGAAAGGTTGTCAGGGCCTGCAAGGATGCAACGAGGAAGGCCAAAGCCCACCTGGAACTGAATCTGGCAAAAGTGATAAAGGATAATAAAAAAGGCTTTTTAAGTATGTTAACAGTAAAAGGAAGACTAGGGAGAATGTGGGCCTCCTATGAGGTGAGGGGGGTGTTCTGGTAACGAGGGATGCTGAGAAGGTGGAGATACTGAATCCCTTCTTTGCTTCTGTCTTCAGTGAAAAAGCTATCCCTCAAGAATCCCAGACTTTGGAGGTTAGTGAGAGGGTCTGAGGAATGAGAGACTTTCCTTTAGTCAGGGAAGTGGTGGTCCATGAGCACCTAGGCAACGCTAATGTTCATAAACCTGATGGGGTGCATCCACGGGTGCTGAGGGAGCTGGGGGAGGTGACTGCTGAATGTCTCTCTATCATCTTTGAGAGGTCTTGGAGAACGGGCGATGTGCCTGAAGACTGGAGGATAGCCAATGTCACTCCAGTCTTCAAAAAGGGCAAGAAGGAAGATCCTGGTAATTATAGGCCAGTCAGCCTCACCTCTGTCCCTGGAAAGGTGATGGAACAGCTTGTTCTGGATGCCATCTCCAGACAATTGGAAGAAAAGGAGGTTATCAGGAGTAGCCAGCATGGGTTCACCAAGGGGAGGTCATGCTTGACCAACCTGGTGGCCTTCTATGATGTTGTCACTGGCTGGATGAATGGGGGGAAGGCGGTGGATGTAGTCTACCTTGACTTCAGCAAGGCATTTGATACTGTCTCCCATGACATCCTTATAACAAAGCTAAGGAACTTTGGGATGGACGAGTGGACAGTGAAGTGGTTTGAGAACTGGCTGACTGGCAGAGTGCAGAGGGTTGTTGTTGGCAGTGCAGAGTCCGGTTGGAGGTCTGTAACCAGCGTGTTCCCCAGGGGTCTGTGCTGGGTCCAGTCTTGTTCAACACCTTCATCAACGACCTTGGCAAAGGGATGCTGGCAAGTCTGCTAATGATACGAAGTGAGACCTGGACAGGCTTGAGAGCTGGGCAGTCAGAAACTGGATGAGGTTTAACAAAGGCAAGTATAGGGTCTTGCACCTAGGGAGGAATAATTGCATGCACCAGTACAGGCTGGGGGATGACCTGCTGGAGAGGAGCTCTGTAGAGAGGGACCTGGGTGTCCTGGTGGATGACAGGTTGACCATGAGCCAGCAGTGTGCCCTCGTGGCCAGGAGGGCCAATGGCATTCTGGGTTGCATTAAAAAGAGCATGGCCAGCAGGTCAAGGGAGGTGATCCTCCCCCTCTACTCTGCCCTTTGAGGCCTCATCTGGAGCACTCTGTTCAGTTCTGGGCTCCCCAGGTATAAAAAAGACAGGGATCTCTTGGGAAGAGTCCAGCGGAAGGCCACAAAGATGGTGAAGGGCCTGGAGGATCTCCCCTGTGAAGAAAGGCTAAGTGAACTGTGTCTATTTAGTCTTGAGAAAAGAAGACTGAGTGGGGACCTGATCCAGGTTTATAAATGTCTGAGGTGTGGGGGACAAAGTGGCGAGGCCAGACTCTTTTCAGCAGTGTGTGGAGACAGGACAAGGGGCAGCGGACAGAAACTGCAGCACAGGAGGTTCTGCACAAATGTGTACAAGAACTTCTTTACGGTGAGGGTGACAGAGCACTGGCACAGGCTGCCCAGGTGGGTTGTGGAATCTCCTTCTCTGGAGATATTCAAGACCCGACTGGACGCCTACCTGTGTGACCTGGTGTAGGGAACCTGCTCTGGCAGAGGGGTTGGGCTCAATGATCTCTTGAGGTCCCTTCCAACCCCTGTGATGCTATGATCTGGTATTGGATCTCCAAATACCAGAGGATGCTTTTGAAAGTATCATTAATTCTGCATTTACACAAAACCTGGAAAAAGTTATTTTTTCCAATACCTCACATTGTGTCTTACATTTAAGAACTTTGTCCCAAAGAATTACTAAATCTATTAATTATCTAGATACAACACAGAGGCACCAACACAAACTATACTTGACTGCTTCAACATCACTTCAGAAACTTAAAACATGTAGTCACACTAAATACAACTCTCTTAGTCACTTCTTGGCAGAACTGGAAATCTCTAAACAGAGCTGACCCACGATTCATAGCAAGGATCCTAAGCTTAGTGCTGAGTCACTCAAAGTTTCCAGTTACTTGATAAAAATTAGATTGATATTTCTTCTATTACATCTAGCAGTACTTACTGGGAAACTGCCCAGCAAAATTAGAATTATTTTTCTATAAACTAACACTCAAAAAATGTATTGTTCCAATCGTTGCAAATAACAGTTTATCTGAAACAATCCACACACATCTGTTTCCAAAACACAACTTTCCAGAAAGGAAATCAGTTTGGTATTATAAACAGCGAAGAACTGGAAAATCACACTAAGTATATTTTTGACATACTATTAGGAAGGAGTCTTCAATGTCTATAAAGAATTAATCTTTCTTGCCTGGGTAAATTTAATCCTGACCTGAATGAAAAAGTTTACCAATAGTAGAGAATTTCACTAATACAATCAGTTTTGAAAGAAATTTCTAAGAGCATAATGAATTATCTAAAAGATTAGGTGACAATAACAATTTTTACCACTGTCTTTCCTTTGCCTGCCACCATATATTTGTCATCAGAATAGAAAGTATCTGTCAGCAATGAAACATACATACAAGTGCCAAAATTGGTTACTAAAAGAATAAAAGTTTACAAAAGTTAATTAAATAGTATTTAATGTTTGAAGATTTCAACAGAACTTGACTTTGCTATTGATTCCCAAAAACAGTTTCTACCCATGTGTACTGTAAGAGACAACCTTCATTCCTATCTCAAAACCTAAAGGTGTTCTGCTACAATATCACCAACAAAATAGTTTTGTTTGGATGTGTAGAATACCGTACCAAAATTAAATTTTATGTATTGCCTATACACACTGTTAATCTTAACTTCACTATTATAAATATCATTTACCATGAAGATAATAATCCTTTTTAAATATAAAAGGATAAAATAAATTATTCTCCTTATGTGGAAAGGAGTAGTCTTCAGTGTAGATTTCAATAATCCATGGTCAGAAACGGAGCTGCAGGGAAGCAACTTCTGCTTTTCATTTATACCTTACGTACTAAAGACATCAGAAAAGCAAAGCTTAAAAATTACTAATGAAAATAGCCAGTAGATATCTTTTTTATAGAAAAATGAGAATCTTCCACATACACGTTATGCTTGACTGTTGATTACATGACTTGATTGGTCTGAATAAAAGTAATGATTTTAGTTTGTTTTAGCTTTCTCATACAACAATTTCAATTATAAACAGGATGACATTTTAACACACTTAACAGTGATCATTTTCAATATTCTTGTATTTCAGAAAACAAAGCAGATTAAATGCAGGCTTATTCATCAAAGGTACTCAATTAAAGACATGTAGGACTTACAGTTTGGGCAATATATCAATAAACATTTAGAATTCTAAACGGTCAGTAATTATAATCCCTTAAAATTTCAGTTCAGTGTGGCCAGATCAATTGTCCCAGAGTATGCAACAACACAGTTTGAAAAGCTCACCTAGAACAGCTGCTGTACCAAAATTTAATGGAATGTAAAAAGTGTTTTAACCTTTTCTGAACTGTATGTCAGAGTCAATACGACTCAACCAAGTGAAAGAAATCAGCCTTGCCACTTTGAAGTAGCCTATACTAAAGTGAAACATTATTTTCTTTGATATGGTAATCTTATCACATTCTACTTATTTATGCCACTACCAATTTTCTATTGGATTCACTCTTCCCAATGTGAAGCACAGTTGAAGTATGAGTGATTTTGTTAATATCCTAGCTGTAGTTTTACTCAGTAAAACCAGTATGTAAATAAACAAAAAATCACATATCTCACAATAATTTCAGAAGTGATGAAAAATGCCACATGTAACCAGTGGCAGGAAGGCTACCTGGAGGCCAGTCACTAACAGAGAACTCCATGAGGTAATGCAGCAGCAGTAGCATTCAACCTTTTCATTAATCATGTGGACAATGGATGATGAGGAGGATGTGGTTATAAAATGGTTTTGTGGAGAAGGAGTTGGGTATCCTAGCAGACTGCAAGTTGAATGTGAAACAGCAATGTGCCCTTGCAGTAGAGAGGGTCAATGGTATCTGGGGTGCATTAAGAGAAATGAAGCCACTGGATAGATAGAAGTGACCCTCCCTTCAGTGACAGGATAAGAAGCAACAGGCACAAGCTCAAAGAAAATTCTAAACTTTTACATCAAGTGGATACCAGGAGAGGATAAGAAGGGATGCCATCCAAAGGGACCTGAACAAGCTTTGGCTCACACAAGCCTAAGGAGATTCAACAAGACCAAGTGTTACACTTCTGTTGAGACAATCCCATATATGTGTACAGACAGAGAGAAGAACTCAAAGAACTTACTGATAGCAGCCCTGCTGAGAAGGAACTTGCAGGTCTGGTGGACAAAAAGCTTGTATGTATTTAGAGCTTTAAAGTCCAATCGTATCCTGCACTGCACCAAACGTGGGTTGCCAGCAGAGAGAGAGATGAGATTGTCCCCTGTGCTCTGTCTTCGTGAGGCCCCGTCTGGGGTACTGCAATCAGGTCTGGGGCCTCCAGCACAAAAATGATGTGAGACATTGACACAGGTAGTCCAGAGAAGCTGTGGATACCCCATCCCTAGAGGTGTTGAAGGCCAGACTGGATGGGGCTCTGGGTAGCCTGATCTAGTGGAAGGCAACCCTGCTCACAGGAGGGGGATAAGAACTAGATAGTCTTTAAGGTCCAGCACAAGCCATTGTATGATGCTATGATTCTCTAAGCTGTATGATTAAGTATCTGTAACTATTTCTTCATGCCTATTAAACTGTTAAAACAAACATCATCTCTACCATTAGAACAACCAACTCCTTTCATTTAAAAGGTTTTTTTTTGAACTTCAATAATTTTATGTGAAGTATTTCTGGGAACAATTAAAGGAGTCATTCATATAATTAGATGATTACCCCCACCTATATTAACAGGTCTTCACTGAAGTTTCACTGATTGCCAAAAGGCATTTTAGCAAATACTAATAGTCACAGTATCTTGCATGAAACACAATGGAAAGGAAGACATCCCTATGCCAATAGTTTATCTACTTAAAACCTGTATCAGGAGATCCAATGCTTTCACTTGTTAAGGAAATTGTTATTGTGTTCAAGATGTGCTGAACAGTTTTCTTCATATCTGGAAGACCATAATCTTAAACAGCACAGCAGTCCTTGACCTACCAGATAATAGGAGACTATAATAAAGAAGTTAATAAGTTTGTTCAGACATCGTAATTTGAAAACACCTGAAGACATTCATCAGAAAAGTACATGTTTGTTCTGTTACTAAGCTCATGCTGCTTCCCAAGAGAATGGATAAAACTCCAGGGATAGGAGAAAGATTGCTTTTGCATTTCACAGATAGACATCCTACACCAAGAAACATTAGTCACTATAGGCATATTATGTTGGCAGTATCATAACTCAAAAAAAAAATCATTTCCATTACCTTCTTTAAAAATAAGTGCTGTGTACTGAATCTATATAATTTCCAGAAAACAGCACTGGGAGAACATTAGAGTTCTTGAAATTCTTCCATATAAACTCTCCAAAGAAGAAAAATGCTATCTTCTGCCCATATGTTCAGCAAATAAGTACCTGTGAAATTTTCTTTCAGCTACTAAACCACCTTATAAGACATCTAGTCAATATGATAAAATCATGGATTACAGCTACCTAAAAAACGGAATTTAATGGGCATCAAAAAAAGAAAAGGCCAATTAATTAACAGTTTCTCTCATGCATAACCACAAGCAGAATGCAAGTTACATCTGCACAGAATTTACTGTCTGAATTGTCACAAGTATACCTCTATTTGAAAAGAATCAATATAAAACTCATCACAAACTAAAGCTAGATACTGATAAAGTACTATATTTATACTTCCTTTACATTAGCCTTTGTTTTTGAAAACTATTCTGTATGAGTTGTTAATAAGGACACCTACTGTAGTAAAGAGAAGTGTGCTAATCCTGAGTAAGAAAAAACATTACCCCTAAAATCATTATCCAAGAAGGAACATTCTCCACAAAGAACATGAAAAAAGTTTTACTAAATAATAGTATAACATCACATGCCCACACATTATCTGTATAAATGGATACAGAGTGTACACTATATTTCATTAGGCATTGGCACAGAGAAATTGCTGTTCTCTCCCTTTCTTATACATCTCTGTCATGGTTTTAGGATTTTCACGCTACCAGTATTTTACATCATAATATCATTCAAGGCACTGGGAGTTAAAGATCATTGTTGCTGTTTTGTTTTTAGGCCTGTCTCCCACCTCCCTACCCTTTTCACTTTTTTCCCCTTTTCCCTTTCCCGGAGAGTGAGACTGTGGGCCCCTACACCTCATTAGTCATGGAACTGGGCCAGAGTGGCTCAAAACGGTTGGCAATCTCCAATTCAGTGCAGTGCCTATGACACTTTATTCTTACATCTATGAGTATCAGTAATGTGATCTGTGAACATGAATACTGCAGATCTGCAAACTGCATATCTCCAGAAAAGCACTTGTATGTCAGAAGCAGTACAACTATCCCAAACTGCTGCAACATACGCAGCTTCATTTTTCTTGGACTTTCATTCTGTATTCCTCTTGGTGCAATTCTACCTGGCAAAGACAGGACTCATAACTTCTGTACTGGATGCAGTATTGTGTCCTTGCTTACTAAGATAAAATTATTCGTTATGCAGAAAACCATCAATGATCTTTTACAGTCAATGAATTTTCTACAGATGGTCATGAGTTACATACTGTATTATTCAAACCACTCTTATAAATGCTAATGCCAGGAGGAAATGAAGGTTTTCTATACTGTATTCTGGTTAAATACAAAAAGAAAAAATATAAAATAAAATTGCAGTAATATATTTTCTTTTGAATATATTTGACATGATTTGTACCTGAGTGTTAGTAATTTAACTCTATCAATGATGATACTGTTCACGTTCTGACAGAGCAACGCTGCAGCACTTGGCCTGCTCCCAGGTTGCCCTGTTTTGTGCACATAAATGCTCTCAGCATTTGGATGCCTTCTGGATGTTACTGAGATATATCCTTAAGTGAATACTTCCACTTTTAGGGAAGGGTAATTAGGGCTTTGATTTTTAGCAACAGCTTAACAACAATTTTTCAAACTGGGAATCAACAGTTTGAATTCAGAGAAATGTCATAATTCTTTTTTCCTATTTTTCTTCTAATTGCTACAGTGAATTAGAAAATGCACAGCATAGGTGTTAATTAAGCCTTCATAGGAGAAAAAAAAATTAAACACACAGGTTCTGTTTGCTTTGTTTTGGAAGGGAAAGGGGGCGTTGTAAAAATACATGCAGTCAGAAGACATATCACGTCTGCTGTTTTGCAGTGCCATAATTCATGTATCCCATTCCCCCTGATCATCCCCTCCCCACCCCAGCTTATCTATTGTTGAAATGCTGAAGTACCTTATGAACATGCTTTATTCAGAGCAGCTTAGAAAGGATTTCAGGAAGATATTGTGCCCTTCCCTCCAGCTCAAAGCAAAACCAGCAATATGTAATACGATTTCAGAAAGTTCAGGCTGTTTTTGAAAACCACAAAGAAGAACCAAACACAACCTCTGTAAGCAATGTTCAGTCATCCTTAGCCACGCATCTTAATCCTAAAACTACCAGCAGTGGTTAAATGTATTACCGTGGAAGTGGACACTGCAAATTCTAAGTTACTTTTTTTCCTGAATAGAGAAAAAAAGAAATGCTAACTCTTTCTTTCTTTAGTACTAGATAAATCCATTCCATTGAATATTTCCGTGAGCAATGTCTGTACCTTAGATCTGTTACCCATGTACTGGCTCCTCTGCAGTTCATTGATTGGCAGACTCTCGTTCACTTACAGAAGTGAACATCTGAATTCAACACACAGGAAATTTCAATTTTTATTCAGGCATTTGCTCATTATACTACAATGCTTAGACTTCCCAGTTTTGAGATGCTCCATTTTCATCCAAAGCCAACTCTGTTATTGATATGATGCCCTTCAAGACCATTTTAGGATGGCTTTAGCTTTAAATGAAAACTTTAGGTTGACAACATAAACAAAATTTTTTACCATCTCTATTTACTAAAATGAAGTATACATATTGAATTGTTACAGAGGTTCATCTGGTATATCTGAAGACACATCTACAATTCTATAAAGATAAAATACAAGCTGTTCACAAAGCCTGCTCACATTTACCCTTGGAAAGTATAGCCATTAGCAGCTGTTAGAGGCAGCTCAAAATAAATACTAAAACTTCTAACCTCATCTATAAGTTAAAAGATAATATTTCTTCATAACATTTCAAAATATATCTCTGTATTACACAGAGGATATTATATAGATAAAAGATACGTATATATACATACATATAAGGATATTTTACCAGATAGCATACTCTCAGAACTGAAGTTACGATTATTATAGATGATGATTAGAGGAAATTTTGCATGCCCTGGGGGAATTTTCTCTAATGCAGGCAAAGAATCATAACTGATTCATCTCCCAGATTAGTGCAACTTATCTGCTTTTTGGACAGGATTAAAAAAAAAAAAAAAGTATCAGAGAAAGCAGATTAAAATGTAGATTTGACTGTCTTTTCCATCTGTTTCTTCCATAGCTGTTTTTCTCAACTGCGCAAGTGTCAAGGATAATCAAGTAAAAAGGCCTGGAGTAGCATACATCATTGCCTATTTAAGCTGAAGAAAGGCTGCAGTTTTTACCAGTATAAAGTTAAATGTGATCATGATTCAACATGTTCTTTAAGAGGCAGAAGCAGGGATCTTCAGGCCTCTCCAAATAGAATGGAGAGCGTTAAATTGCCAAGGAGGAGAACTAGAGTGCTGAGAAATCAAAGAAGATGTCACATTTTTCATCTAAAGGTAGCAGAGAGGCAGAGGATTTACTCTGTCATCTTTAGAAAAACATTTTTTCATTTTCACTGTTGCAACTCCAGTTAATTCCACAGCATCACTCTGTCTGTAAAAGAATCTGTTGAAGAACAGAAATTAACTACACAATCTCATCAGCTCGGAAATGTGAACTTACCCCATCTGGGAATGTGATTCCACATTTCAAGCTCAACATTTCATAATGTTTCATGGTTATTTTCTCTAACAGCAAAGAGTTCTTGCTTTTTCTTATCTGGTCTGCACTGCGTAACATACTTTGAAACAGCCTTCTGGATCATCAAAGGTATTTTTAATTAACATCCATTTCTCCAGTTTCTTTAAAAAGGACTAAAAGTTCATTAAACTATATTTGGTTTCAATGCCTAAATATTACTGGTATCCTTTAGAATATCCACTAGTGCAAGGCCAGTACCAAGAACAATTAAGCTGAATTCTGAGTTACTTCATAGAAATATATTTAAGTGGAGAGAGATGGAAAAGTTTTGCTAATCATTTCACTATAAACCTTCTAAAGTTTAGAACTCTGACTTTCTTCAAACAAATCTATGTAGTACTTCTCTTTCCAATAGTACTGGTGAAAATGAGAAGATGTCAGCAGTGGGAGGGCTCCATGACACATCCACTACTGGCTACAGCTGAGCCCATCAAGACAAGTCAGTGATGCCTTGGATAGAACATAGTTAAGACAGGGCAAAATAGGACCCCCAGTCATGTGTTAATCCCAGTAGGCAGCTCAGACCCGTGCAGTCACTCCTTACCTGCCTCTCTCCTTGCAGGATGGGGAGAGAATGAGAAAGGTGAAGTGTAAGAACTCATGGGTTGAGATTAAGACAGTTCAATAGGTAAAGCAGAAGCCATGTGCACAAGCAAAACAAAACAAAGCAAAGGTCAAAACAATCCTCCCTTTTCAGAGAGCAGAATTATATTTATAAATTTTGCAGAAGTGAGTACCATAATCTTTCAATGTCTAAAAAATGTATGAGTGGAAGCCATTATGCTTTCATCTGCCACCTTTTCACTTCATAAATAAACAGCGACAGAAATGGAAGTACCTTGAAGGAAAAAATATGTAGTTCTCCTACAACAGTTCTGACTGTCACCAAAAATTTGATTTTGGGTTCTACAGTATGCAGGCAGACAAGATACGTATTTAAAGCAGCAACATGCTCATGAACAGGGCAAATGCAGTTCAAAATCTGTCTGTTTTGGAATAGTGATCTTGGGAAGTGATTCCAAAATTCTCACAGCTACTACACAGGTACAGGGCCTTTATTCTGCATGCCTGCTTTCACAGGAGGAAAAAATAATACAATCAGCACTATTAGAAGTAATACAATAGTTGTTATCAAATCAATTGTCCCTTTCCCACACTGAGCTAACACCTCCTTCAAATGTCAAATATTGCCAATGAGCGACTGTAGCTTATGCTTCACAATATGAAGCAAAACACAATGCTTCCAAATGTAGACTAGTATCCAATACTAAAAGTAGGTAATTTCTTTAATTTTTTTCTTGCAGTTCTACTCTTTTTAATGTCCATGTAATAATAAACATATAAAGAGGCTTTTTTTTCCTTATTTCTGACTTTGCTGGCTCGGTTATGCATGCAGTAAGTCTACAAGATTTACTTTTCAAACTCTGACTTATAATTAAGTTCTATGATAAGGTCACTTGTTTATCCTCTCCAATTCTGTTAACAAGGTGAGCAAGAATCAAACTTTTCTCATTTAAAAGTACTTCAATGTATCAAACCAGTTTCACAGAATTCAGCCTTCTTTTTCATTTGAACACAAACAAACTATGCTACTTTCTGCAAAGGCACAGGATGCTCCAAAAGTAATGCTTCCTATTTATTTCCATGGAAACTACAATAGATACAAAAAGCACAATGATGTTATTTATTTAGAACAAATTCTCAGCTACAAAATACTCCTTTTTAACACAGCCACTGGCATTAGCTACACATTTTCATCAGCAACAAAAAAGAGCCATGTTTGTAAAAATATGCACAGGCATCCAGAACATGTCTTGTCTTTCACATCACTGCTGCTATATGACTATTCAGCATTATTGCTAATGAAAGCTAAAACAAAGAGAAACAATATGAAGTTAATACGAACTGTATGATCAAATTCATAAGTGTGAATAGTAACACAGACTGACATAGTCAATTGTTCTGAGGACTTAATCACAGATCTTACAGCTAACACTTCACTGATCAAGAACTAGAGCTATAGTACATGATTGGCTTGTTAATACTCTTTTCTATATCAGGCTGTACTATGGCAAAACAGGAAGATGTGATCATTAGGAATTTTATCTATATAAAGATCACAAATGAAAGCCAAACTAGGAAAGGTCATGTTGCTCAAATTCTTTTCAGCGCTTAAAGTATTATTGTCCTTCAAGATTTATTTTCAAGAAGTATATTTAAGGGGACAGAATAAGAGCCACAGCACACTTAAAAAGACAAATCTGAACCTCTAACTAAGAATGTAAAAATCTCCTGATATGACATACACTTAGAGGAAGAAAAAATGACATATATACTAGCTCAAAAGTGCACACATGTATCTTTTCCTAAGACTGGCAGAACAAAAAAAAAGAAATGCTTCAGTGCCTTCATTTTCTCAGCTCAGGATTAAAAACAGTAGTTGCATATTTTTACATAAAATTATTAGAAATTAGTGTTAATTTAACTTAGTAAAATAGAGACAACTCAAATACATCATTGCATTTAAGCACGTGATTATGGCAAGGTGCAAATAACTAACTATGCTAATTAGAAATCAAGCCAAAGAGCTTCCTACAGACAGCAATCACATTGCAAGAAATCTCTGACAAATGGAGCTGCAAGATGAAGCACTGGGTAATGAAAGAAAGTTTCATTAGGAGATCATACTTTTATTCCTCATATGTAGCTTTAGAAATACTTCAAAAAAGGGTTCTCTTATGCTAAGAAAATGTTTCAGAATTACTACTCATATTATGAAGTTGTAGTATCAATCTTTAATCAAACTTATAATTAGGACAAATTAGGCAGTAAGTGACATTCACATATTGGCAGCCTTCTCACAGCTTCATCCTTCTGAGATAATGGTTTCACACAACTCAAAGTCTCTCAGGAGACCTTTTATTCTTGAAGCTGTATTCTTTGGTGTATTCCTCTAAAAGACCTCCACGTGGGTCTCCAAGACAATACGCTAGGGATTATAAGAGCTTCACGTGTCTGTTACTTTCATGCAGCATGACACAGATTATTTCCTGACAAACATATAAACATTGCAATTATGAATATTATCTCAATACTAATACTCGTAGAAGGAATTAAATCTCACCATAATGATGATCTTTGAGGTCCCTTCCAACCCAAGCCTTTCTCTGGTTCTTTGATTCCAGTGTATCTATATTTCTACTCTAGTCTGTGTATGTATATGTGTGTGTGTGTACAATCATATGACAATTTAGATTGTGTTTTAATAACCACAAAAAAGACACTGAAAAATTACAACTTCATACTCCTGTTGTTACAGGAGTAACATTTATTTATTATTTTATATATTTATTATTATTATTTTATATATTATATATATTATTATTTTATATATTTATATTATTTATATATTTATTATTTTATATATTATTGTTGGAATCCCAAAGCAAAAAAAAGCATTTGCTATCATCTCTGGCACAGTGTGTATGCCACTGCCTATCACCAACATCTGCTCGGTCTGTGGACAGAAGATTTCAAAGATAGTGAGTTCATAAAGGCCTTGTGAAAATACACAGCCAGTAGGTATGGTGGACTGAATTTTTCTGAGGTCCCACCAAAGAAAGAGTTGGAGACACAAGTTTCTCCCTTCAAAAACCAGTGATTGGACAGAAAATGTTGGGAAAGAGCTACCTTAGCTGCAAGCTAGTAGGCTGATTTGATTATAAATACAAGAGAACTGTTAAGTTCTCAGATATTTTTGCCTACCTGCAAAATTCACCTAAATATCACATCTTCTTAAGGAACAAAGTATGCCATGCTGGGGACCATTGTGTGTGTAACTCTATCTCAAAAACATGCATTAAAACCATATAATATTGAAAGATTCCTCCTCTACTGTGGGATCTTGTTAGTAGCATTCTCTGCCATCAAATCTCATGCTTAGAAATGTGATTCAGCAATCACTAGTTCCGTGACATGCCAGCATGTAAAACAGAATAGCTAAGTTTGGAGATAATAGGGATTCATGACTCTCTTCTTATTCAAATGCTTCGTCATCTGTCAAAACACAAATAACAGAGTTCAGAGGAGGCACTACCTTTGTTATCCGTGGTCTACAGCATTTCAGTGAAAATCAAAATCTCCTGTGCACTTTAAATATACATCCTTATTTTCTTCCAGGTGTGAGAAGGAAATTAATACCTGGGCTATGGGCAGTGAAATGTGGCCACTGGGGCCGAGGGCTGCTGGTCTCCATCCCCACAGAGGTGCCCAATGCCTGTGGCTGGAGTTGTCATGGCATCCAGTAGAAAGTCTAACGTCTACGAACATATTCAAATCACAAGAAGAAACCAGTATTTTGCTGAGTTTGTTTGAAAGGAAACAGAAGACTTACAGACACTACTGCCATGCCCTTGTGTAGCAGTTTATACGTACACAAAACCCAAGTACAGTCAAACTAGAACCAGAATGATTTAAATTAACTTTGCGCTGGCAAAAAAAAACAAAAAACAGAGTAGCTGATAGTACAAACAGTGGTTAATACTTTATGCCTTAAACAAAGTAATTGTATGGGGACTGTGAACCGTGAAGAAAGTTAAGCCTGATTCTGAAGAAAAATGTCCATTTTAGACATTGTAGTAAAATCATAAGCTAATTTTGAATATTCTTCAGGTACAAGAAATCCATCTGGCAGGAAGAAGACAGTCATTTGTTATATGTGCAATTTGGAGGGACTAAAGCCTCAGCTCTAAGAACCCAGCTCCCTCATGCATTGCAAGTGGCATTAAAAATGGAAGGGGACCCAGGGGTTCCCTGTATTCAGGTTTTGCTAAAGAGGAATGCCAAGTTTTTCCAAACTCTCCTTCAAGCAATAGAATACTACAGAGGAGGTGCAGAGATTGTGAAAGCAAGCGTTTTAACAACAGTCAACAACCAACAGGGCTTGTTTTGATACTGCCTTAGCATTTACACCATCTTTTTCATAATTTTCTTTTTTTTTTTTTTAATTTGTGCATCAATAGCCTACTAAACACATAATTTGCCTGTAGGACATATTGATTAGTGAGAGAAATGATAAACCACTGTAAATAAAAGTTTAAGTCCTTTGGATAATAATCTCCCACTCAATAAATTGATGCAGGGATGTTTTAGAACGAGTACATCAAAATTAATTTGTCTGAAGTTTAAATGACTGCTTAGATAGCCCAAGACAGACATCATTTAAACTCTGAAATCTATGATGTGCAATATAGCTACACAAATTTCAGTTTTTTACACTCAGGTAATGGCACTGATTATAATTACATAAAGGATGTAAATTACTACTGTAGCACTGTACTTCACTGCAGAAGGTGCCTCATATCCACAAACATTTTACCATTCCTTCAGCAACAAAAAGTTAAGAGTAGTGTAAAATACTGGGTAAAATATTGTCTATAGAGTGCAAGAATAATAGTAAAGTTCTGTAAACATAAATTTTCATCAGTAATTTTCAAATATGGTCTCTTTAAAAGAAAACAATCCTCCCCATTGTCATCTCAAATTCATACAGTTCTGATTTTCTGCTTGACAACAGGTAATGCACTGAATATGCTTGTCTTAGCCCAATTTTTAAGTGACTATTAAAATGAAGGGTGAGATTGGTTTTAAGAAACATACTGAAATAAGCATACTGAGCATTTGCTTTAAAAAAGAACAGAGTAATAGACATCTGTACCTGCTGTTACAGGATCTGAGTTTTCTGCTTTTGCCATTTCTTCCTTTATATCCTGGCAGCACCCAGCTTCATTACCACTAACAAGAGAACTCAAATAAAGCAGTTTTCATGAACTACACCACCAGAACAGAATACCTGACAGAATATGGGGAAGTCAATCTCTTCCCAACTCACTATCTTGAATCTGCTCATATATGAAGGTAAAGCTCTTGGGGGTAGCTATCCTCTGAATTGCTCTCAATGTAGAAGAATTTCCTGGAAAAAGAATGAATGAGTCAACAGCTAAGCACAAGGCATGAGACCTGGTCAAATGAAGTGAATTTCACACTTCCAAGGAAGTGCAGTAACGCTTATTATGTGATTGGTCAGACTGTCTGCAAGATCAGAAAAATAAATTAGCTTCAAAGAAGATACCATCCAGAACTTCTTAAACACCTCAAAGGTAGTATTGTAAAATATAAATTAAAATATACCACACAGTATGAGACTTCTGTGACACCCTGGAGCCTACAACTGCATCAAGTTTAAGACTTATGAACTGTGAGACCACCACATGTGAGATGGAATGATGCAAAAGACAGATTTTCCAGCTCAAATTCAATGTTCAAGTGAGTAAATGCAGCTCTTCTTCTTGTTGCACAGAATCAGAAAGAATATATATATATATATCACATATATACATATATCACATTTTTTTTCCAGATATCCTATTTTAAAAGCTTTCAATAAGCCCTAAAAGTTATCACAGTGGATGAAAGGAAATAAAATCTCTTTGAAATCAGATAATAACAAGGTCTCTTCAGCTCCGCTGGACATTTTGACTAGTTCTTTTATACCCAGGATTTTATCAACAGGGCAACAGAACACACCTGGGCATCAGTGGATACAAGAGAAGTTTAAGAACTAGTAGCAGGAGGGTCAGAGCAGGATAAAGTGTCTTCCAAGATATGGAAGAAGGAGGCTTTCTAGTATGTGAAAGCTAATGGGAGGCATGCAAAAAATTCTGATGGCCACCAGACTATGTGGGATGGGTTCTGAGAGGCCTCTGCAACTGAAATGTGTCTAAGAGACTTTTAAATAGATTACTAGATTTACCTGCTGGATAACACAGTTGTAGCCAATTCCAAGAATTCAGTGTATTTATTATAACATTAATGCAAACTGATGTAGACTGGAGAAGGAATTTGTTGATATGTATCTGCTTCTTAGAAAGGATGAATTGGGCCGTGAAGAAAAGAAAAAAAATCTTGTAAATTTGAGAAAACACAGGACTCTGCTATACAATACATAATTATATGACTTGTGCTCTTCAACATCTTTACCAGTGACATAGATGATGGAATTGAGTGCGCCCTCACTAAGCTTGCGGGACACCAAGCAGAGTGGTGCAGTCAATACATTGGAGAGAAAGGATGCCATGCAGAGGGACCTGGACAGGCTGGAGAAATGGGATTGTCTGAACCTAATGAGGTTCAACAAGGCCAAGTGCAAGGTGTTACACCTGGGCTGGGGCAATCCCAGGTATTTGTATAGAGTGGGGGAAGAACTCCTGGAGAGCAGCCCTCCAGAGAAGGACTTTGGGGTCCTGGTGGACAAGAAGCTGGACATGAGCCAGCAGTGTGTGCTTGCAGCCCAGAGGGCCAACTATATCCTGGGCTGTATTATAAAAAGGGGTGGCCAGCAGGGAGAGGGAGGGGATTGTCCCACTCTAGCAGCAATTGTGAGGCCATGTCTGGAGTACTGTATCCAGGACTGGAGCACCCAGCACAAAAAAAATGCAGAGTTTGTGGAGTGGGTCCACAGGAGGGCCACTAAAATGATCAGAGGGCTGGAGCACCTCTCCTATGAGGAAAGGTTGAGGGAACTGGGCTTGTTTAGATTGGAGAAGGCTCTGGGGAGACCTCATAGTGGCTTTCCAGTACTTGAAGGGGGAGTATCAAAAGGAGCACAAAGCTGTCTACAAGGGTTGATAGTGACAGAACAAGGGGAAATGGTTTTAAACTAAGATAGGAGGTTTAGGTTGGATGTTAGTAGGTAGTTTTTCACTCAGCACTGGAAAAGGTTGCCCAGAGAGGTTGTGGATGCCTTATCCCTGGAAGCATTCAAGGCAAGGCTGGATGTGGCTATGGGCCACCTAGTCTAGTGGTTCCCTGCCCATAACAAGGGGTTTGAAACTAGATGATCTTTAATGTCCTTTTCTGTCAACTGTTTATGGACTAATAGGGAGGGGGACTCATGGACCCATGCCTCAGAAAAAGGGGAAGGGGGAAAAAGGGAAAGGGTAGGGAGATGGACCTAAAATCAAAACAGTGGCAATGACCTGAGGAGGAAAACTGATTTACTAAGTAAGGTATCAGAATGAAAAGTAATAGAAGATATTTGGAATTGAAGATAATAAATCAAATAAAGTGAGAGAGTGTCTGAAAGTGAAAGCCTTACTCTGAAACTGAAGGTGAGATGGCTAGGGAACATCCACTGCTGAGATGACCATCAAGACGCAGTCTCAGGACTTGCGTGCAGTTTTATCTTTCCCTCTGAGTGGAAAATGGGAATGCAAAGTCCTCTGGGGTATGTAGTTCTTATCTTCTGAGAACCAGGTACCCAGAAATTCATCAGTCCTTAGAACTGAAGCATTAACTGTTTAACTCCCAGTGCCTTACACAGCGTTATGATATGGAATACTGATAACAAAAAACTCATAAAACCATGACATTTTCAACCCAGGCCATACTAAGATTAAGCGCAGGGAACACATCACACAGTCACTACTGCCCTCCTAGAATACTTCTATCCATATTAAAAAATATACTCTACCCAATCAAAAATGTTGAAGAAATCTTAACAGGATACAATGCATAATGAAAGCAAAAATGAAAATTATGATAACAATGCATGCTAAAATCTGAATTTGATTAAAAGATAGGCTTACAAATATTCAATCAGGAGATGAAGTAACATGACCTATATAAAGAAGCTTCCAAATATCACTTATTTCTAAACACGAAGTGAAAAAGTGTCATGATAATGAAATATGTATCAAGGTTTATAAAAGGTTCAACAAAAAACTTCCAACTTCACAAAAACCAACAGTATACTAGTCTACATTAAAAGTGAAGTAGAAGACAAAAAGTATGTACTTTACAATCACTGCAGCTGATGAGTAAGCTTATTGGTTTTGCTGTGACAGTGTTCCAATCCCTCTCCAAGAAATATGCTGCCTATTCTGAGAAAAGTAAAGGACTTCCATATACAGGCTTATAAGGACAGCTTTTTGCTAAAACTAGATTTCCTTCTCCCAGTAGGTGGCAGAAATTCAGTCCTGCAGGAAGCAGCTTTTCCTCTTCCCAATACTGTTACTGACTGATTGACTGAGGAGCCATAACTATTTCTCATGAAACCATCTACCTTTTCCTGATGATTATATGTTATGTCTCATGCTATTATTGCAGCAGGAGGACAAGTAATCACAAGAAACAAAAAGGGAGCTATTTCTCGATGCAGTTTTTCATGAGGACGGTGATAATTTGCCTCTGAATACAAAGAGGAGGACAGCTGGAATTCAAGGTTTTACTTAACACTATTGCTATGAAAGATGCATTTCACCAAGTCCACGTGGGAGCTGTATTGTGAATTCCAATGCCTTTAAAAGGGACTGCACTGTGCCTATCAGACAATTACCAACACTTGTAATTCATTACAGTTTTTTGCTAGTATGCCTAGTCTTGGTGTTCCACTGTGCAGCTATTTTCCCTATTATGTTTAGCAATCTTAATAAGCAATTTCCTTTCAGAGCTCTAGCAAAACACTCTCAGGTAAACTAAATGTGCATGTCTTCACACATCCTCATTCATGTTTCTTCCAAAGGCAAATAAAAGTTATCAAGTCGAAACTTTAAAAGGCCTTGTAAATGAGTTTAAGCAATTTCTGCCTGTTTTCTCTACCACTTAGAACAATTGAGGCATTTACGATTAAATAGGCATCTATATTGTTCAGGTGCTGCATTGCATTTAGAGTCTTAGATCCTGGGTAACAGTCAGAACTAAGTGAGAGAAAGTTTGAGTAGTATCTTTTCCCTTCCTGTACTCTTCATTTCCTAAGGAGTCTTTCTTTTCAGAAGAATATTGAGCTGAACATAATCAATGCAGTACTTCTACATTTTTTCTACAGATAATTTTTCTTTAGATCTATCCTGAAAGCCCCCTAAAAACAAACAAAAAGAAACACCTGTATTTACAAGGGACACTCAACAATATAAATAGGGATAACGATCAAGAAGCATGGGTGGAAAACAAACTCATTATACAGCACAGATCTGAGTAATTGGACTAACCACAAAGATTTGGTAGCATTGAGTTTTTGCTCCAGAGAAAATCCGTGCTGTGACACACGAGCAGAAGAACAGCTCACAACACACTTAGCACTACTGTTATAAAAAGAAAATTTCTTTCAGATGCAGTGACTTCTGGAGAAAGACACAGATCATGGAGGAGAATTTTATGAAATTGATTCAGGATTCAGGACAATCAACAAAATTAAGAGGTGGTTTAGTCCAATGGAAATAACAAGGAAAATAAGGCAGGAATTTTAAGAGAGATGCGTGTCGTTTATGTCTCTTTTGTGTGTTTGTCTTTTTAAAGTTATGAAGGTTAAGATCTCAGTCTATGCTGTTAATTAACGAATTTCTGGCTATGTCTTTGTTTCAAACTACTGATTTTTGTCTAGTATAACAGCTAGCAGATGGCTCAGTTACCTACAGTATTCTTTGTTTTATGCTCCTAAGACTCAGTTTATCAATACCAGCATTTTGCTGTCTGCACATAAACTCACTCTCAGCTTATATCAAAAGTTGATTTCTGTCATAAACTTTGAGAGATTTATAACCTCACTTGGAAATTAAACTTCTAAAAATGATGTAAACAAAAAAATGCAGCACTTTGGTGAACAGATCTTTCTCACAAGTTTTCTTACAACCAAGCTCTAGTTGTGAAGATTCTTAGCACATGTAATGGAAACAAGAAATCCAAAGTTTGATTTATAATATTCCATAAGAATGAGAACTGCATTTAGAGCATTTAAGAAACCGATTACAGAGTAAAGCCTGTTTTTGGACTAGTTAAGTTTCTCTACACTGCATGAACTTATTTACAGATACTACGGATAATGCATAACAGGCTTAAAAAGGGATACTCAACAATTTGAATCCGTCTTATAGAGAACATTAAAACCAATTTCCAGTAAGAGAATGAATGCATTTTCTGGAAAACAGTTTCCATTTCTCAGTAAGAACAGTGTTATTTTCACACGTCACTTTTTGTTTTGGAATACTAAGTTGAAATCTGACAATTAAACTGGAAAATATCAGCTCTTTTAATTTCTTTATTAAAACATAATATAGTAAAGCAGTATTCTTGATGTCTCAATAAAAACTTCCCTAATTCCCAAATGATAATCATTTTGTCAAACCGCATCTGGTATAACACTTCTCTGATGGCCATTTGGTTTATGACAGTTATATACTATTTATAGATTTCCTCTGAAACATTTTAAGTCAGAACTGAATACTCTCTGACAAGCTAAGTGGATCTGCAACTATTTAAAAATAACATTTTTTTTAAATAAATGTAAACAAAGAGCTCTCTTGTACAACAGCAATATACAGACAGCCCCCTGGTAATTATTTTATTACAGTTTCCAGAGGCAAGAGAGTAGGCGGCAAGAACAGAAGAGGCAGCAGCTCAAAGAGCAATGGAAAAAATGGAAATAAAGAAGCAGAAGCATTAGGATAAACTAAATCACAACCCATGAGGTAAGGCAGATTGAGCCCTTGTGTGTAAAGTAACATTATTATGAAAATAACAGTTCGATGCCAAGGCACGTCCTACAAATCCAGGTATGAAAGGGGCTCAGAAGAGCTTAATATTGCCAGACATGAAAATGAAATATGAATCCAAGGACATCCATTAAGACTTTGAAAAAAAAAATCTTTTCTTACTCTCAAGATACAGATTTCTCCAAGAAGAAGGTAAGGCAATACAGTATTTACAGTTCTACCATATTTAGTCCTGAAAAAAACACGTTACCAGAAGACAGCAAAACATCTGCTTTTGAGAATACACAAAGAGTAAGACAATTGATATGGACACATTCAGACAACGAATGTGCGGACAAGACAGCTCCATCTTTGCCTCCAAGCTATGCTCACAGAGATCCAGAGATATTTTTATCCAGAGATAAAAATACTACCACCTTCTCTGGTAAACTGTTAAAGTGCTTCCTTAATGCCCTGTTCACTGCTTTCCCAAAGCAACACATCACATCCCACCCAAAGCATTATGTATGTAAAGAACCTTGCTTTCTTCAACTAGATGCTTACACTGCCGCTTATTTATCAAAAAAAAAAAAAAGAAGTATTTCATTCATGAATCATGTTTGAGCTTATGATCCATAATGGCTCTTTTCTAAAGAAGTGACAGTTATTTATGTTTGTATAGTTGACTATTCATGACTAAGTGCAGTACCTTGCAATTGTCTCTGCTGAATTGCCCTGGGTTTCTTTCAAGAAAATTCTTTTATTTTAGAATAGTTGGAAATCTAGTCCCAAAATACCTGCAATATTTCCCAACTCCTTGTCATGTACAGATCTGGAAAAGTATACCTTCTGGTCCATGATTCATGGTATTGTTCAAAACACTAAAAGTAAACAGAATGAGAACAGAGCACAAACAATATATCCCTCCTCACTCGCTTGTGGATCAGCATGTCACACTTTGATATCACACTGGTCAGATGTGACAGTCTGCTTCCAGAAGTCTGTATTCAGCTACTATGAGTTACCCTTGACTCCCTCCTACTAGATGACAGCTTCTTGCTTTACAGGATCAGAGTTTATCACCATGCAACGCTACCTATTCCTATTGCTTTTTTTATAACGTAGAGTTCACAAAGGTTACCAGTATGCCCTTCTCCTACATTATGTCCTCCTACTTCCTTGGTACATCTGCTCCACAGTCCCTGCAATTGGCATCCAGACTTAGAATTCACACTATGAGCTAACAAAACCTATTTGATACTGCTGTCTTAAGTTTAATTAAGTTAAATATAATCAACATTCAGTATTACCCTGATCACTTATCCTGGATGCCATATTAATCCCTTAATGATTTTTCAGTTTTCTTGTGCCAACATACCTACAGGAAGAAAACAAAACAAATCACCAAACAAACAAACAAACAAGTGAACAACAAAAAAAACTTTCCCATTTAATTTTTTCATTGCAGATGTTTCTCTTTTCCCCGCTATACGTATTTGCTTCATTGCTAAGCTTGGCAAAAAGTAGTGAAAACGAAGTACTAATTCTAGTCATGTATACTACAATTTGGTGTCAGAAACAAAAAAAAAGTGTACTTTGTAAAGGAAACTGGACATCCTAACTCAAGAGAATAAAGGCAAATCCGAAGAATAAGAGCAAAAAGAGAAGTGAAAAAAGTGTCTTACTCTTGCCCTACAAGAATTTATAGACAGATACAACCCAAGACAGTCCAATTTTTTTCTTTCTTTCTTAAATGAGACATTGTGGGAGTTGGGACAAAGCAAAAAGAAAACAGAGAATTAATTAGTTATGCACCTCCCTTTCTGTCTTGCCTCTTTAATCAACTGCATTTTCACTAATAAAACTGTGGGGGATTTTGATTACCTCATTTATTTGAAGGTCACCAGATTTTCTTCAAGGCAGAATAATAACAAATATCCATGAACTTTAAACAGGCTCTAATATGTAGTATATAAATAAAAGATCGCACACTGCCATACGTATTTTGAGTCCCAGTCCTGACAAGACACTCAGCTGAACGACCAATCTGTTTCTGTCACTTTAATACTACTCCAAAACTAAATTATACAGGGATCCAATTATTCACTTCCTTTATATGCCGGTAGAAAGCCTCTCTCAGGTGAAATGTATTCACATTCAAGGATAGAGATCCCTAAGTACCTCAAAAGGAAGCTAGAACCAGCACTACGTTTCAAGCTCGGAATATCCATGCTTACTCATTTCCTTAATTTTTAAAAAAATCATATAACATGTACAACCTCAGAATAATTGAGCATCACTATTACAGTAAAACTAACATTGAACAGAATTACGAAGAATTTTGTATGACATAACATTAGTAGTGTCTGAGAGCTTCACAATCTAATCACGTATATCAATACTGTGAGTATCATTAAGAAACACAGATTTGTGTCAACAGCAGTTCTAGAAAGGAGATCTCATATAAAAAGCACACTGACAGATTTCAAACCAATATTTGAAATATTTACTGATAAAAGCCATGTTTAAAAACAACTCAAACATCTTTTTTTTCTCTGAGTCCAAGTGGTTTTCTAGATGTTTGAAGGAACTGACTGCTGTTATGATAAACCATGATCTATTTTTTTTTTCAAGTCTATACCTATTTTTAATAAATCTCTGGTATTTTCAACAGCATAGTTTCATGACATTTCTACTCAATAGTGACTTGAAGCAGAAAAGAACAAGAACAAATAACTTTTCTTGAACTCTGAGTTGATGGATTTGACAAGCCAATACGTATTAACGTTGACATCTACTTGATATTGTAAGTAAGAATGAAAATATAATATTTGTCTCAGGTCATGCTTTGAATCAATACTTCAAATATTACACCTTTGAAAGAAAAAGAATAAATATCATGAAAGGCTGAAAAGACAGCAAGGTTTCATGAATGGCTGGATATTCTGCAGTAGCAAAAAGCTGTCCTTTCAAACAAAAAAATCTCCGCTTAGCTAACTCAACTTTGCTAATGAACATGTAAGACACAGAGCAAATAAAAATGAAAGACACTGTTTAAAACTTTGCCTTTAGTACTTCACAGGAAACTATCCAAAATTTTAAAGGTAAAAAAAAAAAAGGAAAAATATTCTGAAACAATATAATAAATCCATGGTCAATCAAAGATAGTTACTTTATAGCGTGGACAATGAAACACCTTAAACTTTTAATAAATTGCTCCTAATCTTTGGTAAGAGGTATCAGAAAATAGAAACACTAAAAATATGTTACATAACTTATCACCAGCTATGCTGCAAAATAAAATACCTGGATATCGTTTGAATGCAGACTGCTCAGGGTATGGGAAATTGAATAGTATTTTGAAGAGAGCTTGAACTTCTATGTGTACATTAACGGAAAGACAAGTTCTGTGTGGAGCTGCATTTTCTGCAAAATTGTTTTGAGAAAAATTTATTCACTAAGAACTGTAACTAGTGCAAGCTATAAACAGCAAGAGCTCAAAAGGGCCATCTGGTAGACCTCTACAGTCACTCTGAAATTAATGAAACTGCCTCATAGAGAAAACAAGAGAACTTCCTTTCAATACTGAAGTTTTTTTGCTTTGTTTTGTTTTGTTTTTCTGAATACAGAAAGGCTGCAACACTTGAAAGTTTGTTTTTAAGCATTTAGAGGATAAAAAGTAAAATATTTTTAAATATTTGTTCAAAGCTAAACAGCTTATCAGCCTAAAACTTCGAAGACTATTTTACGCTGTACTGTATCTATATTATTGTTATACACAACCACACGTTTTTTGTTTTTTTTTTAAATTCTGCTAATTACGTATTTTCATTCTGAGTTAACATCTCTCTAGATCCCATCTCAGCCAGCAAGAATTGTTTGGGTAGCATAATACTATCTGAGATAGTGGATAAGCAAAAAACTGCCTTTGATGTATCAGAGCTAACCATCTAGAAGACTTGAAGGATAGAAGTTCTTTAAGATTTACGCTATCAGTGTAAGAAGACACTATGTCATGTTCCTAGCTATGTCTCCAGAACTATAAGAGGGAAAAAAAAAAAAAAAGCATCCAGAAATCTTGTACTAAGAATTAGGTAATTCTGTACACACTTCTGAATAAATATCGAAAAACACATTAATTACCTTCATCATTACATTTTGTCCAATATACACTCAATTTTTCAAAAAGACTATAACTGGCATTTCCTTCCAGATGTTAATCAACTGGACTTGAACTTTTTAACTATAAATGTACAGTCCTTTATTATTCCCATATATAAATTGAGGAAAAACACAATCTCCTTTATTTGCCTATGAATAAATATTAGAGGACCACTTCTAATATCTCTGCAAAAGTAAACAACAGTAACTTATCCCTCTCGCAAGTAGAAAGACATTGAGATGGAATAAAAATAAAAGCGCAAAATCATAGAACCACAAAACCATAGAACGACTTGGGTTAGAAGGGATGTTTAAAGATCCACCCCCCCCACCCCCACCAGGTAAAGATTAGTTATAATCTTTACAGTGTACAGTGTACAGACTTGGAACTGAAGGCAAGGCTCTGAGATTTACTTACTTATTTTAACTCTGCTGGTTTGTTTTTGGCATTAAACCACCTCAATTCTTCATTCTGATAGAGGAGATATAAAGCGAATACAACTCTATAGCAGTAGAATTTCTGAATTTAATTCAGATATTTGTTCACAGAAGATTTTAATCAGGAAACAATCTTCTGCTGACTTTGAACCAGCTTTTAGTCCTCCATGCTCTCCCCTATCTTCCCTCATCACCTAGGTTAACCACTGTAAGCATCTGGATTTAATTTGTGCCTCTTCAATTCCATCAGTTTTCTGAGACCTTCAGAAGATGGTGATGAGCAATGTAGATACGTCAATACATAAAAATAACTTAAAGCAAACACATTCAAGATCTGGGGAAACAGCCTATGTAGTTCTGATTAATACAACAGAAGAAAACACTATTTAATATGGTTTCAGTTTATCAGATTTTTACCATGTGGATCATGAGAAACAAGCTGTGGGAGGGAAAAAAAAAAAAGAAGAAAAGCAGAGTGGAAAAACAAAATCATATGGTATTGCATCACTGTGTTTCTCCCTTGTGAAACTGGTTCATCTGTAAATGTTTCCTAATTTTAATTATGTTTTCATACAATTTCCAAGAAGAAAATGTAAATTTCTAGCAGCTGTAGCTCAATTCAGTAATTCCGATAAGTACCTATGTGTAATTTTAACTCCAGATCGGTCCAAATTTACCCATCTCACATTCTTGTACTGCAACAATTCACGTCCTATATCCTTGTGACCTTCGTGTAAAACCAGAAGGTCCATCTTTGGGTTATTTATCTTCTTAATGAATATGCTTGTTTCCACTTTTATCTGAACTTGTATCAGAAGTATTTCATAACAAATCTAAGCTATGTAATAGCTCTATAATTTCACAACATTAATTACTGTAACATATTATTTTAAGGATTTGTTCATACTTCTAATTTGACAATTTTATCATCAGTAAGTTGCATTGATGGGATTAAAAGTAGTTGACAGACTAGTCAACAAACTAGAAATTACATCATGAAATTTACCTCCTTTACTATCATGAGATTTCAGCAAGATAAGACTAATTCCCTTAAATGGTTATGTCTTTGTTCTTTTCGTTTCTTTGACAAAAACAACTAACTCTAAAACAGGTAAGAGAACTATGATGGTAAGAAAAATGCCATGTAAATTTTTTTATTGATTCTGGCATGCTTCTGTGCAAAAATTACTTAAAATTACATTCCTGACAGAACAGAAGTTACTATTTAAAGAACTCGCAAAACATCACTTATTTCCTTAAGGTTTCTGTTTCAGTACTCGCTTGATACTTAGGAGGGAAAAAATAAATAAATTAAATTAATTAATTAATTAAGTAAGTAAGTTAGGACTCTGAATGAAATTTTGAATTCCCTGTCTGAATATCAGGAAACATTCTCACTGTGACAGTGACTGAGTGTTGGAAAAGGCTGTCCAGAAGCTCTCTGGAGTCTCCTTTTTTGGAGCTGCCTAGGCAAAATCCCAGGTAACTTCCTCTTTTCAAAAACCATGTCTGCACCAGATGAACCCAGAACGTCTCCCAGTCTCAGCCATTCTGGAATGCAGTGATTCTCTTCTAAGACACTATTAACAATGAGACAAGTTAAAGGCTGCAGTACCCCTAAGAAAATGCTGAAATGTTCATAAACATAAATGAACATAAATGAAGGTCCTAAAAGGGAGCCTTCTGGAACCCCAGTAGTGACTTGTGGCCAATCTGATGCAAACCCATGTACCATAATCCTTTAAGCCTAATCCATCTGCCAATTGTTCAAACACCATATTTTGTACTTGCACTGGACATTTTGTTCAGAAGAATACTGTGAGAGGCAATGATGTTAAAATTAAAATAAAAAATAAAAAAATAAATCTGCTGGCTTCCCGTGTTCAACCTGACCCCTGGAAAACTGATACATTTAACACTTTTCATAACAGAGAAGAATTTATCAGAAGTATGAGTTTCAGAAGCATTTTATTCTTGCCAGTAAAAGCACTGATTATGTAACTGGAAAAAACTATTAGCAAGTCACAGGTCATTCTTAAAAGCCTTTTCTAATGGAGAGATAACTCTCAGTGTATTTGCTTTGGAACATTCCTAGTTAAATGTCCCCTTATAGTTCTCCTCCTAGAAAAGGAGAAAATGCAAATATGTACCTTTGCTTGGGAAGGAATCTCACATTGCTTGTACTGCCATCTCAAAGACATTAAGTAGCATATGTAAGTTTTGTATCACTTATGGCAGTTACTCTCTTACTAAGTACACAGCCAATGCCTAATTAATAAATATAATAAGTGGGCAGTGAGGTATAAAATATAATATTATAAATTTTCTGGTACCTAATTTAAAATCTTTTTAAAAATGGATGTCACCATTTAGAAATGATAATTTTGAACAGCATTATATTTAAGTGCAGTTTCACCAGTGTAATATCTCTCTAAATTGCTTTTGTAAACACACTCTGTAATGACATATTATGTCACGGACCTGTCTTGAAATATAGCTCTACAATGCTTGTTCTCACCATGACAGGTTAATTATGAAAGCATTCCAAGAGATTTAAGAATTAGCCAGTAGTCCTTGGTGAACTGGTAAGAGAAAAAGAACTTTTTATACATAAGAATACACTGAGACAAAACTGGTGTTTCAGTTTTATATTCGTAAGTGACAACAGGCATTCCACAGCACACAATAAAAGCTTGATACTTTTAAAAATTTCTTTCATTATACAGCTGTCAATCTTAAGGAGCTTTAGGCAAAAAGGAGATAAAACAAATGGCTTTCATTTAAGCTTGCAGCTTTCTCAGTCTGAAGCAGGACTTAAAATGTTGCTTGTACTGAGATAACATCTCTTTTCTGCATGTACACTAAGAAGCCCTAAATAAAACAGCAAACCAATATACCATTTTATTTCATTGAGTATCTCCTTGTTAACACTCAAGTCCAAAGGCCTTTGTATACTTATTTGTATCCTTGGTCAAAAAATACATCTATAGCAATCTGGCAATAGATTAAGAACCATCCTAACTCTTCAGTTTGTTGGCAAGCTATCAATAATAATTTTTAAAGGGAAAATACAACAGCTGTTGGATAATGAGGGCATAGAAACCAAATGGCTGTTTTACTAGTACTGTTTTCTGTTTCACCAGTCAGTAGTTACACAGTCCAAGGCCCTAGGGTGAGTATAAACCCGCAAAGTATTTTCACACATCCTTTATTTTACTTGCATGATTAGCCAAGTCAGTTTAGCCACATGAAAGGAGTTTAAAATGTATGACTTGTGTCAGGGGCCAAGCACATAACAAAATTCCTGGAAAGTATTACTGAATTTACAGATTTTGTTTTGCCTTCTATTGTGAACACATTATCATTCACTTCCATGGGCTTATTGCTGTTGATAACTATTTCTCATCTGACAGAATGCTGAATCATGTAGTCCTAAATAATTACTTTTTATATTTATGCACTTCTGTGTAGGATGATCACTGCTGGAAGATGAATCATGACTTTCAGCTGAAGGTATGCAAAGCCCAGCAAAAGGGTCTTAATAAAGTAAGTGTTACTTTAGCCATGCAGTGTTCTTGTTTCTGTACTACAAACATATTTAACTCTTACGTATTATACACTAAGATTAAGGAGCTGTCACAGGAAAAAGTAGAAGGCAGAAAAATAACGCCAACATCTTCCTATTCATCAGGACTTTTATTACCATCAGCACTGCGAAATTTAACATGCTGCTGTTTCAAAAAAATACCCTTTAAAGATTACCTAAATGTGGCATTCAAAATGTCTACCAAACAAACGACAAAAAAAAAAAAAAAAAATTTTAAAGTTAGGTAGTTAAAGAACAATTAATTCTTTGGAGGCAAAAGCTGGTTAGAAAAATGTCCAAAATACAATGACATTTGGTAGTCCTGGTCATGGCAAATATATTATGTACCTTGTCATGAAATCACATAAATACTGGGAATTAATAAGCTGATAGTGAATGAACATCATGAGGTTTGAGTTGTATATGCTAGCTACACTACTTTAACAAGTACAGCAATGAATCTGTACAGCAAAATAATTCAGAGCTTCATAACTCAGGGAACTAAATTACACCTTAGTCTAGGCCTTAAATGGACCAAGGAACTGAATGGCCAGAGGTGGATGTAACTCACTTTCATTTCAACAAGGTCATCCATACTAACACTGCTGTGCACAGCTGGGCTGAAGCAAACATCATCAACTACAGACAGTGTGAGGCTGGGTTCACACCTCTCTTCAAAACAAGGACACTAGCGCGGACACACCTGAGGATGGCAGAAGGCAAAACTAATTAGCAATTCTAGTCCAAAGAAAAACTTCACTGTAAATCAAGTTAAGTTATTTAGTTGTCAAACATTTTGCTATAATCAAGATCCATGATGTACAGACTAGTATCTAAAATATATGGATTTATGAAGAGTCAAATGATTTTTAAAATACTGACAATAAACGTTATTGAAAAACAGATCACTCTGCTCTTCATGACAAGCCATTCCATAGCACAAATTTATACAGAGCTTATGAAAAATGGAAGTACAACATTAAGTACCTGCTACAAACTTCTCCCAAATAGTGAACTGCTTTATAGACAAATTTCCTCAAGAAGAAGAAGCCTGCCAAGAATCTCATAGAATCACTGCGTCACCTGCAACTGCGAAGGTGCTCCATTTGCAGTGAACCTCTGGCAGGTAAAAATATGACACTCGTGAAATGTAGTCTCCCTTTCTAGTTCTTTTTAATGATTTGTAGAATAAATGTTCATGCCCTATGAAAAGATAAGCACTATATTTCCATATAATTACAAACAATGTGTTTACATGGCTTCTGTCAGGCAGCATGAAAAGAGGAAGTACTGTTTTCCCATAAATTTATTACTGCCAAGGTGTATGTGAAGCAGAGTATCATTTATAATTGAAGCATTGACATTTTCTTTAGCTAGACCATTTTGAACATGAATTCTATAATAAATATGTTTTTAAAAAAGGATTGATGAGAGACAGCTTAAATCAATTACAAAACAGCATGTTTCAATTCTGCTTAATTATATTTCTGTACTCTGTTTCTATGCAAACTTTATTCGTTTATTTATTTTTTAATACCATGCTGGAAGGTCAGCAAAAAGAGATCCGATTAACCTTCTCGAAGTTTACGGAGAATCTGCATTGCATAAGGGCTCTCATGAACTTGATAGTAGGAAAAAATTACTCTGACTTAAATTTATTTTGATGACATAAATGCATGTATGCCTGAGCAGCACATGGCGTACTCAATCTTGATCCTGCTAACAGGCCTTGTGATTATGTATAATAAAAAGTTAAATAGTATTGATAGCTTTCAAGGCATCTGCGTTATCTTTACTTTAAAAATAGATTTAGGAAAATTGCTTCCACTACCTGCAATTTTAAGCAGAAATTGGCAGCAACCAAATACAACATAATTTCATGCCAAATCAAAACTAAACAAGTATTTTACCACTAAGTTAAACTCTTTATTTTGTTGATAAGGAAACCAAGGAAAGTAGGTATACTGATGATATTCTGGTTCTTCAAGCTGACATGCATCAGCAATTAAGAACAGCAGATGAATATTAGCACTGAAAATTGCCACTGAAGGAACAGAATAAGGCTAAGAGAGGCTAGAGCCAAATCTCACATTCTGCACACCAAGCTTCCAGGTAAAAAGCACTAGATTCGTCTACCTTAAATAACAGAAGAAAAAAAAAATCATCTTGTGTGAAGTATGCAGTAAAACGACTGTTTTCTCACTTCAGAAAAAGGAAAAAATGGTTGAATTACCATAGCAAGACTACTAGAAACCATATATTTTACTTTGTTCCTTGATTTATGTCTCATTTCCAATTCAGCTCAAAATATAATGATACCAACTAATGACCTGAAACACAGCAGGTTACTGCATAATTTGAAGTCATTCTCTAAGTTAGCTTTAGGTCAAAACTACCAAAATCAACTTTTAACACTAAGTTATGCTTGTAACATCCCAAGACATTATCTTTCCCTAGGATAAAATTAAAATATAGATCAAATAAAAATTATATTCCACTTTTCTTAAAAATCACCTACTATCAATCCTTAAAAAATATATTTTAATTTGATTATGTGTTCTTTCAACATACACAGGATGGAAATCTGACTTATCACAATCTAGTTTAGATAAATACAATTGCACTAACAGTAAATATTCTGTTACAGAACTCTTTCAACGATATATTATTCCAACAATAAAGAGTTGCTACTTTTACATGCTTTGTTTAACATTGTCTGTAAAAGATGGTGTATTACATCAAGGAAGAAACTGCTCACCAGGGTTTGGCCTTGCCTCTGTAATACTCTTTGAAGTTCTGCTATTGTATTTAAAATGTCCTTCAAACATTTTAAAGTACTATTCATTTATGCAGAATACAACATTAGAGCAGTAAGGAAATCCACTATTTTTATTGTGGAAAAAAAACAAAGCCACTGAACAAATACTGAAAAAAGGGTTTCCTAATAGTTAAAACCCTACTTTGCAGCGCTGTCTCAATTTATTATGGAAAAAATTCAGGTTATCAGAGAGAAAACAAGCATTTATTGTGAATCACTTATTCACAGGATGTGCATGAGGCAGAAGAAACCCTGCAACCACACAAAGCAGTGTGTAATTTGTGCTCTGAAGGGGCATATTCTAGAGAAAGGTGAAACCAGGACAAACCAGTCACACCGAGAAGTTCATCATCTTTCTTCAACACCCACATTTTAATGACTCATGCTTTTAAAACCACAGCCACGGTTAACACCTTTTAAAGGAGCCTCAGAGGTCAGTAGCACACTTGATTATTTCTCTTGAATTCTTCTCTAACAGTGAAAAGTGGAAATCCAGAATACTAGTGCTGAATCATGTTGTTTTCTCATCATAAAGACAGGTGATTATCACTATCTACAGATGTATAGACTGTTGTGTCACATCAGTCCATTTTGATATAGCTACTCTACCCTGCAGAGCTTGTTTCTAAAGAACTTAGAAACCTACTAACTTTCAAACAAATCAGTTAAGATTCTTTTTTTTCCTCATTATGTGTAGAGAAGGGGGAAAAAAATGGAATTCACATCCCTACATACACTCTTTTTTAACTGATGTCCTTCTCATGGGAAAGGTTTATCCTTATACTCTATATATCCACAAAACAAATTCAGAAGCATTTCTGAATTCAACCATTCCAGGACAAATAATGCATTACCATTCTACACTACAACATTTTTCAGTATACCGAAACCATTAGTGGTTAAATTTATTTACTTTTTTAACCATCAGTCTGAGTATACACATTCTAGACTGGCAATTTTCTGCTTGGCTATACATTTGTATTTTCAAATACATATTTTGTATTCATTTGTATGATGCCTGCGTACTCACCATCTGACTGGGCCTAATGAATGTTTTATGGGAATGTATCTCAGCACAGGAGGCACAGAAATTAATTTCCACAAGCAAAGTGCTGCAGTTTTAGCTTTTTGTATTCCCCAGTGGAATCCACCTTTGTAAAAGGTAAAAAGAGGGTCATTTGTGACAAAGAATTTAGGAAATAAAAGCTATTCACTGTCTTTCTTCATTTTGCAACAAGTATTTTCATTATTTATTTTGTTATTATTTGCTGTAGTTACTGAAGCTGCAAGGTGAATGATCTGGAAGCTATTTATCTAACTGACAAAGCATAGCTGCAGCGTGCTAGCCATTGGTATCCTTATTTGTTTCTAGTTGGTTTCTATTTTTGAAATCTTCCCTGGAAATTCAGTTCTCTAAAGGAGGGGGGGAAAAAAAGGAATGACACCAGTCAAGGCAACACAGACAACTTCAATCTCTAGACTGCAAAACTGCTTGCAGTAACGTCTCCAGGACTTCTATAAATTTTGAAAAACCCTGGTGACAGTTTGAAAATGCCTATGTAACATCCTAGTGCCTCCCAGGTTGTTTTTTATTTGTATAATTTCATGAAAATCGGTCTTCTTATTCTTTCTGCTAAATGTAATTCTGAACTGCCACATACAGGCAAGGTTTGTTCTTCTGGGAAAGAGATGTATATGAAGAAGTATAATTGACTAATTCTGCAGAAACCTGGCAGAACAGAAATGAGGTTTTAAAAATCAAAAGTAATTCGGGATTTTTTGCCTCCATGAGGTATTGTACAGACCTTTAGTTATTCCCTCTTAGAATTATAAAGAAGGCTAATTTACCAACAGCAAAGTACGGGGAATTTGTCCTAATACTGTAACCATCCTTTTGCTTTACTGTGGTATACTTAATGAAATTAAAGCCAACAATCTTTATCTTCATTGAATTTAGGATGCAAAAATTACAGCACGTGCACGTCCACACATGGACATACCTCATATTTTTTAGTGCATAGTTTTGTCTTGTATGCAGTATTTTACATCTACTAAATATCTTAGTAAATATGTATTTTTCAACAAAAATTCTCCATCAGCTACTGAAGTGAATAATAGCTTAGAATTTTGCAAGATTAAGACTATATGAATTATTAAGGAATAAAGAATCTGAAAGGAAATCATGGTCTTCAACATTTATGAACATACTTTATCATTTTTTTAAACATTATGGCCAATTGCTCACTATTCAACTTCAGAGCTGCAACTTACCGTAGATGAATTTAGACTTCACATTACAGCCTAAACCTGTGTATTTCATAGAATCATAGAATTCATTTGAGTTGGAAGGGATCCTTAGAGGTCATCCACTCCAACACCCCTGCTATGAACAATACCTACAGCTCAATCAAGGTTGCTCAGAGCTTGATCAAGACTGACCTTAAATGCTCCCAGGAACAGGGCATTAACCATACCTGTGGGCAACCAATTACAATAAGGGTGGTGAAGCACCAAAACAAGTTTTTTCCTAATATCCAAATATATAGTTTTCTTAGAGGGAGATGAGGCACAGGCTACCCACAGAAGCTGTGGATTGCCCCTCTCTGGAGGAGCTCAAGGCCAAGTTACACAGGGCCCTTGTCAGTCTGATCTTGTGGGTGGCAACTCTGCACATAGCTAGGGGTAGAAACTGGATGATCTCTAAAAGTCTCCTGTAGAGAAGACTTGATTATGCAGAGGAACAATAACTTACATGACATGGTTTCCAGAACTAAAACATATCTATACCTTCTGGTCACTTAACTGCTGAAATAAAGTCACCTGGAGTGACTAACAAGTACTCCAAAGAAGACAGCAAGTAGCCATCAGTAGCAATACAGGGAAACACAGGGCATACTTAATCCTGTTTTAAAAGTAGGGGACAAGCCATTCAGTATATTCCACTGCAACAGAGCCACTGTCCACACCAGCTCCGAAATTCATACTACTGCTTCATAAAATAGAAGTGTCATCTGATAGTAGACTGGAACCTTTGTTTTCATAGTACAAATGACTTGGCTAAAACACATTACCTGTCCAAACTACTCATTCTGCTAATAAAACCAAGGTTATACTGATTTATTTGGTAAAAATGGATTTAAAAAAGGAAGAACAGAACCATGGCGGCTGATTTCTGTTAATCAGATATATCAAATAGTGTAACAGATAGCGGAGGTGCTGAAATCTGTTCATGGGGACCTACCACATTGCCTCTAGAAATAAAGAGTTCCTGCAGAGAATGCAACAGACAGAAGACAGATTGATACTTTTTTTTTCCTAATCTTTCTAATTTCACATTAATAATTAAATGTTGCAATTCTTTGTGCATTTACTATTTTCCCTCTTTTGCAAAACCTCTGTCCAGCGGGTAGTGGTTAACGTATACACAGATTTAGGCTGTAATGTGAAGTCTGAATTAATCTACAGAAAGTTGCAGCTCTGAAGTTGAATAGTGAGCAATTGGCCATAACATTTAAAAAATGATAAACCCATACCCAGTGGGTAGTGGTTAATGGAGTTAAGTCCAGCTGGCGTCCCATTACGAGTGGTGTCCCCCAAGGGTCGATATTGGGGCCCATCTTGTTTAATATCTTTATTGATGACCTAGACAAGGGGATTGAGTGTACCCTCAGTAAGTTTGCGGATGACACCAAGTTGGGAGGATGTGTCGATCTGCCTGAGGGAAGGGAGGCCCTTCAGAGGGATCTGGATAGGCTGAATAGCTGGGTTGAGGTCAATGGGATGAGGTTTAATAAGGCCAAGTGCCGGGTCCTGCACTTTGGCCACAATAACCCCATGCAATGCTATAGGCTTGGGGCAGAATGGCTTGAAGACTGTATAGAGGAAAAGGACCTGGGGGTGTTGGTTGATGCTCAGCTCAGCATGAGCCGGCAGTGTCTCCAGGCAATGGCATCCTGGCCTGTATGAGAAATAGTGTAGCCAGCAGGAGCAGGGAGGTAATCATTCCCCTGTACTCAGCTCTGGTGCGGCCGCACCTCGAGTACTGTGTTCAGTTTTGGACACCTCACTACAAGAGAGACATTGAGGCCCTGCCGAATGTTCAGAGAAGGGCAACAGAACTGGTGAGGGGTCTGGAGCACAAGTCTTACGAGGAGCGGCTGAGGGAGCTGGGATTGTTTAGCCTGGAGAAAAGGAGGCTCAGAGGAGACCTCATCGCACTCTACCACTTCCTGAAGGGAGGCTGTGGTGAGGAGGGGGTCGGCCTCTTCTCCCAGGTAACTAATGACAGGACGAGAGGGAATGGCCACAAGTTGTGCCGGGGAAGATTTAGTTTAAATTTGAGGAAATTTTTTTTCTCAGAAAGAGTGGTCAGGCACTGGAATGGCCTGCCTAGGGAGGGGGTTGAGGCACCGTCCCTAGCGCTGTTCAAGAAGCGTTTAGATGAGGTGCTAAGGGATTTGATTTAGTAGCTTGGTGGGTAGGGATGGTGGTAGGAGGATGGTTGGACTAGATGATCTTCTATGTCCTTTCCAACCTAATGTATCTATGAATCTCTTACATTTAACAGTCTGTTTTTTACAGTGATTCCATAACTGGTTTCATCTACTTTAAGACTAGATTACAGAGAAGATTTCAGCATTTTTTCATTAAATCAAGATATCTCTTCCTTTGCAGCAGATTTTCGCTGCCTTTATCTACAGAAAAAAGAATACAAATCTGGCATCCTTTCTTTTCCACAAATACCCAGATGGATGAATGAATGAATGAATGAATGAATGAAACACAAGTGCAGAGTTTGATGAAATAGTAAATTAATGACTTTGTTTATGATGAAATTATTTGAAAGTGGAATTTGGTTTCACTCAAGTGAAGCATTATTTAAACCAAATAGGCTTAATTAAATTTACCGAAACACCAGAGGTTATACACTTTGGAAATCACCAGTTACCTATGACAGTATCCCACTGAATGGTTCTTGACATTTCACTATGAGCATTAATTTAAATGATTCATTATTGCCTTTTATCTAAGACTGTCTCTTTCATAAGTATCAAATGAATACTATTGGATGTATCTGTGATTTTCTTTTTTATTGTTAGATAAAACATTTTGACATGAAGAGACCTGCCAGATAAGTTCTTGACAAGAACTCTGGTACATGGTTAACCAGTAGACAATTCATTATTGGGTATTCATGTCATATGACAACTGTAAGTAACCCATTATCTCAGGGACAGCTCAGCTCTGCTATGAAGCAAAGCAGTTCTAAGATTGCTACCAGGTATCATTACAGTCAGGCCCATACATGTTGACAAATGACTTCTACACTTTCCTACTGGTAGCACTGCTCTCAAGAAAGCAGATGCTTGATGTTTCAATCACTAACTGCAGTGAACTAACACCTCTGAGCTTTGCCAAGCAATGACCCAAATACAACAAGGAACAACTGCTGACACTTTTACTCTTTTTATTCTGCGCCACTTTTTACCTCCTTCACTTCTTGCGGAGCCTTCCAGACCATGTCACTGACTAGAAAGACTAGAAAGGAACCAGTAACAGCAGAAAAAGCAATACAAATTGTTGACGCTTGTTACTGACTTGGTAAGATATACAACAGCAATTTAAGAAACAACTAACATAGAAAACCACTGCACAACTCGTATTTGAACATCTAAAATATCACCTCACTAGAATCCAGAAGTAATCCTCTGCCAAGTGATTTTGTTTTCAATTGTTTATGACTGAATATAAAGAAAAGACTGTAGAAATGTAAACAAGAATTTGTACCCGAAGGTACTACTTGCACGAAAGTTAGGAATGACCAGTAAAGCACTTATTCAGAGTATGTAAAAATTGCTTTGAGTGCTTAATATGTTTAAACATTTTACATCTCCAAGACCTAGCAATTGTTGTAATGATGAAAAAATGATAACAGAAAGATCTGTTTAATCTTTTGGTTTTATGATGTCACCTCCATAAAACTGGCTCACATATCCCCTTCTGTGTTTATCTTTCTTTTGACTACTTTTTGGCTACATCAAAGCAACTTTCAGCAGAATTTCAACTGTAGTAACTAAAGTTATGAGACAGATTTGCATCTTTCCTACGGTGTTAACACACAGTTTTTCACAAGTCTTGAAACAAAAACACATTATTATCCTTACCGACTTCACACTAATTTTTATATTTTGATCCATTCTTTAACATTACAGTTAGCACATTTTTACTTCAGGCTTTATTGAAACAATCTGTGCGCTTTTTTTTTTAAATCCTGTTGATCTTATGATATAAGATTTACTTATTCTTTCCTCCAAAAGGTTACTTTTACCCATGTAATTTACCTTTTCCTTGGAGGGAAGAGAAGATAACTAAGTGCTTGATCACTTCATTTACAGTAAAGACTCCCAACAACAAAAGAAAACCTCTAGCCACTGAAGAGAATTACAGACTGAAAAAGCAAAAGAATATAAATCAAACTACAAAACAGCCAGGTATCCTGAATCAAGACAGAAAAGATCAGACTATTTAATAGATCAAATTCTGGAATCTCATGACCAAAAAAAAAAAAAAAAAAGTTACTAGAAATAACCAGTATGATGAAATTGGAGATTTAGCTTTTTATTTTAACAAGGAAGGAAAGGAAGGAAGAGAGAGAAAGGAGGAAAGAAAGAAGGGAAGGAAAGGGAAAGGGAAAATAAAAATTCTCATTAGAAAAAGGGAGTTGGGTCTCCATTAATTGTTTAATACAGACTACAGACCAAAGAGGATTGCTGGTCAACTGCAGGCTTAACATGAGCTAGCAGTGTGACCTGGAAGCCATGAGGGCTAACCTTATTTTGGGGTGTATTAAAAAAAAAAAAAAAAAAAAAAAAACAGCATAGCCAAATTGTCAAAAGAGATGATTCTCCTGCTGTACTGTTGAGGCACCGTCCCTAGCGCTGTTCAAGAAGCGTTTAGATGAGGTGCTGAGGGATTGGATTTAGTAGCTTGGTGGGTAGGGATGGTGGTGTGAGGATGGTTGGACTAGATGATCTTGTAGGTCCTTTCCAACCTAATGTATCTATGAATCTATGAATCTATGTTGGTGTGACCTCATCTAGGATGCATGCAGTTCTGGTCTCCATAATATCGAAAGGACATTAAGGTCCTTGAAAGCATTTAGAAAGGTTCAGTAAAGATGGCATAAGAGGGGGGAGGCATGTCATGTGTGAAGAGGCTAAGGACACGTGGGTTGTGTAGTCCAGAGAAGAGGAGGCTGAGAGGTAAACCCATTGCTCTCTGCAGCTTCCTGAGGAAGGGAAGCTCAGAGGAAGATGCAAGGCTCTGCTCCTGGTCTCTTATGATAGGACAGGAATAGTATAAAGCTGACAAGAGGAGATTCTGACTGAATATTAGAAAATATTTTTTTACTGAGAGTGGTGAAACACTGGAACAAGATTCCCATACAGCTGACTGATGCCCCAGGTCCATCAGTGTTCAAGAAACATTTGGATGACACCCTCAGTAATAGCCCTTAAGTGGATAGGTTGGACAGGTATTTGGAACAGATGAGCTCTGAACCTATTCTATTCCATACTAATTCTATATAAAAATGACTGATATTGGATCTCGCCACTATAAACATCTTCATAACCATCTACAGTGCAGGAATCAAGTCAATTAGAAGCAGACCCTTCTTGGGATGGATTCGATGATCTCCATAGGTCCCTTCCAACCTCTACAATTATGTGATTTTGTGATTCCAGGATGTTACTGACAGACAGGATAAGCAAATCTATGCTACTATATCTTGAGTCTACTGTATTCTGCAGCCCACTACCTTTAAAGAACAGTGAGAGCAGTTTAAGGACACTACAGAGACTAAGCATACAGGGGAACTTCGTCACAAGATTCCAAGTAACTATAACTCTTTCATGAGGAAACCTAGGGAGGAAGACAGGACAAGAAGGAGACTGGACAGCCAAAGGCTTCCTCCAAACCAAATTATTTTATGATTTATGTTAGAACCAATCAACTGTATCTTCAGTATCAAGTACTTACACATTAAAGGAATGATACCAAGGGCAAACTGATGGATGCATAAATCTCTGAAGGAGAAATGGATTTATCCATAGATTTACGGTTGAGAGTCAGTCTGGACTGGTTGTATATTAAGACTAGTAGTCCACAGTTCGAACTGATCTTTCCAGGAAGATTTTATAATCAAGTACATCAGTAATCAAAGCCGATACACAAAGCAAATAAATTGCTTAAAAAGAAGTAATGCAATATTAAAGCCCTATGATTCAGAAATGGCAATGAAACAAGACGTATATTAAAAAAAAATCACCTATTGTAGCTAGAATCTGATAGTACATTCCTGGAACGGTATTCACTAACATCAGCAGCAATGAGCTACAATGCCACTTCAAACAATAAAAGCATACTATTTCAAAATGTCACCCTCTGTATTGTTATCAGACAAGTAGGCTGAGTCAGGTAGAAGAGTAAGTGCCTCAGTATACTTCTGAAAAGACTCTGCCTGAAAATGAGTGGATAATTTCAACAGTGGGAAAGGACAGGATATTGATGGTCTGCCTCCAAGTCCTGGATGAACACGGGTGTCAGGATCACCATCAACGTCAGAATTTTGTTCTAGATAATTCTAAGGCAAATATTCTTAATTAAAAGTCAAAAAATATTTTATTTCAGTGCTAAAGAAATAGAAATGGTACAATTCAGAACAATGATGACAAAGTTCCTGAAATATACATGCATGTAACTTCACAATTCTATTAAAACTTTTAATCACAAAGCAATGTGATTAAACACATTACAACATACCTTAGAAAACTACATATCCAGCAGAAATCAGGGCTGCATAGTCTGTATACACACCCAAACACTAATTTCATTTCATTTCATTTATATTTAAAGTCCAAATGAAATAACATAGTAGCTAACACAAAACGTTCTCTCAGAACTGCTTCATTTTTATCCCAGCCATTTTCACTCTATTGGTTTAAGCAGCATATTAAGTCTAGTCCTTCTGTCTTCTCAAATACATGCCCACACCAACAGAACTTCTTTTAAACTCAGTTCAGAACTTATTACAGCAGCTGAAGTAATATCCTCCACCCACTATGAGAATCACATTCACAGGTGTGAATGTAACATGAAAGAAGAGGAAAAATTGATTTTAAGATGTCCTTTATCAGCTGCCTGAGATCTGTATTTTCCACATGTATGACAAACTATATTTATCTGCAGAAACATAAAGAACAGTAAGTTATCTTTTCATGAAAAACATCAGTACATCCCCTCTTCAAGATTTATCCTGAAAAATCAGTCTGTTTATGGTCACATAGAACTTGCTTGACTTATTTTTGAGATTCACATGAGATTCAATAACTAAGGAGCAGTCTTTCAGCAGGCATTCAAGAGACAATGTGACCACACAAATTTAGTGTCATTAAAGAAGTAACTGTTTATTCTTAATAAGTTCTGACTCTTCTCTAGCAACAGAGATAGGCCACTGATTTTTACTACAAACTTATTCTGGACAGTTGCCCACATGCTAAGTAAACACTGTGTACACCATTGATAAGGCCTGTCAGCATGGTTAGTACAGCCTGTCACTCAAATGCAGCAAATGGCATGTATTAAACTGAGCATCACCATCAGTAAACAGTTTCAGGGTTTTCACTTCTTGACAGAGGAGGAAGAGGCTAGAAGAGGAACGGACAGCGATAGAAACACAGAAGAAATTTTCAAGTTGTTGAAATCTTTAACTCTCCAAAGAATTCACAGAAGCTTTTCTTACATGTAACACTTGAAGCCTGAACCTGCTTACATAAACAATTCAAAACTAGCTAAAGAAACACTTTGAAAGTAGTGATTTTATTTCCCACCTAACCAAAGGAGCACAATTATGCCAGTCTAAAAATCTTTGAAAGACAAAAAACTAGCATTCTTAAAGGAAGAATACACATGCACAGATATACATTGACAAAATAAATACATACATACAAAAATAGTATATGAAGAAAACATGCTCAAGAAGTATAATTCCTAAGTGGTATAATTTCATCATGATATTTCTAAGGCAGTCCAAAATCTCTCTGCACGAATTACAGTACACAAGCATTGAACTTCCAGATAAAAGATAACTGATCACTGAAGTCTCGTTTGTGCAGTTGGCAGCATTGTACATGATGATACATTTCTGCTGTTCAGTGATTTTTTTGTCTTTTCCCCTATTTGATATTAAATCATTTCCAATAAATTCCTCCCTGCAAGACCCTCTGACTCTATTTTATCAATCTTGTTTTTAATTGGCCTATTCACTGGTCGTGCTTATATATCCCTGAAGTCAAATGTTAACAGACCTGAAACAGAAAGTAGAGCAAGCCACTGCGCTTGAATTATATTCCATCACAATATACATGTTAGACAGTAACTATTCACAAAATCCAGTTGTTTTCAGATGGAGGTTTTCTTTGGAGAGAAAAAGGAAAATATGTTCTGACAATGTCAAAAATGTTCTGCTTCCAAATGACTTGCCCTTTCAAATTCTGTTTATATTATGTTATGATGGCACACATGAAAACATCAAAGATGAAACGGAAACCAAACACAACTCAAAACTGCTATCAGTTTTTAGCTTTCCTCTGGAAAACAAGTTGAGGAAATTTGGTATCATCTCAAATAAAACCAAATCTCTCTAAGTATGCCATGACACAGAATGCACTGTTTTACATCACTATTGGATGGTAAAACTGAACCATCAAAGCGGAGGATACTGTCACAATGGAGCACATTCTTTTGCTCTGTCTAAAGAAAACCAATGTAGTAAAAAGAAGCAAAAGAACTTCCTTATTGAGTCTCCAGGAAAATGAAGATTTAAAGATTTGAATTTTTGTTTTGATGTCCATTTCTTAAGAAGCCATAAAGCATTTTTGCTTCGAGTCTTACAAGCAAACAAACAAAAAAAGACCTCCATCTTCCACAGCATCCATATTACTAGAGATTACACAGCAGAGTAGTATCTTCAACATCATGTCCTCAACATGTGTTATACAATTACTTCAGTGAATTTAACTGCAAAAGTAAATGATTGCCTATTTTCCCATGGTACTACTCAAAATTACTCTGAATCAAAGGCACGTCACTTTGTACCAAGAGACTACAAAGCGCAGTTTATTTCCTGATTTACTATCAAGAGCAATTCCAGCGTCTTCTGGATTTAAAATTTTTCTGCTTTATTTCTTTACTAAGGCCCCTCTGTTGACTTTTGTTGTTGTTGTTGTTGTTTGTTTGTTTTTTTAAATCACGTGGAAAAGGCTTTGGGATTTCCATTTAAATCATCCAGTTGTGATCCCGTGAAATTTAAACTGAAATCCCAAAAGCTTACATGTATGATACTAAAAAAAGTGATACCAGAAACCATGAAGTTACTTAAAAGCTTTGACGGCTTTCAGAAAGAAAAGGTTTACTTAACATCTGTGAAATCATTTGCTTTCCTTGGAAAAGGTGTCTCCATGATCAGTTAAAGGTGTACTTATCTGTGTACTGATGCCCTTATCCTCTTCTCAGAATCTTCAAAGTCCCTCATCTCTCAGACAATGAGGTACATTTCATCATTAACTCTCAGCCAATCTATCTGCCTTGTAAAAAAAAAGCAGAATAGACAAACAATTCTCATTTAGTTCCCTTCTAAACAGTCTTGAGATTATAGTTCCATTACTCTTCATTCATCTTTCACTGTGCAAGTTTTCTTCACAGCATCTTCATAAAATCCAATTGGCTCATCTGTCATAAGTCAAAACAAGCATGGAGTATCCTGAGCTGGTATGGTCATACTTGACAGCCTGTTTTCTCCAAAGACTCTTCCTATGTCTGCAGTCCAAACTACTGCTGATTCTCCAGATTTAGCAATACTGACATGTAGTTATCAAAGCTCTAATGTTAAGGAATACTGTAAATATTTAAAAATTACTATCTCTGTTTTTTACTCTTTTTTTTTTTTCCTCATTCAGCTGAAGCAAAACCATGTAGAAAAGCAGACACATAAAGCAAAAATCTGCTTTCTCTCTGCTTTTAAAAAATTACTAAATATATCCATATTAGAGTAACTGATTTAATCTACTCTTCATTATATTACAAGAACATCTACTTATTAAGACAATGCTATTTGGGCAGCGACCTTATAAAGGAGAAGTACATGATTTATCTAACACACAGACCTGTATTACACCTATCATGTCCTGCTCTAGCAGAATAAATTGGCATCACCAAAAGCTGGAGAAGCAGTTACCACAGGACAAACAGTTAAGAGAAGACTGAGCCAGCTCAGAGACGTTCTCACATTGGAAATATAGTACTATCTTCATTTCTACTAGCCTCTCCAAAGGTTTCAGCCATTTTAATAAGGTTGTTGTATATAACAGGTAATGGAGTACAGAAATACTGTCACTGTCACCTCCTGCCTCAGAGGGCTTAAATTCTGGGCAGTAAAAACAGTCAGTGTAGAAAAAAAGCAAATACCATGATCCAAGGTTTACAAAAGACAAGTATGTAGCTCTAGGCACACAGGACACCACATGAGCTAATCTCAGCTCTGAAATCTAAATCCTTGCTTCCATGGCTCCAAGATGGTACTTCAGCCCCACTTTTGACACAAGATTAATTTTGTGATGTTACCCAACTGAGATTTTTCTACCCAAAAAAATGCTCAAATAGTAAAGCTAGGACTCTTAACAGCTCGGAGTAGAATAACAAAGTAGCTAGGATGAATAAAGAAAGCACAATAGAATAGGCAAAATAAAATAATCTGTAAGTATGCACTCCATGTGACCAATATTATGAAGACATAAACACAGCCTTCAAGAGCTCAAAAAGAAAGTCGAAACTGATGTTTGATTTTCAGTCTCTTAACTAATAGTATATTTAGGTAAGGGAGAAAAAAAGAGTAAGAAAGTATCAAGAGGTGGTGAACTGTCATAAGGTGCTTGTCATATGCTAACAAGAAGTGGTTTTAAGAATATGCACGAGAGTTGGTTAACAGACCACTGGAACAGACTGCCCAGAGAAGTGGTGGAGTCTCCTTCTCTGGAGACATTCAAGATCCACCTTGAACCCTGCCCATGCAACCTGGGCTAGGGAGCTGCTTTTGGAGGGGTGTTGGGCTAGATAATCTCTGGAGGTCCCTTCCAACCCCTACAATTCTGTGATACTGTGTGATTCCATGACAATCCAACACTGACTCCATTTAATAAAAAAAATGCACATCTTTTTCATTTGAATGAGATCCTTGCTGATACTACCTATGTAACTAAAGACTACTAGAAAACTGAGAAAGCAGCTGTCACTGAAATGAGACCTTAGTTCTGTTAAATTCAGTCAGCCTGGACAGACAGAAAACTCCCTGAGGACTACATACAGGACAAGTGAATGAGAATAATGTTTAGCTCATATTGACTCAATCACCTACAGTGAAATAGATCATAAAGCATTTATGCCTCACTTCTCAACTTATCCTATTTTTATTTTATTATTATTACAATTAATATTTTGAAAAATTACTCTTTCCTCTAGTTTCAGGAAGTGCAATGTGTCCCTATGGAAACAGATGCTTGCTACATATGTGAATGCCAAGTGAAGTCTCCAAAACGCTGAGGGACTGATACTAAGTCTCCAAGGATATCTCCTTCTAACAAAACTTGTTAGAGCCTTGGTGTCGATTTCTTTTTCAGACTCTGAAACAGGTAATTTGATCCCAGCAACTGCATAGCACACAAACTACGGAACTAAGACAGGCAGGCAGGTGTTGTGTGGAATGACAGGCAGGAAATTTCAAGAATCAGAGTTAGTCAAAAACAGCACTTTAAAACTTCATCCTAACAAGAGGATATATATTTTTTTTTCCCCAAAAAAAGAAGGCAAATTACTGGTCAGAACTCTCTAAAGTACCTGTTACAGTAACATTGTACCAAAACAATATACTGTTCTTAGCTTCAGTGTTCAACAGTGAAGGTCCTGTTTCAATGTCTGAGAATGGGATTTTTACCATTCCTTTTTGGGATGCCATAAGTAAGTCTTTAAGCTTTGAATTTCTACAAACCAGGTGTTCATCTGCCTCTCATACAACTCAGATTGCTGATTTGTGACTGAGAAGCCTCCCCATGCAACTGCTCATCGTCTCTGTGGCTGAATACCTAAATATATAGGAACAGTCAGAAGTAGAGAAAACAGCAATGCTAATGACAGAACACTCTCCCTGAACAGAGAGAACAGAGGCAAGGAAGATAACTAGGACAGAAAGGTTGTTTATGCTACAGCAGGTGAAAAAAAAAAAACAGGAATTTACCTTCAAACATACATCAATATGACATGACACTGTTGCATCACGCAAACAGTTTCCGTCAAGCAGCTTACGACCTTAGGCGCAAAAATGGCCTTCACACAGTATCACCAATAACTGATGTGCAATTCAAGTAGCCTAATTTCATTAAGTATTTCCACTCGTACTTAGCTTCTCACACAATCATCGACTTCAGCTGCACTTAACTGGCAGCCTCATGTCTGCCTTAGTATCCAGAATATGATGACAACATCATTACGAAGCCTCTCTGAAAAAGTTCAAGTAATCCACCAGTTTCACAGAGATAGTACTTCAAAGGCAAAGATGAGAGGTAAATACTGGATGTTCTGCTGAAACCACATCTCAATCTTTTTTTTTTTTTTCCTCTTTTCATTTCCAATAGAAACTTGTGATCACTGCTATTCTGACTCAAGCAAAACCTTGACTTTAAGGCAAACCTTAGCACTTGACAACTTTCCCTTCAAAAAAATCTCCAAGCAAATTTATAACTGTTTACTTCATTTTTGGTGTTTTTTTCTTATTTTCCCCAGACTTTAAAATGTAATGAGACGAAGATGATTCTATATGATTCTTCCAAAGATTTTCAGAATCACAGGGGTTGGAAGGAACCTCAAGAGATCACTGAGTACAACTCCCCTGCTAAAACAGGTAACCTATAATAGGTCACATAGATTGGCATCCAGCCAGGTCTTGAATATCTCCATAGAAGGAGACTCCACATCCTCTATGGGAAACCTGTTTTTCCAGTGCTCAATCACCCTTGCTGTAAAGAAATTCTTTCACATGTCTATATGAAACTTCCTATGCACAAGTTTTAGGCCTTTACTCCTTGTACTATTGCTACACGCCACCAAGATGAGCCTGGCCTCATTCATTTGCTTCCCACCCCCCATTAGATATTTATAAACATTTATGAGATCCTCCCTTTGTCTTCTTTTCCCCAGACTTAACAGACTCAGGTTACTCAGCCTTTCCACATAAGGGAGATGCTCCCAGACCTTTCTCACCTTTGTGGCCCTCCTTAGATGTAACACAGTTGTGATCTGAAATCTACATCTAGACATAAAATACGGTATTCTTATATCTTATATGGTTTTATCTATTATTCATTAAGTAATCCTGATAGATCAAAAAATGATCAAATGTTCACAGTACCACATGAATTTTCACACACAGTCAATTTTTTGGCTTACAGAAATCACACCAGCATACTGACTGCTCTAGATCTAAACAAAGATGAACCATTTTCCACTAACCATTTTCCACCCAGTCCTACTTCATTTATTTATTCATTTTTACCTGTAACATAATTTTGCTTCCCTCGGCAGAAATCTCAGTGGTTCAGTCATTTTCACCAGACTGCGTGCTTCATAGTGAATCAGACACTATAATGAGGAAAGAATATAGTCCTAGTGTCATGACAGCTTTCAAACCAGTTTCTCTTTCAGATATCTATGGAATGGAGAGAGACGTCTTTCAAAATCTGCACTTTCAGGTAACAGCAAAATTTAATTCTGCTGTTGAGTAACTTTATTGGAAAACAAAAATAGAAGGATTCCAAACAACATCTTTGTGAAAATTCATAGAAACAGACAGCTGTACAGGCACACTTAGTACTGGCAAAAAAATTCACTTTTTAAAGTTTACTAGGTATTCATGTTTCTTCTTATATGAAGACATACATTCCTCTTGAAAACAACACCATGGTGATATCAAAATGAACTCAAGAAAAGCCTGTAATCACAGCTCAATCAGGGAAACACGGCAACAGTTAAGAAGCATTCTGAAGTAAAAGAAACATAGCTTTTTTGCTTTTTTTTTTTCACTAAAACGTTTTTTTACTTTTATTTACCTTTTTTTTTTTTTTTTCCATGATGGCAGAAGCTGTGAAGAACCTGCTATGGCAGTAGCTAAGTCCAAAAAATTCTTTATGCTTCTCAAACAAAAATGAAACCTCACCAAGAAATGCTGAATTTCTTTGCAAAAATAAGAGAACATGCTTGGATTTGTCAGATGAAATATAACTTCTGCTGTATGATATTCAAGAAAATGGTGCTTACAAAAGGGATATGTTACTCCCTGTTAATTAGGATGGAGTGGTTTTTCTTTTATTTCAGAAAGAAAAAACACCCTTCTTGACATTCACATTTGATTTGTTCTCTGTCAGATGATCTTTAAGTGCAGAGTTTACAGATCTATAGTTGGTTTGCACTTGATAACTCAAAACAAGAGACCCACAGATAAGTTCTGTGGAAACCTAGGTGCTCCTTTGAGTTAGTCTCCTTTTCCTAAAACATCTGTAAACAGAACAATTTCATCCTTAACTCTACACCATTTGGCATTTTTGAGACCAGAATGTTATGGTCTGGCAAAGCACTGAATGACTCTTCCACCATTTCAAAAATACTCAGAAAACAAAAGGCTTTGCATGCTCCAGCAATGCATACCAGAAGTAAATCCACAAATGAAATTCACGGCCATGACTTTTACCATATATCAGAGATTCAGCTGTAACAAGGTATCCTTATAGAGACGAGCTGAGCTAATTATTAGTACAACACTGTCAATAAAAAAGTAGTGCAACACAAAAAAAATTATGCTTGTTCTCTGCAATTCAGCAGTCTCATTTGAGACAATTCAGTTAAGCCTTTGAGACATACATAAAGCACAGCTTCATTAAATGGGCCATTTACAATAAACATAAATATATCAAGTTTGAAATTCTACGTTACTGTGCAATCTCCGCTAAATATAGAATACTGAACAGGTCATTAGATGTCTCTAAAATGTCCAGAAGTATTCTTCTGCTGTTATATCAAGCTACCTTCCATCTTTATATAGTTCATCATTAAAAATATTTCTGCTTAGCTTAATAAATAAGGCATTTCTACAAGATTTTCTACAGCACGTAAATACATTTCTATAAGGATGTAGCCACAGAAAACTTAAAGATGTGGAAAATGTTTTTGGAAAGATATCTAGCCATTGTCACTGTGACTACCATATTGTATAGACACCTTTAGATTGTGTGCCTGCAGAAGAGCTTATGATCTCCATGAATAAAATTGGTATTTTACATATGTCATAGTTTTATGATTTTTGCTATCAGTATTCCATGTATAGCATCATGTGAGGCATCAAGAGTTAAAGTGTTAATGCTCCAAGTCCATGGACTGCTGAATTTCCAGGAACGTGGCTTTCAGAAGAGAAGAAGGACTATATACCCCAGAGGACTTTGTGTTCTCATTTTCCAACCAGAAGGAAACATAAAACTGCACCGAAGTCCCTGAGACTTTCTCTTTTTGCTGTTCATCTCTGCAGCGGGAGCTTCCTAGCCATCTCGCCTTCAGCTTGAGTAAAGACCTCAGTTTTGGACACTCTATCTCTTTATCTGATCTATTAACTTAAATTCCAGTTACATTGTATTATATTGTTTTACTTGGTATTCCGATACCTTATTTAGTAAATTAGCTTTCCTCCTCAGATTGTTGCAGCTGTTTTGTTTTTAGGCCCATGTCCCTACCCTTTTCCATTTCCCCCTTCCCCTTTCCCGGGGCATGGGCCCATGGGTCCCCCGCCATATTCATTACAGAACTGGGTCAAACCAGCCCATAAGCCATTGTCATTTTTGGTGGAGAATGTGGGCATAGGCTGCCTTGGCTGGGAAAAAGACGTACTTTTAGAATGAATCTCTCTGTATGCTCAGAGAGCTTCATTAAAGAGCTTATCTGTACTGCAGGTGCTGTACTAAAAACACGGCCTCGAAGTCCAGGCGGACTGCCAATATTCTGGGATATTTGTAAACCTTTTGGATGCTGCCAGCTTGATTTGGTAAAGAAAAAAATAATAATAATAAAAAATCTTTCTCTTCTAAAACTGCTCTTCAAGGAATTGCATTCCATCATTTTTTTTTCTTTTAATACTCAGAATGTACTGGGACTTAGTTAAGTTTGCCACCATGATCTATGGAGCTATAGGTAATATGATAAATTCAGGGCACTGATGGAGACACCTGCCTCGTATCAACATGCAATGTTTTATGATCTGAACATTGACAGTTACACATTCCTGAAGGAGTAAATAATTTTACAAACAGTTCTATGTTTAAACCAGTTCCCAGGTTCTCCTCTCAGTCCCTTATGTGCTTTTGGAATGCCAAATTAGCGATCACGCTTTTAATCTCACTGAATATACTCCTCATCATTTACATTATCTGGAGGAAGCCTTTCCCAAAACCAGAGAATGATGAGTGACAGGGAATATGGAGAAGCTTAGAAAAAATATTAGAAGCATGGGGACCCCTGGTGTCATGGGATTTCACTCCTGAACACCTATGGGATCCCAAGAAATTAAGCAAGCATTTGAGTCAAGGATGGTACAGCTCGGGTAGACCTTAGGAGGTACGATTTATCTGTGACTTGGCTTATGCTTACCAAGCTCTGTATCATACTGTCTTAGAGAGAGGGAGTTTCTGAGCTGAGATTCAAGACAAAATGGGAAGTCCCCAAGCTGGGTCTGATCAATCACAGGAGGCACCAGTATTGATGTCAGTAGCCCCTGTGGAAGGACAGAAATGGAAACAGGTGCTGCTGCACCTAGAACAAAAAGAAGAAGTGGAGGAAGTAGAGGAAGATCAAGGCAAAGGGCCCTTCCTAAAACCACCATTATCGAGAAAGGCAATGGAAAGAACTAACAGATGAGGAGATGAGAGTGAAGAGGAGGAAATCACTGTTACTACTAATCACTGTCCTCTGAAAATGATTGAAATCCAGGTTTAAGAAGAGAGTTTGCACGGCATACAAACAAGACTAGTGTCACCTTTTTACTTTAGTGCTGGGACAAATGGAGCCAATAGCATGCTTCTGGATGGTAACAAAGCTCACCAAATAGGAAGCATTACCAGAGACTCAGCTATTGACAAAGGAATTAGTAGGTATCCAGATGGAGTTGCCACCCTCTGTGTTATTAGCTGTAAAAGAAAGACATCCCTTCAAAAATGATCTGAAGCCTGAGATAAAAAGGTGACTACTGTTGAAAAGGGTATCCAGTATTTGAGAAAAACAGCAGTGCTGGAAATGTTTGCTCCTAACAATCCACCCCCAAGACCATAATCCTGAGAAAGTTATGAGTACGGCACTTAAACGGCTGAAACTCACAAGAACAGCACCAGAAAAGTACGCTGGTACACTAGCAGCAACTTTGGATAATAAGAGGACTAACAGAGAAGAACCCTAGTGTTTGAAGTTATTATTACGCTTCAAAACTTTGAACATCTTCAGCTCACACTTCCATTTCAGCCATATCAAAAGTAGCAGAAAGACTAGATAAAGTGGATAAGGCGACAGATAAAATGGAGAAGAAGCAGGATGGTATACTGCCTCTATTGATTAACACAGATGAACCTGTGGCAGTATTAGATGAGGACCAGGATTATCAAAACAGCCTGCTGGAAGGGCTGATCAAATTGGCTTACTCCTGATGTGCACCATCCAATATCCCAGCTATTAAAAGAAGATGTCTTCCTGCTCTAACAAATGACAGTAGTAAATTTATGTAACTTGCTGCTTTGTGGAGTTACTTATGTGAGCATGGAGAAGGCATGAAAGTGGCATAAGAAACCACTCCTGCACTATGGGCACATTTTTGAGAATTACAAAACAGATTAACCACCAATGCAATTGTGCCTGTTACTGCAGGTAATCAGTAGAGGGGCCCTGCATTCAGTCAGGGTCAGGGGGAGGAAGGAATAATTGAGACAATAAAAGTTCATTGTACTGTGTGGATTCAATGGCCTGGCACATCATACACATAGAGATATAAGGCACTGGTGGACATTGGTGCACAGTGCACTCTAATGCCCTCGAGTCATGAAGGGACAGAACTGATTTATATTTCCAGAGTGACTAGGAGCTCCCAAGAATTGACTGTGATGGAGCCAGAAATAAACCTCACTGGTAAAGACTGACAAAAGCACCCTATTATGACTGGCCTATTGCCAATCCCTTGGATTCTGGAGTTGAGCATACAAGGGGTCCGAAGAGTGCTACACTACAACTGAAAAGGAGATCTTAGCCACATATGAGGATGTTCAGGCTTCATCCGAAGTAACTGGTACCAAAATGCAGCTCATTATAGAGCCCTGACTGCCAGTGATGAAATGGATGTTTAATTCTTCTAAAGATCTCTCTATCCATCATACTACTGATGCCACTTGGAGTAAGTGGATTGCGCTCATTACACAAAGAGCTCAAATGGGGAATCTCAGCTGTCCAGGAATCCTAGAGGTAATCATGGAGTGGCCTGAAGGTAAAAAGTTTGGAACTTCAGCAGGAGAAGAATGTCACCACACAATGAATTACTAGAAAATAAAAAGAATTTCTCCCTGTTCACAGATGGATCATGTTGTACTGTGGGGGGGGCACAGCAGATGGAAATCTGCTGTGTGGAGCTCTACAAGACAGGTTGCAGAGGCCACTGAAGGAAAAGGAGAATCGAGCCAATTTGCAGAGGTTCAGGCTGTCCAAACGGCCTTAGATGTGGCTGAATGGGAGAGGTGGCCAATGCTTTATCTTTATACTGACTCATGGATGTTGGCAAACGCCTTATGGGGGTGGTTACAGGAGTGGGAAAAAAACAGCTGGCAATGAAGGGGTAAACCTATTTGGGCTGCTGAACTGTGGAAAGACTTTGCTGCCCAAATAAACAATAGGGTTATAAAGGTGTGTCACATAGATAGATGCTCATATGCCCACGAGTCGGGCCACTGAAGAACAATAAAATAACCATCAGGTAGATCAAGCTGCCAAAACTGAGGTGGCTCAAATAGACTTGGACTGGCAAAAAAGGAGTGAAATATTTCTATCTTGGTGGACCCATGAGACCTCAGGCCTAGAAGGGAAAGAAGCAACATGTAAGTGGGCTAGAGACCGAGGGGTGGACTTGACTCTGGATGCCATTGCACAGGTTGTACATGACTAAAACATGCACCACAATTAAACAAGCCAAGAGGATGAAAATCCTCAGGGGAAGGGTGATAGCAAAAATATAAAATTGGGAGGCATGACAGGTTGATTATATCACCTTGCCACAATCTCACAATGGTAAGTGTTATGTGCTCACCATGGTGGAAGCAACCACTGGGTGGCTTGAAACATACGCAGTACCCCATGCTACCGCCCGAAACACCATCTTAGGTCTTGAGAAACAAGTCCTGTGGCGACATGGCACTCCAGAAAGAACTGCATCAGATAATGGACTCATTTCAAAAATTATCTTGTAAATACCTGGGCCAAAGATCATGGCATTGAGTGGATTTATCATATCCCCTATCACACACCAGCTTCTGGTAAAATCAAACGATACAACGGGTTATTAAAAACTATGTTGAAAACAATGGGTGGTGGAACATTTAAGCATTGGGGAAGGCATTTGTCAGAAGTCACCTGGATGGTCAGCACTCGAGGATCTATCAATTGAGATGGTCCTATCCAATCTAGCTCCCTGTCATACATGTAAAGAATATTCTGGGAAATGCAGTTTGGGTCCTTCCAGCTTCTAGAAAGGGAAAACCTCTCTGTGGAATTGCATTTGCCCAAGGACCTGGGACCACCTGGTGGGTGATGAAGAAAAATGTGGACTTTCAATGTGCACCACAAGTGAATTTGATGTTTGATCTCCCTACCCTTTTCCTTTTCTCCTTTCTCCTTTCCCAGGTCGTGGGCCTGTGGGTTCCCCACCCCATTTGTCATGGAATCAGGCCAAACCAGCCCATAAATTGTTGACAATATACTATACATATTCTACTGTCTTATGAAGAATGGCCCCAGATTACCGTTGTGATGATTGTAACACTTCAGTGTTGCACATCTATCACACAGAATCACAGGAGTTGGAAGAGACCTCAAGACCTCGCTGCTAAATCAGGGTCCCTACAATAGGTCACACAGGTAGTCATCCAGCTGGGTATTGTTTATCTCCATAGAAGGAGACTCCACAAACTTTCTGGTCAGCCTATTCCAGCACTCTGTCAGGTATACGCTCAGAATTGTATTCAGTCACTTTTCATTTTCCATTTTTAAATTCAAATACTATGAAAAAAAATGGCCAGCTTTCATTCTGAAGTACAAATTAGCTAATACCTCAAAACCCTAATAATCCTCAGAGACCTTTTAAGTAAAACAGTAAGAAATGCTTTAGTAAAATAATCAGATTACTACTTCATCAAAGAGCAAATCAGGGGGTACTCTGCAAAACAACTGACATCCTTTTGGATTGCCGGGTGGTTTTTTATTTGTTTGTTTATTTTTTTACTCCAAAAGAGTCTCCTCAGCTGCTGAAGTTATCTGTAAGGAACTAAAATCAGAAACACTGCAGCCCCATTCTCCTGCCAAAGCACAGTATGAAATACGTGCCTGCTCTTTTACAGCTATAACTGATAGCAGGGCAACAAGAGATGTCTGGGAAGGAGTCTTAGTCTGACTTGAGTCAAGCAGATGCAGAACAGCCTTAGGCATAACAGTGTTTTCCTGCGTTAGTAAAATCACTTTCCTAGCACTTAAAGAAAATGACTCATTTTAAGACTTTGTTGTTACAGTGCAGTCTATATGACAGTTTCTGGTATTTGGTTGCAGTTCATGCAGCCTCTCTTAAAATACCCACCAATTCAGTAAACTATATCCAGAAATGAATACAGAAAGAGTCTTGGATTGAAAGCAGTGGTGAGACATTAGCAAGAAGGCTGCTAGCTCAGGAGCTGATGAACAAATGGCTTCCTGACTTCAACATACGCACAGTTCTTAATTAAACCAAGACATTCCAACACTAATTAAAAATCAGACACAAGCTTACACATAGCCAAGTGATAAAAAGCCAGGTATTGCTATCTTGATGCATCTCTGTCAACCACGAGGTTGTTGCATGAATACATGAGCAGTGGTCTCAATATCCAGGTCAAATATCCATTTTCCAATACAAATTCCTTCAGTGTGAAGCCATCATCACTGCTGTCTCATCTTGTATTACACTTTACTTTGAAGCTGCCCATTAAAAGCAAATGTAAATTGACATCCTCTTCAACAGGTCATTATCATGCCAACACCAACCTCTAGCCTCCAGAGCCTTGGCTTCAAAACTGACTGATAACAAAATAAACTAGATTTTATGGATTTCTTTAAGAATCCTTCAAGAACTTCCAAAATTATCACCTTCTGAAAAAATCAGTTTCATCAACCTCTCTATAAGGGATGTTATTATAATCAAAATTAGATTTAGAGATTATTTCAAATAATAATAACCAAATTAGGTAAATACATAATGAAATGCATTGTTTCATGCTCAGAAGTATTTACATTATAAAATACAGAACCCGTGTTGAAAAGTAATTAATGCAAAAAGTTCAATATTGTTTTCAATGCATTTCTTGCTTCATCTTCCAAAATAATTTTCTGAATGACTTAGACTAAATACTGTCAGCTTTTTGTAATTTCATCTTAGAAGCTGGTAAGAAAAATCAATAGATAACAACAAGCTTTAGCAAACTGCAAGCACAGCCACTAAATCCAGTGCTACAATAAGCACTTTTAAGTGCCATTTTAATTGACATGCTGGAATAAAGGCTTTCATTTAATACATCCCAGTCTTTATACTACACAGCATGAATGCATGAAAGTGAAATTAAATTTTCAACAAAAGCTAGCCTGACATGTCCTTATTCTGCAAAAACTTCGAAATAACATACATGATTTCAGACACAGTTTTAATGCTAAAAAGTAGATCTAGGTCATAGAGAATTCGGGACAGTTATCATTATGAATACTTTCAAGAGTCAAGCTCAGAAACTAGTGTCTATCTCTTTCGCTGTTCAAAATCTGAGAACAGTAAATGCTCACTGGCTGCCACTGCTGACTCTGTATCCACATGCCCTTGAGAGAATAGCAAATCAGGCCTGGCATCAGGAAGGTTTCTGGTGAGCGAAGGCATGACAGTACTCCCACCTAGAAGAGCTGACTGAACTCTGAACAAAGCTGTACCGGGGAACAAAGGCATTCCCATTTGTACACAGCCACTGGACAAGCATATTCTCTCACATCCTCATTCAAATAAGCCATGATGCAGGCCTGGAGCTCCCCTCTGCCTGTGGAGCTACAGGCCAAACAACATCAGGTAGGGAACAAAACAGACCACCAAGTAGGGACTTCTAAGGTAGCAAGCTTTACATAATTCCTTCAAAACTCCCTTTCCATACCATAGCACATTTAACCTCAGTGTTGGACTCAGTACCTCTTTGAGAAGGCACCACATAAAAACAATGGAAACAAAATCAGCTTCTGCTCCCTTATTTCAGCAGGTTATCAGTGCTACTGGTTTTAAGTTTGCCAGGCTCTTTCACCTTGTTTCCTAACAGTGTTGCTGCAGTGATGACACCTCAGCTCACCTGAACTAGGATGGAGCTATCAGAACAGCCCACCCACAGAAATTTAATTAATGCACAGCTATGCTTTCTTCGCAAAGAGAAGCAAAACATAACAACTTACAAAGACCATAGAGCACTGCCATCTAGTGATTGTCACCATAAATATAAAACTTTGCTCTAATTCATGCTGCAGATAGAATGAATACTACTGATAATCAAGATTAAATTATATTTTACTTTCTGAGGCAAAACTCCTGTGCAAAAAGCTGTAAGGGGAATAATTAGCTCTATCAGAGTTCAGGCATTTGTCACAGCACTTGTACTTCAAAGGAAACATGCTACAGGTAGCAGGCCCACAAGAAGAACCTACTCATCAACCCTAACTACAAAGCATTAGGAGAAAAGCTAAAATTTTCAGTACTGTAAAGAACAGCATGGAAGAAAAAACAGTCAGCAATATCGCTGTAGTTACCTAGGCAGGATATACTGATGAATTTTGAACTGGAATGAAACTACATGAGAAAGAGAAGCTACACAGCTCATACACAGGTCTAAACTGTTTTCGTTACAGCTGCAGAAAATGTCCCTGTTGATACTCTAAGTGAAATACCACAAGCTTGGAACCCCAGCTGTAAATATTATTAAATTTTGGTTTCTTTGGATAAAAATTCTTCTCCAAATACAGTCCCTAAAGCAGACATCTCAGTACTTTTTTTTATTTATCAAATATTTCATGGTGTGTACCTGTTGTTAACATATTTTTGTTCACTTCCTTTTAGAATATCTACTGAACAGTTGCAATTTTCTGATTTCAGAATTTAAAATTATGCAAAAATGCATGCACATTTTGGCACAAGTCCTTGAAAATGTTAACAGGACATATCTGCTAGTAAAAACATAAAATCATAGAGCATGAGTTTTAGAAGAAAGTGAAGCCATATATCTTACAATACATTCCAGTGAGCATTACTATTTTAAATCCCTCTGTTGAGTTCAAATTATAACTAATTGTTCCTATAGAACCTACAAAAAAGACTTCACTGTACATATATATGACAGAATTACTTTTTCCTTCAGAAAGAATGAACAAAGAGTTACAGAATTTTTGAAGCTGCACAATCTGTGCATAACAATATACTGCTAATCTGTCATGGGCTCAAAAGCACTGCCCATTTTTCATAGATGTTCACAATCAATATCAAATCTGAGATATGATTGTATTGCACTCAGTAGATTTGAAAAGCTGTAGAACATGAGAGACTTCGATAGCTTGCTAAAGATGCATCCATGTAAGATCTTAATATATACCATGCACTTACTGAGTTACCCCATATGTTGTTAATACCTCATTATCACATAAATAAAATAAATCTGTAATATAGTTTAAACGTTTAAGTGTAAAATTCAGTTGGACACAATTTCTTATTCTGTTAGAGAACTTCCATAGTGATGAAGAAGTTTAAATCCCCTATCTGGAACATCTCCTTTCTTCCAGTGAAATTCACATCTTCCAGATAAACAGGAGTATCTCTCAACTGCAACCTACAGCAATAGTTTCCCCTACTTTGTAAGGAGCAACAGTGGAAAAAAAATAATAAAATTATTTTCATATGCACCAAATACTCAGTAGTGTTGCCCTAAAATGAACAGGTAGTGAACTGTTGCTGAATCTGACCACAATCAATTCTTCAACTGCAGCACTTATCTGACACTTACTCAAATGAAACAAGAGTCTCAAGAAGTCCTAAAAGTACTTCAAAGTGAAATGAACTTTTCTAAGCTTATTAAGAAGTAAAAATGATAAACTTCCTTATTTTAATCTAATATCACGATTATGTGTTGGTACAGCATTCTACATGATTATAACTGGATTTCAACGTAAGTTTTCAAACACTAAGTCTATATATACTGCAAAGTAACATCTCAGCTGTTTTTAAGCAAGACTACAAAGACTGGCACCAGATGCACAAGCCACCATGTTCATAAGTTAGGGTGGTTTAGTAGTACAGTAACCAGTGCAGCGACAATCATATTGACGGTTCTTAGAGCCTGACACCCTTGCCACTGAGCAATGTGCGTCGCTTCAGAAGGAACAGATAAAGCTCAAGGACAGACAAGCCACTATACATGGAATAAATTGCATAATATGACATAATTTGAAGATTTTTAATGCTATTCAGAGGATACATTCTCAGTTTTTTCTTGTTTTGCTTTTTTTTTTTTTCAGTTAAGAAAGATACTCCTAGATAAACTATCTCTAAAGTTTCAGAAGACTGAAACTCATACTTCAATAAAGTTTGGTTGATGTATTATTAATTTTTAAGTATTTTGTTATTCAGATTTCTTTTCCCATAAGATAACTTTTTGTTTGTCTGACAGTAAAAAAAAAAAAAAAACTGCTGTACGTAATATTAAACAACCTGACCATGTCCCCACCTTTCCCATTCCAAAGCTTTAGCAAGTGTATCTCAACATAAAAGCAGTTCACATTAGGGGAAGTCCAAAACAATTACCAAAAAAAGATGCAGGTCATTTTGTTTTATCCTTATCTATAAAAAGGACAAACTAGTTTAGCGTGTCTTTTCACAGTATTTGTAATTGCTTTACAGGAGGTATCTGATTACTTGTTTTGCAATCCCCAATGCATTACATTGCTTAGTACTTAATTACTTCAAAATCAAAGTAGGAATTATGTTTATTCTTTCACAAGAGATAGATTTTGGAGATCAAAATCCTAAACACACTTATAACTTTGACCCTTTTCACTTCCACAGATGGAGTGTTCATGAAAACAACATATGAACATTTTGAAGGAATATGTTCTCAATAAGAGAAGTGTTTGATACAAGCCTGGGACTAGAGACTCATGTTAAGCCATGGTGAGTGTGAGAAAGAGGTTGTATAGAACTATTTCCACCAGCAGAACCACACAACCATTTATGTTCTTAAAGTTATCATTTCATATCAATTCTTCAACATTTTTCTTCCTCAGTTATCCTCTAAGTCATACATAGCATTCAAAAATAAAGGGCAGATTTAGAAGTCACTTAAGTGCTCAGTTACACATTCCCTTCAGAGTTCCTAGAAACAAGCTATTACATACTTGCAATTTATTTCTCCAACTGCTTGACTAATATGTATCTTGGAACGTTCCTTCCTACTGCCTTTGCAGGAACTCTAAGTGACTACTTCCTCCTCACGTCTGTGAAGACAAATGAAGCAAGACTTTTATTTCTGTTAAACTTTCCTAAATCTATGTATACACTTCATATTTAGTTTAGCAAATTCAATACTCAATTGGAATCAATTCCTTGTTTCTAGGGTTTTACATATAGTGGGAGCATGGAAAAACTTTGTTACCAAGTTAAACCACCCCACTCACTCTTTGAAGGCTTCCACAGTCCAAATTGGATTTAGTTACATTTTCTGTCTTCAAACTTGTTTCTAGCCTGGGTACTCTGCATAGTAAAGTGTGCCAGTTCACGTGCAGAAGTAGCCAAAATCTGCCACGAGACAGGTATTTTCTCATTTCCTTGATCACACTCATCATTCCAAAAATAAGATGTCAATTAAAACGACTACTCTGAAGCCATACACAAACAATAACCGAATGAAGAATTCTGCTTGTTCTTTTAGACTACCCATATGCTTATCTGAACACAAGCAATTTCTCATCAGTTCCTCCACACAAGCTGTCTTATTTTTTGCATGTACTGCAAATCAAAAAAGCTATTCCAGTTCCTAATGGTGAATGCTATCATTTCACCTCAAAATTATAAATGCTGTCTTTTTTTCTACATGATAGCTCCCAACTGGACAACTACAGCTAGCACTGGACGCAAGCAGAAGAACCTCTAAAGCGGGTCCTGTAATGAGACATGGTCCTTAAAGATGACTGTTTACTCCTCTGCATGCCCTTGGCAGAATAGGGCCACACTCTCTCCCATCAGGACAATTACTGCCAGGCCTAGAAAACAGCATCACTGTTTTGAAAATTAAATGCATTCATCTGTTTTGCTGGTCAGCCATGGAGATGCTGGGAAGTCACAGCTCAGATGGATGGCTCACAGACACGCTGACTGAAATCCTAATTCCTGCTTCAGTTTCCCTTGTTTCCCTTTCAGAAACGTGGGATTTTGTCACACGCAGTAAACAAAATCTACTCCTCTCTAATGGGGTTGTCAGGTGTACTATGTCTCAGCGAAGATCTGCAGATGGCTGAATGGCAAAGTCTCACTACCTTGAAATCTATGCTGTTCTCCAGGACCTAAGAAGCAGGGGAACTTCTTCTTCCCAAGAAGACTGCTTCTTGCATCTCTCTCCTGAGAGATGTGGTTTTACTACCCCCTCAGCCCACCTGGGTAACCACAGCTCCCAGTCACTGTTTCCCAGGGTGGCTGCAAATCCTTCTGACAACTTCTTGTCCAATGCCTCAGATAATTTACTTAAAAGTTGCTACAGGTCTCAGTGACGTATATAAATATTTACTCATTTATAAGATAGGGATGTTCATTCAACCCACATTAGGCTGAGAATTACCTAAACACTCTGGTAATTCTTAAGAGCTTTTTAAAAATATTTTTTTAAATCTCAATCTTCCTATCGCTTTCAAATATCTGAACTACAGCCATGTAATTTATCTTCACTGCTGTACCATACGATTTCAGTACAAAAAAAAAAAAAAAAAAAAAAAAAAAAAAATCAGGCCATAAATTAGTTCCTGACATAATTATAGGTTTGCAGACATTCATATTTCCCTGGGTCTATCAACAGAGTGAACTACTGCTCTAATAAACTGAAACTAGAGTTACTGGAATTAAAAGGCATTCACTAGTATTTCACATCAGACAGCTGTAACAGCAAATATCCACCAAAAAAATAAGCAGCCTTCCTGAAGAAAATGTTTTAAATGCATGGCCCAACAACATTTGAAACTTCCTTACCCGGTACTGTAATAAATTAATATAGTCAATGTAATTGACCTTAAAGAGCTTCAGTAAATGATGCAGCTAAAGCAATTTCACTTTTTTACTATATTCAGGGAGAGACACTATCATAACCCATTTACCATGTCTAAATTCAAATTAAAGGGGAGCCTTCACCAAAACCCAAAGCAGGCCCAGCTCACAAAGTCCAACCAAGAATCACCCATAAAAACGACATTCACAGTAAGATGAAACATTACTATTTCATAATAATACTGATTTGTAAGTTATAACTAAGTCACTCTGGCTAGATGTCCCAGAAGAACTTAAATCCCAGGAAGATCCTCTGTGACCCCTGTCACGCAGTTTGATTAGCATGATCAAACTCTTTGGCAGCCTGCTGCTGCTGTGAGAATGGTTGCCCCAGTGCAGGAACAGCACAGCACTTGTAGGCTGCTGGGGCCAGGCCAGTGCCAGGGAGCCCACATGCACCATGAGTGGCGTCCCACTTGGCAGCTGCACACAGAGAACAGAAACCTTTTGCTTTGCAGGAAAGAGCTCTACAACTGTCAAAACAAGCTTCTCCTCAGAAGATCCTCTCTTGCAGGAGCTCTCACTCGTGGCCTACCCCTACCTGCTGATTCACAAGGCTGCCACCAAACCCAAAGTTCTCATGCAGCCTATAAACTCAGCAGCCAAGAGCCAAAAACTGGAGCTGAAAAAATCATGCTGTTTCATTATATACAAGCTAAAGGACAAAACAGGAGGAAAAACCAATTAGAAGTTGAAAAGAGGACTGAGGACGAATCTAGTTCTCAGGTCAACTGGATTTGATTTCTCAAGTTGTGTGCTTCACCCTACCTCACTCAGTTACAACAAATCTAACAGAGAAAGGAACATACAGAGAAGGAACTTACATGAAATCCTATCTGCATAGTCAGAGGTTAGGGAGTTAGCTCCACATTCACACTGGAAGGCCTCTGCCTTACTTCAGTCATTGGTATTCCTGTGGCTGCAACACGTTTTCAACACAGAAGGTAAACATACTTGGAATGACCGGTACTTTTCTGTCTCCCCAATAGTTCCTATAATCTGACATCATTCTCCCACTGGTTGCTCTCAGCCGTCAGAGATGAGTATTAAAAAAAAAACAACTTCAAAAAGTATAATTTCAAATGTAAACAGTACACTGCCATTACATGCCCATTGAGAAACTGTACCTACAGGGTTTTTTTTTGTTTGTTTGTTTTTATTTATGTGATTTTACTACAATTTAAAAGGAACTGTCTTCAGTTGATTCTTTTTTTTTTTTTTTTTAGCAGATATATGATTTTTTTAATGTAACATAGAACATACATTTATTATGGGTAATAAAATATTAATCACAAGTTACTGTTATATAAGTCCGCTAAACAAAAAGCAACAGGACTGTAGGGTAATATTTCTTACTCACCATGACCAAACGACTGACATTTTGCAGTTAATCAAACAAGCTCCATAATAAAGTAAGATTTTACACAGACAAATCATTCTGCTAAATTTAATTCTGTTCTACCAAAATAAATTATAGTTTTACTACCAAGGATGATAAAATTTTGATAGTATTTTGCCCTTTTTTCTTGCAACGTAACTTTAATTTTGACATTGACAGCTAATGAGTTATGTTGCTTTATCTGTATAACTAATAAACAATTTTCTAAACAGCCTTTGTAATTGGTCTAAAATGCATGCACTCAATCCCTTCAGACACAACTGACTTTCCTGAAAAAAAAAAGAAAAAAATCATCCTACATTGATAACGTCGTTTACATGGTCGTATTTGGATTTCAATCACAAACTAAAAACAAAGGGGACTTTCCTGTCTATTACAAAGGGACAAAGAAAGATTAGCTAAAGGGTTACACGTCAGTAAAAAGCAGCCTAAAATATTTATACTTCAGAAAGAATACTCGTTCCAATGCAACTTTACTTCTATTCCAGTGTAATGAGCAGTATTTTTGGTTCAAGGTCTCATGAAGTCTATCTCATGGAAAATAGTTCACCAAACATCTACATTGGCCTAATAGGGAAGCCATAAAAACCATGAGGCTGAAAACACAGTGTGCCAATATATAGAAACACTTGCCTACAACCTGCTGGTATAGATATCTACTTCAAGTTTCAAAGGGAATGAGAGATCAGACTTTAATCAAATAACAGCTCTGATCAGTATGATTAGAAATAAGCTCATGAACTACTGCTTCACAGGATAGTTGCTGAAAGGAAGAAGAAAAAACAACAACAACATAGAAGATTTGCATTTTATCAACAGAAAATGGGTCACTGAAACGCCATTATACAACACTGATGACAGTTTATCATCTGAGTTTCCTCCCTCTAAAGATTTTCATCATCAAGAAATGGAACTGTTCCCTGGGAATCCAAAGGGTTATGAGATGGCAAAGAACCCAAATACGAGTTCTACTCGGAGCACCTCCTGGGAATAATACTGACAGCATGGAAACCATCGATTGCTATGCCGCATGAACATCAGTCCCGAGTGGCAATGCTTATAAATTTCAAATACTTCCATTTCGCTCTTAATGGAGTTACCTCAATCATTTTAATATTTTTCAAGATAAAAAAGAAGTTATTCTTTCAAGAAAAGAAGCAAAAGCTTCTTATTATTATTTCAAATTAGAGAAAAAAGCTCCCTAAGACTGGCTGGAAAAAGCATGAAGTTAAAATATTCTGGAAAACAGACAGCAAAACTAGTCACTGTACCGATCAGAAATGAGCAATAGTTTGTAAGGATTCATAATTAGACACAGCTTTGACAAATCAGGCTTATAATGTCCTAGGAATGTCAGTCAATGAGTAGTGAGAATCAGAATTTTCTTCAGTGTCCTGAATATCCATAGAGAACGTGAAGAGAAATTACACAGAGTAAGACTGTATTTAACATAATGTGTTAAAAAACTTGTAGCTGCACGAACACTAAGCCAGAAGGAGCATGGTGCTTATTTTTGTATAAATCCAGTGAAACCGATCCACTTAATGGTCCCTCAGCTGAGTTTTTAATTATCAGAAACAGCGAGGAGGAAATGTACCTTCACACAAAGGGTGAGCCAATGAGCCAACAGCCTGCACACCCACCCAGCACACAGAGCTCCTGCACTGATCTCTCACTTCGTTCCCTGACCTTTTGACAACCAAAAGACATTAAATCAAAGGAAACAAAATATATCCCCCCACCAACAAAAAGAACAAGATAAAACCCACAGAAACAATGGCACAGCCACAGCAGCATGAATTACTGAAATCGCCAGAATCAGTCCTCATCAATACCCTCACCAATAACCACACCCACACAATGCTGATGCTATTTAGAAGGTCTGACACAAGACCTAAAAACCCCTGAAATGAAGGGGCATTTTAAACTCAGCACAGTCACAATCCATCCTCCAGACCTCCTTACCTTTCTATATGGAAGAAAATGACATGGCTTCAGACCACGAACGGCAAGTTACTTTGGTCTTTCCCTCTGACTGCAGGGTACCAAAACCCACAGTATCAGCCCACGCAGCACTGATGGCAGCACGGGTGGACAGCTGTCTAGATGACAAGCTCCTCTAACACTTCATATTCCTTCACCTCTTGCTGCTGTGCAGGAAAACATTTCCACCTAGAGCCCTTCCACAGAATGCCTCCATCCTAGAAGAGAAAATCCTGGCTGTGGCTTGCACCGCTGAGCCACGCTGCTCACACCAAGCTGAGCACACCTCGTCCTCTCCATCCTATGGAGATGTTATTCCTACTTCCTCAAGGGAAAACGCAGAGCACTTTTAAACAGTTCTCAGAGATCTTCTGTTTACCAAAAAGAGAAGAGACTGCCGTTCTGCAGCACACTGTCAAAAATCACTAGTTTTCAGGACAGAAAGGTGAGAAGGTGGCACAGTAGCTGGGGAATCACTCAAAGCACTAATGTGGGGGAAAAACCCAAATCATCTTTGGAGGGGGTATCTGCAGGCACGCACAGGAGCACCACACACCACGGCCCACTGCACGCCAACCACGCTGCAGATCTGCATGCACAGGGCAGAGCCTCCGGCACGGGGTGCAGCACTGCTGGTGTGCAGCAGGGAGACAGCCCCCACACACACAGCTTCCACTGTAAAACAGACCCTTCTCTTCCTCCTCCCACTGGGTTTTCACTTTCATTGTTTATTTATTTATTTATTTCCATAAGAACGCTGCTGCTAAATGATGGATAAAACACTCTATAATTCTCCCAAGGGGTACACAGCAGTTCCAGGTGCAATCTTCTCTGCAACGCAAAACCCTCAGTGCTGTGTGGAGGATGCAGGACCAGGACTGAGTACCCGTGGGGATGGGTTTCACAGGTCGCCCCTTTACCTCCCTCTCTCAGCATCACACAAACTCATTTTCACTTCCATCCCTCACAGCTGTAGTTTTGACTGAAATAAAGGCTGCATGGCTCATTTTGTGACAAAGCCACTAAAAAAAGCGGTTGTGCCCCCCCCACTAACACTTACCAAGCCATCCAAGTTAAATCTGATTTATTTTGAACCATTCTGACGCTTTCCTTTCTAGATGAAAAGGTCTTACTTCTGAAAGAACAGCATTCTGAAATAACAGCACATAAAGAGAGAGCACTGCAGTTTCTCTCTGCTTGGCAGAGAAACCTACGGGGGGAAATGCTCACCAGCGTTGGGTGTTTATCGCAGCAGCTGTGGGACAGAGCGTGCAGAACCCCATACGGGGAGGAAGCGTGGAGGCGGGCGGTTCTGCTGCCTTGGCCATACCTGCTATTCCCCCAGGTGTGTGTTCGGGAGTACCGCACTCAGAGCTGCCCATTACAACCGCAGGCGCTATGAATCCGCTCTGCAGAACGTGGAGCATCGTCTCCACCGTCCCCCGAACCTCTGCTCCGGGGACGCACGTCCTTCATCCTGCTCACATCCACCGCGGACACAGGTGTGGGAGCATCACCGCAACAAAAGACGGCGATATTCGTGACACCCCGCAGGGCTCCCACTCCATCGCTGGGAGGGGAGGGGGGGAGGTGGGAGCACCACGGTCATCACTGCGCGTTCCCAGCCCCGACCCCCGCACAGCCCCGTCCTGCAGCTGGGGGGAGGGGGGGTGGGGGGGGACCGGCGGGGCGATGGGGCCGCCCCCGTCCCGCTGCCGCCTCCTCTCCTCTCTCCCGCCCCCCTCCCCCCCCGCAAAGTTCCCCATCCCAGGCGGGTACCACCCTGGACGGCAGAGGGGCTGCCCCCGCCGCTTACCTGGCGGCGGAGCCGGGCGCTCCCTCTCGGCGCGCCGGAGCCGGGGCGGGTTCTGCCGCCCCCTCCTCTGCCCCCTCCAGAGGTGAGCGACGCGCGGGGCGGCGGTGGCGGGGAGCAGCCGGGGAGAGCCGTGACATTTAACCGGGCGGCAGAAGGGTCGCGCCGAAGCCCGCGGCGCGGGCGGATGCTTTTCCTCCTCGCCGCTCGGTCACCGCCCTCCTCTCGGCGGGCAGGCGGAGGCGGGGGGTGAAGCGCGGTCCATCCCCGGAGACCTCCAGCCGCGGCGCGCCGAGCGATGCTCTCCTCCCGCCGTCCGCTTCCCCGCGTCGAGGCGCGAGGGCTGTCCGCCTGCCCCCTCGGCGGGGCCCGGCAACACGGGGACGGACGGGCGAGCGGCGGGCGAGGCGGCAGCGCCGGCAGCGCGAGGAGGCAGCGCCAGCTCGAGGTGAGGGCGGGCGGAGGGGGGGCGGCGCTGTCAGAGGCGGAGCGGCTCCATCCGCGCGGCTGCACCCGCCGAGACGGCGGCGGCGGCGCCTCGGGGCGGTGTCCGCGCCCCCTCCGCGGCCGGCGGCGGTGCGGGCGGACGGGCGGCCCCGCAGAGGCGCGCCTGGGAGGCCGATCGTCCCGCTGCGCGCTGCTCGTTCCCCCCGTCCTACTCTCAGCTCATCTCCGCGGAGGTCGGACCCCCCTACTCCCCCTCCCCACACACGCACACATACACACGCGGTGGGGTTTATGGCAGAGCATCCCTCGGGAGCGGCCATTTGCAGGGCAGCCCCCGCGGGTTTGGCGGCGCGTGTGGGGAGAGAGGGGCCGCGGTGCCTCGACGCCCTCGACCCTGTGCTGCGCAGGTGGCCGTGTCCCGGGTCGCCCGTCGGAGGCACCGTCGGAGCTGGTGGGAAGCTGCTGTGCTCTTGGCTCTGCGCGCACTCCGCTGGTGCCGCTCGGGTGCCTCCTTGCTCAGGGAAAGGTGGGGTGCGGGTTTGGTGGGGAGCGGATCGCCGCTTCCTGCCCTTCTCTGCACGCTTGGCAGTTGGTTGCGTTTAACTCGAGGATGTGGAGCGGCGGCTTCCTGCCGAGTAATTCGGAAGCAGCAGTGCCAGTTCCCAGATGAGTTCGTTTTTAACCATTGATAAATCTCTGTATGTACCGACCTGGCCCAGGGCTTCAGTCCTTTGAAACGCGCAGGTTATAGAAGTGATGAAAAATAGGCACGTGCACAGAGCTCCTCTGGGCAGCAGCAACGCTGATGGTAAAGTTACAGTAACTGATGGATAACTGTGACTTGTCTGTTTCTGCACGTGTACCGGCGCGTGTGCGAGACCGTCTGCATGGCTTTCTCACACATCGAAGTAGGAGGTAAGTGAAAATAGACGTACCTGTGCTCTTCCAAACACAGCACATTTTCTGTTGAGGCCAAAGGAAGATGTAGTGAAGCTAACAAGAATGAGCCATAGTTCTTCATTCTTTTGTAGTGACATTGAAGGCCCCAAGCAGTAGGCCTGGTGGACAAGTCTCAAGAGACCATAAATATTTCTTCTACGAACACATGTTTTTCCCTTCAGCTCTTGTTGTTGTCTTCTGTAAAATGTGTAGGTGTGGGACATAGTTGGTGGGCAGAATGCTGATGGGTTGATGGTTGGATTTAATGGTCTTTCCAGCCGTAATGATTCTATGATTAAATTCATTACTATCAAGGTTTAGTTGCTTCCTCTTTTTCTACATCTTGAACAAGCTGCCCAGATAGCAGTGCCAGTACCAAAAAGAGCCGCTCACAGCCTTTGGGCACGAATATGAAAGGAGCTAAAGAGCTGGATCGTGACCTTAGCTCTGTGCCTTGTGGGGCTGTAACATGTATAATGCGTGCATTGATGAAAGGATGTGCTGATCTCCAACACCTCATGCCAAGCAGTTGTTTGCGGTGAGTAACGGTATGTGCTTTGCAGTATTTTTGAACAGGAGAGAAACAACATGGGGGAGCAACACAAAATGACCAAAGGTTCTTGTAAAGTCTGCACAACTACTAGCAATGAGCAGTACGCATTTAAGACATTCAGGGCCAGACTGAATGGGGCCTTGGGCAGTCTAATCCAATGGCAACCAGCCGTTGGCCTGGGATTGGAACTGGATGATTCCTTCCAAACCAAGCCATTTTATGGTTCTGTGAATATCTGCTAAAACTATTCATATGATAAGCACCCCATTCTAAGCTTTTGATTTCAAAAGGCTCATTGGCTTCCTTGAACAGAATCCATGTTTAGAAAACACTGTGCACCCACATAGCAGAAAGTTCTTACAAGCTTTCTCAAGCAAGTATCGGAAGCTGTTAGTTACTATGTTCCAGTGGACATAGCTGTTCAGTTAGTATAAATAAATGAATAAAGCAGATATTGCTGTACTTTCTATCGAGTAATACGAAAAGGTAAGCGTTCAGATGAACACTGGTGTTTTCATACCTGGTAGAAATGCTAGGCTGCATACAGAGGTATGTAGAACTTGCCAGTTAAGTGTAATTTTTATCTGAAGGATTATAAAAGGCAAGATAAAGTACTCCATCTACTCCAAGAAGTGTACTGACAACAAGATTAATGGGAGTCTCTCCCAGATACTGCCACCTCATGAGCGTTCCTCTAAGTGGGAGATAAAGCAGTATGGCTGTATAGGTGCTGAGTTACTACAAACTAAAAATAGAAACAGTAAAATAACAAAGCCTGTTGCTTCACTTGTTGCTTTACTGGTCGGGATGGCTTGTGGAATAAGAAGATTCCTTCAAATGAAATTTGAAAAATAAATGTCTCTTAAACTTTGCATTAGAAACCAAAATTCAAGGAGAGTGGCTCACCAAAGGAAACTTTATCAAAATATAAAGCAGCAGAAAACCTTCAGAACTCTCCTGCATCTCATCATCCAAATCCCAGCTGTGATGACCAGTTCAATGCATTATACATATTCTGTGAATCACAAAGGAAGTTTCTGCAATAGGATACTGAACCACGCTGCAGCCTGGAAAGCTTGCCATCTCCTTTCAGCTGTAGGTGTTTGGCTTTCTAAGCTAAAACAACAATTCACAACAAGAAGCTAAATGTTGTAGTGTTGCTGGCCATTCAGTCAGGGATCCATATAAAAATCGAAGTTGATGAGACTCTCCTTTTGCTCAGGGGAATTATGTACATAACGCACTCTAAAAGCATTTTTAAAAGATTCCATTAGGTCTTTAATTGAAAAGGGCTTCAGAAAGGGCACTGTACTTCCTTTTTGTTCCAGATTCTGGAAAAGGAAGAAAATCTCTTGTAAAGGAAGATCGCGACACTGTTTACTTTGAAATTAACTCTGAAAATGTTCCTTTAGACACAAAAACAATTGCGCATCTACCTTCCACTGTATCATACATGAAGATTGTGGTGATTCTTTAAATCAAGTGAAATTAAGAAATAATTTTAAAATCACTATTTATTAGCAAAAAATATTAATCGTATCAAAAATACATTTGCTATGTATAATTGTCTTGTTAACATTTCTTCCAACCACCATTCTAACACCCTGATGTTTCTTGTAGCAATAGTTCAAACTTTCAGATGTCTTTTCTTTTGGGCATCTACAGTAAGTATTTTCATTCTTACGTATAGAACCCCTTTGCCTTATAAATCCCTGGTGAGTCGGGCTTGCCATGTTGTTCTCATGTTTCTTTGTCCTGTTTGCTAGCAGTGTTTCTGGCATCAAAGTTGAATGAAATTAAGGGTTGAATCACAGTTTGGAGCCCACCATTAAATGTGTCTCAGTCTATAAACAAGAAGAAAACAACTGTTTAGCACCCACATAAGCATGTCAGCATATGGTATAAAGTTTTCAAGAAGTACATTTATACTAAAGCAAATAAAAACTTCAAGTTTTAAACATTCTGAAAATGCAATTTGAAAGAACGGATATATTTTTTTTTAAATATAATGTTCTAAAGTCTCTTGTGAAAAGTAATACTGTTTCAAAAAGTTATTTTTACTTTTATGACATATTTATGACATTGAAAGAAAATTCAGTAAGATGTGTTGGAAATCAAAGATTAATTCTCCATGTTAATTCTCCTTTTACATTGCCACCATTTCTAGTCCACATTTAATTTTTACCTAGTGGGGCTGCTTTTACTCCCTCTCCATTTGTACATGTGAAATGTGAAATATACAATGGTGAAATGCCCTCAACCCAAGAGTGAGTGCAGTGGCTGTCTTTGTTGTTTATGGCATGCATTGAGCATGTTGCCATCCATGACAGATGTGCCATTCTGAGTCCACAGTATGAGAAAAGAACTCATACAGAAGGTACAACTGCTGAATGAAAAGGACCTACATTTTTTGATAAGAATTTAGACTTGAGCTCATGCTGCATGAGAATTAGTAGTGACACATCTCCATGGGTTCAGATCATGAACCCATGGATAATGCTACTCTGCATAGAATCATGGCAGGGATTGGGTTGGAAGGGACCTTAAGGCCCATGTAGTTCCAGCCTCTGCCATGGGCAAGGCTGCCACCCACCAGATCAGCTTAGAACAGGGCCCCACCAACCTGGCCTTGAATGCCTCTGTGGGTGGGGCACCCACAGCTTCTCCAGGCAGCCTTCCTTGGTCAGAAGCTCTGCATGTCATGGTAGTTCCCCAGAAGAAATCTTAGAGCTCTTTCTATCCATGCCGTTTTCAGTATAGTAGTCAGACATCTTGCCACAGCCCTTCACTTGATGAAGAAAAATTTCCTAAAATGGTTTTGCATATATTACTAATTCCTGTCAATAAATTCAGATCCAATAAGTACCCTGTTTGGCTATTTTTGTCTCAGAGCTGAGCATTTCAGTATGGTTTTAATCAGCTATGAGATGTCCCAGTTTTATTAAACAATATTCAGCAACCATGAATAATGTATTCTGAAATGGCAAACTGGAATTTTTTTTATTTTTTACAGGAAATCAACTAATTCTGGTGGAGAAGCAGTTCCTAAGTACCTGTGAAAAGACTGGTAAACTACAAGTAATGCTTATTTACTGAATATCCAGTTCCTAAAGGCTTCCTAGCCTTAAGTACTCACACTTTCTTTATTTGTCTACAAGCAGGCCCTCACCAGGTGTAAACTCACAGAAAGTAAAAGCTGTGGTTTCTCCCTGTCCAGCTGTTTATATGATACACAATGAGCTTAGAAGGGTGTTAGGTACCTCTACTTTATTTGAGGCTTACATGTAAGTTGGAGGTAGAAAGACTGAGGAAAGCACTGAGCACTGTTCTTAAAATCATACAAAATCTATCTGAAAAGAATCTAGCTTATCATTTTCTTAAAATACTGTTTTCAGGATCTTCTACACTGCTGCTTTACTTCAATTTCTGTAAAACATACAGTGTCAAAAGAATTAAGAGAATGCAATTTACCAGTGCAAAATAGGAGTATTTCACAGGTGAACTCAACAGTCATTTTCAAAATTAGTGTTTTCTCTTAGTGATTTCAGAGGCCAGCCGCAGAACACTCATATTTTTCTAAGGGATGGACTCTTGCTATCAGTGCTGTCCAAAAGCTGCTCTGAATAATAAAATATTATTCATAATGTCTGATTTTACTAAACTCCCAGTGTTTCTTATACATGTACTTAGTATGCTTTATACAAACAGCACACTGTTTCGTACACAAAGCAGGAAGAATAATTTTATGGAAAGACAAGGAAGAAACTATGAAGTCCTTGAGAGCTGATGTAGATTAGTAATTTTGTAGGTTGACACTGTAAGCCCAATAGCATATACCATTAATTCCAACATTTATTTGACGCCTTCTGTTGACCTTTTTACCTTAATACTTAATAATTAGTTAGCCTATCAAGCACCTTTGATTAAAATGTGCACATGCAATGTGAAGAATATGAACTACATGTAAGAAAGTATGTTGTGAGCATAAACTAATAAAACGTGCCTTAAGAACTATATGCAAATATGATGGCAGCTGGTACGTACCTGAGTATAGATTTAACATATGGTGGGAACAAAGACTTCACAGGTCTTTACACGTGCTGTAATAAGACGAATAAGCACAGTTCATTTTCAGCAATACCTGGAACTAACTTAAATTCAACTGAATGTTTATTTATTTATTTATTACTGTATTTCAGTAATTATTATTGAAGCTGCTAGTTTTGAGAACACAATGCATTCAGAACACTTTTTCTAGCATGGAGCCATTTCTGCTGGCATCAAGGTGCTTCATCAGGGGACAGAAATGTTCAAAAAATATCCACATGTTTCAAAATAATCCCATGTGCCTCAGCAGCAGAGAGCAGAAAGCCAAAGACTTTTATCTCTGGGTAAACAAAGTCCCAGGCTGGTGTCTTCTCCATGTTTTGGATGGGTAGGAACAATAGCACTGTTCTCCCCAAGCAGCAGAACTCCCATGCTGCTATATTAAATAGTCCTTGGGCCATTCTGTGGCCTGGATGACAATTCACTATCAAACCCTCAAGCTTCTGAACAACAGTGGCTACATCTGTATGCTGAGTAGTCCCAGAGATCATTTAGGAGATTGTTGGTTGAGCCCAGACCATATCAACCCATTTCCCAGCCATCCCTCCATGAAGGGTATAGAAGATCGCATTCCATTGCCTGTGTGCTCACACTTTATTTAGTACTTCATAAGCTACTACTTCATAGTCCTTCAGCTTCTGTTTATTTTACAAGATGCAATGGATGAAATCCTTAAAACCTTCAGTTAAATTTGTCATGTGACGCTATTGCCTGAGTGTAAGGTGCCAGATGGTGATAAAGACAAAATAGGCTTTGTTGCAGTTCCGTAATTGAAAGCCAGATGGTGTTACTAAGGCTGATAAAGGGAAAACAATAATATATCCCTGCCCTACTGCTTCAGATTTCCAGCTATTGCTGTGGAGCCAAAAATCCATCTGTTCATATATTACTCACTGTATCATGCAGCTTTTTTGGACACAAATTTCTGAGAAAGCAACAGGTGCAAACACTTGCAAACTTTTATAAGTTTCAAAGTAAACTGCAATAATATAAAAACTGCAATTTTAAATTCATTTCTGAAGAAGATGAAAATAGTTAAACGCTGCAACACTAATAAGACTGTATTTTGTACAGGGAAACAAATCATCAACATTTACTGATTAAACTGAACTAATATAATAATTCTATAGGAGAAATATGGCTTCACACTTACTGTAGTGAAATCTGAACTTTTGTCTATAAGTAGGTCTAGAAAAACAGCTAGTCTGCTGTTTCAAATCTGTCAAATCTTTATTCAGAAAATTAGCTGAGTTTACTGGTTTGGTTTCTTTTGCATAAGAAAGTTTTGCTCATCAGTGTGAGAATATCAAAGTAATACAGTGGTTTCAGACATTAAACAGAAGTTGAAGTTGGCAGGGAATCAGAGATGCAGAAGAAACAAAAACATGTTGTTCTCTTAGCAGAAAATATTTTGCTTAATATTTAGGATGATGTTAATTTCCATAAATAAATTTGCAACACAGGGACATATAAATAATTAAGTATCTACTTTCATGAACTGATTAGTGTTGTTCTTATTCACAGACGGGGTATCAAAGTTGCATATGCTTATCTATGGAACTAGCTATTAAAAAATTATTATGGATGCCCTAAAAACTGTTCTCTGTGATAGCTGACTTGTTGCAATGTTCAGATCAGCAATGAAATTCACCCTCACTGACTGTTTCAGGCTCATACAGTGTTGTAAGACAGCAGCTAGCTTCTGGGGCATATCATGTTGCTTTTGCATGGGGTATGTGCTAGGTATTGCCTTGGTGTTCAGCATCCACTTTGATGTGGTACCAAGTGGGGAAGCTGCTTGGATTATACTGGCTGAGCACTTCAGTGTGTTTTACAGAACCCTAAGCATAGACACACGCAAAAAAAAAGTTCTTCAGTAATTTGGTTTGCTAATGCAAATGTACCCAGATTGCAAAAATTTCTATTTTTAGAAAATGGAATATTTCAAGAAAAGATAGAGAAAAAGGGGCCTATATGTTTTCTTCTACTCTCCACTGAACTACTTTGTACATATTTAAATGTTCAGATACTTTGTTTTGTGGCCCAGATTTGAAAGAAAACACCATGCAATTCATGTGTGATGTGAATAGAATAGATATTTAGGAATGTATCAACCATTTTCTTTACTCAGAAGGCGGTGAGGTACTGGCACAGGCTGTCCGGGGAAGCTATGGGTCCCCCATCTCTGGAGGAATTCAAGGCCCAGTTGGGTGGGGCCATGGGCAGCCTGATCTTGTGGCGGGGCAACTTTAAGGTCCCTCCCAACCCAAGTTATTCTACGTTTCTACATTTTTGGCTTGCATACAGAAATGATGATTGACACAGACAGATAGAAAGGATTTACTTCAGTAAAAGGACTTCAGGAGCCCCCTCTAAGCCATTCTTGAGATACATCAGAAGTCTCAGCTGGAAACTGCTGAAAAGAGAGAGGATTTCTTCTGTAGGAATCCCCCTTCTGTCTTCCCCAGATCACCCCTCTGTCCTTTGAAGTGGTCAGAACTCAGAGCAGCCTAACCATTCAGCAGACCTATACACACTGACCTTAATCAGTTAATTACTTTGGTTTGTTTGTTTTTGTTGTTGTTGTTGTTGTTGTTGTTTTCCCAGGTGTTTTGTTTGTTTGTGTCTTTTTCCCTAAAAAGGCTAAACACAGGCTAGCTCAAATTCTTTCTCAAAGGTGGGGAGGAGATAGAATGGGAGTACTGCGGTGATTACCGTTGAAATCTCACTCCAAAGTAGTAGCAGTCTTGCATAGAATCTCTTAAATCATAACCAGAAGTTGCTCAGTAACTTTGTGTCAGAGAATTTATGAGCATTTGAGAATAAGTATATTCTATATTTTCAACTGTTGCTTAGTATCTCCATTTAGTTGGACAAAGAAACATGAAAGAATACTTCTCAGGGGCATGTTTTAAGGGCAGTATGGATGCAGTGGAAGATAACGTGCCACGATTTCATACGAGTATTTCATAGTATAATTGTCAAAGCACACTCAGTTGCAACTCATAGATAAATACATTTTTTAAACTAATATTATTGGAAAAAGTGATTTAACAAGGAGTGTATATATCGCATGCATTGACAAGTTCATTCTTCATTATTGGATTTATTGGGATAGTGGCAATAAATAGGAAAAAGAAAAAAGCATTGGAAGTCCAATCAGGTAATGTCTCTGTTCTGCAAAGTGTTTTAGGCATGTAAAATTCATGATGGCATGCGAGTGAATCATTTGTTTACAGGTGTCATTTCAGTCAGTTTCTCAGTTGCTGTATGTGGTATTGGTAGAGGCCTTTGTATTTTCTGAAAAAGATACTGCCTTGCCGTCCATCCGTGCTTTCAGTGAGTGCTAAACACTAGTCCTTGGAGATACACTATTAAAAAAGTAAATCAAGTAGAATATTTAAAGCTTCAAACATGCAGCAGTGTTTGGCATCGCTGAAAGGTTAGGTAACATCTGCATGGATAGATATGTGCTATGTTATCTTATGACATATGGCCTAGACTTTATACACTCTTCTTCATTAAAATCCCATACTATGTTACTATGACTAGCAACGCTGCCAGCAAGTTAGGAGTAGATGGTGTCATTTGCTAGAGCAACATATATCATGGAAGATCTGCCGGCCCAAGGGAATTGAGGCCGCTGCAGCTTCCAGGTCCTCAAGTCCAACCAGCAGGATGTCTGAAAGTGTTATTAGTAGCCACATAATTACATACTCGCTGAAACACAACACCTACGGCCTCATCCTGTTCCGCCTTTGGCTGGGAAGGATAGAGATTCACCAGGTTGCAGTAAAAGTAATGCCTCCTATTTATTTCCATGGAAGCTACAAGAGATACGAGGAACTCTAAAGGACTACTTGATAGACTAAATTCTCAGCTACAAAACACTATTTTCCAAAATAGTGACCACCAGCAGATTTTTGGCATCAATGAACAAAAGCCTGTATACTGCACCTGTAACATGCTGCACCAGCAAAGGTGATTTACTGCTTAACAGCTGCTGTGACGATGTTATTGCTAGGAAAGTGTTGCCCATGCAGTCCATGTTGCCCCATACAGATGGAAATCTGAAGATGCCAAGTCTTCCTCAGTTATGATGGATGTGGTAGGATAGTCCAGCCTAGACTGGCAGTATGCTCCATGGTCTTCAAACTGGTATGGTGTCTGGTGTTACTGTATTGCAAGAGAAAGGTTGTCTTGTCCTCTGACCTGACTCTAGAAGTTCAACCCTTCATCTTAGTCAGCAGTCAGAACTGATGGTCTTTTCTAGGAAATCCAGAAGGATCACCCTTTTCCTGTCCCAAAAGACAGTGCACATCACTTTACCCACTGAGGGCTGCATCTTGAATTTTTTCTTTGGTGAGAAATTCCAGATTTGCTGACAAAGACCTGCTCACCACCTTTCATCTCAAGCTTTGGGGGTTAAAGGACGCCTCTATTTTAGAAGTGTGGTATTGAGAGGGAGTAGCTGTTTGAAACTACTGAGTTATCTGGAAATCTGGAATAACCTGGGAGGAAGTGGCTGACTAGGCAAGAATCAGAGCTGGCTACACAGATGATTGATTAACTGGGGAAACGTGCAAAAACAAACATAGGATAAAAATTTTCTCTCTGCCATGCCATATGCATTTATTATAATTACATCTTAATGTTAAAATGTTAAGCACTAAGGCATCTCTCCTGTATGTTTTACGTGTGAACTTAAAAAAGATTTATGAAGTGTTTAATTTAATGCATGACTGCTTACACAGAACAAGGGGTTTTGCAGTAAATTGTTATTTCTTTCTTTCCATGAAGAAAAGATTTCAGTAATTTAAAATACTGTCAAAAAGGAAGTTAGAACCATTTTACACAGAATAGGCAGCTGGAAATTCTCTGAGATAGATTTTTATTATGCATAGGAGCAAACTTTGACCTAGTTTATTAAGCTGTAGCAGAACCGAGGGTAGATGTTGTACCTAGGTACATGGTCTAGTACACAATAGTGATGGTAAGTGAATGGATGAACTTGGTCTTTTCCAACCTTGATTATTATTTGATTCTATGATTCAGAGACAGGTTGGAACCGCTGCTGTTTCAGGTGTGCAAGACGCTTTGGACATCAGTGCTGCTGTTACAGTGAAGGGTTGGTCTGTAGCTGATTTAGTTGAGAACTGCTGCCAGTTTCCTCCTTACTGTCTGATCCCAGCATCTCCAGGGGCTCCCTGTAGAAGTTTGTATGAGCATGATGTTTATAGATCCAACCCTCCCTATGCTTTGTAACAAAGAATACAAGCAAACAAGAAAGAAAATAGTACTTCACCCAGCAAAAGAGTGACTGCTTGTGGATATACAGAGCAAAAGGTCATTTTTGCATGTGGGGATATTTTACAGCTGATGTCCCATAAAGGGTTTTACTTTTTTTCCTGAGACACATTCAGGGATGTCTTACGGGAATTGTACTGGAGTAACCATTGTCATTTTGATTCCCATCCTTACTGAAAGCAGGCTGGAGTCAGGGAGGTGCACACACTTAATATTTGAGACATGTCCTCTTCTCAAAGCTCAGTCATCCACACAAAGACAAATCTTCCCCTTTCTCCCGAGGACAGTTCTCAACCCAAGTGAGGGAACAGATAAAAGCACCTGAGAGTGTCAATCACTCCTGTCACTGAACCACTTCCCAGTTATCAGCTTTTTTTCCCCTCTGAACTGACATTTCTCATAGTGAGTTTAACCACATGGTCCTAAGCACACTTTTTCTGTTGAAGACTGATACTTCAGTTACCCTCTCCTTTGTGCTTAATGAAGAAAGCTGGTCTAGAAAGTGAAAAGAAGCCCCTCTGTTTGCTTTGTGAGTTCATCTGACCTGCCTTAGATTCTTCCTTTTACAGGGCTGCTGTGTGGTCAAAAGATCTTCTTCCCTCCTCCATTCTCTGAACTTAGTAGCTACAACAGATGCTTTAGAAGGCACAACCTCGCAAGTTCATCATGAAGAGAATAGGGGTGGTAACATATCCTGAAAGAAGAACACACCTCTATGTTACAGTAATACCTGTCTGTATGTGTGAAGCTTGCCTTTTAGAAACAAGTGAAAGGCCCATCACTGGAGAAAGTTCCTCAGTCTCCTGTGAATTTTGAAGAGGAATAGCTGCAACTAAGGGATCATTTTAAGCAGCACTAGATAGGGTGTTAGAAGCTTCTCTTTTGCCTGAGATAAATCTTCAGACTAATCAGGAGCAATACAGCGCACTGGGTAGGAATGACCTGCAGGAGACTCAGAAGTGTTTGGCCTTCACATAGGAACTTGAAAGATACCTGTCATTCCCTGGAAACTCTGTCAGGAGAAGAGAAAATGATGTCAGACTCAGGTATTTCAGTAAAAGCTTCCAATACTGAAAGCATTAGCAAGAGAGCCTATTAAAAAATAAAAATCAAGGAGCAACACATGAAATAATAATTTAAAAAAATGCGCAAAAAGAAATTTTCCAACTGTCATCTCAGACAAAAAAAAAAAAGAATTGTTTTTCAGGTGCAGCAGGTCAGTGTCAGCAGTAAAACCATACTGTTTTGTATTCAAGGACAACGGCATAGTGAGGAAAGCTTTGTGTAGTGTTCAGAATCTTAGAAAAAGGATATCTAGGCATGCAACTGGTATGCATGTGTATTTAAAGAACTTTGCATTTTTAGCAAGGTACTTTTAGTCTCATTCCATCATGCTGTTCAGAAATCCATCCTATTGATTTCGCATTCACAGAATAACTGACCAGTGGGGTATCCCATGAAGTGTTACCATTCCACTTTATCCTCAAGTGAGTTTTAAAAAATCTTCCTAACTTCTTGCACCTAACTTAAAAACAAACAAAAAACAACAACAACAACAACTGGTTCAAATACTGATCCTTTCAATGGTACTTGGTCTAGTTGTGATTTTACAACAGTGCAGCAAGGACAGAAAACAGAACAAGATCTCACTGAAAGGAAACATACATCTCTGATACCTTCTCTGTTGTGTATTCCAAATGGCAGTCCACATAGGAAGAAGCAGTTGTCAGGACAAACCTTAAAACCTTGTAAATCTGCAACTTGCTTTATAAGTATATTTTATGCTTTATAAGCATGAGAAAAAAAAAATAAGAAGAAAACTTGATAGTCAAAGTGAAGGCCAGATGCTGGTGATAATAGAGAAAATAATAACACCAAAAAACAAACAAACAAACAAACAAAAAGCTTGATAATCATGATTACAGAAAATAAAAGATAATATTTTGTCTACACTTGTGACTATTAAAATTCTTGTGTTTGAGTTAAATCAGATTAGCATCTAATGCATTAGTTTAATAGATATTTTTTCTGTGTTCAGTGTCTTTTAAAATGTACTTTTAGTACCAATTCTAATTCACCAATGTATGTCCTCTAAATGCACTCTGTAGCATTTCCCTCCCACGCCATATGTGAGATACATTTTTATAACAAGAACAAAGAGGAAAATAATGGAGCTTTGCTGCTGTTTAGTGAATGGAAATTTTCTGGGTTGCTGGATAGCAGTGCATTAGTGGTGGGAAACCAGGTTTTCCCACAGGGGCTGAAATACTCTTGACTGACAAGTCTGGCTTAAGGATCACTTGGGGAGGAAGTACACTGCATGTGAGAAGACAACCTCAGTTACTGCTGTGCCACAGATGCTTTTCTGGAAGTATGCAATTCCTATTGGGCTGTGTGAGTATCTTGTGAGCACCAGGTTAGATTTAGCCCCCTTCTCTCTTACAAAAAAGGAAAGAGAGAAAAAAGGCAGAGCAACAGAACTTCTGAATCTTTTTGTAACTATCCGAAAACAAACTGTCAGTGAGCAGTGAAGGTTTATGAGACAATGCCAGGAGAAAAAATCATTTTCCTTTAAAAAACTGACCACTTGCAGACAGCCAGGCATAAAATCCCTTTAATAAGATATGTAAAACTGTATCCATATTTCCCAACAAACTTCTTTTAAAATTATTTTTAAGTCACAGTTATTTGGAGTGAGGACATACAACTTCAAGACCTAAAGTAAAATGAATATTTTATTACTTCAGATTTTTCTGCACTGCTAATACTTTGTTCTAGGAAAACTAGAATAATAAAGAAAAGCCAATCAGATAACTATGGCCCATAGACTATGTTCATTAAACTTTGTCAAGAAGTTTGCCTAAGGAAAGCTGAAAAACCTGACATTTATGAAACTGACTGTTTCTAAGTTTCACAGGGGTGAATCTTACTGTTGTATAAATTCAGGCTGTTTTCCAGTATGAGCTTTACCCAAAGGATATGGTTTCAAAGTTTGTAAACTTTTAGGCTATGCAACTGGCTTCATCAAACTGTGTATGAGTATACTGCAACAGCAGTAACATGGATTATCTCACACAAGGACATTCCACGTGCTCAGGTATGGATGCTCGATAGTAGCTCCTTCTAGAGAATAATTTAGTCCTTTGTTAATTTGTGCTTAGTTGTTGAAGCCAGTTGTTCATGCCGATGCTTATTTCATAACAATTAAGCTTACAGAGACTTATAAAGTTTTAAGTATTGTACTTTCACAGTATATTTCCAAACAAAAAGACAGACCTTGTCTTTGTTTGACTGATAAAGTCCTATCCGTCTACTTGGAAGCTGAATCACGCCAGTCATATGGTCTGATTTTTGGGTGGTCCTGAGTGGAGCCAGAAGTTGGAGTCTATTATCCCTATAGGTTCCTTCCATCTTGGCTATTCTGCGATTCTATGGTGATTCTTTAGAAGCATTATTGAAATGTGTCAGTGTCAAGCTTTGTCCGAGGCAAGGCTGAGTAGAAGAAATGAGCATTCACTGCTGTCAATGGTTTACAGGCTGATTTGGCCTGGTTCTGTGATGACTGGGGCAGGGATCCACATACCCATGGCTTGGGGAAGGGGGAAAGATATCAGAAAGCGAAATAACGCAGTACAATATAACTGGAATTGAAGCTAATAAATCAAAATGAGAGACTGTCTGAATCTAAACCGAAGGCCTTACGCTAATGCTGAAGGCGAGATGGCAGCAAGCACCCACTGCTGAGTCAATCCCAAAGGAAAGAGAGTGTCTCAAAACACACAAACAGTTTTTATCTTTCCCTCTGAGCTGAAAAACTTAAAAATACAAAGCAATGCAAAGTCCTCTGGGGAATGTAGTTCTCTTCTGAGACAGGTATACCTGGAACTATCCATCTACAGAGCTGGAGCATTAACTCTTTAACTCTCAATGCACTACATGATGTTATGATGTAGAATACCAATACCAAAAATCATAAAACCATGACAACTGTCAGTCACTACCTTGGTACTGCTGAGGTTATGTTTGTTGTCCCAGAGCAGGTGTCTGCACCTAAAATTAATGTAACCCATCCTGAACAAGTGCACAACTACTGCTAAATGTCAGAACAAATAGCAGCTCTGATAAATGAGAGCAGTGCATGCTTGTGAGGGTTAAAATGTGTGCAATGTATTAAAACTGTAATCCAAAACTGCATCCCAACTGACCTGCCACCAACGCTGCTCCTGAGGCATTGTTCTTGAAAACTCACTTAAATATTTTGGACTTAAGACTTAGAAAAAAATAAGTCTAAGACAGAGACAGTACAAAAGGTTTTCTCTGCTATGGTGAGAGCTGGAAATAAAGGTTCACACTTTAACTGGTGTAAGCAATCTGCTTGCTGTCAATTCAGGCCCAACATGTGGTGATTTTTTTTCTTTGGAAAGAAAAACTGTACACAGTAGTGTAAAGCACTTGGAAAGATTTCTTATATTTACAACAAAAGAACCACTGATTCTACAGAAAAAAGATACAGGCATTGAATAAGCATGTGCCTAGCCAACAGTAACCTTCTGACCCACAAATACCATGCAGTTTGGCAAACAGGATGGTGAAGTATGAATAGAAATATTTTTATCACTTCCTTGTTTGAGTGACAGATCCTAAGCAAGGGAAGGACTATAAAGCTACTGTGTAAATCAAATGCTTAGCATAAGCAATCTTACAACCATGTTTTATCTTTCATACAATATTCAAATCTAGAAATATTCAACCCCAAATCTATGTGGTGGATAGACCACATAGCAAATGGAAAGGGGAACATTTCAGGAAAAGCATAATCAGTTGTTATTTTTTTCCACTCAGAAAAATAATAAAAAGTCCCAGTTAGCTCTGCTTAGCTGGTTAGGCACAGGGGAAATTAATATTCAGTAAATATCCACACTTTTTATGTTATGAACAGTTCCTTCCATACAGCAGGTTCTGACATAGGTCATCCGTGACCCTTGCCATGTTTTCCTCAAAATGCTATTTTAATGGTTGGCTTTTCTCTCCTCCTTAAATAGCTTTTAGCCAGCCATTATGACTTAAACAGCAACTGAGACATGAAAAACAAAGTAACTGTAGTGTGAAGGTTAGACGAAATGACAAACCATTGGCATCTCACTGCTGAATTTTTTCTTTTATCACAAACTGCTGTTTTCCTGTTACAACACTTTCCATACATTAATTTCAGATTGAAGGGAAGTTACTCATGCGTAGACAGTAGTGTACGTTCTGTGCAGCAGTCCTGGAGTACTGCAGTCTGTGTGTACAATGAGTATAGGAAATACATAGAAAACTGCTCTCTCTGTATTTAGTGTAAGCTTGTTACGTAGGCATAGAAGCAAAATTTCCTTTATTTTTTTGATGGTTCCTTAGAAGATTAAGAGGTTTTGAGGAGAGAGGTGAGCATATGTTTTTGCAGGGAAGACATCAGTCATCTTTACTTTCAGCAGATTATCCTCTTTTCATTGACTCTTCATCTCTTTGCAGAGTTCCCACTCTTAGGTCTAGATTTTAAATTCTCAGAGGAGGCTTAATAATCTATTCTCATTTGCTCAAACAAGATTCTAACTACTTAGGCTGGAATGAATACTGCTTTTGTCATCTCAATATCTCACTTGTTCAGCTAATGAACTGTTCAGAGGAGAAGAAATGTGTTCTCAGGTGCCCAGCATGGGAGGGCCGTTCTGTTCAGCTTCTCATTTCCAGTCCTGGCAGGATCCAAGTCTGCTTTATTTCTGACTTAAAGGTCACTGATGCCACTGCCAGCTGAGAAATACTGACCAGATTTCCAAAGCTTAACAAAGTCATTTAGGAATCAGGCCTTCTGAAAATCATCGGGTGGTTCGCCAGTCTTTTCTGTCTATAGGAGTAGCAGTCTACAATCCCCAAGAAACAGAAACACAGCCAAATTAACTCCCACTTTTCTCAGGAGTCGAGGTAAGAGAAAAGTAATACTGATAATCGCATGTGATTTCAGTCTGAGAACAGAGGATCATAAAGGCTCTTGCTACACTCTGTGGTCACAGTAGTGGAGCCCTAAGTGATTCTGGAAAGCATCTGTATAAGTCAGTGCTGTCTATAAATGTCGTTCAGTCTCCTGAAAAACAATAATAATAAAAAAAAAATGTCTGTTTTACGAGAGATGTAGTTCACTTAAAACTCCATTTGAAGACAGCTGATCTACATACAAACTTAACCTACCAAAGATCTGGATTTGAAACGTAACACAGCTGACAAAGTATAAATTAGATGTCAAGGTCACAGGCTATAGCACCTGTTTGAGCTGGCAAATTTATGTCTTTGACATATAGTAGTTTTGCTGCCAACAATAGTCTGAATTTCTGCTGGCAGACTTCCACACATAAGGAATGATATGCTTATGCTGCAAGTGACTTATAAACACGTCATGTTAACAGAGTAATTATAGGCTTGCACAAGCAACACAATTTGCAAAACAATTACTTTATTTTTCAATGCTAGATGGCTTTATTGTGTTCCAGAAAATAATTCCAATTTTCAACGTATCTTTTTTTCTGTTCTACAACTTCAAAATGGAAACTTCACAGAGAGATGTGAAAGGTTCATTCATCACTGGAGGACTGTACAAAGCTCTTACTGACTCTCTATGTGGTAAAGTGCATCCAAAGTGCACATAAAAGAGTATGGTGAGTAAACAGAAGACCTGTATGGGTAATCATCCATACAACTCAGAGTTGTCACTAAAGACAGGCTGAAACAAAGAGATTTAGATAAAAAACACGTCATTCAAGAACATTAGAAGAATCTTCATTCTCTAGAACTGAAAGAATTTTTATGTTGTTTTCCTGAAGCAGTGAAAATCACATATAAAAAAATTAAATGGAAATATGGTAGATTTGTAGAATCTTGTATATATGTTGTTGTGTTGTGTTATGTGTTATGTGTTATGTGTTATGTGTTGTGTTATGTGTTGTGTTATGTGTTGTGTTGTGTTATGTGTTGTGTTGTGTTATGTGTTGTGTTATGTGTTGTGTTATGTGTTGTGTTATGTGTTGTGTTGTGTTGTGTTGTTTTATGTTTTATGTTTTATGTTTTGTGTTTTGTGTTTTGTGTTTTGTGTTGTGTTGTGTGTTGTGTTGTGTTGTGTGTTGTGTTGTGTGTTGTGTTGTTGTGTTGTGTGTTGTGTTGTGTTGTGTGTTGTGTGTTGTGTGTTGTGTGTTGTGTGTTGTGTGTTGTGTTATGTTATAACGGAACATGTCCTGAATGTGTGGTCTGTGATCAACAATTAGTAGCAGAGGATGAATGAGCCCCATTACCCAAAAAACTCTACCCTCAAGCAAACTCCATCTGAAAAACAGATCCAAACTATTTAATGTCAGTACATGGAGTATCTGCTTCATTTTAGTATCACATTCAGTAAGGCTTATCTAGACTTGATTTGACTTGAAATCCTCCAGTGTAAATATCAATTCTGGAGTAACTCAGTTGTGTAAAGTTAAAAGATGGGTACTGTCAAATAATTAATATCGCATCCCAGTAGTATTTTTCTCAGAAGTTTTCCAGGAGTAGTGTCTGGGCATATGCTTGTTCAAAAGGATTCCTTCAGTTACCTGTCACAATACCACACAAAATATGAGTCTGCAAATGCTGATGCCATAGTATTGAGTGCATGAAGCATCCTCAGTTCATTATTTATACCTTTTTGTGGATTCAATACTGCAGAACATGTGCATAATATTACTGATCTATTACAGTGTTTAGGAAAGTGTAAATTGTGTCTGACATGACTGTAAAGAACTTGCAGTGGAACCTGAAGTGTATTATCATGTGGAGATAACTCCAGCTCTGGAGGTGTAATAGAACTTAGCACTTCTTAGTTTCCCTGTTCCCTCGGTGGGGCCAATGGAAAAGGAGCAGATATTGCTCTTCTGCTCTCTGTGTTGTTGACAACAGGTAATGCTTTCTCCATATGACTAACAGTACCATTGTTGCCCTAGTTCATGAGCTGCCAAGTAATGTGGCCCTCTTTCTGCAGCCTTCAGCTGTTTGCCCTTCTGGCGCATGAGGCCAGAAGGAGCTCTCATGGCCACCGTGGAGTGGTGACAACAGCATACTGGTCCAGGTGGTGATCTCTGTCTCAAACCCTCTGTTTCTGCTGGTGTGAGAAGATGTGTCCCTCAAAAAATTTATTCTCTCTCTTCTTATATCATCTAGGTTTGTGATTGTGAGTTATCAGAGCTGCAGAGATGACATCACTGCAAGAAATGCTTAGCAGAGGCCAGCCTCACACCACAATCTCTCCAAGTCCTGTCTGTGATCTTATGCCTGGAGTGGCACTCCCCTTACTCCTTCCTTCCAAGTCAGTATTGGGTTTTTTCTTAGGTCTTCTTTACTCCTCTGCCAAGCTTTCCTCTAAGCTACGTGTATCCAGGCAAAGGCCTAATTTTCAAGGGCTCATACAGTTGGAGAACCAATGCTGTCTTCTCTAGGGAGATTTACAGACCTTCTACTTTGCATCCTTCTTGTTCCAGACCCACTCAGATGTCATTTTTGATTCGTAGTTTGAAGGAGGGGACAGAAGAACAGCTAACTTATTCTACTGTAAATGGGGTCTGGATTGTGTTGATCATATATAAGAATAGCTATGATCTTTTTCAAATTTGTAGCAGGTAAGGACTGTAATTTGCAGTAATTCTTTCTAAGCATGACATCTTGCTGAATTCAAGCAGAAAATGCAACCTTCCAGGTTGATATTAATAGTAGAGTGCATGATACATTCCCTCAAAGAGTTACAGCTGCAAATATACGACCAAACTTCTAATAGGCAAAACACTGCTGTTTCTTTTTGTGGAACTGTAAGCCTTTAGGTAGTTTATATACTTGTATAGCCCTCCTTTTTTTTTTCAGACAATATATATTTTTTCTTTAATAGCTAAACTGTTTTTACTTATGTGTATGCATATAAGGTATAAATAGGTTTTTGTGTATTCAAATATACAGGACAAATGCTATATAAATCTCATGCTTACCTACTGATGCAACTTAAATGCAGTGGAGGAAAACTGCATTTCATTAGATGAAGTTTTATAAAATTTGACTTGCAGTTTCCACACTAAAAACCTTAATGCTGCTGTACCTCTTCAGACAGACAACAAATTGGTTTTAGGTTTATACTGGCTTTAACAAAATTTCAGCCAGGTGGATCCAGATTTCAGAGATCTGTCTGAACTGCAAATGCCTCAGTTCTGGGGCTGGCTAATGGTAAGGTCACTCCTGCAAACTAGTTGACAGAGGCTTAGAACTGTCCTGTGTCAGTCGGTCAAGTAACAGCTTGGCTGCCTACACACAGCCCAACAATTGGACTACTGCAGCAGGAGATACAGTCTGCTGTGCCACTAGAATTTGGAGTCCAGTAGAACACAATGCAAAATTTCCTAGGTTCCATTGAAACTGGCTGCTTTATACTGCTCTCAGGGCACAGAAAGGAGAGGAGAGGCTCTAATACTGTGTTTGTACAGCATCCTATTTCCTCTTCTGTTTTTAATGTTTAATTTTTTGATAAGACAAAACAAATGTAAGTGCCATGCTACACACTGGAAATGCTGAATTTCTGAATATAAAATTGCTTTTGTAACTGCACAATACAGAATTCTGTAACTAAATATCATGTGCTGGTAATAAAATTGTATAGTACCCTTTCCCATTATTGAAAATCTGCCTTCAAAAATAGATCTGCCATGCTGATCACATATACATTAACTTTGTAGTTAGTTTTTGCTCAGAAACTATCTCTTGGCTGATGAAAGTTGATGCAATTCTTGTGATGTTCATCAGGTACATGCAAATGGGAAGTGGGGATTGTGGGGTCTTTCAACTGCTATGAATGCTGCATATCACTGGATTTTTAATTTTTTTTTAATTATTATTTTTTCCTAGCTATACTCTAATGGTGGGGAAAAGGCTAGTTTTGATCTCATGTCATTAAGTGTGCCTTTCTACCTTTGTGTTCTCTCTTGGCTTGATGAGCAGTCAGTGCACTTACCCTGTCCACAGAAAATTCTAAATCTGTGTGGTACTTGTTCGGACACCAAGAATAGAAACTCGACTCTTCTGATTTCTTAACGTGCTATTGACCCCAATTCACCATACAGTCCTCACATCTGAAGTTTTAGAATTTCAATTAAGTTCTGGCTCTTCAGATATTACACTGAGTTACCTGTGGCCTGACTGATGGAGGTTCTGAGCATTTAGAAGCCGAGGTAGAATTGGAAAGAAAAAAAACACCAAGCTTTAGGACTTTAGGAACACTCTTTTGGTGTCTGTGGGTCAGGTAACCATCATCTGAAACACCAGTGATCTACAGGCACTTTGAAAGGTCTTACACATGAAGCGGTAACAGCCAAACATCATTGTTCACATCAAAACTATCACTCTTTCTGAAGCTATAGTTTAAATAAAGTTTCAATGAAATAAGTGTGCCTCCTGCCAGTTCACCTGTCAAGGCTGACTTTGAGGGAAAGGACCCCAGTCATTTTGTCAGGAAATCGATGTTTGCCTTGGTGAGTCCATGCTTTACTGGTATACTGGAGTCTGTTCAGAAGAAGTGAAAAAAATACAGAGCAAATCATTTTTGGTGATGCATTGTTCATTTGTGAAGGGAATCAAAACCTGGAATAGTTTCCCCCCATCTGATTATACCTATCTCTGGATTGGTAGAAACCTTTGTTCTTCTCTTAAGGTCTGCTGTTTAGCCAATCTTCTTTGTATGTTTTGTCCCCTATGACTGTTTTTTCTCATTGTAGCAGTATGAAAAATTAAAGAACTTATTCATCTGTATTCACACTACTAACTATTTTCACATGGCTAGTCCAGTTAATTGCTCCAACAAGGGTGTACAGTCATGCCTGAAGCAGCACAGACTTCAGCAGATGCCTTACACCCTAGCCTTTTCAGACAATTCATGGCCAATTATTGCCTATGAATTCATATGTGCATTTGTCCTTGGAAATACTGACATCCCTTTCTTCCCCAGAATTATGATAATAAGCAAAACTACTTGGAAACATTTAACTCACAGGAGTTTGAAGAGCTTCCAGATCTAGTAAAACGTGCACCAAGAAAATAAAAAAAGAAAGGAAAACAAAAACAAAAACAAACAAACAACAACAACAAAAAAAAAACAACGACATAATATAGTCATTCTGTGAATATTGTCTGTAGGTACATTTTGTCTTTTTTGATCTGCGTTCACTCAGACTATTCCCAGAGGACCAGAATTCCCAAAGAGGTCACTAGTCCCAAAGGTAGCAAATTTTCAGGGCAGTTTGTTTCACATTTTAGATATCAAAATAATGACTTTCCCATTCATAGAACTGTAAAGTATGCTGGAGTCTAGATCTTTTGAACATGCAGCTGTGTTTTGTGTAAATGATAAACTATTTTAAAAGGAAAAAAATAAAAAATAAAAATAAAATAAGCACCAGGAAAAAAAAAAAGGCCAACCATTTTATCATTAGAAAATCATATCTTCAGTGGGAACCATGAGCTTCTCTAGCAGTAACCCATGAGCAAAATTCTCATTCTCGGGTTATTCTAGTTTCCTATAAACACAAACATGCCTTCATTGTAAATCATTTCTGTGTTGTAGCCATTATCAGTACTTGATTCTCAGGTTTGCTAAATTCACCTTTTGGAGATGGCTCTTTCTCAGAAATGTTAAAAAAGCTAAACAAAATGTAGACAACTAAACCCAGAGTTAGAGGCAAATAATCTTATTCTAGATGAAAATAGCTGGGTTGTACTCTACTTGTGGAGACAGTAATGATAGAAGAGGAAAAAAGTGCTGCCGCATGAAACAGTGATTTTATTCACTTTTGAAGCCAGACACTGTATGTTTTTTAAGACAGTGCTCAGTAGCTAAACACCAGATACACAGCTCTAACTAAGTTCTTAAACTGCTCTATTCTTGCACTGCAGTAGCCCTGGCATATCTTCCTTTTTGTTGTTGGAATACTGGATAATTGGGTAGTGTTATTTTGTAATGATAGTAAATCACAGAAAATTCAAAAGCCAGAGCTAGATAACAGAGCCATGGAGCAGGTATGTAGAAGAGCACACATGCAGAAAGGGTGGTGTTAGCAGACACGTGAGTTCTGGTCACTTTTTCTCAAGTCCGTAGGATACTGGCTGCCATATTACCAGTTGTTGGACCTGTGCACTGTGGGACTTCAAAGACCCCTGAATGAAGCATAATCCTTGCATGTCACACACATTAGCAATTAATATAAAGCTGTATTCTTACCTTCATGAACAAATTTTAGCTCTCCTTAGGTGCATAAAATAGCTCCAAACCCTGAAGTTATCAGCTTAAATCCAAGTAATCTCTACCACAATAGAAATGTAGTTGAAGGGGAAAAAAAGATGTACTACCAGCTGCAAGTGTCTGTTTTCTGCAGTTTTTCCTTCACTGTGAGTACACACATCCAAACTATTTTACCATTAACTTGACAAGAAGAATGAGTATGGCAGAACCTTGCTATTGTTAGATTAACAGAAAAAAAAAAAATCATTGGAGGAGAAACAGAAACATCACCTAATCACTAGGATGGTCCCATTACTTTAGAGGGATCAGAACAAATCCATGCTTGAGCCAGACCCCTAAGGACACTCACAGTCTAAATAGCTCTCATTGTCCTCCCTGGGGGCTTCCCTCCCAGCCCACCAGGAGCTCCATTTCAGCTGTGCCCTTGTCTTCACCATTGCTGATCCTTCCTGCAGCCCTCACACTCTTCCTGGCCCATACCTGGGGCTGTTGTTGGTGCTCTGGTCAGTACCTGACTCTGCCCACCACAATGGCAACCCCTGGGATTGTGCATTTGGTGGACATGGCTGATGTTGTGTTTCTGGCTCCCACCTTTGAGGGATCAGCCAGCTTCTGCAGCTTTTGGATGATAACCTACCTGTTTTGTCATATGAGTTGCTACCTTCAGAATTAATGTGGAATTTAGCTCACTGATCCCTTTAGAAGACACAAAAACTGAGCAGTGTAACATCAAGCTATTTTAATTGGGCATCAACATGGCTTATTATCAGGTGGTTAGCTTGGTGCACCACAGGCTGGAAATTCTGAATATATTATGCATGTAGGTATAAGCACTCTTATAGATATGAAGGACTTAAAATGAGTCGTCATTGCACTGGTTGGATAGGGATAATGAAAATAATAATCAAAATATTTGTAGTATCAATATTTTCATTTAAATATATTACCATAGTTATGATTTAAATATTGATGCAGTGTATTTATCAGATTAAGATTATATTCCCTTTCTTTGGTGTGGTCATCATAATAACAAGTTCTTGTCTAAACTTTCACAAGAGGCATTGCTCTAGGGAAAGGAAAGGTTAAAGGTGTTTGCACTATGTAAGCATATGAAGTATGTGTCACAATTAGCTTTTAAATTACAAAATTACTAGAAAATTAGATACAACATCTATGTGTTGACTAACAGCTAAGGATAAGTATATTCTAATTAGTTGTTTAGAAAATAAGTTCTGTAGGCAGTGTACTCAGAAGGAGATGAAAACAGAATGCTACATTCTGGAGAGTGTCTATAAATGCATGTTATTATGTGGAAGCAGAGCAGAAGCAAAGCAATGTAAATTTACTTCCTTCTGTTTTCCAGAGAGTGACTGGTGTTAAATATTGAATAAGGCTGAATTTTACAAAGAAAATGAAAAACTGTTAAAAAAAAAAAAAAATCCTCCAAGAATACTTGAAGAACAGTATCTTCTTGCTCTTAAGATTAAGGACAAAACTTTCCACTAAGGAACATTGTATCAGTATCAGTACTGGCATCAGTGATAGTACATTAAGTTATAATAGCCAGCACTTCATTATGTTCTGCAAACAAATACAAATGCAGAGATCCCACTCATATGCTGCTCCTTCCTGCTCTGTTTCTTACAGACATACATTCTCATTCAACAGAGCCAGTGAGATCATGTTTGAACAAGAGGTCAGTGGAATTTATGGAAGGGTATGAAAATCTTATTATTACTTATGCAGTACCACATGTATTCTCAGAGACCTTCTGCCCATGCAGAATAAATTATGAAAGTAGAAAACAGTATCCCTTGTCCCAAAGACCTTACTGCTTTTGAGATCTGGTGGAATAGAAATTGAACATGTAGTTGATGCAGATCTGGAAGTGCTCTTATTAATACATCAGTAAAAAAAATATTTTCACGTGATTTCAAATCATTCAAAAACCAGAGGTGAACTCTGCATTTTTTCTTTCCTGTATTGAATTTCATAAGCAGACTGAAAAGCTTTGAAAATCCAAAATTAAAAGAGGCACTATACATGATGACTAGGTCAGATGAAAAGCTGTTATATATTCTATATATATGAATAACCAGGTTGCTCTGCCCCTGAGCCCTCCCATGCAAGTCTGTTCTTGCAGACTCGCAGACAAACCACTTATTTCCCAAGTGGCAGCCCACTTTGCTTAGTCTGATCTGAGATTCAAGATTTGCATCCATTTCAAAACTCTGGCTGAGTGCTTCCTAAAGTTTCTCTGTCTTTCTCAGAGACATGGGCTCTTTTCCACTATGGGCAGAGCACTGAATGCTGTGTTCTGCTACCCATCTGTTGGGACAGACCCATGGCAAAATACACACGTTGGTTAGTGTGTTGTCATCTTCCTCCTAAAAGAACTTAAGACAAACAGATAGTCTTGAAGATCGTGCATTCGTTGTCTCACATCTACGCACACTAGTAATCTCTCTCCCTTACTTTTACACCATTTGTCACTATGGGCAAGCTTCATAGAATAACAGAATTGCAGGGGTTGGAAGGGACCTCTGGAGACTTAGTCCAACCCCCCTGCAAATTCCCTACAGTAGGTTGCCCAGGAAAGTATTCAGACAGGTTTTGACTATCTACACAGAAGGAGACTTCACGGTCTATCCAGTGCTCTGACACCCTCACAGTGACGAAATTCTTCCTCCTGTTTGGATGAAACTTATTGTGTTCCGCTCATGGCCCCTCATCCCAACACTGGACACCACTGAAGAGACCCTGGCCTTGAGCTCTTGACAACTACCCTTAGATATTTCTTCAGTGTCGATAAGGTCCACCTTCAGTCTTCTCCAGTCTGAACAGCCCCAGGCCTTTGCTCATAAGGGAGTTGCGCCAGGCCCTTAATAATCCTCTCTGAGGCCCTCTGCTGGATTCACTCCAGTAGTTCCCTAACTTTTTGTACTCTCCAGGTGTGGGACTCTGCACTTGCCCTTGTGGAGCCTCCTAAGGTTCCACTCTTTCCAGCTCTCCATCCTGTCCATCTCTTGCTGAATGGAAACACAGCCTTCTGATGTGTTAGCCTCTCCTTCTGAATGCTTATAATTCTATCCCTTATCCAGGTCACTGATGAAGGTGTTGAACAAGACCAGACTCGGTACTGACCATGGAGGAGCATCAGTAGTTACGGGACTCCAACTAGATTGTGCTGCTCTGAGCTCTGCCAATCATTGCCCACTCATCTATCCCACACTTTCTAAGCTTATCTACAAGGATGTTAGGGGAGACAATGTCACAAAGGTCTTGCTGAAATCAAGCTGCTTCCTCCTCATTGACCAAGCCCAGTATAACATCATAGAATGTTATCAGATTGATCAACCATGATTTCTCCATGGTGAATTCATGTTGACTACTCCTGATAACCTTCTTCTCTTCCAGTTTCTTGGAGATTGCATCCTCAACTCTTAGCTTACAGAGGAGTAATACATTAGGTACTTTCTTGTTAAAACATGAAAAATGTAGGCTTTATAAAGAGAAAATATACTGGTTTGAGACAGGGATTAGTTTAATCATTCCACACTTCCAAGCCTGTTTATGTAAGCTGCATGCAGATTTTCTACTCCTACTTTTCAACAGTGAGAGATGTGGCAAGGCAAGTTAAACCACAGTGCATAAATTGATCCAGAAAACTGAAATAAGTGTGTATTAACAGGATTCTGTAACTTGAAAGAACAGTCCTTGAACAAAGGTTTTACATATGTATAATTCAAAAAGGTCTATATCTTTTAAAGTATAAACAAGGTACATCAGAGAGGTTAAGACTGGAGGCAGCCTGGGCTGTAGTTATTTTGATCTGGTGGAATCTGTGATCTAAAGAAATGCAGGCCTGGCAAAAAGTAGTCAGGACCTTGAACTTCAGGGTCTCACTTCTGGCTTCTCAAGGAACTGCTGGATGGGATCTCCTGGGAAACTGTCGTTAAGGGCAAAGCAAAAGAACAGAGCTAGCAGCTCTTTAAGGACACCCTTCTGTGAGCACAAGAGTTCTCCATCCCCCAGCAGAAGAAATTGAGCAGGGGAGGCAAGTGATGTATGTGGCTGAACAGAGACCTGCAGCTTAAACTGAGCGAAAAGAGTGAGAAGTTCAGGAAGTGGAAGCAGGGTCGTGTAGCCTGGGAAGAATACAGGGATGTTGTCTGCATATGCAGAGATAAGATTAGGAAAGCCAAGGTACAGATGGAGCTGAACTTGGTGAGGGATGTGAAAAATAACATAGGCAGGAAGAGACAGACCAAGGAGAGTGTTCCTCCTCTGATTAATGAGGATGGAGAACTGGCTTCCTTAGACGTGGAAAAAGCTGAGGTGTTCAATAAATGCTTTACCTTGGTCTTCGTTGGTGATCAGGTTCCCCATGTCTGCCAGACCCTCATACTCCAGGTGTGGGTAAGAGGGGTGGGTTCCATCCCACTGTAACAGTGGAACAAGTCTGAGACTTCCTCATGAAACTGAATATATGTAAGTCTATGGGGCTGGATAATATGCATCCAAGAGTTCTGAGAGAGGTGGCTGATGTGTTTACCAAGCTTCTCTCCATTATATTTGAGAAAGCATGGCTGTTGTGTGAAATCCCTGGAAACTGGAAAAAGGGAAACATTACTCCCATTTTTAAGAAAGGGAGAAAGGGTATCCTGGGGAACTATACGCTGGTAAGCCTCACCTCTGTGCCTGGGAAGGTCATGGAGCAGATCCTCCATGTTAAGGCACATGTGAGACGAAGAGATGATCTGAGACAGCCGGCCTCTTTACCAAGGGCAGATCTTGCCTGACCAGTCTGATGGCCTTCTATGGTAGAATGATGGCATTGGTGGACAGGGGAAGGGCAATGGATGTCATCTGCCTGGACTTCTACAAAGCCTTTGACGTTGTCACTCACCACATTCTTCTCTCTGATTTGGAGATTGATGGAGTTGAAAGATGGACTATTCGATGGATTAAGAACTGGTTGGCTAGTCACAGCCAAAGTGCTGTGATTAAGGGTTCTGTGGCTGGGTGGAGACCAGTCATGAGTTGTGTCCTTCAAGGGTTAGTCATGGGACCAGTGATCTCCAACATCTTAATCAATGACATAGATGATAGAATGGAGTGAACCCTCAGCAAGTTTGCAGATAACACCAAGCAGAGTGGTGTAGCCAATACAATGGAGGGAAGGGATGCCATCCAGAGGGACCTGGACAAGCAGGAGAAGTGGACCTATGTCCACTAATGAGGTTCAACAAGACCAAGTGCAAGGTACAGCACTTGGGCCTGGGCAATCCCAGCTATTTGTACATACTGGGGGAAGAACTCCTAGGGAGCAGCTCAGCAGAGAAAGATTTGGGGGTCCTGATGGATGAGAAGCTGGACGTGGTCCCTAGAGGGCCAGCTATACCCTGGGTTGCATTAAAAAAGGGGTCACCAGCAGGGAGAGGAATGGGGTTGTCCCACTCCACTCAGCCTTTGTGAGGCCCCATCTGGTGTACTGCATTCAGGCCTGAGGTCCTCAGAACAAAAAAGGAAACAGAACTCTTGGAACAGAGGAGAGAAACTAAAATAATCAGAGGGCTGGAGCACCTCTGCAATGCGGAAAGGTTGAGGAAACTGGACTTGTTTAGCTAGGAGAGGAGAAGGCTCTGGAGAGACCTCATCGTGGCATTTCAGTAGTTGAAAGGAGTATACAAACAGGCTGGATGTGGCTCTGAGCAGCCTGGTCTGGTGGTTGGTAACCCTGACAAACTGTTTAAACTAGATGATCTTTGATATCCTATTCAACCCAGGCAATTCTATGATTCTGTGATATATTCCTTTATGACCAACTAATATTAAAAATAGGATAGTTATCATTATTTACTTTTTAAGATGTGATGAAAATTCTTCCCTATGATTTGCATGCAATCCTAGTAGAACTTGAACTCACTCTTTCAGATAACTACAAATAAGCTTCTACAGAAGTCTGAAATTCTGGGCAAAGGTTAAAAGTTAAAGGTATGACTAATAACTAAAAGCAGGAGTTTTTCTAAGACCTTCTAGACTTGTCAAAAGAAATATCTAAATTTCAGAAAATGATACATTTTGGGTTTATTTTGTTTTTGTTTTCAAAGTGGAAAAATATGAGAAATTAATAAATTGTGAAAAATATGAATAGAGGTCTTTGATCCCAGATTTCATTTCCAAGATTTTGAAAGTATTGATAAGTTTTCTTTTATTAAAGAATGATGTTTAAACAATCCATAGGAAATATATTTTGTGAAAAACATTATCCTTACTGTAGAAGAGAAAGAAAGATACAAGTTGTTTAGTAGAATCAAAAGCTACAATTTAGAAAAAAATATTACAGGGTACTTATAACTGTGCATGATATTAGCCATCACTGAAAACTGTAAACCATGCAGAGGTTAGGGGTATTTTTTCTGGATCTAACTGAGGTTTTGTGTCACAAGAGGCTTGAATGTTACAAAAAATAATAATCTCTTTCTTATATATATATATATTATATATATATATATATATATATTATTTTTTTTTTTTAGAAAGCAAGGCAGATTTAGAAATGAGGCCTTCAGAAATTCATTTGATTTCTTAGGCTGGGAAGAGTGTGGAAAGTGTGTCTGTTAGATTATCTGCTAATTTTCCATTTACTTCTCTAGTTTCTTATTTATAAAGCTCTGGGGAAAATATTTATTTATTTATTTTTAAAGATAATTCCTTTTTTCATGAAATGGCACTCAAAAGTATGATCTGATATTTTCTATGAGGTAATGAGGTTAAATCTTATTTTGCTATTACCCATGTAAATTTTTCTGTACACATGTCCAGAATGATCCTTCTTAATTCTGTGCGATAGAACAGCTGCTATATGCAGTGTTAGACCCATTCAGCATAAACTCTGGAGATGTTCCTGAATAAATAGTATAAGTGCATATTACTTCTCACCACAATCCATAGCAGTGAGGTACTCACAAGTACTTGACTGATTTGCAAGCAGGCCTATGTGAGAAGACATATATGAGGAGTTCAACACGGCCTTCTATTCTCAGAGGGACAGGTTATTACACAAGGTGAACTCCTGAAAGGAATGACACTAGAGAGACTCTGATTAAAAAAAAAAAAAAAGGATTTTATTGTGCCTTCTCTGAATTTAGCAGCAAAACTGAGGTGACAATTCCTTGTAACAAGACTTCACTTTCTAAAGGACTTGGAAACAAATAAAGGCTAGAGTTGAACTTCTTCACTTCTGTTCCATCATGGCAAAATGAAAGTTAATTGGAAAAAGCTGTGGGATTCCCTGCTGTTTTCTTACTGAATTTTAGCCATTCTGTTCTATGGGAGATACTCAAAAAATGCCTATGATGTGTAACACTGCACATGTTGAGACTTCAGAGCAAGCTCCTAATGACCCAATAAATTTCTGTTGCTCAGAGCTGTACCTGATGTTTTTGTAGTGCTACAGTCTCATGTTGGCCTGGGAAGAGGATAAATTCCTCACCTTTTAATGGAGCTGAATGTCTTGCAGTGCCTCAGTGCTGCTCTGCGCTTGGTCCACGTGGAAACATCCACACCGTGTTTGAAAATGGAGTATACAGACTTGAATTTCAGCATTTTGAATTTTCGTTGCAAACAGAACCATGACAAAAGTTGAAATAATTATGAAGTTACGTACATATTATAAACAAACAAACAAACAAACAAACAAATAGCAGATGATCACATTCACTGCTACATTTGAAATGCTAACCTTAGGGTACAGGAAAACATGGAATAATTTTAAGAAGCATTTACAAAGATAAGCAAGTAGAACAGCAAACTTATGTTGTCTCAGCAGCCACCATATGATATTGGAGGTCTAATCTTACTGTTTCTGATTAAACATGTACTTACAGTGTCCACTGTAATTTGGACTTTCCAACAAGGTGTTTCAGTGCTGCATCATGCTCTTTCCTCTTAGCCTCGTTCTTCATGCAAATCAAAGTTTTCATTAGTGCTCTAATGTGGTTCAAGATTATAAATTCAGAGTGTAAACTACCATATGCTGGCTTCTTTGTGTTGGCAAGCTCATAGGCTTCTGGCAAAATAACTGGCTATCACACCAAGTATTTGAAACTTCTTCAAATAGGTTTTGAAAGCTTATGAACGAAACTCAGGATAATAATTGAAAGATTAGAGAACAGGAATTTAACTTTTCTGAGATGACACAACAATTTAAAGTTTTATAGGATAGCATTTTTATTGACATTTTGCCTGTCATTGTCAGAGATTGCAAGCAAACAAGAATTTTGATGACTTGTAAATTCATCTGGCCACTACAAAATATTCCTCTGCTTGAATGGCACTTGTTATTGAATTCCTCTTTGTTTCTACCATTAAACTCAATAGCAACTGTGTGTATCCTGTCTTTTTGGATTGAAGGTCTCATGCCATGATTTTTTTTCTAGACTCTCAATAAGCACAAATAGAACAAAATTGGAACAAAGTCTGCCCACTGTAAATCCTTTTGCATGATATTTATTCTGAAAACTTCCATTTTATTTCATGCAATGCTAATAAGAATGCACAGTGGTTGCAAAGTCCTTGGGAAGATGATAAAGGAGGGTCGTATCAAGTGACGTATTTCAGAACTTCGCCTGTAGTGGCTGAGCACTTGAAGGAACAAGACATTTCTTCCTAGTTTTGAGTCTTTTAATGCAAAGTAGGAGTAAGTTCAGAAAATAGCATCTGTTCTTCCACACCACATCTACCTGAAGTTCTGGAAAAGGTGCAGCTCTTTGCAGTCTGCAGTCTACATTAAGAACTAAACCCACTGGTTGCTTGCAGTCCTCTACCATCACAGAAGTATACGGACAGTGAACTAAGGCCTTTTGCTATGGCAACAGTGGCTTGACTGTCAGATTGAATATTTCTTACATACAACATGAAATGCAGCTTTTCAACATTTTTATCACAGCACTAAGGAAATAACAGCTAAAAATGCAGTGCTTAGAGAATCCATTGTCTTGTGGAGTTTTAGCTACTGCCTAGAAAGTAGGTTTTGCTATTGCAGTTCTTCAGTTTTTCATGATCTGCAGATGTAAAACAAGAAGTTATGATATTTGTCTAGAGAAGTGAGAAAATATAACATTGAGTTTTTGAGAAAATGTAGCTTATTATTATTGTAATTATATAGGACTGTAATATTAGTATAATTGCATATGGGTCTCATTGCACTGATTGTCAAAGGTTATAACCAAACTACGCTGCCAATACAATACTCCTAAGTCATTAATTTCAAATTTGGAAAAGCAGGGCGGACGGATAACATTGATGTACAAAGGAAGGGCAACTGATTTTGCCTACTTGGATTTGCACAAGGTCGTTGAGGTGGTCCCACTCCACATCTCTGTTTCTAAATTGGAGAGATGTAGATTTGAACAGATAGACTGTTCAGTACATAAACAGTTGGTTGACACACCAGAAGACTGTGCTGCGATTCAGCAAGACCTGGACAGGCTGGAGAGTTGGGTAGAAAGGAACCATAGGAGATTTAACAAGAGCAAGTGTAGAGTCTTGCACCTAGGGAGGAATAACTGCATGCAGCACTACGGGTTGGGGAATGACCTGCTGAAGAGGAGCTCTGAAGAGAGAGATCTGGGTGTCCTGGTGGATAACAGGTTGGCTATGAGCCAGCAGTGTGCCTTGGTGGCCAAGAGGGCCAATGGTATCCTGGGTGCATTAAAAAGAATGTGGCCAGCAGGTTGAGGAGGGCGATCCTTTTGCTCTACTCTGCCCTTGTGGAGCCTCACCTGAAGTATTATGTCAATTTCTGGGCTCTCTGGTGCAAATAAAATCAGGGATCTCCTTGAAAGTGTCCAGTGGAGGGTCACAAAGACTATAAAGGGCCTGAAGGACCTCTTATGAGGAGGGGCTGAGAGACCTGGGTCTGTTCAGCCTCGGAAAAAGAAGACTCTGAGGGGATCTGATCCATGTCTGCAAAGCTAAGGTGTGGGAGACAAAGGGTCTGTAGTGATAGGATGAGGGGAAACAGCCACAAACTGATGCATAGGAAGTTCCACACAAATGTGCATGGGAACTTCTTCACAGTGAGGGTGACGGAGCACTGGAAGAGGTTGCCCAGTGAAGTCATGGAGTCTTCTTCTCTGGAAATAGTCAAGACCTGCCTGGACACCTACCTGTTGAACCCCGTCTAAAGAACCTGCTTTGACAAGGGTTTGGACGAGTTGATCTCTAGAGGTCCCCTCCAGCTCCTATAATTCTGTGATTCTGTGAAGTGTGCTCTCAGCAAGTTTGCTGTTGACAGTAATCTGAGTGCTGCAGATGGTGTAATTGAAGGAAGGGATCCCGTCCAGAAAGACCTGGACAGGCTTGAAAAGTTGTCTCTTGAGAACCTAGTGAGGTTTCACAGGGCAAAATGCAAGGTGTTGCAGCTGGGTCTGAGCAATGCTAAATTAGGAGAACTCATTGAGAGTAGTACCGCAGAGAAGGATTTAGGGTCCCAGTGGATGAAAAGCTGGACATGAATCATCAGTGTGGACTTGCATCCTGGAAAGCCAACAGTGTCCTGTGCTGCATCAACAGAGGAATGGCCAGCAGGGAGTTGAAGGGGATTGCACCCCTTCTTCTCTGCCTGTGTGAGGCTCTACTGTATTACTGCATCCAAGGCTGAAGCCCCCGGCTCAAGAAGGCTGCCAAGCTGAGGGAGCGGGTGCAGAGGAGGGCCGTGAGGATGATCAAAGTGTTGGAGCACCTCTCCAGTGAAGGAAGTCTGAGGTAATAGGTTGTTCAAACTGGAGAAGAGAAGGCTCTTGGGAGACCATATTGCGGCCTTCCAGTCCTTGAGAGGAACATAAAATCAGGAGGGATACTGACTTCTAATATGATCTCATAGTGATGGGACAACGGAAAAAACCTCTTGTCCAGAGAAGCTGTGAATGTCCATCCCCGAGGGTGCAAAAGTCCAGGTTGAATGGGGCCCTGGGCAGCCTGACCCAGTAGATGGCAGCCTTTACTATAGCAGCCTTGGAGCTGTATGATCTTTAAGGCCCATTGCAAGCCAAACCATTCTGTGGTTCTGTGATTATCTTTTATTTGAAAGGATGCAGTACTTTAATGAGATGTTAATAGCAATTTTCTTCTCTAGATAAACAAACAAACAAACATACAACCAAAAAACCTTTACCTTAATTTTCCATGAGTTCCCTCTGTTAAGCTCTTTCAGTTAATGTGTGATATTTTGTAATCATCTGGTACTTTAATACAGGAATACTCACAGTTTCAAATTTTTACTTTTATTTTCTTAACCAAATACGAAATATTTTGCCTTAGTTTATATATATATATATTTATATTTATATTCACTGATACTGGATTTGAATAGTGCTAGTTTAAACCATTTCTATAAACTACAATTTTCCCTTTTCCATATTTGATCAAAATGAAACATTTCCTGCTTGAGTTTTTGCAGATTTAATTGAAATGGTTCTGCTCTGCAAAGAAATAACCAAGCAATTTAAACTGCTATACACAGAGTTTGTGATCATGCTTGTCTTCACAGAATTGCTTCATCTTTTTGTTCATTTGCCAAGAGAACAAGGATTTGTAACCTTTATTTTAACCTGTCTTGTGGTTTGCTTTCACTTCTGAACTATCAGGTAGCAATATACTTTTAACACGCACATACATAAATGAAAACACATGCAGTAACAGCAGAAATTGGAACAGTGAGTACAAATAGTTGCTGGGTGTGTGGATGAGTGCTTGACCAAGTCTGTAAATGATAGATCTTCTAATTGCCTCACAGAAGCTCTCCTGGGAACAGGATGTCTTTTAATGGTTAAGAACAAAGAAATTCTGTAAAGTAAACTCTTTGTTAAGTACCAGTGAAATCTTAATCAAGGAACTAAGCATAGTACTTGATAAAACAACCCATAATGTGTTTTTGATGGAAATTTTTTCTTTATTCCTGAGGGGCAATCTGTCACTGGCTGAAAGGAAGCTCTGTAAGATGAAAAGGTTGTGTGGCCTAATCCTCCCTTGAAAAGTGTTTTGAAAAAGGAGGCTGTGATTGCAATGTCACCATTCAAAATAAACAAACAACAACAACAAAAAAAAATCAATATACAAAAAAACAAACACCTGCTAAGTACCTTCTTATTAAAACATGTTTTTGTGAAGCACTTGAGAAATCCCTGTCTTTTAGGAATAACTTAATGCTCTCTGAGAAAAGGTTTATCAGTCCAAAAGCCTAGGAATCAGGGATATAGAGAAGAATTTGATTAGAATGAGAATTTATTTTTACTCTAAGAACCATGTGGTTGTGCAGCTTTTATCTTTTAACAGCACAGCATAGGAGAGAACCCTGTACATTGCACAGTTTTGCTTTACTATCTCTTTTTCAGCAAAACCTGAGATTAATGAAATGTATAAAAAATACTAAACATTAAAATAACTTTCATGGAAGGGCTAGGTTAAAGATATAGTTTAATGATGGATAGTGAAATGATTACTTGCATTTCAACTCAGAACATTTTCAAGTATACTTTTTCTCATGAGACAGGAAAAAGCTACGACAAGTAGAAATTAATAATAGTCAAAGCATTGAAGTCATACTGAGTTTCATGACAGAACTGCAGGATAAAGAATCATATTATATGTTATCTACAGAAGGGAGAAATCTTGAAGCCGTTAAAGGTTTCCATGCAGTCTTCATTTTGAATCTGTTACATGCAGCATTGCACACAGGAGGCCTAGAAGGTTAAGAAGCAAGGTAGCACAGCAGCACTTTGCATTTAGTCATGCTTGTTTTCTTGACATAAGCAAATTCAAACTACTCTTGTGAACGATTTTAAGAGCAGAGATCTGGGAGATGTATTGGACTCTGTTGTGGCTACACATCATAATCAGTGTTTCCTCCTTAGTTACTGCTACAAAAATCCTTGGTGTGGATCGTGGTGTTTGAATCAGAATTAATCCTTTTGACTTTAATGGTAGCTGAAGAAATCATAGTTTTATCATTAGTCTGTGTGTGTGCTGGCAGCTTTATTTCAAGGTATGACAGATGTAAACCAGTATATCAGTCATAAGAAAAAAATACATATTTTAAAGAAATATCTTTAGAGTCTACAACAGCGATTAGAAACAATATACCTAATTATCTATTTAACAAACACAAATACCAAAGCAGTTGACAGTCAAGTTGAAATAATAGAGGGTGTTTGACTGTTTCTTGTCATTTTATGAATGTTTCAGGATGTGAATCAACGCTGGTATCTTCACACTGGAACAATGATGATGTTTAGGCTGACAGTGTCTGGGACTGCATTAAAAGAGCAGTGTCAGCAGGGCATGGGCATTGTCCCTCCCTTCCCTGCCCTTGTGATGTCCCACCCATTTGGATTACTTTGTCCAAGACTGGGCACCCCAGAACAAGGATACATATCTGCTGGAGTAAATTCAGAGAAGGGCCACAAAGATGTTCAAAGGGCTGGAACACTGCTTTCAGCGAAGGAAGGCTGAAGTAGCTGGGCTTGTTCAGCCTGGAGAAGTCTCCAGGGAGATCTCATTGTGGACATCAAAAGAAAAGTCACCCCTCCAATTGCTTGTCATGTACAAAAATGCAATTGCTTGGCATGTAAACTGTAATGGGTGGGTGTAACAGTTTTTATTTCTGTATTAGACACTATGACGTGCTACAGCAGAGTTTTCAAAAGGTAGGTACCTCAGATCTCAAAAGTCTGTGTTGCAGAGGATATTTTTGACCCTCTGGAGACTTTAAGCAGTATTACCTAGCTTTCTTTCCATTATAGGTCACACATTCACAGATGTTCCAGCTAAGTGCCTCATGTAATGAATTCAGTCTAGCATCTCTCTGAAGAGTACTGTAACACCAATAAATTTATCAAAATAGTCAAGGCCACAGATGAAATCTAGGTTGTATTAAAAATATATATATTCTTCACTCTCCTGCATCCTGCAGTGAAATATGAATTTACAAGTTTTTGAACTCTTTCAGTGTGCCCTAGCTGCAAAAATATAATTGTGAATGAAAAGCTTATTTGCAGAACATACAACAGTATATCATAAGGCACACCTAAAAGCTTCAAGTTTAGAAAACTACTTGCCTCCAAATACTTGCCTCATCCTCTACTGCCTACTAGTGCACTAAGTCTGTGTTTTTACATATTTTCTCACATTCAGATTTGTGAACCCTGATTGAAGTCCAGTTTTACAGCTGTTTTCCATTTGCCTGTTCTAAAAAGAGCTACAAATATCAGTAAATTTTCATATGTGTATCAAGATATCAATATCCAAATAAAAACAGGCAATAACATTTAAATCAATATCAAAATAATATTTTTCTGAAACACATACATGTATGTGCACAGTAGCACAGTCTTGACTTACCAGTTTTGATCTCAGGACCCACAGAAAATCAGAAGCAGAATAGAAAATAAGAAAGAAGAAATCAGATATATCTTATTTAGTGCTATTAGCTTTATGGAAAACCTATACAAAGGGTACTCACCTCTGAAGTTTCACATTAAAATGTAGAGAACTCACTGTTTATGAAGGCAGTTATTCAAAATTTTCATTTCTCATTTCATTCAATCTTCCACCACATGCTTAGGTGAGCAGGACCTCTAGCAGTCTTTACCTAAGATTCTTTACCACTTTCTCTATCTAAAATAATAAGATATTGAGCTACTATAGTACTGTTAATTTGCAAGCGCATGTAGAAACACTTATGTCTATACTTTTGACAATTTCTCTCTCTAAATATTTGAGTTCTTTCTATATTTTAGTGTGAATGCTTTTTACAGAAGAGGATCTACTGACAGATAATTAAATGACATTTCTCACTCTATCAAACTGTGTATAGATTATCCTCCGTGTCTCATATATAAGAGAACATGTACCATCTTGTGTTTTCTGACCATCTTTCCTTCTGTATTGCATTCCATTACTCACAGCACATGATTTTGCTAAAGCATTAAAATCTGAGCCAGTTTAGCTTTGCAGCCACTCTTCAAGTTGCCAGTGAAGGATCAAGGAATGCAATTTAACTGAAGTTTGCACCTTGTTTCTGTCAACAGTTTACCGGGCAGGATCGGCCCAGTTCCGTGACGATTGGTGCGGGGGACCCAAGGACCCACGCCCCAGGAAAGGGGAAGGGGGAAAAGGAAAAGGGAGATAGGCCTAGGAACAAAACAGCGGCAACGATCTGAGGAGGAAAGCTAATTCACTAAATAAGATATCAGAAAGCAAAATAACACGATATAATACAATATAATTGGAATTGAAGCTAATAAATCAAATAAAATGAGCAAGAGAGAGTGTCCGATAAACAGAAGGCCTTACGCTACCACTGAAGGCGGACGGCAGCGAGCACCCACTGCTGAGTGATCCCAAAGGAAGAGAGTGTCCCGTGACCGCAGAGAGTTTTTATCTTTTCCCTCAGAGTGGAAATAAGTAAAAATGCAAAGCATTGCACAGTCCTCTGGGGAATGTAGTTCTTCTTCTCTTCTGAGACAGGTATACTCAGAACTATCAATGATCCATGGGGCTGGAGTATTAACTCTTTAACTCTTAATGTACTACATGATGTTATGATGTGGAATACCGATACCAAAACTCATAAAACCATGACAGTTTCCTTTAAGTAATCAATATTAAAAAAGGCCAGCAGCAAATGTTTGTGGGTCATGGAAAGGGCTGTGGATTCTGCCTAGGAAGATTCACAGAAGTTGCAAAAGTCGCTCATAATCTGCATGTTTCTGTTTGGTAAATGCTGACTTCTACTGCAAGATGCAGAATAAGAAGTGATCAAACTGAATCACAGTGTGGTAGATATTAATACGTATGCTGAGGATTTCATGGTAGCCCCAGGAAGGTAGTAGAAACCAGATGTTTCACCACTCTTGCATGCTTACATCCCATTACAGCTGTCTTAAAGGATCTGATAGTCACATAAATTTTCAGCTTCATGGAAATAATAGACAGAACCAAAAGACGGCTGGAAAATTTAGCAAAATTTCAGAAACATGCCAGGGAAATATGCAGTAATCGTTGCATTCCTGATAACATCAAGGCAATGGATCTGCATAATTTTACTGGTTTGTTGTTCACCCCACTAAATGCATAAAGACATATTAGTCCTTTCTTTTTCTTAAGCATGTCTGTACAAAGAATAATGTCTATGAGCAAGAATGTTAAAAATTGTCCATCTTGCAATGGCAGTTTTGTCATTTTGGATCTCTGCTTAGCACAGATAATTAATTCTTACTTCTGCTACATTACAAGAATGTCTTAACACAACCACGGTTCCTGAAACATTCTGTGGTTCAAGACTTCAACTTTAAAGCTTCAATTCTTCTTTTATTATAACCTCTGCATTAAGAAATATAAGCACTGAACAACTCTGCAAGATGTTTATTGAAATAGGATTTTGAATGCAGTAAATTGTACTTCGGTTATTAATGAATATTTAATTAATGACTAAATCTTATCAGTAATATTCACAGGAGAGTATTTGAAGAAAAAATATCTCATTATAAATGAATATTTGTGCAACATTTTACAAGGTGATCATTTGACATGGAATGTATTTTATTAAGGACAAAGAATTTTCCTTTCACTTTAAAGTTTCTAAGAGTTTTATTTCAAAACTTGAACATCAAAACTCTTGAAACTATGATAACTAGCAGCAAATCTTTCAAGATTTTTGTGCAAGTCTGCATGTTCAGTTGACTGTTCATATGAGGAGTTATATAATGTGGTCTTGTGAGCTACAGCATTTTGGATGAAGTGGCAGACAGATCTTACATAAAAATCCCTGTAAAAAAATACATAGCGTGCAGCATACATTAGTACAAGAATGAATTTATAAATGTAAACAAATTAATTACATAATTGTAGTCCATCAGCAATTTCCCTAGAGAATTTGGTGCATTAGAATTCTGTATTTATTTTGCAGGTGGGAAAATTGAGATGTTCATTTTTACTTTTGTCCTCCAGCTGCAAATTATGGTGCATATATCAGAGTTCCTAGGCTAATTGTACTTTTGATCTATTCTGCCTGCCTGAGGGTAAGTTTGGAGATCAATACCAGTTAGCCCATGTAGCCTGACTTATCTTCATTACATACACTTTTCTTCGAGGAGCAAATGGAGCAATAGATTAATGGAAAATACTCTTAAAGTACAATATTATTTATCTAGAAGAAAAGAACCTGAGCGAGAATGAGGAAATAGCCTGTGCAAATATCTAAACTTATCTGGTATCTTATATTTTCTTTTAAAACATGTTGAGTGGGTACAGCCTCCTTTCCACTGCCTACAAACTTGTCATCCTGAAATTGTTCAGGCATTTTTATCATTAACATTTTTTCTTCAATTTAAACTCTCAGTGAGATGATAATTATATTCAGACATGATCTCATCAACTATCATATTGCTATTCTTAAATAGTAGGTGACAGCAATATAAACATTAGCAGGAATACCCGTACAAAATTTGGTTTTGCCTGTTTTGTCATCCAAAGATTCAGCTGTCTTACGAAGTACTTTGTTTGTGTTTGAGCTGGATATATAAAGCGACAAGGTCTATTTTTAAGAAGACAACACTTTCACACTGGATTTATATCCGATAAGATGTCAGTAATAGTTTGTATTTAATGAAGAATTTCAACTTTCAGCAAATACCATGTACGTGTACCTTCTGAGCTTTGTTAATTTCAAATCATATGAAAAAATAAAGCTTGAAAGAAAACATTTTACTTCTTAACAATAACAAAAAGTGACCTGTTTATCAGATGGAACCAAAAGGCAAAGAAATAGACTTGCAAATAAGCAATTTTACATAGAATAGCTAATTTGAAAAATAATAGTCCTATTGAGGAAGAGATTAGCATGTTAGAAATTCAGACAGAATTTCTTTATGCAAAGTACAATTAAATTAGAACTTTCAGAGATATTAGGCCTTTATAGCTTTCTCCAGGCAAAAGTCCTAAACAAATACAGTGCTGAACACATGCTACTCTTATCACCATCGGATATTTTGTAGCTACAAGATTTTAAACAGATGCTTTGAAGGCTCCAGTTATTGTAGAACAACAGTAGAAGAGATAAATCTGAACACCATGTAGCAATGCAGAGAGAAGTTGCATTTGTGGTACAACAGCTCAGGGGGACTTGAGGTCTTCAGGTCTTGAGGCGGATGAATTTGTCATGCTTTGGTCTTCCTGTATTTGACACAAATTGATACTGATTTGTCACCAATAAGGTGGGGAGAATGTGTTGACCAACACGTGCATCTGCCAGGTGCAGTGCTGAGGGTATTAAAGGTGGATGCAGTTGTCAACTGTGCAGCAAGCATCATGTGGAAAGTATTTTCAGTTTGTAAAGAAAAGGATTAAATAGAAAAGTGTTGCAAAGCAGGAAGACAAACCAAATATTGTCATTTATTGGTAGCATTGAACCTGAGATAATTCCAACAGATGTGACATCAGTTGCCTTGCCACTGTACAAAAAATGGACACACAGTGGCTAGAAAGCCAGTATAGACATGTTTTATTGATGATTTAGAATGTTATTTTACTTATTATTTATTTATTTATTTACTTTAGCTTTTATGTTACTCATCTGTAACTACTCACAGTTCTTTTCACCTTGCAAGAATGTTCGCAGTTTGCAGTTCATACATTCATGTTTGTAGAAAAGACATCATAGGCACCCAATTATGAATTAGCACAGCGATGTTAAACAGTTTCAGATTCATCCTTGAATTTTTAATTCATTATAGCTACCCAGACCGAAGACTTATTATTAGTAAAATGTACATCTCAGACATTTAAACCCAGATATGTCCTTTTGAATTTTACAAAACTGCTTCCAACAATATGAACAGAAAATTCTTTTATTTAAAAAGACAAAGTTGAAGAACTGACAGATTATATAACTTTGTTTTCTCTCCTTGCTTCAAAAAGTAGTTTCTTTTCATGATGTTCTAATACCCCTTTTTAGCTAGTTAAGAAATAATCTGTGAAATTAAATATATTTGCTTTTAAGCTAGAAATCTGTACTTGATTTACTGAAGGAAGCATCTTGCTGGAAGTAGATGAGTGATTATTTTAATTATTTTTCCTTCATTTTCTTTTGGACAGCCCATGATTTAAATAGTTTACTATAAATTAGACATCCATTTCCTTTAAATTTAAGTCAAGATTTTCTTTCAAAATATCAGTGATTCACTCTTGGTTCTCCTACAAACCTTAACAGTCCTATTCTTTCCTGATTACTATTCTTATTATCAGGGCTAAAAATAGTTCTACAGACAGAAAAAATTCTATGCTTCATAGTCAAGAGGCTTCTCCAAAGAAAGAGAAAATCCTCAGCAAGAGCTTTCCTTTTGTCTACAAAAATGTTATTAAAATTTGGAGGAAGCACATATGAGCCAAGCAGTAAGAAGAAATCAAAATATGGAGCAAGATAAGAATGCTAGACAGCATTACAGGTTGAACTCATATCTGCCACTAGCAGTGGACTGTCATGGAAGAACAGAGAAAAGCGTTTCTACTTCTGCAATGGTCATCTCAATCAAAACCAGGGAACAGGGTCATTTCTGAATGAGAATAGATTAACTTTGTTTGCTATGTTGATAAATGCAGGTCAGACGTTCAGTTCAGGCATTTTTCCATTGCCAGAAGGATAACTGGAAGTTGGCAACTTCCAGGAAAATCTGTCTGTTCACAGGGGCTTAATCATGATGGAATCCTTCTGTACTGTTTTGTTTTACCATTCCTCAGTTCCACATTCTTCAAACTAAGTTTAGGCATTTCACGTGCAAAAATTTGGTTTCCTAATGTGGACCAGGACTTCACTTGTAAGATGGAAATACTGACACTGATTGTCACAGGTTTGAGTTTAGGCTCCCTAACTGGAAATAGAAACATATAGACTTGTAGTTGTACAATGCAACTAGAATAAAAGAGGTTTAATCAAGAGCTATGGTTTTTACACTTCCTCCACTAAGACTGAGCCATTCTCTTGTTCTGAAGTATTGTGTTCTGTGTTAGCCTACTCCAGAGAAGGCATGGTGGTTGTTTATTCCACTGTCACTTTTAAATCTGGTATCTAAACATAAACAAACAGCCTCTGAAACTAAAGTCATTCAGATAAACCAGCATTCAGAAACCAACTATACATACTGTACATACTAAGTGGTAACATCCTCTGTTTAATTGTGAGGGTATGTTTTTTGTGTTTTAAGTGCATATTATCAAAAACGTTTTAGTACCCTGAAAGAAGTTCTGCAGTCCTTTTAGGTTAAGTCTTCGTACTTTTACGTTTGAGAATAAAACATTTATGAGCAAAACATGGAAAAAATGTTCAGGAAGGTTCAGGAAGGCAAAACATGACTTTATTTAAGTATTAATGGAAGACATAAACTCAAAAATATTTCTTAATTCTATGTAGGCCAATTTCTGTTTAATTGATTTAATATACAGCATAGCTGTTACAAATGCAAAATTGTTTCTGATGTTCAGGTTAAAATGGCAATATTGGATTTGTTCCATTTTGTATATTGGTAGATGATGAATTATTTGCTCCGCAGTTGAAAAAGATGAGATTTCATGTTCCCTTTATTCTGAGGAACAGCAGAGGAACAAAGTCATGTCAATTTCAGAACGAATTGTCCAACATAGGAATAATTCCTTCAGCTTGCACTATCAACACATGTGTCCATTCCTAATGCTTAACCACAAAAGTAGTGTCTCTGTCCAGATTTTTCTTTCATGTTCCATGCAAAGATTAGAATCACAGAATCATAGGATGGCTTGGGTTAGAAGGGACTTCAAGGATAATCAAGTTCCAACCTTCCTGCCACAAGGTAAGGTGGCCAGCCAGTAGATCAAGTGCTAGAACAGACTGCACAGGACTCCATCCAACCTGGCCTCAAAAACCTCCAGGGACAGGGAATCAACAAATTCCATGGGCAACCTGTTCTAGCACCTCACCACTCGCTCAGAAAAACACTTCCCCCTGACATCTAATCTAAGTTTCCCTTCCTTTAGTTTAAAATAATTTCCATTTATACTGTCACTGTGTACCCATTTGAAAAGTTGATTTCCCTCATACTTATAAACTCCCTTTAAGTACTGGAAGGCCACAATGACTTCTCCCTGCAGCCTTCTCTTTTCCAGGCTGAACAAGCCCAGTTCCTTCATAGAAGACATGTTCTGGCCCTTCGATTATCTTCGTGGCTCTCCTCTGAACCCTTTCCAACAGCTCCCAATCTTTCCTGTACTGGGGGCTCCAGACTTGGAGGCAGTACTCCAGGTGGCTCACAGTGGCAGAGTAGAGAGGGACAATCACTTCCCTCTCACTGCTGGTCACTTTGCTATGATGAATCTCATTAGATTTACAAGGGCCCACTTTTCAAGTGGGATGGCATTCCTTCCTTCTGCTGTATCAACTGCACCACTCAGCTTGGTGTCATTGGCAGACTAGCTGAGGGTGCACTCAATCTCATCATCATCATTAGCATGTTGTTATCTAATAGAGCAGCATAAAATAAACAAAGCAGCTGAATCATTTCCTTCAAACATTTACTTTGAAGCTTTTGAACTTTTGTGTGTTTCTGAGGGAGATTCCAGTAACTCTCCAGGCAACATGTGACATTGTTTGGTCACTTTTACAATGAAGTATTTCCTGATGTTCAGAGAGAACATTCTGCATTTCACTTTGTTCCTACTTCTTTCTGTCCTGCTTCTTTCCTACCTTTTGTAATTTAATGTCTGTGGGCCTGAAAATGCAGAGTGCTGCTGCTGACTTGAACAACCTGATGAATGAAGATGTAATTGTAGAATTAGGCTATATGCTAATAACCATATCGAAATTTAAATCAAGGAGTAGTATTTATCTGATAGAAAGTGCTAAATGACAGTGCAACAATAGGTATCAGTCTTTTCATTTGTATTATGAATTATTATCATATATTACATTCTATTTGATCTTCTGCCCAAAGCAGTTTTTCTTGTGAGAGTTTTAATAGATAATTCATCTCATTATAGCTTTGGTTGCTCCTTCAACAGATCCAGTTTAGCCTCAATTTATCACTGATGCTGTGTCTAAAGCAGTTTATTTCTGGTCCTGTCCTCATACTTCAAGGCCCGTTGTATTTATTATGGACAATATTAAACCACAAAGTTCTGTGCTCAAGATGACAACTTTGATGATGAAACTTTTCATTACTATTCTTCAAGGATGTGTTTAAATACACATTTGCATGATAGGGTTTTTCCTTGTGAGGCCTTCAATATTTGAGGGTGATTTTAGATACACTGGGAACAAAATTCAGTCATTTTGAGGGCTGGTCCTCTTTGAATATAGCAGGATGGTATTTTTTAGATACTTTTTCTTTGACTGACTAATAAATTGCTGATGGCCAAAACACCAACATTTACTAATCAAAATTCCTTAATTTTTGAAGAAAGATTTCTCTGTAAGGATGGTAGAAATGATAAGTTATTTCTAAGTTTATTCTATGGTGAGCATACAGCAGCACAGTCCTACTTACAATTTGGTTCTATTAATTCTTATCTTTTTAAAAAACCATACAAACCTTTCTTACTTTGCCTTTGTTCTGAGAGAGTGGAGATAACATCCATAACCTGACTGAAATACAAATAGAAAGTGTAATTTACTTAGTTAATCGGAAATTTAACACTGAAACTATAAGAAATTCACAAGCGTTTTACAAATAGAGTGAAAGTTACAGTATTCCTTTAGAACAGTTATTACATTTTACAGAACAAACACATACTAAAATGATAATTGTTGTGAAAAGATCAGTAGGAATTTCAAGGAACTCTACAATTTCTTAAATTAAAAAAAAAAAAAACACAAAAACATTTCAAAGTTAATGAAATAGTAGTAAAAATCAGTTCAGGTATACATTTCATATATATTTGTCTGTTAGCTCTCTGGGAAACATTCTGCTGCACAATACATTTTTAAATTATTACTGTACTGTAGTGTTAGTACACAGATTGTTCCAAAAGTAATGCCCCCTATTTATTTCCATGGAAACTATGACTTACAAAGTGTACATTAACACTGCTCAATGGACCTAATCCTCAGCTATAAAGCACTATTTTTCAACACAGTACTGCTATTAACCATGCATTTTTTCCAGTGATGAACAGGAGCCTACGTGCCGCGCTCATAAACATCTGTGCTAGTGGAGGTGACCCACTTTCACTGTTGCCACTGCTGACATGCAACACCCTCTCCTCCCTGTGCTGACATTCACTGGTTGGTCTCCATAAACATTCAACTAGTGTCAGTGAGTGTCAATGGGTGCTAATTTTTCTGCATGGAGGATTCAGTTCCACACCATTGCTCCGTGTGCATCCCATGCCAAATATAAATCTGCCAGACTGCCCCTCTGCTGCCTTCAGTCACACACCTACAAAATGCTGGTGGGGAGTCTCAACCCCTACTGCCATTCCTCTAACATTCACCTCTGATATCATGGGCCAACATGATAAAATAGGTGTTGGGCCATTGGTTTAGCTAGTGCCACCAGTGACCATATGAACTATAAGACCCTAGGAAGTGCTTTCAGATGGCATCTGGGAAATTGGATTTGGTGCAGAACTAGCGGCTGGGAGGTGGCATATGGAGCTCACCTTGGATTTATAGAGTCAGAGTGGCTATGCTGGCATAATGTTTTGGTGCTGCTCATCATGGGGATGATGCTTCAGAGTTCAGTCTTCCCTCTTGTGCCTCCAGCCTGGGACAAACGGGGCTGCATAAATACACCTTTAGCTGACCACTCATGTTTGATGTGGTGAACTGATGGTGCAGATTTCTTTTCATCAAAATGAGCTGGAGGCTTCTTGTAACGTTTCTAGGGAGGCATTTAGTGCTTTTGCATCTGAAGTAGCCCTCACTGCACCTGGCTTGGGGAAATTTCATCATTTAAGCATGCAGAATCAATGGCTGGCATCCCTATCACAGGTCATAGCATTTTCTAAGTTATCAGTGACTGATTCTGTCCCTGGCTTTAAAAATTGAGTAGAATAGCAGAGCTACCTGCAAATAATTGGAGATTCCTGCTTCAGACAGCTGCAGTTAGCCATACCTGAAGTGTCATGATAGTTGACTTTTGACACAGAGTTTGCATTTTTTTTGAAACGTAACTTTTACATCTTGGGCTCCAGCTGCTCTGAATTGTGTCAGCAAGGTTAGTGCATTTGCAGCTTTGCAAGAGAGTTCAGCACCAAGAGTAATATACATAAACTGAGTAAACAAACTTGTCTTATGTTTAGGAGATGATATGTCCAAAGCATATCACTGGTTTACCTAAAGTTAAATTACTGTGTTGTTCATTCGAGGACAAGGCAACTGTAACAATCCAAAATATTGTTAAAATGATACGTGATCAAATGCTAGAATTTTTTCTAGCTGTTTCTTAGCTTGATCAGTCTTAAAGCATACTGAACTTTTTGTGTCTTCACAAATAGAAACCAACAACCAAACAAAAACAACAAAACAGACAAACAAACAAACAACAATTGTCTGTTATATCCTGGTCCTACAAATTACTTAGCAAAAGAGATAAATGAATGTTTGCCTTCTTAGGTCGAACTTCAGAAGACTTTAACATTATTTTCTGTGTTAAAATATGTTCACATAAGTTTTTGTTTGGGGAACATTTTTTCCTTTGCATTGTGCTGAAGAAAGCCTCTGTTGCTTTCAAGATTTGTCAAGTTATATTCAGATAAATAATATATTGATGAACATAGAGATACGTGATGAAAGAACGGAAATCATCTTCTCTAAACATGGCAAAGTGTGGCATATTGGCAGTGTGCATGAACGGAGATTGCACTTATTCCACATTTTATTAAAGGTTGTACCTGTTTTTTATTTAGCCTGTGATGCAGCTATTTAGCTTTTGGTTGTAACTCCTGCTGATGATTTCACACCAATTAACTCTTTTTTATGAAGAAGTCACTTTGGAATGTGCAACTTTTTATTTAATTTGAGGTTGTACTGACCCAACACAAAATTCTGTAGCTTCAAACCTCAAGCAGCAAGTATAGCTACTTAGTTAGCATATTTTCCTGATTGCATTTTCTTCTAGCCTACTGTGATGGTAAACATACCTCTTCCCTGCAACTTTTACATATCAGAGAGTCTTCCTTTGTCCGTATTCCTGTAATTCTCTAATTTTGCTTCAATTGCTCTTGCATGTTTGAGGCCATGGGCTTCTTTCTTCATTCGTGGCCTTGTTCCACACAGACACAGAAAAATGACATAAATATTTTCAGTAGAACATTTTCAAGATATCTAATTACAGCCTGCTTTAACTTAATCATTTTAAGCAATGCAAAACCCTCCTTGCTGAGTTTTATTTTCTATGAAATCTTGAAATCTAGAAAAATTAGAAATGGAAGCATGGAACTTATTGTCAATTTCTATCCTTTGCTGACTGGCAGGGTTTGACCACCCTTATGTCAGCAGTCATTTGAAAGCATAATTCCACTGTCGTGTTTGGTTTCGTCTACAATTATAATGAGGCTTTTCTACATGGTGATCCTCAAGAAAAGAGTTAAGTTAATGCTTTATTTCACTGAAGGTTAATCTCACTGTAAGGCATTTACTGAATCCCTGCACAGATGATTTAAATTGGAAGTCACATGACTTCAGTTCAGTAGAGCTGAAATCTCTTAAGGATTAGGTTACAGTGATGGTTACTTTCCTTCTGAATGAGAAAATTCACAGGGAGCCTGAATAGACTATAACTTACGTACACTGACTTTAGCTAATTAGCCTTGTGGATAATTTGTCTTACCTGCCTCTACAAAGCAGTCACCAAGTATTAAAAATTATACTTCAGTACAACATTATTAGTGTGGTAACTGACTGTTTTTATTTGAAGAAGCACACTAATAACAAATACCAGGAAATAAATAATGAAAAAAAAACACCAAACGACAAGCCTCCTAAGAAAATAATTGTGTACAAAGCGTGAAAGTGAGATTTTTTTTCTCTTCATAAATGCCATGGAGTTTGAATTATCTGATTGCTTGTGATAGTCTATGAAAAATGTAGAAAAGCAGGGTGGGAAGCAGTTACCACCTGTTCCTTGGCATTGCTTTCAACAACAGCTGTGTGGCAAACAGTTAAACTTGTGTACAAAAATCTTACTGAACAGATGAAAAACAATAATTTGGGAAATGAGGAAAAAAGTTCAACATTACAGAATTTCTTGGAGAACAGAAATATATTGAACTATATTTTACTTATAAGAAAACTAGCAGGAACATTCAGGTAAAATTTTGAATCATATTATGAAAATAAACACTTTCCAAAAGGTTTTTTTTTTTTTATTATTTCTAGTATTATTTATTATTATTTGGTATTTGAAGTCTGCAATGCCTAGCCTTATTCTCTCTATAGGTGTACAGACAAAACTATATTCTATCAAATGTGACCAAAAGTATGCTCCAATTTCTGTTTCACAAGAGAAATTCTGGGAACTTTTGCCTTTACCATAATATTACACCTTCAGCAAAACCATGAGAAAATCTCTGTGTTTGCTCAGGAAAGATAGCCTCATAGGACATATCTCACTTTGTGAGCTTCAAGAGTTACTGTGGCAGCTTTTTGTGTGTGTGTATGGGCGGGGGGAGGGGGGCAGATGGAGTGCTGCCCCTGACCCCACCTTTCTTACCTGAATATCCCACAGAAGCTGCTAGCACATGGCCCAGCCTCTCCAGTATAAGCTGACCAACACAAGACACTGAGTCCTCTGCATCAACCATGATGTGTTGATGCGTTGCATCAGGCATTTGGTTAAAAAGAGACCAACAGCAAATGCAAGCACCAACCCTGACATCTAACTGCTTCAGCTCGTACCATTTGTGCTTAAGCATGCTCAACATTTGCCTTAAAAATGCTCAACATCCTCAGATGTTTGTAGGAGACAGTAGTGCTTCCAACAACCCAGAAAGTGATTTCAGCTAAGGTGCTAGTTTTGAAGTATTATTCCCTTTTATCTTTCTGTTAGTCTGAAGTCTGCACACATATATGCCCTGAACAATGTCTGGGGGCAATGGAAGGAAAAATCCTTGAAGCTTTAAAATATTCTAAATCATGTGCAGAGTACTTGTGGGAAATATGTGCAGTCAGTCTTAGAAGAGTGAAAGCAGAAATACATGCACGCTTTCGTCACTGGTCTCTAACAGCTGATGCCAAACAGAACAGGGCACCTTGAGACTGTGGATTATGCTTTTTTGATGACTATAGCCTCCAAGGGAGAGATGGGATCCGCTTGCCCAGAGGAAGAAATCCGTGCTGACAAGTTGTCTAACTTCGTGAATTGAGCTTTAAACTGAATAACTTGGAGTGTGGGTTCCAAAATGACTACGCTTATGTCACTGTAAGCAACAAGGAAAACAGTCAAGCAAATCAGTGAAGTTACAAATGTTTCTTCTCTGTCTCCCAGGATAAGACTCAGAAGAAAAACTACCTCCAGTGCATGTAGAACAGCGTGTTCATTGTCTGGGAAACAGGCAAGATGAACTGGAGCTTCACACCCAGAGGATGAATAACTGAAACAGCAAGACAGTTCACATGACTGTAGGAACACTATGGAAAGCTACAAGTTACTTTGAAAAGAGGGAAGAAGAGGAGGGGTTGTACTCTACATAAAGTAGAATCAGCATAGGAGTTAACTATGGTGACTGTGAAATCCCTATCAGATGCTTCTGATTCAGCACTGTAGGTTGTTTCCTAGGGGAATTCTACGTTAAATATTTGTTGCTGACCTCCCAGTTAGTACAGTAAGGCCACAAAGCTTTTGTTTTAATCACTTAAGCAAACTTCAGTCCAACAGAATCTGGTTCTCATTAGTGACTTCAACTTCCCAGACATTTGTTAGAACATTACAATGATGTGCAAGTTGTCCCTCAGGTTCCTGTAATACATAAAAAAAAAACCCAACTTTTTGGTACAAATGTTAGATGTGCTAACATGGAATTGTATAATCAATCACAGAAAGGCATGGGTTGGAAAGGACCTTAAACCATCTGCTGTGGACAGAGTTGCCACCCACTCTGTCATCTTGCCAATGGCCCCACTCTGGCCTTGAACACCGCCAGGGACAGACTTCTCCACTGTGCCACTGCCCCTCAGCATCATATGAGTAAAGAATTTCACAGAATCACAGAATTACAGGGTTGGAAGGGACCTCTAGAGATCATCAAATCCAACCTCCCAGCTGAAGCAGGTTCCCTACAACGGGTCACACAAGTAGGTGTCCAGCCAGGTCTGGAATATGTTCATAGAAGGAGACTCCATAATCTCTCTGGGAAACCTGTTCCAGTGCTCAGTGCAACACCTTGCATTTGGCCTTGTGAAACCTCACTAGGTTCTCAAGAGACAACTTTTCAAGTCTGTCCAGGTCCTTCTGAATTGGATCCCTTCCTTCAGTTATATCATCTGCAACACTCAGATTACTGCCAGCAACAAATTTGCTGAGAGCACACCTCACAGAATCACAGAATCACGGAACTTTAGTGGTTGGAAGGGACCTCTAGAGATCATCTAGTCCAACCCCTCCCCTGCCAAGGCAGGCTCCTTAGACCAGGTTGAACGGGTAGGTGTCCTGGCACGTCTTCAATATTTCCAGAGAAAGAGACTCCATGACCTCTCTGGGCAACCTCTTCCAGTGCTCCGTCACCCTTACCATCAAGAAGTTCTTCCACATTTTGGTATGGAACTTCCCTGTGTACAAGTTTTAGGCCATTACTCCTTGTCCCATTGCTGCACACCACTGAGAAGGGCCTGGCCTCATCCATTATCCTTCCACCTGCCTTTACATATTTCTAAACGTTTGTCAGATCCCCACTCATTCTTCTTTTCCCCTGACTTAGCAGACTCAGGTTGCTTAACTTTTACTCATACAGGAGGTGCTCCAGGACCTTTCTCATCTTCATGACCATTCACTGGACTCCCAGGAGAACTCTGTCATTTTTGAAGGGAGGAGCCCAGAACTGGGCACGGTACTCAAGGTGAGGCCTCCCCAGCGCAGAGTAGAGGGAAGGATCACTTCTCTTGACCTACTGGCTTTGCTCTGTTACTGGTGCATGCTGTTATTCCTCCCTAGGTGCAAGAATCTACATTTGCTCTTGTTACACATCATCTGGTTCCTCCCTGCCCAACTCTCCATTTTGCCCGGTTTGTGTTGAATGATAGTACAGCCTTCAGGTGTATCAGCCAAGCCCCTCAGCTTTGTAGTATCAGCAAACTTACTGAAGGTAGACTCTATCCCTTCATCCAGGTCACTGATGAAGATGTTGAACAATTTCCTCCTAACATCTAACACAAATCTCATTTCGTTTAAAACCATTCCCTCCTTTCATATATCACACTATAAAAATATATTCTCCATCTTTTTATAAGCTTTCTGTGAGTACTGAAAGGAATTAATGCTGATTAAGTCCAGCATTAGCCAAGAAAATAACCAAGTTTCACTAACCAAGAAAATCTGCTTGTTAGTGTAGCAGTGAATGATACTGTTGGCTACAGTGACCAGGTTGTTATGAATCTTCAGATTCCTCTGAGCATGCTGAAGTTAGGCAGTACGAGAAAGACTTTATATTTTAGTATAGTGACATGTTCAAAGCTCATTTAAGTGGAATTCTAAGGGAAGCAACCATGGAAGATGAAGGAGTTTTGGTGTGTTGGAAGTTTTTCAAGAGCACTTTCCTGGAAGACCAAGAACAGTCCATTCATTTTAAAAGAAAGGAAGATGAAACAAGAGGTTGCCTTGGCTTAGCAGTGACTTTCTGGAACTGCACAAAAACAAACAAACAAAAAAAGTATACCGGTTATGGAAAAATGTTTAGAAATTGTAAGAATATTGCTAGGGTAGTTAGAAAGGAAAAAGCCCAGCTTGAACTGCAATTGGCTAGAAATGCTGAGGGTTCTTCAGATATGTGAGCAGCAAACAGAAACAAAGAGAAAACATAAATGCACTATTAAATAAGGCAAGCAAATTAGTCAACACAGACAAGTCAGAGGTTCTTAAGACTTACTTGACTTCTGTCCTTATTGGCAATGTAGGGTTCCAGATTTGGAGAATAAAAATCCACATTAATCTGAACACCAGCACAGTGTCAGTGAAGAAAGTTGATCTGAGACTGAATACCAGCGCTTGCCCCTACAAATAAATGGGCCAAGACAATGATTTTAGAAGGACTATCTGACATCATTGGGAGGACAATTTCTGTAGTCTTTGAAAAGTCATGGAGAGCACGAGAGATCCTGTAATCTTGTGTTTCATCTTCAGGAAGGGCATGAAAGAAGATGAAGAATAAGCCCATCAAACTTACTTCAGTCCCTGAGAAAACTATGGATCAGGTCCTCCTGGGAACTATTACATTCCAAATGAAGCAGATGACTAGGGAAAGCCATCATGTATACAATGAAAGTCAAATCATGTTTGGCAAACCTAATTGTCTTTTGTGACAAATTAACTATTAAAAAAGAGTTTCTTCCAAGGTTCCTCTAGGTAATGCATTAGACAATCTTGTTTAGGCCTTGGTTTTACCTTGGAAGGTTGAACAAGATGATCTCAGAGGTTCCTTCCAGCCTGGGCATTTCTGTGACTCAGTGATCCTGTCATGTCATTTAAGTTCTTTGACTTGTTGCAAGATGCTAATCTCAGTAAATGACCATCCCTTTCCTCAAGGTTTGTTTTAACCAGGGAGGTGGATAAACCATATGGAAAACTATTGACTCTAGCAGTGATGCGGAGTTCATCCTCTTTCAGTGCAGACTTGCTTATATTCAATGGACTCCATGTAAACCATGTGTTACTTAGCCTTGAGAAAAGAAGACTGAGAGGGGACCTGATCCAGGTTTATAAATATCTGAGGTGTGGGGGACAAAGTGGCAAGGCCACTCTCTTTTCAGAAGTGTGTGGAGACAGGACAAGGGAAAATGGCCAGAAACTGCAGCACAGGAGGTTCCACATGAATGTGCGCAAGAACTTCTTTATGGTGAGGGTGAAGGAACACTGGTACAGGCTGCCCAGGGGGGTTGCAGAGTCTCCTTCTCTGGAGATATTCAAGACCCGCCTGGATGCCTACCTGTGCGACCTGGTGTAAGGAACCTGCTTTGGCAAGGAGGTTGGACTCAATGATCTCTTGAGGTCCGTTCCAACCCCTGTGATTCTGTGATTCTGTGACACTTAATTCAGATTATTGTTCCCATAGTGAAGAATTATATTTTTGAATGTTTAGAGACAAATATATTTGCTCTATTATGACCACATATGTTTTAAAACATTTTTGTTTTGTATGACTGCATCCAGCTTGAGCAATAGAAAATCCTGTAATCTGACACTACTAGATGTAAGTCTATTTACTTGTAGGCTCCACACAGCTACAAATAAAAGTCACAAAGCAACAGTTAACATAGACACATTGTTTTCATCATCTTAGAGGAGTAGGCACTTATTTCCTGCTAGCAGTCCCTGGCTTCAAGCTATTAGTTTTATTTTGACATGATCACACTGTCTTATATAAATACATAAATAAATGAACAAACAAGAAAACAATATATAAAAAATCTCTGATGAGATCATTTGTGGCTTTCAGGGTGCTGCTAATAGGATTCAAGCTCAAGTGGATTAAAAATGAATGACAATAGGAAAGACAAGTGCAAGAATAGTATAACTGCCCTTCAGGGAACTCATCATGTAAAAAAAAAAAAAAAAAAAGAAAGAAAAAAAAAGTTTAACAGTACCTGAATTGTTCAAATGGTTGGAATGCCTATAGGGTAAATCTAGATCAGGATCCACTTGTGCTACACCACATATGGTAAACACAGAATCACTGAATCACTTAATTGTAGGGGTTGGAAGGGACCTCTGGAAATCATCAAGTCTAACCATCTTGCCAAAGCAGCTCCCTAGTCCAGGTTGCACAGGTAGGCATCCAGGCAGTCTTGAACATCTCCAGAGAAGGAGACTCCACCACCTCTCTGCACAACCTGTACCACTGCTCTGATAACCTCAATTAAGAAGTTCCCTTGTACATTTGTGCAGAACATCATATGCTTCAGTTTGTGGCCATTTCCCCTCATCCTATTGCCACACACTGCTGAGAAGAGTCCAGCCTCATCCCTTTGCCTTCCACTCCTTCAATATTTATAGATGTGGATCAGATCCCCTCTGAGTCTTCTTTTTTTTTTGTGTCGGAACAAACCCAGGTCTCTCATCCTTTCCTCAAAAGGGAGCTGTTCCACACCCTTTTTCATCTTTGTGGCTCTATGCTGGACTCTTTCAAGGAGATCCCTGTCTTTTTTGTACTGGGTAGCCAACAGCTGGACACAGTACTCCTGGTGAGGCCTCACCAGGGCAAAGGAGAGGGAGAAGATCAACCTTCTGGCCACACTCTTTTAAATGCACCCCATGATGCCATTGGCCTTCTTGGCCACCAGGGCACACTGCTGGCTCATGGGCAGCCTGTTATCCACCAGGACACCCAGGTTCCTCTTCTCAAAGCTCCCAGGTCATCTCCCAACCTGTACAGGTGCATGCAGTTATTCCTCTCTAGGTTCAAGACTCTGCACTCCACAACCTCATCTGGTTCCTCTCTGCCCAACTCTCCAGCCTGTCCAGGTCTCACTGAATGGCAACACAGCCTTCCAGCATGTCAGCCATTCCTCCTAGCTTTGTATCATTGGCAAACTTGCTGAGGGTGCCTTTGTCCCAAGGAATTTGAAATATAAATGAGAAAGAACACAAGTGGAAAGATACAGATCCAGATTATTCAAGTGAAAATAATAGTTAAACCAAGGGGAATATGAAGTGTGTAGAGATTGGTACATGTTCTCAATAGGAGTCAGAGGCTAAAACTAGTTTTCTAGTCATCCACAGCCTTAATTAGAAGAAATTTTCATACTTACTGCTCTTCTAGCACTTTCCAGTTCTTGAATTCACTAGTAACTGCTTTCAATGGCTGATCTTTACTCAGATTTTTATTTTGTTGATTCACTAGCAGAAGGATGCATCATACATCTGTGCAGTGTGTTACCAGTAGTCAAACAGAAAAAGACGGCTCTACCACCTCAGGGCAGAAACATATTTCTCCAATACATACACACTTGTACACACTTACATGAAACCAGATGTTCTTGTTGATATTTCAGAAGGAAAGCAGAGGTAAAATAGTGAGATATTTCAGCACTGCCTTCCAGTCTGCTCAGTGCAGACTTACCATCAGTGGTCAGTATTTTTCATTGAATCCAGCCTCACAGCAGCAATGAGCATCAGCTGAGTTTGTTTCAGAAAAGAGTGAAATGACTACATTGCTTAAGTTCCTTAAACCTCCTCAAAAGATCTTTATTTGTCAAGATTATCCCACTTGCTACTTAAGGACCGCTGAGAGTAGGCAACTTTGAGACCGTGTGTATCTTGCCAAAAGCAAGGAAGGATATGTGGTGGTTGACAGGCTGTGGCCCAGCAAATCTGTCATTCACTGGCAGAAATATGTAGGTGGGAAATTTTTCTCCTAGGGAGGGTTTTCTCTTGAAGCCTAAGAGTATCTCTTTACCAAAAACCTGTGCAGGGTGGAACTCAATAGCAAGAATTTTGTCTGAGCACGAGAGGATTGAGTGAAGTGTAGCAATGAGACTGCATCCTTGGAACGAAATCATTAGCAGCTGGAGGCATCAATAAAGAGATGGCAGGATGAGTACATACAGTTTTCTGGTAAGGGATGAGTAATCTTTATTGGAATTTTGTCACTTGTATCAGTAGACAGCTGTGGTGATCTGATTCCCCAGGTCACCTCAGTAGATGAAAGTGGGAAGGAAAAGAGGCTCTGGAAATCTAGCATTTAAGGAGAGTTGTACAAAACTGTGAGGGAATCAGAGGTTTTATCTTCACAGTTCCTCCTCAAAAAAAAATCTTTTAATGCTGGAAATGAAGAATGGGTCTAGGGAAAATGTCTCTTGTGCACTTTCAAGTGTTTGGTATGAAGGAGCAGCAACATTTTTGTTGGTCCATCTTATAATTGCACATGATAAGATCATCAGCTTCAGCACTGAGTCTTGTAGGGGATAAATGCAGTGTATCTATAATCTCCAGTGCTGATAATGATTTAAGTTAGAATTATGCTCTGACCTAGACATTTTTGGTTCATTCCAAGAAAAAGTGGAGATAAAAACAAACAAACAAACAAACAAAAAACCAAAAACAGAATAGAAGAATTAATCAGATTGGAAATAATAGACTGATACTTGAATGATTTCATGTAGAAAAAGAAAGCCTGTATATGTTTTACTGAGATTTCTTCCTTTTTAACATATATATATATATTTATTTTCCACATTCCAGTTTATTTTTCATTCAGTTCAGTTTGCTTCTGGTTCACTTAATTTTGACATATGACTAAACAAAATTGCCAAAGGCGCAAAGATGATGGATGATACAATGATGACAGACTTATTTTCATTCCAATTCTAAATTCTTGTGGATAGAACATTTTTCTTTCTGAGTTCAACTTACTGCATGCATCAAAGTAGGAAAGTTCACCTGATATGACTGCAAAGGAAGAAAAAGAAAGAGAAAGCTGGAATGCAGTTTTGCAGACATATTACCTATATCTGGATTCTTCATCTCTAGGAGTCACATCCCTCATGGCATTGCAAGAGACACTGGTAAGTGCTTTTAACTTCTGATGTGTTGAACAGCAGTAATAATGAGAATCTTTCTCAGACTGGGTGGGAAGCAAAGAAAACCACAGCAGATATCACAGTTTTGAATTTGCAGTTCCAGAGGAGTGCAGAATGATGAAAATAAGTGGCTTCAAGAAAGCAGAGAGTATATCCCGAAGGGGCCATCTTTTAGTAGTGAATGGGAAGGAAAAGCTGAAGAAATTAAGCCCTTTTATTCTCACCATATGACTGATAAAGAAGTTTAGGTGTTTCCTTAGTTTGCATATGATACTTCTACTGCAGAAACCTTGCCAGATATGCTGTAGGGGATGAATTATTCCACTTTTATATCTTCCTTCACACCTACTATTACCAGACCATGAAGAAGATGTAGTTTCTCTGTTGGCCTATTGCTTTACACTAATATGGACCTCTTTCCTTAAAACTGGCAATCGTAGACAGACTACTCCATTGAGTTTTCTGAAAAAGTTTCTCTTCTGTGTTCTTCTAGGACTACAAAGACAGGAAGGAATATTTTCTTGATTGAGCAAAACCAAGAATAAGTTAAAAAGGAAGAATTTGCTGCAAATTTCTTGGAAATGAAAGTGTGCAAGGCTCAGGTTTTAGTGATTCATGATGGAACAGATTTTAGGAGCAGGATTCTGGAGTTCTAAAAAATTCTGTTGCCTTAAACACCAGCTTTAGGGCAAAACAGCCAAATGCTCTCTGTGGCACCTTGCTTGCATATCAGTGTTTAAGAGATATCTTTGAAATACCATGAAATCCTATAAAAGATGAAACGGATGTGAGGTATCATTCTACTTTCATCTCCAAACAAAAAGCAAAGATGTTTGACAGCTGTAATTTCCAGTGATGATGATGTCACTTGTAACAGATACCTTAAAACCCAGTATTATTTACTGTCCAGAATACAGACAGACATAGTTATGAAAAACACACTATCTCTTTCAAGCTGTGCAGTCACAACAACTGTGAAACCCCTTCAAACATTTCGAAGTTCTCTAAGATTTGTGGCTCCCAAATTTTAGTAGGTTTAATAGCTTTCTCTCCAACTGCTGTCTACTGTGCTTTTTCTTGTGCCTTTTCCTTCATTTCAAGTTTTGAAGGCTCTTTCCTTTGCCCACTGCCATTTCTTTTCTTCTTTTTTCTTAGTGTTGTGGTTGACTCCTTCATCTATTTATTAATTTATTTAATTATTTGTTTGTTTGTTTGGTTGGTTGGTTATTTATTTATTTATTGATTTTCCTCATTTCCCAGTGCTAATGACATTGATGTGAACTTTACTGGCAAGCTTTAACAGGTTTGCGCCCTTTATTCTACACCATCCCTGAATTTAGTATTAATGACTGATCATGACGATTGTGCAAGACAAGAAATTCTTTTCCACCGCAGCGGGAATTTATCAGAGTATCCAAAATCAAAGATGAGATTAGAGAGACAGGGGAAAGGATGGATAATGAATTTGGTCTGTATGATTTTGCTCAGTCTTCAGGACTTCAGGACTGGTTGTAGGTTGATATGATTTTAATTGTTTGATTTTTTTTACTTTATTTTATTTTAGCCTAGTTAATTTTTATATGTTTGCTTGATCTGAGTGGGAAGGGTAAAAGAAAAACTACATTTATCTTAATTAGGAAATCATAGATCAAAGAAATATGATTATTTTTTTTCCCAGCAGATAATTATTAATCTTTGACAGGTGATAACAACCACTTAGATGTGGATACTACTATGGGGTAAAATCTTTTTGGTATATAACCAAGATCTGCAATGTTTAGACAAGATAAAACTACAAACCAAAGTGAACATGAAAGTAAGAATTAGATAGCAGGATTGCTTGAGTTTTGGTTAATGGACAGTGTAGAACACTTAGGATTTTTACCTTTTAGGGATGAATAATCAAAAAGACCATTTCTGTTGTTGTTGTGTGTGTTTGCTTTGAACTATATGTACTGCAGTGGTAACATAATAGCAGAGGTAGATTTAAAAGCTCTTTATTGAGAATCAGACCAACAATCTGGAGGAAAAAAATGCATTTTTATGCATTTATAGATCAGCCCGTTGTTCTATTTTTCTCCAGTGGCTGGTAAACCAGGCAGTTTAACATGGCTGCAATTTCCAGCCGTATTAGGCTGAAAAATGTATTTGTCATGCAGGAATAAGGAACTGTTTCAGGATGGTCTGGCACTTCTGGAGTCTCTTTTCACTCAACCCTCATGCTTCACAGCAGCAGTTTTACTATTTCAGGCTTCAGACCACAGCCTTTGGGGAAATCTTCCATATATTGTTTCTAAAGCAGCCCAAGCAATCTGTTCATACAGTGCTACACAGTGATGTCTTGATTAACCCCTTACGGATATTTCAGGATAATAATGTAAACTAAAGGCAGAGTTGAAGGTAGACTGTCCACCCAGTCTGATCTCAGTAGGTTGATTATAAATTACAGAAGCTAGCCTTATAATGTGCAATGTGATACAGCGTTAAAGGTATCAAAGCTAGTTTTGAATGCATACTGAACAATATAAAGACATTAGTTGATATCTAAGAACTGCAAATTTGCACAGTGTAAATATGTCTTGAATTCCACAGAAGAAATATTGCTTTGTGTAAATATTTCCCCACAGATCCATGACAACATGACTTCTTACTCCTTTCTTGTTGGCCTAATTGCTTTCTAAGTGTAGACATTCAAGGAGTTCCTTTGCTCAGATCTTCCAGGAGATCTTTTCTTGCAATATCCTAAAACCAATTCCCTCTCTGACAGAAAAGATGTTTTTCAATGTTGGTATTTTCTTTAAGAAGACATTTCTTTGTCTCTTGAGCTGTGTATGTCCACAGTTTTTTCCCTTAATAACAAGTTGGTCAAGGAACATTTTAGGAAGCAAAACAGATGAAAAACAACCAGCACTTGAACAGGACACCTTTTGAAAGCAGTCTGACATGATGCTATAAAGCATCAGGATCGCTGCTGCAGTTTGGTGATGGGCACTTGTGTTTCAGGTTCATGTACTGCTTATTTGAGTTCTTTATTTGTAGGTAAAGGTCCTTTTCTGATATTGTATTCCACCAAGAAGTTTCTTCATAGAACATAGAATCATTTAATGGCCTGAGTTGGAAAGGACATTGAAAATCATATAGTTTCAACTCCCCTGCTGTGGGCAGGGTTGCCCACCACTAGACCAGGATGCCCAAAGCTACATTCAGCCTTGCCTTGAATGCCTCCAGGGATGGGGCATCCACAGCCTTTCTTGGCAACTTGTTCCAGTGTGTTACCGCCCTCTGAGTGGAAAAACTTCCTCGTAATATTTAACCTAAATCTCTCCTGTCCTAGTTTAAAACCATTCCCCTTTGTCCTATCACTATCAACCCATGTAAAAGTTGTTCCCCATTTGGTTTCTATGTTCCTTTTGATTGATAAGTTTATTTAATGTGATCCCACATCACCACCACAAATACTATTTCAAAACAGATATCTGAAAAAATGGGCCATGGTGACTCACTGTTATCATCTGCCTTGAAAACTTTTATTTATTATTTAATAATTCAAGGTAGTGGTACAGCATTCATAGCTTAAAATACAGATATGGCATCTTGTCTCAGCCCATTGTAAGGTTCAATAAGGTCTTCCACACCTTGATCTAGTTGAATATGCTCCGAACTGGGGATTTTACTGTTTGAAATCCAGAAGTTCCTTCCAATTTAAATTATTCTACTTTGTGGTATTCTCATTATAACTTAGGTGATCAACAAACTCTAACAAAAATAACATTCTCCACTGTATATTTTTTCCACTAAGAACAACCTGTTCTCTCCACTCTTACTGCCACAAACTTAGTCTGAGAATCAGAGATTATTTGGGGATAGAAGAGACTTGGGAGGTCACCAAGTTTAGCTTCCTGTTTAGAGAAGGTTCTGCATGGCAAATTCACACCAAGGTACCTGGGGCATTTATCTGTTCCTGAAAATCTTCTTTTTTTTTTTTTTTTTCTTTTTCTTTTTTTTTTCCATATGTTTACTTGGAATCTTCTCCATTTTTCTGTTTCCACTGTCTCTCTGCTACTCTGCAAGCACTGCTGCAAAGAGCCCATCTCTGTAATCTTGAGGTACATTGGTGCTGTCAGGGGTTCTAAAGCCAGGCTGAAAGAGGCCGGACCGTTTCTCACAAGGATGTGCTGCATCCTGGTTTAATTCTCTGAGCTATGCCACTTTGTCAACACCTTTCCTATACTGAGAGACTGGAGTCTGAATATGCTACCAAAGTAGAGTTGAAGAAGTGCTAAGGAAGGAGCTGTGTTAAGGCATAGGAGAGACAGGGTCATGTTTTAAGACATGGCTTCAGAAAAGGCAAGTTATGCCTGACTTTGTGGCTTTCTGTGTCAGAGTGATTATTTAAGTGAGGAGCAAAAAGCAACTACTGTCTTCTAACTGGATTTCTATAAATCCTTTGACAAAGTCTCAAACAACATCCTTGTCTTTAGATTGGAGAAGTGCAGATTTGAAGGACAAACTACCTGGTGTTCAAGGAATAGGCTGGATAGCCACATTCAGAGAGTGTAGAGAATGGCTCAATCTCCAGGCAGGGCTCTGGTGAGACCTCACTGTGGCCTTCCAGTACTTACTGGAAACTTACCACAGAATCACAGAATTGTAGGGGTTGGAAGGGACCTCCAGAGATCATCTAGTCAAGGAAAGTGGAGGCTTTTTGCAAGGGTATGTAATGATAGGACAAGCAATAATGGTTTAAAACTGAATTATAAGTTAGATAAAATATTAAGAAGAAATTGTTCTCTCTGAGTACAGGAAGGCAGAAGAACAGGTTGCCCAGGGAAATTTTGGATGCCAGTTGTTTTGTAACAGGGTCAAACATTATTCACGTTTTGGAAAACCATACTAACTGTTCCCATCATGTTCCTGTTCTCTGGAAGTCCAGAAATGCTCTCTGAGAGTGTTGATTTATGGTTTTACTAGGAACATATATGATTCTGACTGTTTTGTACTTCTCTAAGTGATCTTTATTTATTTATCTTAAATGGTGTGGCATTTCTCTTTCTACATTTGTGGCAGATCTCCTAAATCTCTGTAACTTTTCGAAAACATCGAAAGAGATCGTGACTTCTGAAGTCATTAGCCAGTTCTCTGTGCACCTTCATATATGGTCCATTAAGTCCCATGAACTTACATAAGTTGTGTGTTCCCAAGTAACTCCTGCCTTGTCAATTCTTCTCCTTGAACTCTTCTTCTAGAAGAAATAAATAATAATAAAATATAAATAAATAAAGTCAATGAGACCTTGCTAATGAGGAAAGGATTTGTATGCTCTCTGTAGAAAGAAAAAATAAAAATGTACCTAAGATCCTCTCTGTAGGCTATAAATAAAAAAAAGTAGCCAAGACTGATCTTTAGAGACATGAGGGAAGCAAACTAATATATCATAGAGAGGCATAATTATTAAGTTATCTGTTGTATGTCTTGTAGTCCTATGTAAAATTCTGCATGGGAAAAATGAACTGTTTTATAACCATTAATAAAAACTTGATTTCCAGGAAAAAATAAAATATCTATTGGTATTTGAAGAATCAGTATTCTGCAAAATAATAATTACAATACACTGGATGTTATTTCCATTTTGCAAATGTGCTGTGAAGTAATTTTTCATTGCATTCATAATTGGGGTTTACTATGCTAGATGTGTATCTACCTTGAGGAAGAAATACAGAATTTCAAAACACTTTTTAAATTGAAACCTCCTTAAAAATGAGGCTGTATTAAATCACAGTAGGAGCCACACAATCCCTCTTCTGCTAGCAGCAGAAGCTTAAGGAAAAATCCACATACAGAAAACATAAGAAGGGATGTAAGTGATACGAGTTTTTTATTTTTTTATTTATTATTTTTTAATTTAAATTAATATTCCTGGTACTACATATTAGACAGGCTGAGAACTCTTGGGATAAAAAAAAAGAAGAAATCACATTATTCTGTCATACTGATTAGCAATGGTTATGAAAATCAGCACAGAAGCAGGGAAAATGATGACATTAGCATAGCCATATACCAAGTATATTAGGCTTAGATCTGTAAAGCTGCTTAGAGGACTCGGGTATCAATCCTCAGTAAAATATAGGTCTAACAGTTAGGAATGAACAAATCCAGGGGAAAAAGAGCTGCTTATACAGCTTCTAAGATTTTTAAAACACCGAAACAGAGAATACAGTCTAATTCTGAAAACATCTAAATAGGAGCAACTTTTCTCTTGTTAATAATCTCATTAACTCAATGGGACTGTTGACATGAATATAATTACCTCATACATACATAAGCATTTTCAGGTTTCCGCATATCAGAGACAATACCTCTCAGAACAAAAAATTAGAGCTTTAATAATGAAATCTCATTACTTGCAAGTATCTCTTTACAAATGTTTGACAGTAAGCTTACTGGCAGAACAAATACAGTGTCAATGAAATATTGCCTAGTTCTGCTTTGGAGATGATAAAGTACATGTAATAAATTAGGAGAAACAAGTGAAACATTTTTTAAGCTAGGTGTCTAGCACTTCAAAGTTATGCAAGTACATTTTACACTTGGGATGTAATTCAATTTGATGAAAGTATTGCTTTAAAATAAAAGGGACTTAGAATAAGAATAGTTACTGGGGAAAAATAGTGATCTAGCAACAGTGCAGTTTTGAGAACTTCCAACTGTAAAAAATATATATATATATTTAAGATACTTCTTTCAAAATGAAAATATGATCTGGGCACTCCAACACCAAGTATTTTTAGTCTTTCAAGAAAACAAAAAAAACAGAGCTCTATAAACACTAGATTTTCGATGTAAATAAATCAAATTCTTATAGATTTAAGAAAAAAAGGAGTGGTGGACAAATGCAATTTGAATCCTGACTGAAGTTTTATATGAATTCCGGAATATGTTTTAAAGATGTTTCAGCGTGCTTCTTATGCTGTGAGACTCTCAAAAACAGTGCTTTTTGATGTTAAAATAATCCCCAACGAAATAACTAGTCAGACGCAATTATCATTCATTCCAGTACTTACTAAGTGTAGTGGATCAAACTGAAGGGTAGAAATGTGTAGAACTCAACGAGAAAATATGCTCAGCAGACTCATAATTGTCCTTATAGCAATCCTTGGCAACTGACTGTATACCAGGAGGTACTCAGAGAGATTAAGATAAAGCAGTTTACATCAGAGCTGCCAAGTCTTCTAGTAAGTTCTCCTTCCTTTCTGCTATCATATGGCACAAGGGCTACCTGGAGCTTTTTCTTAGCAGGGGAGAAAGATGCAAGCATACTATCCTCAACTATGCAAGACTGTGATCCTCATGAACTATATTTTAACTTTCTTTATCTACTGCCAGTGGTATGATAAAAAGACGAGCAATTACAGGAATGTACTGTGAATACATAATCAAAAACAGCAGAGTGAAAGAATTTAAGTGTTAGAAATTACATGTAGATAAAACAGAAGTTAGTCTATGAAATCTATTTAGAAAAGTATAGAGGGAAAAATAAATTTTAAAACTCTAAGGAAGCGAGGGACAGAACACTGACCCAGACACAATTTTATTTGCTGGAAAAAAGTATAAATCTGGAATTGAAATTAATAATATAATCCATACATCTATGGTTGTGTCTAACTGTATATACATGTATACAAATGAGCGTTACGTAAGCAGTTTCCCATAGACTTTGACTCTCATTTAAGCAGTTAAAAAGAGTTCAGCAACCAATATATCCAATTATGATGATTATATCACATTAAACTTTCAATTACTCATGATTTTATGAACAATTCAAGCAAAGTACCAAATACTTATATTCTGGAGATTCTGCCCCTCTACTATGCTCTTGTGAAAGCCCACCTGGAGTATTGCATTCAATTCTGGGAACCCCAGTGCAAGGACATGGAGCTGTTGGAGTGGACATGTAGGAATAGAACAAGGGGAAATGGCTTTCAACAAGAAAAGGATAGATTTAGACCAGATACGAGACATAAATTATTTACTGTGAGGGTGGTGAGACACTGGAACATACTGCCCAGAGAGGCTGTGGGTGTCCTCTCCCTGGAAGCATTAAAAGCCAGGTTGGATGGGGCTGTAAGCAACCGGGACTAGAGGGTAGTGTCACTGGCCTATATCAAGGGAGATGGAATTAGATGATCTTAAAGGTCCTTCTCAACCCAAATCATTCTCTGATTCTATGATTCTATGAGTCTATGGTGACAGTTAGGGACTTTCAGTTTGTTGTATTAAGGCCAACCTGGAGAGACTACCAGCAAGAAATTAAAATTATTACTTGCTTGTTGTCATAATACTCAGAAATTCAGTGTCTTTCTTTGAAGAGAGGGTTTGCAGTCACACTTTTCTGCAGTTATAACAAATATGCAGACACAGTATCATGCCTATGTATCAAACTTCTGCTATCTGATATAAAGGAAACAAGATATTGATCATATATTAAGCAGTTTTCATGTCTTTGCCTTATCTGTGATCACTTTCACCGTACTATCTATTTATTTTGTAAGAGCCACATGGTAGAAATAACTGCAGAAGAAACTAGTTGCTAACAGCAAATTTATAGTGGAGAGTAGCAACATTAGAAATATATTTTCTGTGCCTTCGTGGTGACATTCTTTAAAACACTCCAGTACAAACGCCACACACACAACACTTTTACATCAAGAAGTGTCATAACAGTGTCATTTTTCTCTTACATTTGTTTGTAGTGCAGAAATGAACAGACTAATGCCTACAATAATATTTGCAAACTTCGATTTACAGTACTGACTCCATAGTCTGTTCCACAGTACAACAAACAAATGTAAAAATACTTACAGATGAAGGAGGTACACTTGCGAGTAAAACATATAGTAATAATAGAATCATATAATAGTTTGAACTGGGAGGAATTTTAAAAATCATCTAGCTTCAGCTTCCCTGATTTGTACTTCCCCAGGCCATCCTCTTTTAAAAAAATGTTTATGTTTCCTCCTTTCCAGTCAGTGGGAACTTCACTGGACTGTCACTGATTCTCATATATATTGGATGGAAGCTTACCAACTTCATCCTCCAGTTCCTTCAGGAAGCTTAGATGCGTTTCGTCAGGACCCATTGACATCTTTACCTTCACTTTCCAAGGATGGTCTAGAATCTGATCTTCAGTGGGTGGTTCTTTGTTCTCCCAGTCTTTGCTGTTGCCTTCTGTGACTTGGTTAGTGCGTCTAGAACACTTGCTTATGAAGACTGAGGCCAAAAATATGTTGAATTCCAGCCTTCTCTGTATCTTAGGTAACAAGGTCTCCCCTTTCCTTCCAAAAAGGGTCTATATTTTCCCTAGTCTTGAACATACTTGTAGATGTTTTTATTGTTTCCCTTGGTATCACCATTTAAATATGTCAGTACTTTGGCTTTACTAACCTAATCTCTGCTTGCTTGAACAGTTTCTCTACATTCTTCCCAGGTTACCTGTTCTTGTTTCTGTCCTCTGTAGGTTTTGTTTTTCTTTTTGAGTTTGTCCAAGCACTTGTTCATCCATACAGAACTCTTGGTGTTTCTGCCTGACTTTGTCTTTGTTGAGATCCATCACTCCTGAGCACGGAAGAGGTGATTCTGGAATATTAATGACCTTTGTTGCAACCCTGTTCTCCTCAAGGCTTTTCAGCATGGTTCTCCACTGAACAAATTCCTGAAGAGTCCAAAGAATATTCTTGAAGTCCAGGATAGTGAGCTTTATCTATGTCCTCTTTGCTGCCCTGAGGATCTTGAATGTTATGCTCCCTACCTGTCCCCCTCAGCTGCTAAGAATGAGTTGCAGTATAGCACCTCTCCTTTTTGGTTTCTCTAACACTTGAAGAGGGAACCTCCGACATTACTTACGCCCTGCTGTGCTGTTTCTCCATCAGATACTGGGGTAGCTGAATTTCTCCATGAGGACCGTGGCTTGTGAACAGGAGGCTGCTCCTTTATGTCTACAGAGGGCTTTACCAGCTCAGTCTTCCTACTGGGTGCGGCAGAGCCGCATCATAATGTCAGTTGTCTCCAGTAAGGCAGCAGATCAGGGCCTACTCAGCTCCAGCACCTCTTCTATCCTGACATATTTTTCCTCCTCAGTCAGTAGAGCAATGAAAAAGTCCTGCAATGGCACCTCAGGCTTTGGAGGAAGTTTTTTGCTTCTGCTGGCCCATGCCAGCGAAAGTTTCCCTCCTAATGCATTACTAGCTGTACTCCCTTCTGTGTGTGCTGCTGGGGGAGTTTTTGTCTCTTTGGCTGTGGGCTGCACTTGGAACCAGATATATAGCTCATTCTCAGACCTCCTGATGTTATGCACCCTTCTTACCATCTCTTGGAGCTCAGCCAATTACTGCAGGACATCCTCCATTTGGGCACATCTTTGCCAAGCAGGTCTGCCGCCTGTTCCTTTCACAGAAAAAAGGTTTATGCATGTCTTGCAGTCAGGGGTCTGCACTGCATGTGATGTGTCTAACCCTTCTCCAAGCTGCCAAATGGGGGAGGCCTCATTGTGCTTCTGAAAGCATAGCTCTTGCTGCAACTATCAAAGGTAGCATATTATACTAGACAGATGGCTGCTTGTTAAGTGGCTGCTCTGACCACATAGCATTTCCTACCTCTTAGGTCACTATGATTGTTGCATTATCTTAAGTACAAAAATAACAAAATTCTTTGGTAAATTTACATTTTGTCTAGGTAAAAATCCTCCCAAAACAAGTTAAAGAGTGGAGCATTTATTATGCATTGCGAGTAATATAAGAAATTCTTGTCAAGCAAGGTACCCAAATGGACAACTTTACCTTGACTCTTGGCTCAGGGACAAAGGTAATAAGACTCTGAAACTGTTACTTAAAAATTTGTCTCCTGAAATACAGAATTCACACTCAGAAAATTTTATTAGTAATTCATTAATTAATATTGTTTTGCATAATATTTCAAATTGCTTTCCAGATCTTTGACACAGATGGCATAAACATTCTTGATTAGTGAATCATGTTCTAAAAAACAATTTTATGTGAAGTTAATATTGTGATATCTCATTATTCTTTCAGCAACTATCAAGATACTTTTAAGTGTTCTGACTTTGATCTCCTATCATGACTGTCCCATTGTCCTCAGACACAGAATTTGAAAACAAGGTATTTATTTTTAGTTATCTGTTTGTCTCTAGTGTTGTGTTTAAATCTGATGAGTAGATATGAAGTATATAGTTGAGAATGATGAAATGATAACAACTATAATTTACTTAGACGGGTAATGAGAAATACGTGGTAATCCCATGACTGCATTAATTAGGAAACCATGATGCTAAATACAAACTACTACATGACAAAAAGGGTCAAAAGTTCTTTTCTAATTGCCTTCTTCTTCCCTACATGCACTTGCTCACACATACCCAACATTAGTCAAAATCACTCCCTTGGTCTATGTTTTTCTTTGTATGTTAAAACATCACTGAAAGGTTTACTCTACTAATTTCACCTCATGGGTATGAATTCAGTGTTTTCCTTTTTTTTATTTTTTATTTTTTTGGTACATTGAGGATAGATCTCAATAAAAACAAGTAAACAAACAAATAAAACTCTTCTCTTAATTAAGTGTCTTTTATTCATTATGATACTTTTATCTATCACTGAAGACATCTTCATGTATATATTTAGAAATAATTTGATCTTGCAAGAGAAACTTAAATAAAAATTAGGCAGCAAAAAGATAGAAATAAACTACTTCTGAAATACTGCTTCTCCTTGGCCACAAGCCATGTAAATTCAAGCAGAATCTTCCACAGCAGTGTCAGTCAGAATCATGTATATTGATAGCCTCCCATGCTACAATATTACAAATACTGCTTTTATAAGATGCCATACTTTCCTTTCTAAGCTTTCACATGCAATCAGTAACCTATCGTTGATCTATCAAATGTCTTGAAGTTGACAGTAGACTCCACATTTAATTATAGGCTAATAAAGTGTGCAGGAGCTATAGCTTCAAAGTAAAAAGCACTGGAGGCCTTTTGCCATTCCTTGAGACATTATTTGTTGTCACCTGAACAGCAGGTGAGGTGAGGCATATTTCTGACAGTGGAACATTCAAAACTAGCTTTGGTACTATGGCAGCTTATGTCTGCTTTTTGACTGTGCTCAAGCACACAACATGGGGCTATTATTTTCCAAAGATATCATAGTTGCTGAGATAAAATTAATTTAATTAACCTCTGACCTCCTGCTACAGTCAGTCATTTTCGAGTTATTTTCATCCTGTTTCTGTAAACCCAAGTTTGTAAAATGCCTGGTAGTTGATAATCAAATAATATTTAAAAAAGCAGTTCTGCCAAATATTTTTGAAGGTAGGAGATGTATGCACTTTCTATTTCAGAATGATATTGATCCTGGGAACCTATCCAACTCTTCCCATCATTCCTAGAGCCTTCATGCATTACAGAGGAGATTTCTTGCTTATTGTTTTTAATTTTATTTATGTCAGGGTCAAAGAATAAATTCCTCTTACCTTTATATACCTATAGAGCTTTGCATTTCTGTAAGTAGCAGAAAATATTTTCGAAGCTATTCCTATTAGAATTCCTAGAAATATCAGATGATTTTGGTCCTCTCCTTCAAACATTTAAGAAAGACTTCTTCAAGATCAAGTATAAAGGCACATTTGTTAGAGTAACAGAAGCTTTTGCATCCAGTCTGTTGAAATACAATATCTATTTTATTGTAAAATCTTCCACTTTGGAGAAATTCCTCAAAAATATGCATTATATACAGCCTGTCATTCAAAGAAAATAAGACTTAACCTCAGGCTGACATTCTGAATAAACAGCAGAGACCCTGTGATCCTAATACAACTTGAACTGAAAGTTCATGTTTGTTGATAAATCAAACATCATCTAGAACAAGCTTTGCTGAGTTGCTGAAGTGTACTAAAATGATTTGTAATGATGATATATGTATATTTTTTTTAGGCTTAAGGAAACCAAAAATAACTTGTCCTGACTAGATGTCATTTTCAACTGGGATATCAGAGTAAGGAGTAAAGAAACACACTCTAAAACTTCTGATGAGACTTTCTGTTGATCTATTTATTTTTACTTATTATTATTATTGAGACCTATATATGTATTCGGAGTGTAAAGGTAATTCATTAAGTGACAAAGGCTACCCTAGGAACAGAATGAGCTGATATGGCCACAGTGTTCACATACCTGTTCTCCTGTTCTTCTAGCTGAAGACAGAGTAAGAAATTATATATTTGTATACAAAGTTTATTTAACGGTTTTTAGAATAAAGCAATTGTAGGTAACTAAACAAAACAAAACAAAAAAAGAAAAGAAAAAAAAAAAAAAAAGAAGTATTATCTGAAGATTTCAAACAAAAGTCCTCTGCTCCCAAAACAAAATCCTTGTGCTAGATCTATATGTTGGGAAAAAAAAAAAAAAAAAATCAGTTCTTCTTGAAGTATTCTAACTAGTGATTTCTAATTTATTGTCGTTGCATTTGTCCTCAAATCCTTGCACAGGAATTTCACTTCTGGGCTACCAGACAAATGATAATTGCTGTTTTTCTACAAAGAAGAGCTTTTTAATTTATCTTTGTCCTGACAGGACTTTAATATATGGATAGGTAAGACTTCAGTTGACAGTTTAAAAATAAGACCAGTGGAAGAGTAGTATCTTCTGAGTAGAAGTGGAAATGATATTATAAAAAGAAAAAATATATACATGTAGAACTTAACATTTAGCTAGCTTATGAGTTACCAATATTAAAACAGGCTGTGAATATGTACACATTAAAAAAGAATCACAAAGAAAGTGAACAAAAATCCCTGAATTTCTTTGGAAAATAGAAGGAATGTGGTACTATAGCAACCCATGGACGTTTTATATGCTAAATGTATTAATCTCCATATTCTATAACAATGTATTTACCTTCAGTGGTGTTGCATCTTAACAAAATATACCTTGTGATTCATTTCCATGGCAGAGAACAAACTTGACTGCAATTATCAGATCTTAAGAGCAGAATAAATGAGTGAATCTCGTGCTTACCTAGAAATATTCTTGATTATTTGCTTCTGTATGTTGTTTTTCCAAGTAATCCTGCAATATAATACGTAATGACAAAACTAATGAAACTCCAGCAGCTAGACAAGAATATATGAACTTATCTTCAATATTCATATAGAATTGTAATAGTAAAAGTCTTTTACAATCCATACTACTTTCTGAAATAATAATACATTAAAATGGAAGGACATCTTTTGATGTTCATATTAATCAACTGCTAAAAAAATAGAAATAAAACTATGGTAGAAATATACTCTAACTGTCAGAACTTCAAGGTTCATATATATTAATTTTAAGTATGTGAAGTAAAAGGCATGTTTCATTATTTGCAAATAAATCTATTTAGTATTAGAATTATGTTTCTAATTGACAACCAAGTGAACAAACTACCGTGTAGTTTGCAAAATAATTATCCGTTTTTCACCATTTGAATGTGTTTTAAGTATTGGTTGTTGCCAAATGGGTTGACATTTAAAGAATATCCCCTCTTATACTGAGCCCTCCCAAAGTCCATTGTTATAAAACTAAGGGCTGTAACACCGCATTAGACATTAACTCGTTATACATTAATAATCTGTTGGACAATGATAACTCTCTCAAAACTGAAACAGTGAAAAGGAGAAACAAAGGTACTTGGTTCTCCAATGCTTCTCTTTCTTCATTCCTACCCTGAATCTACCATGGTTCTCCTATTTACTACCCTACCTATTACTGGGGAGTACTTCTCAACTGGCTGAATTTTTGGGTACTAAGACCTTACTGCTTTTAATCCACCAAAACCTATGGCAAAGATCCCATCATGCATTTCCTAGAAAATAACCTTGACAAGACTTACCACCTACAAAATCTAAGTTTCACTCTATGTAAAGAAAGTGGTAGAAAAATGAGTCTTTTATCCACATCTTGCATGAGAGGAGTAAAAAGTGGAATGAAGAAATGAACTAAAGTTTATAAGGATAATGCTGAAAGCAGGAAAATGAACAGCCATCGTCTGAACTCCATTTGGGCATCCTATTCCTATCTTTTCTTCAGAGGCAGATCATATTCATTAAAATCTTGTAAAGATTTTTTTTTCCACCTAAAGAAGCTCAGGTTTCAAAGTTTAGATTGATTAAATCCCTCTGTGAGTAAGAACATGTATTTCATAATAATTCAAAGGAATCCAGTGCTGAAAATTCTTAAAAAGCAATTAAGATCTTAAAAAGACATGAAACTACTTTTCCTACCTTAGCGTGAGAGAAAAGGGAATCTAAAGCCTGTCTCAGCATAGTTCTCAGATTATCAGATGATTCTCCCCCCCATATTGTCTCTATGTGTCTTGTGGTGTGCACATAACTTTTCTACTACCCTTTACTCTATAACAAAATAATAAACCGAAATACCCATAATTTCATACAGATGAGGCTTGTGGAGTATTTCCTTTATTGCTGCCAGTGTTTCTTTCAGCTTTTCTAACACTGAATTCTACCATCTCATAGGGAGACCCTTAATAAATTGTTATGTGTTTCTATTGAATTCTACTGAATGTCAGCAGAATTCCAGAATGGATTTATTTAGAACATTTCCCCACATTTGATAATTAAGTATCTGCAGCAAACAGAGAGAAAAATTTTAATTCAACAACCAAAACAAATAATTAGATTTGTCAGTAGGAAGGAAGATGGACACATCCAGACTCAACAATGATGCATCCTTAAGAGTAAGAAATCAGATGAAGGTAGCAGGTGACACTCATGGAGGAGCAAGGAGGTCATGGGAAAAATCGAATGGGAATAAGAAGTCTATTGAAAGTTGAAAAGAAATCTGGCCAGTTGGAATATTAGAACACTGTCAGGGCATGCAGGATTGTGATGAGGAATTCTGATTAGATTTACATTCAGTGAGAGAGGTCAAGGACAGCAAGAAAGGCTTCTTTAAGTATGACAGTAGCAAAAGGAAGACTGTGGATCTGCTGATGAATGAGATGTATCATAGAATCATAGAATCACCAAGGTTAGAAAAAATCATACAGTCCAAACACCCACCCACAACCAGTAGGGATAGAATGGTACGAATCCAGGAGGAGAGGCTAACATATCTAAAGGCTGTGCTGCCGTTCAGGAAGAGATGGACAGGATGGAGAGCTGGAAAGAGTGGAACCTTAGGAGGCTCCACAAGAGCAAGTGAAGAGTTCTACACCTGGGGAGGAATAACTATAGGTATCATAGAATCAAAGAATTGCTCAGGTGGGAAAAGACCTTCAAGATGATCAAATCCAACCACAGCCTAATAATACTTCCTTAATTGTAACAACCCACTTCTCAAACATGTCCCTGAGCACCACATCCAGGTGGTTTTCAAACACATTCAGGGATAGTGACTAAACCAGCTCCCTGGGGAGCCTATCCCAGTGTTTAACAAACATTTTTGTAAATATTTTTTTCCTTATATCTAAACTAAACCTCTGCTGTTGCAACTTGAGGCCATTTCCCCTTGTCCTGTCACCTGTCACCAGTGAGAAGAGACCAGTCCTGCTCTTGCTGCAATCACCTTCAAGGTATTTGAAGAGAGTAAAGTATTCCCTCTGCCCCCTTTTCCCCAGACTAAACAGCTTCAGTTCTTTCAGTTTCTCCTCATAAGAGTAATTTTCCAAGCCCTTCACCAGCCTTGTTGCCCTTCTTTGGACCTGCTCCAGAACCTCAATATCCTTTCTGTGTTAAGGTGCCCAAAGCAGTACGCAGCACTCAAGGTGGGGCCTCACCAGTGCTGAGTGCAGGCACAGGATTACTTTCCTAGTCCTGCTAACCACACCCTTCCTGATACAGACCAGGATGCCGCTGGCCTTCATGGCCACCTGGGCACACTGCTGGCTCATATTCATCCTACTATCTGTCAGCACAACAAGGTCCCTTTGTATCAGGCAGCTTTACAGTAACTCGTGCCCAAGCTTGTAGAGTTGCCTGGGGTTGTTGTAACCAAACGGGAGGACCCAACACTTCCCCTATAGAAACTCATACAGTTTACCTTGGCCCATCGATCCAGTCTATCCAGGTCCCTCTGTAGCACCCTCCTACCCTCCAGCAGATCAGCACTCCCTCCCAGCTTGGTGTTGTATGCAAACATACTGAGGTTGCACTCAATTCCCTCATGATCGTTGATAGGGATTTTAAATAGAAGTAGACCCAGTACTGGGCCCTGGTGGACCCCACTCGTGACTGGCTACCACATGGATTTAACTCCACAGACCACAACTCTTCGGGCCCATCTGTCCAGCCAGTGTTTCACCCAGAGAGTAGGCCCATCCAGACTATTGGCAGCCAGCTTCTCCATGAGGATGTAGCAGAGAATGGTGTCAAAGGCTTCACTCAAGTCCAGGTAGACCACATTGACAGCCTTACCTTCATCCACTTAAGCGGGTCACCTTGTCATAGAATGAAATCAGATTTGTCAAACTGTATCTACCATTCATGAACCCATGCTGACTGGGCCTGATCTTACACTGATCCATGATTGTTCCTGATATTAACTGTTCCATAACCATCCCTCACACCGAGGTGAGACCAATAGCTCTTTTTCTTGATGGGTGTCACATATACCAGTATTCAGTCCATTGGGATGTCCCTGGTTATACAGGACTGTTGAAAGATGATGGAGAGTGGCTTTGCAACCACATCCACCAAATCCCTCAGCACTCTAGGGTGCAGCCCATCTGGGCCCATGGACTTGTGAGCATTCAGCTCTTGAAGCAGGTCCAAAACCATCTCATCATGGATTAAACAGGGCCTATTCTGTTTTCCATCCCTATCTTCCAGCACAAGGGTCTGTGTGCCCAGGGAGCAATTAGTCTTACTATTAAAGACTGAGACAAAGAAGGCATTAAGTAGCTCAGCCTTGTCCCAATCCTTGGTCACCATGTTCCTCTCTGCATCCATCAGTACAGGTTAGGGGCTGACCTGCTGGAAAGGAGCTATGCAGAGAAGGACCTGGGTGCCTTAGTGGACAACAGGTTGTCCATGAGCCAGCAGAGTGCCCTTGCGGCCAAGGCCAACAGTATCCTGTGGTGGATTAAAAGAACATAGTCTGCAGATTGAGGGAATGGATCCTCTTTGGTCTGCTCTGATGGATCACACCTGGAGTACTGTTTCTGTTTCTGGAATCCTCAGTTCACAAAAAGTTAGGGGACAGCTGGAGAGAGTCCAGTGGAGGGCCAGGAAGGTGATTATTAGGGGCCAGTGATCTTCCAAATGAAGAAAGGCTGAGAGACCTGGGGGTGTTTAGACTGGACTGAAAAGGGATCTTATCTACAATTAGACATATCTGAAGGGTGGGTGACAAGAGGACAAGGTCAGGCTTTTTTCAGTGGTGCCCAGTGACAGGACAAGGGGTAATGAACACAAACTGGAACACAGCAAGTTCCGTCTCAACATGAGGAAAAAATTCTATAACTGTGACAGAGCTCTGGAACAGAATGCCTGTGGAGGTCCTGGAGTCTCCTGCTTCAGAGATATTCAAGACCTGCCTGGATGTTTTCCTGTGTAACCTGCTGCAGTGAACCTGCTTTAGCAGGTTTAGTTCCCAACAAACTGGGAAATTAAATAGGCAATCAAGCTCCTCACTGGCTTCCATTGAATGTCATGTTACCAAGAAAGAATTTCTGGATAAGACAGATATTGTTCTTGGTCATTAAAGCAATGAAATATTGCCATCACAGCAATGAGGATTGTTTGGATACAGAGGGCTGAGAGAACACTCAAATTGTCCTGTAAAGTGAAATGGAGAGAATGATCATTTAAGGAAAAACTGGAGTCTTGAATTTGGAAACTTCTGCCAATGGTATCCCTGGGGATTTTTGTCATACTAATTTCAAACTTATGCCTCCTTTATTAATTATTATTGTTTTTATATATTTAGAAATCTTTTCACACCTACAATTACAAATTCAATAGAAAGTAATTGTAAGATAGATTGTGGAGCAATTTTTTATTTTTAGTTTTTCCATGGCACAGATTCTGTTCTGCTGCAGTATTGTTGCTGACTTGAAATTAGAGGAATAACAGGTTCATTTGATTTTTACTCTAAAATGTTATCTCTTTTCATTTGAAGGAGCATTTCTCCTAGATGAATAAAAAGGTTTTCTTAGGTTAAGGTAGGAAAAGACTCTGAAAAGCAATTAGAGTTCAGAACATACTAACATAGTTTTCCAAGTTAAGGCTAATGTAAATTTTTGTATATAACTTTTCTGAACTGCATATTTTTGTGTGTTGTTTTTTTATTCTAAAATAGAAATAATATATATTTTTGTATAAATGCATTTCTAATTGTTGAAGTGTTTTATAGATACAGAATTTGAGTGATATTATTAGTAGTAATGCCAAATAAAGTTTCAGTATGTCAGATGATCATTCCTACCAGTAGTGGTCTCTGTGTGTACCATAAAGCTTTTGCTATAGGGACTATAGCATAAATATTCATACAAATGTATGCATATGTTCAAACTACTGAAAAGCTATCTTAGGTAGCAGGAATGTTCTCACTGTATCAAACAAAGTTTGGTATAACAATACTGTTCAATAGGCAGGATAATTTGTACCTCATTTGGAAATCTCCGTAATATTCTGTTGAAGTAAGCTAGTGTTTCAGAGTCTGTAATTCTTGCTTTTTTTCACTTCAGAAAATAGATTCAGGATCATTCTCAGACTTTTCTTACTGAAGAAAAATAGGTTAATTGCAATATTATTATTTATTAGTTTTAAGCACCATTCTCACATGATTATGTGCCCATCTTTCTGTGTTATACTAAGTACACTTGGCTTTATCAGTAAAAGGAATTGATGACTTGAGTATTAGAGGGCCTAATATTGACACAGATCAATATAACTCAATTTTAGTCAAGTTAACTCCATAACTTTGCCCTGAAGGAAGATCCAACCCAGAGAGACAATCTATTTTGCACAGAAGCGTCATTGTCACGGTTACTTTTTCCAAGAAAAGCAACTGTGTCATACTGACCTTTAAGAAATACCTAATGCTCTGAAAATCATCCCTTCTGTATATAGACAACTCAGGCTAATATTCCATTTTCTTTCTCTGACAGATAGTGTGATATTAGAAAAACAAATAAACAAAAAACATGATTCTAAATTTTATTATCAATTGGTTGTGTACACGGACCTTAAAAGGATATGTTTTTTGTTTCTACTTTGCTTCAAAAGCAAATTATGTGCTGCTTCCATTCCTAGTATTAAAGACAGAATTTAAAATAGTTCCAAAATGTTTGAAAAATGACGATGGAATAATTTCTAATGTAAGGATAGGCTATCTTTTTTTTTTTTTTTCATCAACATCACTTGGGTGAAAATTTTATTTTTTAAGAAAGGCCTGTTTCTAAATGTGTTTCTAAAATGCATTTTGTATGACAATATTATACCATACAACTTAAATTCTAGTCTAATATTAGCTTATATAACCATGAGCTTTAATTCCACAGAGTGCTGCAGATGTCCATGGATTTTAGTCAACCATTTGCTTCTATTGGGTTCTCTGTAAAAATCCATAATATAACTGTCCTCACTACACTTGAGAAGTAAGAAAGCACTGTGTTACATAAAACACATTCTGGACAGAGAAATTGGTAGGAACGGGTCACTAGGAAGACAGGAACCATAGTCAGCATGAAACATTGAATTCTGCATACAAATATTGTGAGTTATATTATTTTCTCAGTGAATGGCCATTCTCTAAATAATAAATGATTAAATATGAATGTATAAGGGACTCCTGCACTAGCTGCAAGGAGTACAAGGGCTTTGTCAATTTTCTAACTACTGCCACATTGGTGATTTAGATATCTGTTTCGCTGAGATCACTAATTAAGCCAGTTGCAGCAGTATGGACATTATCATAAGTTTATTTATTCTGCTTCTCATTCTGTTACATCTGCTGTCCTTGCAATATTGACAGTAATTCTCAGTATCAAGGTTGCTTCCACTGCAGAAAAAAAAAGGGACCACTTCTCTCTTTGTACTGTACGATCCATTGAGACAACGGTCTAGTCTTCTTTGCCTCAAGAAAACGGAAATAAAAGACTTTCACCTGATCATTCACATTCTTAAATACAGTGAAACAAAAACCTTTCAGCAAAAAGCTTCTGGATTTGATCTGGGAATTCATTGTCTGTCAGGGGTGAAAAGAGCTCTTAGTAACTTGAAGTAGCAAATGTAATCTGCTTATTCTTTGTAGCACAAGGAAGCTAGGTTTTATTTACATAATACTTCATTTACACTTGTCATACACAAAATTCAGGATTATATTTCTTTACTCCTTTTCCCAGCAGTATTCGAACAAAGCTTTTAATTGTTTACTGCCTTATGTCATCATTTATAGCTGAGTAAAATGAATGCAAGTTCTGCTGTTCTAAATTTGCTGCTTGCTATTCCAAACCCTCCCAGCAAGTGCAAATTACATGTGAACGTGAAACCACAGAATAAGTGCTAGATTGCCTCTTTGGGAGAAAATGCAGTACATAGAATGAGGTAATACAACAAGGTTATCTGCAGTCTTTAAGGGCCACTTACAATTTCAGCCTGTAAAATCCACTTGCAAGAGTGAGGGGTACTTCAATTTCAGAAGGAGTAAGAGCAGACATTGAAATTTTTACCTGGACATACTGAGCCAACAGCACTCTAATCCAAAATTGATTGAGAAGTATTTGGTTTTTTTATTTAAAAATCAGTAGTCTTTGGCTTCAGGACTGTCTATTTGTCTATTTGGCTTCAATACTGCCTATTTATCTGTTACCAAACTAAATATCATCTAACAAGCTTCTACTTCATTTTGCTTACACTTTCTATTTTCATTTGCATTTTAAAATCATCTTCCACGATTTAAAATTTTAAAACCTCATCCAAATCTCAAGTTAGTTTTCTCAGACACTATTTTCATAGGCCATTTTACCTGATTTGAACATTTCCTCTCTTCGTAAGAGTTGTGACAATAGCATAAATAACTCATTGTTAAATACAATTTTGGATCTCCGGGAAGAACATATTTGTCTACTGACCTAAGTTGTTTTTAGAAGATCCTTAGTTCCCACAGTCTCTATACTTGCTGATAATGCATAACGTTGTAAACTGTGTAGTCGTAATATATTATTTTTATTAACAGCATTCCAGTTTCTCATGATTTGAATTTATATCCACTTGCTAGTTAATCACATCAGATTTCTGCTTTGCTGAGAGCTTCTTTATGTCTCAAAGGCTGCCCTACCTGTATTCTTATAATGATAATTCCTTATAATGATGTCTTATGCAATGAAGCAGATATGGCTATCAGTTTCCTTTGAGAGCAGCCAGTAAATTATTCTGAAGTGTAAAAGGGAGATGGATAAAATACAACATTGCCATCCAGAACTTTCCAAGCCAGAGGGCACTGACAGATGGGAAGAAGGAAGTATCAGAAGGATATGCTACTTTTAGCTGAGACTAATTATACTATAGTCTTGAAGAAAAATAGAGATAACTAAGGAGTTATGTATGATATGTTGCAGTTAAGACTGCCATTTTCTTCTAACAGCAACACGTCTGTCTGGAATGAGTTATACATACTATTGTAAATGAATGGTACTGAGATGGATATTTGTATCATCACAGAATCACAGAATTGTTGAGGGTGAAATAGACTTCTGGAGGTCATCTGGTCCAACCGCCTTGTCCAATAAGGGACATCTAGAGCAGACTGCTCAGCAGCACATCCAGATGGCTTTGGAATATCTTCAGAGGCAGACACTCCACAAACTCTCAGGGTAATCCATGCCTCTACTTTGTCATTCTCACAGTGAAAAGGTGCTACCTTATGTTCACAAGGTACCTGCTGTGTTTCAAATGTTTGACCATAGTAGAAGCTAAGACATTTTATGAAGAAAACTTTCTGATAAAGAACTACTCTTACTTTTGATATGCTTGTTCACCACTTAATTCATATATAGTTTTGCATGTGTAGGAATATATATATTGTTTGCTGTACACAGAAGAGTCACAAAGGAACAATTCTCAGGAAAAGGAACAAACTTTTTTTTGTTGTTGTTGTTTTTTAATATGTTATCATTTGTTTTACGGGTAACAATTTCATTACTATAAGCTTTATGTTAAATCAGAACTTAGAGGAAGCAAGATTCAAAACAGCCTAGAAAGGTATATTGATAATATAATGTAATGATCCACTTGGGGGAGATGATGAGTTGCTCGTATGGTGTTGGTGTGCGATACTGCACAGGTCTTAAGTAAGTAAAAGGAATTTATGTCCTTGTAGCATGGCTGGCATAGGAAACTAGAATCCATACCCACAAGTCTATGACTTTTCAGTGGCATACATGTATGAGTGTAAAAAATGAATGGAAATGAGAAAATGGAACCTCCTTTGAAATCCATTTCGTGTCCAAAGAGAGAAAAGCGCAACTCATAAAAAACTGGAGCACCTGGATTTGCCATGAAGCAAAGTACACAAGAAGCAGTCCATCACAGGACACCATAGTAGCTACAAGTACAGTAAATTTCTCAGCAGTAGAAGGTTCAAGTGGGATGACTAGCATTGTTCAATTTACTTCAGTGATTTTCTACCAGTTAACAGCAAGTAATGCTTTAAACAGCCATTTTGGGGTTTTTGTTTTTGATTTTTTTTCTTAGTAATTCAACCTCTAAGAAGCTTTTCATTTCATCAGAATGCCTAAACTGCAAATGAAACTGCTAGAAACATTATGAGTTCCATTTTTTCATTTATCAGAATAAGAGTCAACAAAACACAGTCTCTAGAAAGTCCATGTTTCTCATGACTCTAGAAGATTATCATTGTGACAGTGATGAACTTTACCTTTTAATTTGGTGGAATTAGAGAAATGGGAACCATGTTGCTTTAGAGTCAGTCATATGAAACTACTTTACAGTCTTTCAAGTTGAGCCACCTCCCTGGCACTGCAGAAAATGTGATGCTGCTGGAAGTTCATAGCAGAATGCAAAACGTATTGTATCAGGAAGGAAGTGCCCTAAGCTTCTACCTTCTGCTCCAAGTTCCCCTCAAAATGTGGCTTCTAAATTCATCTTATGGAAAAGCCATACTAGTGTAAATTAAAAATTTGACATCTAGAAATTTGACTTCTGGTGTTTCAAATTCACACCCACATGTAACAAAAACTTGTAGTAGTGTCACTGAAGGGAGATTCAAGCCCGTTCTGCCTGGGAAACCTCAAGTTTTAAAACTCCCGTGTTCGAGTTTCCTTTTCCTGATTTACTCTCTCAATATATTTGCCACAAACATTTGTTCATATGAAGGTAAAATGCTGATGAGCATGCTTTTCATCGAATCATCTGAGAAAGCTTTTGTTAACTATCAATTATTAAGGTAATGTACTTCCTAGCATCATAATGGTTAAAGATGTGATGTGAACACCCAAGAGAATAAAACAAGATCTCTCCAACCTCCGCTTATATGCTGTGTCAATACAACCTCATGATGGCCAAATATATATATGCATTAAGCTCCACAGAAATGTGATCTAAATTCCAACCTGCCTTTGCTAACATTTTGTTACAAATTCTGCTTCATTATTATTTTTTTATTTGCTCAACCTAATTAATATTAAAACCATGAACATACAGTTGTTATATAGAAAAGAATAGCTGTTTCTCTTTTCTTGAAGAATTTGCAGCTTTCCAGATATATCTGTATCTGCTTTCATTTACACATAAGAATCAACTCATATATACATGTACTACAAGCATAGTGCCTTCTATACAACATTATTCATATATATTTTGTATGTAAACATAATCATATATTATTAAAACAAAGATTGTTAAATTTGGGATTTGTAAGAAGGAATCGTGATAACTCGACTGAAGGCTTTCTGTCAAAGAGCTTAAAGCACAGCAATATTTTCCTGGTATCTCATTTACCAGAATGCTTAATAGTTTTAATGCTGAGTGCTCTTCTGAGACAGAACAGTCCACAAAGGAAGGAAGCGATAAAAGAAAAGGCTTTTTTGTTGTTACACTGGACCAGAACAAAACTGGAAATGTTTAATGGACTGAATAAAATATCCTAAGGGATGACAAAATGTGACCTATTATCTTGTACGGAATAGTTCATTTCTCCCTCTTGTTAACAACAGACTTACAATAACATTGCTGTAGAACCAGAGTCAATCATTGTCTGATCTTAAATGCTAGGGCCAATTTAACTTCTTCCCAGAAAACCATAGGGGTGAAAGGTCAAGATAAAACTGCTGCCACGCAGAAATTGGTGTATTATCCTCTTAGCCTCTGAGTCTACAGATACATGAGAGGTCTTGACATAGGATTGGCTTACCATAAAGACACTGAAAAACTGTAGGTAAATCCACTTCCAAAAAGACAGCCTGTGAGGCAAAGGAAAGTATTAAAAAGTGATTCTGTATTTTCAGTCTTTTTTTCCTTCCTGGCAAAGTAGAACTCCAGTTCAGAGTCGCAACAAGAACTGAATTAATCTGTAAATTCTGTGCTTCTGGCAAGCCTAATGAGGATTCCTGTGAGCAACAGCATCTCTGTTTTCTCCAGTTAAAAAGCAAAGCATAATAGAGGACCTCTGATAATTCCATGAAAAGCAGTGAACTAACTTTGGGAAAACTCATAGAAGTGAGAAACTCACAATGAGTTTGTGTAAGCATGTTGCTTTTCAGTCCTATACAAAAACTTCTTACCTTACGCCTTTGGTAAAAATCAAATGTTATACTGCAAGCAGACACATTTTACCAAAAGCCTATGTTGGAAACTTCTCTCCACTTTCTTTATCCATTCCCTTCCCAGAGATTAGATCAATGTGACGGGCAAGTCTTGTTTCTGATAACTCCACCAGAGAAGAGGGGAATGATGAAAATTCTGGGTCAGTTCTCAGTGGCTGCAAGTTAATATGCATTTTGCTTTCAGTGTAACTGGGGATGATGACTCAAGGTGCAAAGTGATGGAGAATCAGGATCAGATGTCTAGAAGATTTGTAGATGATGGTGCAATCAGCCTGCATTTGTGAGATCATATGATTTATTTTTGAGTGGTAATTCTTGACAAGCTCTGGGATTCATAACAATCTGACTAGAAAACTTCTGAGTGAAAATCTTGTCTTTCCCAAACAATGTGACTTATAACCCTTAGATGAAACCATGAAAAAGAACATGCAGGGAATTAGAACTATTGTTCACATTTGATTAAGGATAAAAGAAGAGGGGCAGTGAAAAGAAAATGATTTGAAATTTTTAATCTGGTACTGCATTGATTAAGAGGTCAATAGTAATACTGATAGCAACATATGGTGAAGTATTATATGTAAAATTAACGAGAGTTTCAGAAGATGCTCCTAGTCACATCAATAATTTTTACTGTATTGTTCTTACCTGAATACAGCTGTAGTTCATGAAACAAAAATCATTTAAATATAAGCCATGATAAAAAGTGTTGAATGAATAGAGATGGACTTAAGCATGTGTTTCTCACAGGTGACTTAAGAAAATATTTTTTTCTGTAGCAGTATGTAAAGACAAATTAATTCTCCAGGAATATTCTCTGAAGAAAGATTTGAAAAATAGTATGTTCTGCATTTTTTTTGGTATCATGACAGGGATATCCTGGAGCCATGGTTTTTTTTTATGTTCAAAACACTGGCTCAAGTATCATCTATATAGATTCCAACAGTTAAGATTCACTGTATTTATTCTTTAGTTTGTGATAGTGCCATACTAGTCAAGATAAATGACTTGCTTTTTACACTTAGAAGTTGAAATTCAGACAGGTTTTGTTTTATTTATTTATTTATTTATTTATTTATTTTGCTGTGGGTGTTTGTTATGTATTATAAAATGGATGTGTTAAGATTTTTACAAACAGATTAGCTAGTTTTGTCTTCTAGGACAGCCATACTATTGGGAATATTATTATGACTGATAGGATTCCTTTCTTTTCCAGCACAAAATCAGATCAGTGTTAGACAATCAAAGCCTGGATACTTAAGGAAGATATGGGTGGAAATATTAATTCCCAGCACAATGCCATTCCTCCTCAGCACTGCAATATGATGGGAGCCATTCCTATTCCTGTTACTCCAGTTGCTTAGCAGTATGCCACTCATCTCCTGCACATTAGATCTATATCAGTTCATTTTTCAAGGTTTTCTGTATGCTTGGAGAGATAGTAGGGAGTAATAGAGGTTTCCTTATCTCCTGTTTGTTTCTTCTGCCATTGTCTAGATGGGTTAAAAGTGTTCCCATCTGTGTGTAGGGATTCAGACAAGCTCCTACATTAATTCTTATGGTTAATAACTTGATTCTGTCATTTCTGAACAGCGTGTCATGAGGTTTGTCTTTTTGCCTGGAGTATATAGCAGTGCTGTATGAGTGACATCCTGACTGCTGACTTAGTTATGAAGAAAACTGGGGGACTGTGATATTATATCTCATTGGGAAAGCTGAATGGGTGCCAGTGTGGGATGATGGTACAGAAGGAAGTATAATCAGTGATCATAGCAGTGCCTGTACATTTCAGGGAATTTGCAAGGCTGTTATGGTTGAAAATAAGTCATCCTCCTCCTTAGAGGAGGTGTTTTGCAACACTACCTTTCATATGTTATATTTCCAATGATCCTTCACCTTTAGTTTGTAACATCCAATTTGAACTTCATAAGATGTAACTCAATCCTATTAGAAAAGAAGAAAAGATCAGTCATTGCTCATTCAAAAGCATGCAGCATTGCAGATTACTTACTGCTTAAAATCCTGAAAGAGTCTTAATTCCAGTGGGACAGACACTCACTTTGACTTGTAGAAAACATCCATCACTTCAATGTACGTGATGAAGCTTTGTGTGTCTCTTATTATCTATTTTTGCGGTTAGGATTTTTTTAAGTTGTATTATTAGAATAAGCAAATAAGTGTATCTTGCCTCAAGTTTCAGAGTGTAAGCAATGTTAGAAACATGCTGTGTATAGCTTAACATTTAATTTTGTACTATGCTAGATGATGGACTTGCCTGAGGGTGAGGCAGCTCTGGTCACTGTTGAAAGCAGGCTACTTGGAATCACTGGGATGCTCAGTTAACTGAATGTTGTATTAATGGATCCTGGACAACTCAGCTTCTTGTGTTGTCCCTGAAGGGTTATGCCCCACTGCCAGCAGTGAGCATTCATTTCTCAGTAGGAATTGTACGATGGAGGAAGGAACCTTCTCTTTTTTTTGTTTCCTTAAAGCACTTTAAAAAGTTCTGTGCATTAAGGTCATTCTTTATGTGAGTGTACAGTCATTACTCAGCCTCCACAGTGCTACTTTCGTGGTTTTGAGGTTCTACAGGTAATTAGGCTTAAAAAAAATCTAAACTGTTAATTGAATAGCACAATCCCTTCCTTCCTTCACAGACCTCTGAGACTACTCAGGAAGCCTTTACTACTGTAAAAACCTTGCAATATTTGCCTTCAGAGAAAAATAAAATTGCTGCCATTTTTCCTTTGCAAGCAAACTGAAAAGAAAATAACAACAGTCCTAATTCAACAGCGAGACCCAATATTGCTCCTGCTTCAAAGCAATACTAAAAAATGCTCAGATTGGCAAGGACACTTTCTAGCCCCTTTGATCCAACTCAAAGCCTCAGGTTCATAAAGAATTCCTCATACTACAGCTATAAGTACAGAAGCAACAATGAGATACCATCCGCATGTGTCTTTTTGCAAATGCTTTTAGAAACTAAATTCCTCAGGAAGCCTACTTTAAGGATGAAAAGCAGCTTTTGTAATCCATACGGGGACCATATTTGCTATGAGCCATTAACAAAACACAATGTTGGTCTAATAAAAGTGGTTACTGCTGAGTTTTTCAAAACATTCTAGAAAATCTTCATGCATGTTTTTACTTTATTTCAATGGATATTATCTATTATTTGCCTTGAAAACTCCAATTTGTATTCCAGACTGTTTCCCTAACCAACAAATTCAAATTGCTGTGAACTGCAGTGTTAATTCCTGCATCATATATGAGACAGAAATAACAGGTTTCATATTATTTTCTTCTTTAGTAACTCCTAAGGAAAATGTTTCAAGGCAGGCAAATATTTAATGTATTAATACATAAACACAAGAGAAATGTAAAATTGTGCCAACTGAAGCAGGATTGTTAAGTCTACCTATATATGCATATAAGTATACATAAAACTCAAAATACTCTGAAATTAAATGTTTGAGTAACCTTTTATTTTAAAAATGCTGCAAATACTTCAAAATCCCAAAATCTTTCATACATAGCTAAACTTTCCTGCTCAGTGAAGAATGACAGACTAGTTGTGCTCATAAGTCTGTCAAAGGTGGCCAGCCAACTGAAAAAACCTCTAAAATTTCACATGAAGAATGCCTAGAGTCTATTAAGAGCCATATAAATCTCTGGGCAATTCCACATGCCAAAAATTGCAAGAGTGAAGTGACAGAGGCACAGGTATTTTAAATGGGTATTATCTGAGAAAACATTATCGCAGACCCTTTGACTTCCTTCTGGAATTACTAGTTGAATAGAATCAAGATAATAATTGTATGTTTAAAAAACGTAAGAGTACAGGAAGCTATGAAGCAAACAAAATACCTAGATCCCAGTCAGTTCTGTGAATTACTTGAAAGTTACATTACTTTGTTCGTGTCAGACATATATATATATATATCACTATAGAGGTGAAAACACTGATTCTGCAGATCTATCTGAGACGATGGAAAAAGTGATTTCAGGTAGAACTACTTAGAATCTCCTCCTGATGATGAAAATCCAGGTACAAGCTCTACAGAATGTTCTATGGTCTGCCTTTGATGTAGATTTAAAATAAAAATTACAATACTTTTGTTTGGACATACAGTCATGCTGTAGAAGTATAACAGTAAAAGCAGTTATCCTCATGATAGGTTGTATTTGCTTATGTATATCTTAAATTACTTTTCCCAGAAGGCTCCATGAGATGGTAGCTGAAATGAACATTAAATATAACTGATACATCTTGTTAAATATCAGGTAGTGTTACAGGATTTTAACTACTTTCAAATAGTCACAGAAGTAGGCTGCTAAAATGTAAAGACAAGCATTTAAAAATTCATCTATTGCGTATTAAACGAAATGAACTTTTAAAACATGTGTTCTTCAGTAGATGATGACATTTCTGAAGACAAAATTTATATTTTTGGTTGCACCATGATTTGATATCTGATCCAAAATTAACAGCTACTATGGGCAGTCTCTTTTTGATTATTATAGCTGTATGTTTTCATGGAGAGTATTCCAAGCTGAAGGAGGCTCCAAAATCTGATTTGAGCAATTTTTAGTCAAATGTTTTGCACAATTGCATCTGCAGAATAACATCTGTGCTTTTAAAGACTGATGAGTGGACTGCTACTGTATTTAAGGCCTTTTCCCTCTGGTTTGAATTTTGTGGCTGGGTTTTAGGCTAGAGAATAAGGATTAGAGTCACACTGTTGACTATGCCATTAATTCATTCAACTAGTTCTGGCAATTTGTAGAGATATTAATTATTACTCACAATGTTCTGAAACTAATTCCTTTCACAACCTGTTGGGCTTGACAACACTAAAGAAAAGGTTCTTCAAATATTATATTATAATTTCAACTTAAGGTTAAAATCTTAACTTTGCCAAAACGGCTGATGTTTAAGATGAATTTTTTCATAGTTCTAACTTTAATGTAAACTTATCACTGATTAAATGCTTTCAAAATAACAGCTGAAGTGGAAATGTGTATGAAATCTATTAACAAATAAAATGTCCAATTAAACTACTTTTCTACTTTTACTCAAAACAATAACATCATTTTCAATATATAAATATAGGGTAGGATTATTTTTTTTCGATCATTTTATGAAGCAGAAAATGTTTTCCTTGTCATCACCATTGGACCAATTCGCATATTAAAAATAATAAAGACATGAAGCAAAGTATAATTTAAATAAATTAATAATATAAAACAGTTATTAATCAAAAAGATGGACATTTTTAAAAGTTTTTTTATTCTTTTTTAAAACTTCTGTGATTAGTTTAGACACATAATATCGTAAGTTGAGCATGTATTTTATCAGATTTGGAATAAAGTAAATTTAAATAGAATATCAGAAGTCAAATCTTACTCATCAACAAAAGAAAGTGTATGTGGCTTAATGTTCTTTTAGCAGGAGAAAACCAGAATGAAAAATCCTTTCTTATTATATTGCACAAAACAGATATTTGCTAAGCAAAGTATTTGCTATCGTGGGGACTCCTTTGATGCCAAAATTCAACAGTAGATTTTTAACAGACTTTTAGATACAATTTCATGTATCTATGTGAAATCTTTAATTATCACAATTACATATTAATAAAACTATATATTTTTCTTGTAAATATAAGTTGAAAATTTTGTTTTTTGTTTCAACTCATAAAGTGGCAATAAACTTAAGTACGAGTTTTGAGGAAATCTGGGAGAAGACCAAAATAAATCATCTACATATGCAAAACAACAGTGGCTCGTTGAGAAATTATTTTGAATCACAAGAGGGACATATATTTCATTGAACACTAGTTTCTGTTTTTAACCAAATAACAGTCATACACATAACATAACATATCATAACAGCTTTTTCTGTCATTAGAGATGTCTTACAAGCAAGTGGCTTTGGGAATGGGCAAACACTGCACAGATATACATGGTTATGTTTTAATAGCAGATTTAGATAAACCCATTCTAATAACTTTTAGCATGTATATACAACATTAATTCTAATTCACATCAAATAAGTCTAACTACATGTAAAAGTAAATACAGGATTAGGGCTTATGTTCTTCCTTTAGAATATAAACACTATTTCCATCTCTTACTTTCCTATTTTTAATGATATCTTTCTGAGAATCAGTGTGAGACACTTGAATAGCCCTAATTTGCAAAATGTACTGAGTGAATTGTCTTTACTGTCTAGATAGTTCTTCATTTTCACTCTACATACTAATAAAACACAATCTAAAGCATTGCTGCAAAGCAGACAAAGTTTTGAGAGACTTACAAATACTAATTCAAATTGAATAGTGTCAATTCCATGGAATTCCTGATCCTAGGCAGTCAATCAGTAAAAAACTTCTTTAGAGAAGACCACATAACTGTTTTGCAATTTATTTCACGTTTCTTGATTTACATTCTGCAGTAACCCTAGAAGATGTAAGGTGAGAAACAAGTACAGATAATGATCTTTTTTTAGGATTACTGAAGACATTGCTCAGCTCACAAGGACAAACTGTGCCTCTGGACTTGGTAAGTTAAGTAAGAGGGAAAACTGTCTAATCACAGTTTATTTTAGGTTTTGGATTTAAAGCCTCTAAGGTGTTAAACTGTAAATAGAGCTAGTATTTAAAAAAGGATGCCAGTTATCACCCATATAATACTTGCATAAAGTCTGGCTTCTTTCTCATGGAAAAGATTATTTGTGAAGAATATTTTCCATTCTCTTTCTACTGAAAACGAAGGTCTGAAAAGGAGTACCATCATGATCTGTAATATGTTCTTACTATCATGTTTTCTGCCTCCAGGATGCTTGCATGGTAATCAGAATGCAAACCAAGACAAGTTTCTCATCTAAATAGAGAAATTTCTCATTGGAAGTTTCTATGCCCCATTAACAACTGTAATTAATACGTTCACATTTGTCGTCTTGCCTCTACACAGTCCCAAACTACTCAGTCAGCAGTAATAGTAGTACAAAGATCCTGGAGCACAAGTGTAGATATTTCCAGTAGTGCACTTGATTTGTACCTTGTGCTTTTGCATCAACTGTAGGCACTAACCTTCATAGGAGGTTTTTGTGCAAAAGCTTGCTTCACTTTCCTGATTGTAAAGAGAGCTTCGGAAAGATAGTGATTTAGTTTTGTCAGTTAATTTGGATAGCGGATAATAACAGAACAGGGAAATAAGAATTTCTAGTGTAGTTACTATGTTTGGAGAAAAAGTCTGTGATGTCAGTGTTTTCCAATTACCTAGCTCTGTCCTAGAGATCCCCTGCAGTTCTGAGTTGATGTGTCTTTCTCCTTGAGAAATTTCTTCCTGCTGCGTAAAAGAAGTTGTTAAAATAAATTTGCAACATTCTAGAGTACTAACTGCATTAGCTACTGCATCTCCCTCCAGAAACCTGATGGAAGAAGACATGGCATGAAACTGACTAACTCTATCTCCTGGTCTCAAACAGCATGTCTGGTTCTTCATCAATACTTTCCACAGGGGCTTGGGAGGTAAGTTATATGTATTGTCATGGCAATTGACGTGACAGCATACAAAGTATTCTTCTATTTGCTGTTGCTGCTGTTTCAAGTATATTAATAATAAAATAAAATAAAATAAAATAAAATAAAATAAAATAAAATAAAATAAAATAAAATAATAAAATAAAATAAAAGGACTACTTTCTTTTTAGCTATTGCTTTTAGTCTTTGTGTAACCTTTCATAGAAAGACGGTACTCGAAGAGTTGATTAGTATTATAAAACAAATATCTGTGTATATTTAGAAAAAATGTTTTTTTAAGAGGAGTGAGTTGAAATATAGCAAGTGTTGGAATATACTGATTAGGACTAGTGTCTGGCCAACACTCTAACAGTGGCATAAAAATTTTTCTCCATCCTTCATGATTCTTCACCAGTAATACTTGATAATTCATCTGTTATACTGAAATTCAGAGTTATTCTAAAAATACCACAAGAACCTTCCATTCAGTAGTGGCACTGGTGGTCTGGAATCACCTGTGTCAATAATAGTAAGAAGTTACAAAACCTAATTTAATTAAACAAATTTACAAGACTCAACTTCTACAAAAGCTGTTATGTTGCTTGCTGACAGCTAACACACATTTATCCAAAAGTAGTCAATAACTTTGACTGCGGGTTTCCAAACCTCTGGCTTGCCTGGGCTGTACTGAGTGAGGAGGAATTCCAATGGGCTACATATAAAATATACTATGCAATTAATATATAGAAGGGAAGGGAAGGGAAGGGAAGGGAAGGGAAGGGAAGGGAAGGGAAGGGAAGGGAAGGGAAGGGAAGGGAAGGGAAGGGAAGGGAAGGGAAGGGAAGGGAAGGGAAGGGAAGGGAAGGGAAGGGAAGGGAAGGGAAGGGAAGGGAAGGGAAGGGAAGGGAAGGGAAGGGAAGGGAAGGGAAGGGAAGGGAAGGGAAGGGAAGGGAAGGGAAGGGAAGGGAAGGGAAGGGAAGGGAAGGGAAGGGAAGGGAAGGGAAGGGAAGGGAAACACATAGAAATCTCAATATTCGTATCCAAATATAAATTTCAGTAAATTTTGATTGCAAATATGTTAAATTGTATTTTTAGCTTGTGTTTCTCTAACAAAGATTCTAAAGGAAAAATTTGCAAAGCAGCCATTTCCATTCTTCATCTCTAGCCACCTTCATTCACAATAAGTCAACAAGTTTGGTATTTCTTCATTAATTTCCATGTTCCAAGTAAAGAAAATTTTTTGATTTCTAGTCATTACTGACCAAGAATCTGTGATGGAACTCTTGAATAAACATCCATGTCACATCTGATTTCTTCTTTCCTTGCAACACAAACATTTGGGTAGCAAAAATCTGCAGAAAGGTTAAGTCCTTGTCAGAAGGAGAAATTGTCAGCACACTCTGTTGGTCTTAGGAACAGACTTAGCCATAAAGATTTTCTCACACTACCTGATTGTAAAATATCTCTCCTTCTCACTAACCAACTTCTCAGACTCATTGTTCTTGAAGCAACAATCACAATGGCTCCAAAGGCTCAAGATAAAATGTAGAGAATTTGTCAGAAGCCATAAAAGGTAAATTTTGGTTATTATAGTATTCCATCCCTTGCAGTCTAGGGATATTCTCATTGATTCATCACTTAGCACTGAACTGCCTTCTCTGGTTCTGATAATTTCTCTGCAAGATGAGATGACAACAAAATTCACTTGAGGTGTAGTGGCTAGCTAGTTGTAAAGTCTATTCTGTGGTGTCTCTTCTGCAATCACGACCGCAACTGGTACAATATATGATGGTGGATACATCTACTAGAAATTCAAGCCTTTCCTCAGATTAGAGAGGTGATAAACTCTTATTCAGTTACTGACTATTAGGCAGGCAGGAAGAACATGTAGGCCAAATGGTTAGAAGTGTTTGTGAATTAAAAATGTTCATAAAGCAGACCTCCAACTCTAATTATCTTTAAGTAACATTAACCAAACAATTTTTTTTACATAGTGTATCACAAGGTTGATGTTAGCTAATGCTTAGTTAATAATCAGTATAAATTGATTCTACATTTGACAGCTCAAACTTCTGTACATAAATTGTTTTTTATTAACCTAATTGGTATTAAATTAGGACTTTTAGATGGAAAGAAGCAATTGAAGAAGTAATGAAAGGGAATTCCACGGGCTGAGATACAGTAACAAGTGTTCAAGAGGTACAGATTTTGATGTGACTATCTGCACAGAGGGAAAGCTGTGCATTTTATGTTCTTCAAGCAGTTTGGACTATGACCCCAAATTGCTATACATCAGGAAAGAATTCAGGCTGAAAAGTTGAAGGCCTATTAAAACCAGGTGGAGAAAGGGGGATAAGGAATGACACCTCAGAAATACCATCATTCATCCCTATCATTTGTCATCCTTTCCAAAAGAAATACTAAAAGCTTCTGGAAATCTTTAGTGCTTGGATAACCTGGATGGTATGTTTCTTGATCTTTCTATCAGGACTAAGAATATTCCAGTAGAAGCTGGAGGGCATGATGGGGAAAAATTTTACCTGTGCTCCCCTATCTCCATGCCCCAGTCCTGATTTCTTCTGACTCTCCTGAGGTGTTGCCCCAAATAACTCTCCCTGGCTTCATCTAGCAACATACAGAATCAGCCACAGCCGCAACAGAAGCATGACTGCTGTTGAGAAAAATGTGACTATTATGTAGGCAGGACTCACATTCTTCCCCTGAGGTCTCCTGTTGATGTGGACTGATTTGTTACAGACTTCAGGGCCTCTCCTCTGTTTACCATTTGTATGGTTGAGTTTTTTTGAAAACACACTAATCACACAGTTGACAGTCTCCTTTATGAACTCAGTCACCGTGTTATCTCTATCAAGGGCCTAATGTAGCTTAAAAGCTTTTTTTCCCTCTCTATTGTAGTTTTAATTCCTGCACCACAGGAGCTAAAGGACTCTCTACTCCCAGTAATAACTCATTAGCCTCAATCTTGGATTGTCCCCAAATGCTTGTAACTTATTTTCCTTTTTCCCCAGTATTTCTTAAAGCCTTCTGGTACACTTAGTACTTTGCCATCTGCTGTCTTTGTGACACTACAGTAGGGAGCGACTGGTCTCAGTGATGTTTGCTGAACTGTGATGGAAAATATATCTGTGTTCCCATTTCTTGTCATGCTACTCTGACATACTACATTATTTCTGCTGATCTATTACTGCCTGCCTTCAGTCACTTAATACTGTTTCTTTCTGGCTAGTCACTTAAGTGTACTTGGCTCATTGTCCATTCTCCACTAATTCTTCTCATCTCCATTCTCCTCTAAGCACTGAGTAATAACTTCATTTCTACCTGCTGCTTCCATTCTCTGTGGTTTATTTATTTTGTTTTTTACAATGTCTAAATTGACATATTTTGCTACAGACCATTGCCTATTGGCATCTTGGCATTAAACTGTTACTTTTACTCCCTCCTCTCAACTTTAACAAAGCATTAGAGCTTTGGAAGAGCTGTGGCCCAGCAGCTATGGAGGAGATCTGCTGTCATTGTACAAAGACAGTCTCTACACCAACTTTTTCTAGACAATTCAGAGAACAATGATGGGGAAGGGTGAAAGCTTTTAATACATATGATTAATGCAGGTAGTTTCAAAGGCCTTTTGTCTTCCCCTGAACATGTTACTTCTTTCATCTCAGGTAGAAACAGGCAAGGTTAACTTCTGACTGACCTTTCTGCTCAACACTGAGCTTCATTTCCAAATGACTTGGGTTTGGTGGGAGTGACAGTAAAGAAGATTTTGGGCTTGAAAGAGTGCCTTAGTCCAGTTAAGTAGCTTCAAGGAACCTGTCTAGAATACACGTGCGATCAATGTGCACAAATGTATGGGCCCTGATGAGATGCATCCACATGTGCTGATGGAGTTGGCAGAGGTGATTGTTGAACCACTATCATCTTTGAGAGATCTTGGTGAATGGGAGAGGTGCCTGATGGCTGGAGAATAGCCATCAGGCTATCACTCTGGTCTTCAAAAAGGGCAAGAAGAAGGATCCAAGAAACTACGGGCCAGTCAGCCTCACCTCTGACCCTGGAAAGGTAATGGAACAGCTTGTGCTGGATGCCATCTCCAGGCAATTGGAAGAGAAGAAGATTGTCAGGAGTAGTAGTACTAGGGAATTTCAGTGAGGCATTTGACACTGCCTCCCACAGTATCCTTATAACAAAGTTGAGGAAGTGTGGAATAGATGAGTGGACAGTGAGGTGGGTTGAGAACTGACTGGCTGGCAGAGCTGAGGGGTTGTGAGTGGTGGTGGAGCATAGTCCAGTTGTAGGCCTGTACTTAGCAGTGTTCCTCAGGGGTCAATCCTAGGTCTTTGTCTGGTCTTGTTCAACATCTTCATCAGTGACCTTGATGAGGGGACAGAGTCCACCCTCAGCAAGCGTGCTAATGACAAAAAGCTGGGAAGAATGGCTGACACACTGGACGGTTGTGCTGCCATTCAGAGACCTGGACAGCCTGGAAAGTTGGGCAGAGAGGGACCAAATGGGGTTTAACAACAGCATGCACTGGTAAGCGTTGAGGGATGACCTGCTGGAGAGGAGCTCTGAGGAGAGGGACCTGGGTGTCCTGGTGGACAACAGGTTGGCCATGAGCCAGCAGTGTGCCTTGTTGGCCAGGAAGGCCAATGGCATTCTGAGGTGCATTAAAAAGAGTGCGGCTAGCAGGTCGAGGGAGGTGATCCTCCTCTTCTACTCTGCCCTGGTGAGGCCTCACCTGGAATACTGTGTCCAGTTCTGGGCTTTCTGGTACAGAGAGGGATCTCCTGGAAAGAGTCCAGCAGTGGGCTACAAAGATGATAAAAGGCATGGAACACCTCCCTAATGAGGAGAGGTTAAGAGACCTGATTCTGTTCAGCCTTGAGAAAAGTAGACCCAGAGGGCATCTGATCCATGTCTAGAAATATCTAAGATGTGGGAGGCAAAGGAATGAGGCTGGATTCTTCCCAGCAGTGTGTGGTGATTAAATGAGGGGAAATGGCCACAATCTGAAGCATAGTAAGGTCTGCACAAATGTGCGTAAGACTGTCCTCACAGTGAGGGTGACAGAGCACCGGAACAGGCTGCCCAGATAGGTTATGGAGTCTCATTCCCTGGAAGCATTCAAGACCCTCTTGGATGCCTCCCTGTGCAACCTGGACTAGGGACCCTGCTTTCGCAGGGGGGTTGGACTAGGCGATCTCTAGAAGTCCCTTCCAACACTTACAATTATGTGATTCTGTGATTCTGTTAACTTTGTGAGATCTAGTTTTGTAAAGCTCTAAGTGGGGTAACATTGCAGCAGAATAATTACATTGACTTCATTAATTATACAAAGGGAATGTCAGGTTTTCACCTTTCCCTGTTATGGTCCTTCAGTATGTAAGTACTTTCAGTGATCTAACAATAAGCTTAAATATATTTGACAGAGTTATTGCCAGGTGCTGTAAGAACATGCTCAAATTTAAAGTTTAAGATCTACAATGTTTACCTCATCCACTGACCTTCTTCTTTCTGTTGAAAGTACTTCTGCTCTGATCGATGGATAGAGGAAAATTACTTTGAAACTCCGAATTACAGTCTTGGTCATGTTCTATGTGTTTTAAAGAAAGTGAGAAGTTTCAAAAAATGGTCCTCTCAGATAGGTCTTGGTCTGTCAGCTTCAAAAATAGTCTCGTTTAGGATATATTAATTTAATTTAGTTCTAAATGCAGTGCTACTTCATAACCAGGCTAACACATTTACAGCCAAATGAGCTCTGCAGTCTGAGCACACAATAACAGTTAGTTACCTCATGTACCCTCTGTAGGTCCTTGCTACCCTCAATCTGCCTGGGGGTAGCGAGGCCCTACAGAGAGATCTGGACAGGCTAGATAGCTGGACTGGAGCCAATGGAATGAGGTTCAGCAAGACCAAGTGCTGGGTCCTGCATTTTGGCCACAACAACCCCAGGCAATGCTACAGGCTTGGGACAGAGTGACTGCATAGAAGAAACAGACCTGGGGTTATTGGCCAATGCTCAGCTGAACATAAGCCAGTACTGTGCCAGATGGGTAAAAAGGCCAATGGCATCCTGGTTTGTATCAGAAATAGTGTTGCCAGCAGGTGCAGGGAAATGATTGTCCCCCTGTACTCAGCATTGGTGAGGCTGCAACTTGGGTTCAGTTTTGAGCCCCTGACTGCAAGAAAGGCATCAAGGCTCTGGAGTGTGTCCAGAGAAGGGCAGCAAAGCTGGTGAAGCATCTGGAGCACAGGCCTTATGATGAGCAGCTGAGGCAGCTGGGATTCTTCAGTCTAGAGAAGAGGAGACTCAGGGGAGACCTTTTTGCTCTCTATACCTACCTGAGGGAGATTGTAGTGAGCTGGGGGTCAGCCACTTCTCTCTTACAACTAGTGATAAAACGAGGGAATGGATTCAAGTTGCACCAGGGGAGATTCAGACTGTAAGGAAACACACTGAAAAAGTGGTCAGGCACTAGAATGGGCTGCCCAGGGAGGTGGTGGAGTCACCAAACGTGGAGGTATTCAAGGAACATTTAGATGTTGTGCTGAGAAACATGGTTTAGTGAGAACTATTGGTGATGGGTGGATGGTTGGACTGGATGATCTTGTACGTCTTTTCCAACCTTGGTGATTCTATGATTCTATGATTCTTCCTGTTCTTTAAAAAGAAAAAAAAACAAAAACAAAAAACAAACAACATTATTACCTATCCACTATGTACAGTGGATCCAGTTCTAATGTCATTCAGGTTAAGTCTCAGAACAGGAGGTTTTCATCAGTTCTCACTGTTTTTTAATCAGTGAGTACAATCTGGTACAATTAGACTTATAGATGGATAGCATTATAAAGGATGTCTATTTTTCAGTCAAAACAGTTACAAGATAATTTTTGATCCATTCTGCTTATGTGTGCTACAAATACTTAAAAATTAGCAGTATTTTACAACACCTAAGAAATGTTTTTAGTCATCCTGTGGAAGACTGTAAGTTTTTGAAAGGTGTTTTCCTTGAACTTTGCAAATGTTAGTTCTCCAGCACTGTTTATAATCTGCGACAAACTCATAAAGCTCACCTAAAATATTTGTTGACTACTATGAAGTCATGAGAGTATCAGAAGCACACTAAAGAGCATAAAGAAGCACATTCAAGAGCATTTGTTGCAAGCAGAAGAACAATTTCAAATAGAGGCTGCTGATAAACTGAACCTGGAAGGACTTCCTTCCCAAAAGAGTAAGATGGAGAGTAGGTAACTCCAAACAACACTGTCAAGGTTAGATATCCTCTTACTGAATATCACCTCCTTAGTTACACATGATATTCATATTTACATCACATATGTATTTGAACCTGGGAAAAAATCAACAGTGAACCTATCTGTCATGAACAGGTCTACGTCACGAATTTAAAATTCTAAAATCACTCAAGATGGATTAAGACAAGCCCCAGGCAATGAGTACTCCCACAGTTGTTCTCTAAGTAGCAGGGAATTTCTGCTGGTCTTCACTGCTCTCTGCTGTGAAAAAAAATGTCTTGGAAATGGATGTTTTACACGACAGCTGTAGTTTCACCAGTGCTTGTCAGCATGGTTTTGTGTTACAGAATGATCTTTGGTACAGAAATAATGACCATAGGTAGCAAGGTTTTCATGGCAGTATATTCCTTGCCCTTAGATATTTATTATGAAATTTTGAGATTTATGTCTGATACTGTGCATCAGGAAGATGTTAGGAGTTACCACCAAGTAAATAAGAACTCTAAGGAATGGCTATTCTCTAGGTCTGAATTTTCTTTCTCATAAAGGAGGGTATGAATCTGAATCTTGTTTCTGTTATGGGAATCTTTTGAATATCCTGATAATCCTACATGCAGAATGTCAATGACCGAGTAGTTATGATCCTCTATTTTATGTAATAAATGTCTAATAGACAAAGTTGAGTTATTTCCAACAAAACCATTCCATGACAAAACTAAACTTGTACAAAATTGAGCTAAAAGACTTCTTTTGACTAATAATTTCAGTTATTAATCATATTATATATATATATATTGCAAATATTTGCCTTAGTATTTGAAATTTTGAATTTTCCTGAGGGAAACCAGTTGTTGCATCTATATTAATAGCTACTTCAGTAGTAACAGTGCCTTAGAAGAGGAAATACTTAAAACCCAGAATAGAAAGTAAATATACTCAATGTAAAGTTTAAGTTGAGCAAAGATGGCATTCCAAACTTACATATACTTAAACTGACAAAATCCCACAAAACTGACAGCAGCTGTTTGAAAAAATTATGCCTTAAATGCTAACAGGAGCACATATTTAAAATAACAGAGTACGAAAAGTAAAGTACTCTTGTTGTCCTGAAACATCTGAAGCTGTTAACAGAATGCAGTAGAGCTAAATGCCAATCGCTTCAACAAGTAAATAAAAACAGTGTTTCATTTCAGTCTGAGCAGAACAGAATAGAATAGTTAGAATGGACCTACAAGGATCATCAATAGTCTCGTTCTGTGATAAGTGTGTCAAATCTAAGTTTCTCTTTCCTTCTCCCATAGGAAGAGTCTCCATTCTTTGAGAAAGATTGAAGTCATATATTATTCCTTCACTGAGCAATCATTTATTTCCTCCTTCCTTTTTCATTCATTCAGAGGGAAGGAATCATGGGAGGAATCACCTTTGAGATCTCCAGCCATCATCCAAGCTTTGACTAAATGGTACTCAGGGCTGAAATAGTTCTTGCCTAAAGGCAGAATCAATGAGATCCTCCTAAAGATGAGACAATGTACTTTGGAGCTGGAAAGAACTTCCCATCTGCCTATGGTATATTAACCTGGTATTTTTTAGGAGGAGAAAAATTATTTATTAAGAAGAGAGCAAACAGCTAGCATTATATATTATTTATATATTTAAAAAATAAAATTGAAGATTAAAAAATAATAATAATAAAAAGATTTAAGGGAAAGCAAGAATACCTTCAGGGAGAAAAGCTCTTTACTTCATAGGTAACCTCTGTTACATTGCTTTTACTGGAAAATAACAAAATTTCCAAGTAAAATCTTCTGGGTGAATAGAACTGTTTCTCAAAGGATTGAAAAAATAAAAAATGATACAAAAAAGAAGCAGGATTCCTGTTGTAATAGTTATTATCAATTATTATCCAAGTATTCTAGTTCTACCTTGGATTAAGTATTTCAATACTTTTTATTTCAAGTGTTTACACTGTGTTAAAAGACCTGTCACCTTTAAAATTTAAGAATTGTCTCTGTCTGCATTAGTATTGACGAAGGAACACCTCAAGTTTTCTCCTGCCCACCTAAAATGTCTTGGAACAAGAGCAAACTTTGAAATGGGAGAATCATAGAATCATAGGGGTTGAAAGGGACCTCAATAATGCTGAGTTTTGGCAAGCTCTGTTATTCTTTGTTAAAATGTTAGAAATTTTGATACAGTAGAAAGAACATAGTGAGAATAATGAAGTATGCAGGAGTTGTGTCAGATCCAGGAAATCCCTGTCACACATTTTCAGAGGTTGGGAGTTTGAATGTTGTTTTACTGCTAATCTTTCCTTGCTACTTTCTGCAGGCATCTGCTCATGGTCAACATTAGAGAGCAGGTGCTGAGCTACTCACTTGAACAGTGACATTGTTCTAATGTTTTATAAAACCTGCACTATGTTTTTTCCAGTCAGTACATGCTCTGATATAATTTCATTTTATTTCACAGCAGTTAGTTCAAATCTTACATATCTTGCATTCATCTATTTGTCTTAATTTCCCTGAAATAAGAGAGATTAATGACTAAACTAAATCCTATCAATAATGACATATTACCCTCTGGCTTCCATCTAAATAAAGTAAAGATTTCACAGTATGTGTTTCTTGTTTGTATTCTATAGCTAATAAATTTTAGTGCTATACAACAGTGATTTGGCTCTCTGCTTCCAAGTGGAGTTGAGGCTGCTCATTAAATACATTGGCTTGGTCCATAACATAACAAGCTGTGAATCACACTTTGGAGAAAATGGCCATGGATGTTCAGAACACATGTCAAACATTTGATAACATAAGACAGGGTCTACTTTTCATGAGCTAGCAGGTTAAAAGAAGGAAATGTTCCTCAGCAAAGTTTCTATTTCATTCTACTTTCTGTGGGGCATCTTTTTGATCTTTTCTCCTGTGAAAAGTAGAAATACAGTGACAGCAGCGATTTCATGTCTCTACTCTGATGGTTGCTCTACACGTGCTACTAATTAACAGGAGCTAAAGCCTGTTGGGTGAAGAGCAACTAAAATCTAACAACATTAGCTGAAGTACTTTTTGGGATTCAGTCACATGAAACAACTGTCATAGATGTAGTATTGGTGATAGTATTCATATATGTCTTTTGGACAAGAGAAAAAGCAAGTGAAAAAAAATCAGCATCAATTCCTTTCAAGGAAGGCATATGGTCTTCACCTGTTAGCAAATCAACAAGCTCATTTTCTGTTTGCTTGAGCCTGTGTAAACTTTCCCAAACTGCACTCTATCTGCTACTTATCAAATAAAAGTATTTTTTCCCTAGTAGTATTATTGCTAAAAGGATAAGAAAACCCTGAAGATTGGGTCATCTCTACCCAGGGATACTCAGGGAGAAGTTTTAGGACTGGCAATATTGACTTATAGTAATAAAATTTAAAGCCAAATCCACGTATCAAGTCAAAAGTCTGTAACCTCTGCTCTGGAATCCCTTTCCTCATTTTTCTGCTCCTAACTATTCTATGACATAATAAAGGTAGATGAGATTCATGCCTGTATAGATTATGATACATAAAAATAAGTATTGTTGGCTAGTTTCTCCAGAGGAATGAAACTTTATGTTTCATTGTTTCCTTTTTTAGCTACTGCATATTACTTTATTGTATTCTGCAAAGTTATGTGAAAATGTTCCAAAAGAAAGTTAAAGGCCTTTAATGTAAGCAAACTGAATGGAAGAAGTTTTATTTCGTACAATCCTTCACTTGCACCGCATAAGAGAAGCATGCATGCATGCCACTTTCAGATCCAGGAAGAGAATCACAAAATAACATTTTAATTCAGCATTTTTTCTGTTTATGTGGTGATCAAGAACTTTCCTCTTCACTTCTCCAGATCTTCTTCTCAACTAAGAGGCTTTTCTTAAAAACTGTTTTAGTGTTGAAATGAGCTGAACCAGAATTTAATGTATGTGATCCAGTGGGTATCTTGAAATCAGGCTTGTTCTGCAATAAAGTCTTCATTCTAGAAAAATGAAAATTTTCTAGAAATCTCATAGTCTACAATCCAATTAGTGAAAGATTAATTAATTGGATGATCGTTAACAGTTCTCTCATATTCACTGGTCGAGAAAACAGGGAAGATGGGAAACAGGCAATGAGACAACAGCATATCTGAGCTGCCTCACTGAACATCGTTTCACTTCCTTACTGTAAAGAGGTGGATAAGGAAAAATAATATAGTTAAGCTCTTCTGCAAAAGAAAAAAATACGACATCATGATGTGATTGAAAAAATCTTTGTGGCTAGTTGATAATTAAAAATACTATGCTCTTTAAAAATTGTGATATGTCTTAAGTATTAAAATCTTGTCTCATATTCCTTACTATTTGTCAGGGAAGAAGAACAACTAAATTCCATCGTTACCCATTAATAACTAGAAGTTCTAAAATCTATATCTGCTGCTTCAATCAAATCCAAAAATGGTGTTATAAATATTTGAAGTGAACTCTGTGAGGTTATACTGCTTAAACACAGTAAAAACTTATTTCACAAAGATAAATGATTCTCCTCCTTCCTCTTTCCACATTTCAATATTTCTTCAAAATATCCATGAAGTTGCATATAAGGTTTATAGCTATGAATCTCTTTCTTGCTTTTTTTCTTAATAACTGTTCTCAGGAATGGGCTATTAAAAGTGCCCCCTATTTTAAAATATTTTACAAAATATTCCTTATGCAGACTTGGATTTAAAAGAATATATGAAATAGAAATGAATAAACGTATTAGTATTAAAATGTTCACGTTAATAAACCACAGTAGAACATTTTTGCACCTATTAGCAGAAATGAAACACATCCTCACAAACTTTTCAGTCTACTTTTTAAAGAGTAAGTTCTGAATATATATAAATATAAATGTTAACATGCTTATACTACATTTGAATATATATATATATATATTGTTCATTTGCATTTTTCAGTTCACAGACTAATCAGAAACAATGTTTCAGTGTTGGCAGTTACAAAAAAATAAAATAAAATAAAATAAAATTTAGGCTTATTTATTACAGTCCTTAAAAATGCAACTGAAAATTCTGGCAACTACAAGGGTATTTGAATAGATTTGTCTATAATTCAACAAAGAATTCCTGAAAATGCAACACTTTTTTCTTTTTTCTTTAAGTGATATTGACATGAATAATCTTCAGAAAAAAAAGAATCAGTTCCTTTACAGAAAGCCAATCCAATAACAAAATTATTTGTGGTTCAAATAAGCCATAGAGGAAAGAAGCTGCATCCTCTTCAGTGGTTTCCTATGTTCCTACTATGCAGCTCATCAAGGGTAGAATGAGAGATTGGAAGGAGGCCCTCCAAAATGACAGATGGTAAAGAACATAGAAAGATTTGTGCCTGCTCTTGCAGCTGAGGTAATTTTAAGCATAGCTTTCTCAGAAAAGGGTCCCTCCTGGCAGAAAGCATTTACAGAAAGGATGAGGAAAGGATACACAGAGATGTAGCCAAAGAACATGCTAACTGAATTCCATGGTGTTCTATTTATCTCTTTATTTATTTCCTTAGAGAAGATTTTGTAGATAGGTGATTTTAAAAGTGGGAACATTTTCCAATTTCGATAGGGGGAGTTGCTCAGATATTCTGTGGCTAAATTTACTTCCTGCCTTGCATGACTGCTTACATTACTGTTAGCTGTAAAAGCAGGCAATATGGCAACGTTCCCTGCCTGTAAAGTGCCTGCAGAAACAAGTACACAAACTGTATGGTTAGATGTGATGGGTCACTGCTGTCTGCAATGCTGTTGTAATTTGCTGTCTTCCCCTGCAGACACTGAAGCCATGTGAGAGAATGTGGAGGAGGACCCAGTGTATCTTAGCGTCCCCTTCTCTCCAATTTGAGTATGTCTGCATGCCTTGGCCATTGCCAAAGGCTTAGAGGAGATCCACTAATACAAGACCGAGATCGTCAGGTGGTCAATCCTTCAGCTAGGCTGCATTGAGGATCTGATGTAGCTTTGTGTATCTTGCCTGGTAATCTCCATGCTTTACTGCAGATACAACACTTACCCAGAATGAAAATGAAAATGTTGACAAAAGTAGGCTTTTCCATCAGCAGTTTGTCTTGAACTGCTTTGCTGTGGTGAAATGGAACTATATCTGAGGATCAGCCATATTGAACCATATGCTAGAGATGTCACAGGCCAGGTGTCTAAGATGATCTAAGCTCAAATGGCTCTGTGTTCAGTGTTCCTATTGTTAGAAGAGTGTTGATGCAGTATAATACTTGGCTAAATATATTTCTGTATCATGTTCATCAGTTACTCCATAGGCTGTTTTCCTATTGCAGATAATTTTATATGTGCCACCTGGAAGTGACAAATGGGCTATGGAGTATTTTTTTTTTGCATCTGCCAAACAAAAGGTATTCAGTAATCGTGTTACTCTGAAATAAATCACATAGCTCATGCTTAAAATGAGTTTAAGAAAGGTTAGGAACATTTGTGAATTTCCTATCAGTTATAGCAGCTGTCTGACACTATCTCCTTTGAAATTTGTTATAAAACCTGTGGAAGGACCTTGAGGGGTGAGATAAGCTTTTTTTATTTTTTTATTTTTATTTATTTATTTATTTGTTTTAAGTTTTGCTGGTACATTTGCCATTTCTGTGATCTTTGTTAAACTTGTGGATGCTAAACAAAAATTTTGTCTAGAAAACACTGTGTAAATCAAAGACAACTGCTGTCTACCTTCGTGATAGGCCATATCATGAGTCAGCAGATCACAATTTTTTCCCTGTACATCTTTCTTATATTAAGTTTTACATTTTCCTTGCTTGCCTTATCACTGGTGTGACTACTGTTGGCTGCTGTGAAAGGCACAGATATGTGTCACTGAAGAAATGAGATATTTTAATGAGAGTCAAGAGAGCTGTGCTGTGTTAATGGTTCAACTTCTCTGTCTTCTCCAATGTGCTTAACAGATCTTTTTTCCTTTTGAAAGGAATTAGGCGTACTTGCAGAGAATGCTCCGGTTTTATGTAATGTGACAGAATTCTTACTGCAGTAAAATTCATATACTGCAGTAAAAATGCAGTAACAGTTTGAACATATTAGTGATAATTCCTTACATTATTGTGCAGTAAATACTGACAGTGGTTTGCTAACTGTAAGCTTCCATGTACCTTTATTTAGATCTCTTCTACGCAGAAACAAAGATGAGTCAAGTAGAGAACAGATTTGTAAGTGATGGATAAGATAGATCTTCACATTTTCTCTACAGCCAAACATTGTGAATAATTTTTTTTGCTATTAAATTAAATTGGCATTAATGTGCACTGTACAGCTCTCAATCAAGTTCTGAAAAAAGTAATGCAGAAGCAAACAAAAAAAAAACAACAAAAAGAAACAGTATTCAAAAGCTGCTTCATTTCCATTTTCTTCTGCATGACGTTGCTAGTCTGAGGAGCTATACTCTGTTCTCTTGAACAGACTTTTGAATATTCATTTTTCAGAATCTTTCAAGGAAGTCCAAAATGCAGGTTGGCAAGAACTTATTCGTTCATTTTGTCCTCCCTCAGTTTCTCAGGCTATACAGAATAATACCTGATATCATACAGTAGTATGTAGAAGCATAAGTAAAATTTGCATGTCAGAGATTTTTATTTTTTTTTTAATTTTAAATTATATGCAGAGATATGAGTTTTTAACTCAGGATTTTTAATTCTGTAGAACCATGCAATGAGTCATACAGCATAGACTTTCAAAAATCAAGAGAAAGTCTATGAAAAAAAAAGAAATTTCATGTTTAAGTATAAACATCTTCGCTCTTATACTAAATATGTCCCCAAAGGAAAGGTGTTTCTATGTCATCCAAAAATGCCTTAAAATTTTCATCTTCAGAGCTGTATGTTGACCTGTGAGCCCCAAACAGAAGTAAATATTCCAAAGCAAAAATTTTAATTGAATTGTGATTATTGTCAGGGCAAAGAGTCACTTTGGTGAATGTGTTACATGTAATGTATTGAGAATAAAACCATTGCATGCTTATATGTCACTTAGATATATTAACAGCTGCAGACAATGACATTATAACCTTCAAATCTTTTTCATCAACAAAATAAATACTGGTTGTATAAATCATTAAAATGCTGTTATCAATGGCATATCCAACAAGAAAAGCTTGCTTTGTTTTGGGAAGAGTATCTTGGAATTCAACGATTTGCCAGCATTTTTACAGATTACACAGCAGTACAATTAGACCTCATTGCAGTATTCCAGTATTTAAAAGGGGATTATAAACAGGAGAGGGATCAATTTTTTACAAAGGTAGGCAATGACAAGATGAGGGGGAATGCTTTTAAGCTTGAGGAGGGAAAGTTTAAATTAGATGTCAGGGGAAAGTTGTTCCGTCACAGGAAGCATGGTGGAACAATCATGGATCCTCTGGAGGAGGATCAAGACAAGGTTGGATGAGGCTCTGGGTAGCACACCTGAAGGCTGGCAGCCCTGCTTGCGGCAGTGGGGTTGGAACTTCTTATTCTTGAGGTCTCTTCCAACCCAAACTATTCTCTGATTTTATGTTTAAACACTCACCATAATACAAACCGATCCACTTCTTTTAATAATTTACATTATCAAGCACATTACAACTGTTTTGTTAAAGTTTGTGATAGAATTACCAGATGAAACATAACTGCTGTGTTTCCTTACTTACAAGAAAATGGAAGTCTTTTCAAGAGACATTATTTTGCATGGTTAATATTTATCTGTGTGGACATACAAGGTTTAAGATTTAGCTTGTCACTTTCCACTTTTCCAAAAGTTAGCAAAAATACTTTTGAATTCTTAATTGAAGAATATGGAAAAAAATAATCTTAAGAATTAATTTTGATAAAAGCAAAAATTGATTGTTCAACTGCAACAGTATTCGCAACGAACCCCTTGGAATTATGATTAAGGAAATTTCATGATAACTGGGTTACAAAGATGATTAAGGGCCTGGAGCATCTCTCATATGAGTGAAGGTTGAGAGTCTTGGGATTGTTTAGTCTGAAGAAGAGAAGGCTGAGAAGTGATCTCATCACTGTTTATAAGTATCGTAAGTGTGGCAGTCAAGTAGATGGGGGCAGACTTTTCCATGTTGTGAAGCAATAGAACAAAGTGCAACAGGCAGACAGTGGAGCATACTAAGTTCCATACTAATACAAGGAAGACTTTACTTTGAGTGTGTCAGAGCACTGGAACAAGTTGTCCAGAGAGGTTGTGGTGTCTCCTTCTCTGAAGACATTTAAAACCAACCTGGAAGATTTCCTTGGCAACCTACTGTAGGGAGCTTGCTTTAGCAGGGGTGTTGGACTTGGTGATCTCCAAAAGTTTCTTCCAACTCCAATCATTCTAAGGTTCTGCAATTCATTCCACATGTAGAAAAGCCTGAAATTACATTACTGTAATTCCTGTATTGATTTAACATAAAGAACAGTAGCTGCATGTCACAACCTGTATACACTACAAGGACAGGTGAAAATGCAGTCTTCTCTGATCTAAGGTTCTTTGAAAAAGTTTGGAAGAGCTAGTCAATTTGTATTAATTTCAAATGCTCTATTCTCTGACTACCTTTATGATGTGCTTGCTGTTCATGGTGAGTGCTCTAGACCTGAATATTTCACACTTAATTTTTGACTACAAAATTGGCAAACCAGAAATAAGCTGGATACCTTTAAAAATGTATCTGTTTTTTTCTCTATTTTTCTGTGTGACAAGAAAATAAGAGTTTTTAATGGATGTAGTCACATACAAAATATTGAAACTTGCTTGGGAATAGTGACTTTTGGCTACTGTTTTTTTTTTTTTTTTTTCTCTACGTACTTGTGCTATGAAGAAATACTAAAGTTTACTAATAACTTGCTTAACTATATCACTTATGAGAGCTATGCAGAGAAAAATTTGAGGATAAAAAGGAAACAAAACAAGCTGTTATCTACCCTTTCAAAGAGCTGACTCCCCTCCTGTTTATAGTCTCCTTTTAGGTACGGAAAGGCTGCAATTAGGTCACCCTTCATCCTTCTTTTCTCCAGGCTGAACAAGCCCTGCTCCCTCAGCCTGTCTTCACAGGGGAGGTGCTCCAGCCCTCTGATCATCTTTGTGGCCCTCTTCTGGACCCTATCCAACAGCTCCATGTCTTTCTTTTACGGGGGTCCACCTGATGAGGTACTCCAGATGGGACCTCACAAGAACAGAGTAGAAAGAGACAATCACCTCCCTGTCCCTGCTGGCCAGCTATCTTCTGATGGGAGCCCAAGATACCATTTGCTTTCTGAGCTGCAAGAGAACACTGCTGCCTCATATGAAATTTTTCATCCATCAGGACCCCCAGGTCCTTCTCTGCAGGGCTGCTCTCAAGGACTGATTCTTCCAGTCTGTATAAATGCCCAGGATTCCTCCAGCCCAAATGCAAGAATCTTGCACTTTGTTGTGCTGAACCTCATCAGGTTTACCTGGGCCCATCTCTCAAGTCTGTTGAGGTCCCTCTGAATAGAATCCCTTCCTTCCACCATGTCAACCGCATCACTCAGCTTGGTGTCGCCAGGAAACTTGCTGAGGGTGCACTCAATTCCACTGCTGATGTCATTGATAAAGATGTTAAAGGGCACCTGTCCCAAGACAGACCCCTAGGGGACGCCGCTCATTACCAGCCTCCATCTGGACATAGAACCATTAATCACCACTCTCTGTCTGAGGCCTTTCAGCCAATTTCTTGACCATTGGGTGGTCCACTCATCAAATCCACACCTCTTCAATTTGGAGATAAGGATGTGGTGGGGGATCATGTCAAAGGCCTTGCTCAAGTCCAGGTAAATGACATTGGTTGCCTTCCCTTTGTCCACCAATGCCGTAACTCCATCATAAAAGGCCACTACATTGGTTAAGCATGACTTTCCCTGGGTAAAGTGGTGCTGGCTGTTTCAGATCACATGCTCATTCTTAATGTGATCAGGCATGCTGTCTGGGAGGATCTGTTCCATGATCTTCCCAAGTACAGAGGTGAGACTCAGCGGCCTGTAGTTCCCTGGGTCCTCCTTGCTCCCTTTCTTGTAAATGGCAGTGATGTGACAGCCATGAATTTTCAAATATGATGGAGAGCGGCTTGACAACCACCTCAGCCAACCCATTTGGAATCCTGAGATGCACGCTATCTGGCCCCATAGACTTATATGCATTCAGTCTCGTGAGGCAATCTTGGACTTACTCTGCCCTTACAGTGGGGGGGAGGATTTACTGCCCCAGTCCCCTCCTAGAGGTTTAGGGATGCAGGACTCAGGGACATGAGAAATATTAGAATCCTGGCTGCCAGTGAGGACCAAGGCAAAGAACTCATTCAGTACCTCAGCTTTTTCTTAATCCATTGAAGCCAGTTCTCCTTTTACATTTACACTTGTTTTGACCTGTTTCTTTTGGCTGATGTACCTGTGGAATGTCTTCATACTGTTTTTCACATCCCTCACCAAATTCAGCTCTGTCTGTGCCTTGGCTTTCCTGATCCCATGTCTGCAAGTCCAGATGGCACCCCTGTATTCTTCCCAGGTGACACTCCATCATTTCCAGAGTTTGTATGCACCTTTCTTTGCCCTCGGTATACCCAGCGGGTCCTTGCTGAGCCATGCTGGTTTCCTACCTCCACTGCCCACTTTCTTATTCAGAGCTTCTCAGAAAGGCATCCCTGAAGAGTAGCCAGCTTTCCTCAACATCTTTGTCTTTAAAGACAGGGGATCTTTGCCAACATTTCCTTGAACAGCTTAAGTTCACTCTTCCTAAGTTCCAGGGTCCTGACCCCACTCTTTGCAAAGCCCACATTCCTTGAGATCACGAACTTGACTTGGGTATGGTCACTGCTGCCCAGGCTGCCTCCAACCTTAACACCTTTAATGATTTCCTCTGCATTGGTGAGCTGCAGGTCCAGCAATGCTTTAGCTCTGTTTGGTCTGCCCAGTACCTGAACCAGAAAGTTATCATCAGTGGATTCCAGGAGCCTCCTGGACCTCTTGCAGCATGCTGTATGGTCCTTCCAACAGATATTTGGATAATTGAAGTCCCTTATCAGGACAAGAGCCTGTGAGCACAATGCCTCCTGCATGAGGAAAGCCTCTTGGACAGTCTCCCCTTGACCAGGTGGCTTGTAGTATACCCCTATCACCAGTTGGCCTTTGTTAATCCTAATTCTAACCCACAGGCTCTATACCTGTTCCTGTTTCTCAGAGGGGGCTCCTCACAGTCTATCCACTCTTTGACATAGAGGGCAATTCTATCATCCTTCCTACCTTGCCTATCTCTTCTAAAGAGCTGATACCCCTCAGTGGTGATATTCCAGTTGTAGGAGACATCCCACCACATTTCTGTGATAGCAAGAAGGTCATAACTTTCCAAGTGCATCATGGTTTCCAACTCATTTCTGCTTATTTCTCAGGCTGTGTGCATTGGTATAAAGGCACTTCAACTGGACTTTCCATCTCACTGCCTTTATAGAGATTGTAGGATCCCCTAGAACAGCAGCATCCCCAGCATCCCCCTGGAGTACTGTGTCCAGTTTTGGGGCCACCTACACAAGAAGGACATGGAGCTGTTGGTGCAGGTCCAGACAAAGTCCATTAAGATGATCAGAGGGCTGGAGTAGTCCCCCAGTGAGGACAGGCTGAGAGAACTGGGTCTCTTCAGACTGGAGAACGCTCTAGGGGGACCTTATAGCAGACTTCCAGTACCTGAAGGAGGCCTATAGGAGCACTGGAGAGGGACTATTTATTAGGGCATGTAGCAACAGAACAAGGGGAAATGACTTTAAACCAGAAAAGGATAGATTTAGAGTAGATATTAGAAATAACTTCTTTACTGTGAGGGTGGTGAGACGCTGAATCAGGCTACCCAGAGAGAGGTGCCTCCACCCTGGAAACATTAAAAGTCAGGCTGGATGGGGTTGTGGGAAACCGGGACCATAGGGTTGAACTAGATTATCTTAAAGGTCCCTTCCAACCCAAAACATTCTATGATTCTATGACACTAAAATCTTTACTTGTGGTTCAATTTTCCCTTCTTCATGTCAGGAGGAAAACTTTACCCTGCTGCTCTCTACTCCAGGTATGGGTAATCCAGACAACAACGGCAAATAATAAAACATGTAACATCTCTTCAGTTTCCATTTGGTACACTACAAGAATCTCTTTAAAAAATAGCATTCCAGGTCTTCAAATTTATCCTTTGCAGGGAGACTTCAAGAATATGCAGGTTTTGTGGCAAAAAGATTGTGTGAGTCTTTCATCTACTTTGTGACTTGTGATATGTTCAGACTATATTTTAATTACACAGAGCTTTGTATAATGATATTTCTAAATGGTAAAAATATCCTCAACTGAAGCTAAATACATAACTATTTTGCTTAAAATTCGCACATCATACTAAATATCTAACATCAAAATATGCTGCCTAAAGCTTAACAATTTAATTTTGAGGTTAAAGTTCTTTTTAATTTGATTAACTTTCTATTTTTTTTCTTTTCTGAAGATGTTGAGTTTTGTAAAAAATCACCATTTTAGAAGATCAAACCTCTTGTTGCTAACAGCATTTTCTACAACTTTAAAAATCTTCAGTCAGGACAAAGGTATTGTTTCTGTCAGTTCTCTGCAGTGTTCAAACACCTAGCTTCATATGTTCTATATACATACATATATACGTGTATTTTTTCAAGTTTCTCAGCCTGGTTTTATTTCTAATTCTGTATTCTGTATTCAAATCAGGAGTGCATCTTCTTCACCATACAGCTGAGCTGTATCAATGAAAAATTCCTTAAAGCTGGACACAACCATAACAAGCAAACTGTAGGAGTGGGTGGACCAGTCAACATTCAGGTGGCCTTGTTTACAAACAAAATATAAATGTTAATAAAAATTCAAATAAAAGCAGAATGGAAGTGGTGGTTAATAATCCTATTCCTCCTTTACAAGAACTTAGATTTGCTGTTCATCTTGTTTAAAATTGTTACACATGTATCACTGGTGCTGGGTATCCATCTGGTCATTAAATTTCCCCACACTCCATTCTGAGGTTAAATTGGTATTTTAGCCACCTGGGAGGGTGTACTCATTTTGGGATGGAGTTAATTTTCCTCATAGCATCTCATAAGTTGATATGTTTTGGATCTGCAATGAAAAATTGTTTATAACACACCATTTTTAGTTTCTGTAGACAATTTTTATACAGAGCTAAGGACATTTCAGCTCCTTGTGCACTCATATCAGTGTGGAGCTGAGGGCACAATTAGCTGGGAGGAGGCACAGCCAGGACAGCTGATTCAAACTGGACAAAGATATGTCCCATACCACTTGGTGTCATGCTCATCCATGGAAACTGAGGGAAAGAGGAATTAAGTGAGGGGATGTTTGGAGTGATGGCATTAGTCCTTCCAATAAACTGTTGCATTCTGCTTTCCTGTCTCTTCACCAGCACCAGTCATTAGTCCATCCATGCCTCTATAACAAGGTTATGTCAATGGAGTGGCTCCGGGGCGTTCAGCAGACTTCTCATCTAAATCACAGCATTAGGATGTCATCTGAATGTCATCAAAATTTTGTCAAACAAAAAAAAAATATCTCTGAAGTTCTTCTGGCCCATCTGTGACAGATGTCATTCATGATGGGGTAATGAATAAAAAATTCTTAAAATTTGTTAGTATTTTATTAGACTCTGTTCTCTCTTTGGTAAACATATTTAGCTCTTTGTCAAGAAGAGTTTTGCCTAAGTATTTTGACAAGTGTCTATAGACAAATTCATATGCAGATTCTGACATTAAGGGCAGCATTTTACTGCAACAGTTGCTTATAAATGCATTTGTCATTAAAATTTAATATTTTGCAATCATGAACACTTCTCATAAAGTGACTGCCAAGAAAAAGATCAATCTTCCATTTCAGTAATACAGACAAATAAATAGGTGGAAGTGGTTTTAATGATTCAAGTCCACTTTCACTATACTAGATCAGTGACATTCTTCATGTCTACAAGGACATACGTGCATGGAACTGAGTTTTGAGTTCTTCATGTTGTACAGTGTTCTGGAATTTTTTTCCAGCTCCTCAATCTTATTTCACATTAAGCTACTCACCCAGTATCCTAAAGGAACCAGTTCATAAAGCGTCATTTTTCCCCTGTCCTCTTTTTCTCCTCTTGCTATCTTTTCAAAAAATCACTGAGGTGATTTATTTCTCACAGTTTTACCAAAGTACAAGAGATCACATTTAGAAATAGTATTTTAAATTAATTCCCTGGGAATAAACAAAACAAAACAAAAACAAAAACAAACAAACAAAAAAAGAAACAACAAAAAAAGAAACAACAAAAAATGAAAAAAAAAACCAACAAAGTGGAGTTAGAATAAGTTGCATGAAGCCATGTAGTTTATTATTATCTTCACTAGGGCCTTCTGAGACATGACCTCTTACGGTCTGGGACTGTGTGAGTGTTAAATTTGTGTTCTGGGGCTGGAAGAAGACAGCGGTTTGCTACAACCCTGTCAGTTGAAACAGGGGCACCCTTTTGATCATCTCTGTACAAACTCAACCATGCCAGAATACCTTTCTCCTAGCTACAACATAGCATTTACATCACTCTGCCCGTAAAGGCAAATTCCTCTTGAGAGCTTACCCTCAGAGAATTAGATATATATTTACCCCCAGGGCATAAGGTAGATGAAAGTTTCTTTAAGTTGTAAGTTGTTTATTGGAGTTACAGCTACACTGTTGGTGTTGTCTTTTCAGTACACAACTACAGTGAATTTTTTTATTGTCTTTAGTTTGCATAAGAATCACAAAAACATGTTTTGTAATGTTATATACATCCTATTTACTTAGACCGACAAGCCTCTAAATAACTGTGCTAGGTAACACACTGATACATGAGTCGTTTAGAGAGGGAAATCTTTCACAGATGACTGCCTCTGTCTCACATGCGTGGACAACTGTCAAAAGTAGAATTTCAAGGATAATGAAAGTTTATTCTAAATACTCACTGTAAGAGCTGGAATAAAAGTATACAGATAGTGTTTTCATCCTATTTTAGGCATCAAAACACTTTCATACTACCTGTACTGAACTGGAAGATTAAAAAACAACAGCTTTTTAATGCTTAATGTAACCTCTCCTTCATAGCTGTGTAAATAAACGTGGTTGCTCAACAGACATTCAGTGGAAGGAAGGGTGAGAACAGTTTATGAGGGCTGTTCCAAGTTATTTCAATCTCTTCTTTCAAGTTGTTGCATAATTAAATATTTGAGTCCACATATTTCTCTGTATAATGAGCATTCTGCTATACTTATGAGCATAGTAACGTACCAGTTTTCACAAGAGCTTGTTTTTGTCTATGAATCCCCAATTATGTATCTCAACCATAACTTCAGGACGTGCTGATCTACTTTTCAGTTTGCTTAAAACAAGGAAAGAAATCAACATTTTTCTTCCTTTTTGACATGCTTACAAATATTTTGACTGAGGGTGGCCTAGTACTCATTGATTAAGACTTTCATGTCAGGACTTTCGTTCTATCAAGTCTTAAAGTTGTCTCAGCAAACACTCACTGCCTGCATGCTCTCAATCTTTTTGGTTTATCATTTTCTTACTTTTTTAAATCCCTACTTGAAGTACTGAAAAGAATTTCCATCTTTGTCATAGGCACCTAAATGTGCATTTGGCTTTCAGTTTAGTTAGCTTTTTTGAAAAATACAATCTAATTGATTGTTACTTTTTATTGATAAAAATATTAGTTATTCAGATCAGTAAGAAAGCATGTGTGACCTCCTCAGCTTTAGACATGCATCACTGTATAATATATTCCTGGAGATAAAGTTTCAGACAAATATAGAGCATCCATGGAATTTCAGTGAATTTGAAATCCTTATCAACTCTATGTTGTAGCATGCTAGAGTATCACCATAATCTGTTCTACCCCTATTTTATTAATGCACCTACAGAATTAAAAAAGTCATATTCTCCTCTCAAACTTTTATTTGAAAAGTTTGATTTGAAAGAAGAACTGAAGATTCGAAATCTTCAGTTCTCACTGTGAATACATGTACTTCATGCATATATATATTTTTTTAAAATAAGCATTCTGCAGAAAACTAAGGAAAATGAGAAAACAGAAACAAACAAACAAAAAGATTGTTATAATCAGGAGTCTTTTCTACATCCTCTCCTTGCCACAGTAGATTTGTTTTTAGTTTTGCTTTTGCATTTCAGTTTAAGCAGAAATATTTCCTACCAAAGTTCAAGGACAATTGTGCTCCAGTTTTATTTGATTAAAACAAACTTTAAAATACAAAGGCAGATATTTGCCACTTGAGAACTACCGAGCATGCCAGCAAATGGTACTTCAAAGACAAACACCAGAAATAAATGTTTCTTGCCCTAGCAGACCCTTTGAAATAAGGAAAGTAAAAGTTAAAAGCTCAAAAGTATTGTCTGACATAACAAGAGGAAGACAGAGGGAAAATTCAGAATGAAGTTGTGAGAAAAAACAATTCAGGGAAGAATTAGAGGACAAAGTGTTTTGTTTATTTTTGGTTGTTGCTTTGTTTGTTTGCATTTCTTTTTTTATTTTTATTTTTTTAATGAAGCACTAAATAAAAAGCCTCAGGTGTACAGCAAAAATGGTTTCAGTATTAGTTTTCCTTCTACATGAAAAGAGCTATTTCTTTTTGAAAGTCAAGCAAGACTTTAAATATCTAGAGAGCTTTTCAAAAGATTGTTATGAAATACGAAAAACAGCTTCAGCTAAGTCATTCTATGGTTTACTGGAGTATTATTAGACTGTTCAGATAGATTCTTAGGATTCATATCAGTGGGGTTTTATTCTTATACATACTTTATTATGACTGAAAGGTGTTCTGTGAGTAAATCGAACAGGATGGGACTGTACCCTTGGAATAATATTTCAAGCACTGTTTGACAATAATACTGAGTCTGAGCATGCTTTTTAAAAAGAATACCGTATCTTTTGAAAAGCATGTGAAACCTACATTGTTCCCTGAAGAAAAAAAACACACTTTTGCTTCATAAAGATAAATCCATCCTTCTTTGGAAAGCTGTTTCTTGTGATTTAAAAATAACTTTGGAAATAGAATTTAAGCATTGGAAAATACAAAATGATTCATTTTCACATCCTAGTGTGTACTGTCAGAGTTGAGATTACTTTTATTTGGTTTTGTTATAAACAAAGCAAATCAGAGATTGATATGGATAAACTCATAGGGTTCAGTTGACATGTAAGTTAGTCATATACATCATAATGGACATCTAAAACATGATAAATTTAGTAGAGTTTGTGATTGTACTTAGAAAATGGTAGTTCTATTATTTCAGCAGCAATGGCAACTGTTCTGTGGTATTTTTGATTTTCAGCTAATGTTTTAAAAGCCAGTAGCGGTATAAATCATTAAATAATCATAGAATTAATTAGTAATAATGAAGGATAATGTTATGAATGGAAAGAGTTTCACAATGCAAGATCTTTTTATGCCTTTTATTCTGTCAGTCACTCCCAGTGACTGTGGCTGATGCAACAGATTTATTTTCTTGAATAAATTAAAAAAAAAAAAAAAAAAAAAAGCAGTGTAAGTATATACACACAAACACAGTTTCAAGCATAATCTTTAACATAACTTAGAAATTTGAACAGCTCTTGCCAACTATATGTCACTCAAAAGTGTTAAGAAATGAGGTTGAAAAAATCAGTATTGCAACACATGTAAATACAGAAATAAATCAGCCAGTTTTCTTCACCGATATTTTAGCTTCCTTTGGCTGGCATGGCAAAGGTAAGGTATAACTAAAGGCTAAAACTAACAGGAAGACATATGCACTCATATCACTCAAGAGGCTAACACAGCTTAGACAAATTTCTTTCATAGAAAAGAATCTCCAAAATGTTTCTGTTTTTCACCAAGATATGCTGCCTCTTGTGCAGAGTGTTTTTTCAAGTTGCCAAAGCAACTTGGTTTGGTTTGTCTTGTTAAAAGATGAAGGTGTTAAGATTCACTGGTCAAACACTCAAGTGTCCATACAGTATTTGTCATTAGGAGTTTCCCAAACTTCCTTTTAATTGTTCTTTTTTTAATTTACATTCAGCAATCCAATTTACTCCCTGTTTGTGAGTAAACATCCCATTTGTCCCTTTTCTTGTAATATGTTCTTCTTCTTTCTTAGTTTTTTTTCCTCACCTTTTCAGCTTGAAGAGGCTTTCTTTCATCCGCATTTTATTTCAGATTTATTTGTGTTGCAAAATTAATTTATTTCAACTCCAGAAGTTATTTGTCCCTTGTATTTCCTTTCTCTGCACTTTAATTCCTATTATTTTTCATATTCCTCCCACTGCCCTCTAATATGTCCAAAATCTTTGTTTGTTTCTTAATTTTATTTTTCTCTACTTCTGTTCCTTCCTCTTTCCTTGGGCAACTAACACAGAAGATGTGGAAGTCCTTGCATCTGATAGAGGAATACAGGACACACGAAAAATGGACAAATATCTCGATAGCAAAGACATGCCACTGAGGTCCTACATGCTGGTAGGAAAACAACAATAACAAAGCAACCAAAAAAATGACAATGAAACAAAACAACAGAAAATTAAAAAAAAATCCAATGACATCAAAATAAAACAAACAAACAACAACAACAACAAACAGAACATGAAGCCTTTAAGTAATTTCCAGTTCTTCTATAGAGTAAACCTGAATTTATTTTACTTTAAATGACTGACTTCAGCAGAACTTCTGGCATTATTTTGCAACAGAGACTCTCTCAGAATCGGTAGGGATCAACACGTGAATTACTAAATAGAGAATAAATCTTCCATATTAGCTTACATCTGCTTATAGAATGGATAACTGCATTCATCATTCCTGCCTTGTCTGAAAATGTCCATACGCATCCACTGTTGACTCATGCAGAGTATTTTATACTAAGCCAACAAACCTTATAACTACAATTTAAAGTGTGAATGCTCATGTTCTAATAAAACAAAAGCTTTAATCCTATCTTTCACAGTCAGCAAATGACATCACACTGTTTATTAATGCAGATTTCTAAAGTTCTTTCATTTTGCTTTAAATTTTTAACAGAAAGGAAAATATACAGAATAATTTTTTTCTTGGTTTTCTCAGTAGACTGACAACAAGCAAATGGGCAGCAACAGACCAATAGAGGAGTGCATCAATAAATTATAAAGTAATAACATAAACATTGTATAAAAGCAAACATTTAAGAACATAGTTCCAAAACAACTCTAATCTCAATACTTCATTATTTATTGTACTGGGAGCTACAAATAAAAGTGAGATATCTCATGCTAACTATGACTCTTTTGCACTAACCTGCCTGAATCACTATTGCACATTATCAGGAGTTTCACATTCAGTTAAATTGTTGAGATATAACCACTTTTTCTCATTTTCAGCTTGAGTTTGACTCGCTTGACATTACATACAAGACAATTTCACTAGCCGCTGTATGAAATTCGTTAGCACTTAATAGGCCTGTCAGGAATAATACTCTGTAGTAGTCCCCATAAAATACAAGATGGGAAGGTAATACAGAATGAGCTAACACGCCCCCTCAAAAATAGAATTTCATCCTGAAAATCCTCCCAATTCCCTCCCAGTTCCATTGAAAAATGAGAGTGATACGTGGTTAATATTAGAATCACAGAATTGTGGAATAACCTGAATTGAAAGGGACCCATAAGGATCATTGAGTCCAACTCATTCCCCTTACAAGATCACCCCAAAATATAATAGTTTCTTGCCTTTATAAACTAAGGGTCTCAAATAATTTACTCCTTAAGAAGCCCTCTATAGAGGAGACACCTGTGGAGGGCAAGGGACGAAAACCCCGAACCAGTATGAAACAAGATAAAAATTCAAAAATCCTTCAAGCACAAAGTTATCATCCATTTCTGGACATCAATTTCTTATTTATTATAACAACAATAATTTGGATTCCAGTACACATTATCTTCAGCTGACTTGCTGGTCAGTGTACAGAGAAGAGCAATGAAAGTGGTGAAAGGACTAGAAAAAGGACCTATGAGATGCAAGCTGGGTTTGTTTAATTTGAGTAAGAGATGGCTGTGGGAGTTCTCATTGCTTTCTACAACCACCTGAAAGGAGGCTGTGATGAGGTTGTTCTTTTTCTCAGGTAACAAAGGAATCAAAGGAAACTGTTCCAGGTTAAGTTTAGATGGGCAATTAGGAAGAATCATGGAGAAGGAGGTCAAGCATTGGAATGGGCTGCCCATGGAAGTGATCACTGAAAGTATTCAGGGATCCTCATCCTTGGAGGCATTCAAGAAATGTAGTAACATGACACTAGACAAGGTTAGTGGGAACCTACATGATCTTGACGGTCTTTTCCAATATAAATAATATAAATATATCTGTGATTCTAAAGTAAGTTATATATACGTGTTTTAAAATAGGAATGCTCAGAGTTCAGTTAAGCATAACCATTTTCAATGCTTTGCTCTTAACAGTGAATATTTTCTTACTATTAAAACTTATTTCAGAATGAATTTTTTCTTTAGTCCATACTTATTTTAACGTTGATTCAAAGACAGGCAGTCCTCAAATTCAGCAAATATACGTTATTAATCCTAAAACACTTCACCAAAAATAGCCAGTAAAATCAGTGTCCCACTATTGTTATCCCATATAAGCTTCACAACATATATTATCTTGCATAGTTGTGAGGTGGAAATGTGCTATATTCTTTCATATTTTTATGAATACAAAATACATTCGTCTCTTTACATTTTTGTTTACTTTACTCTGTCTTGAAAATCAGCCATCTACAACAGTATTCATTTCTTACCCACATAAAAAGCCATTTCAAACTCGGCTGCATGGAACTATTGACTTCATCATCAGAGAAAGAAAAAAATATGACTTTCAGTTCATTAGTACTTTCATCTCTATCAGTAGTTTTTCTGTCTCAAGTGGTTACACTAACAACAAAGATTAACTTCTCCAGCTATTGCTTCAGTCATCAAACATAATCTAGACACTGCGAACTGCATACCATTCCTTTGTCTTTTGTCTACTTTGTGGACTCTCAGGACCTATATTCAATAAAAAGGGAAAATATCTGCATTTCTGTGCATTCCAACACTGTCTGCACTGTTGTGCTACCATACATACTATGGTGTTGTACTTAGTTGCTCCAAACCAGCAGGCATTAAAATATGCTTCTAGTAAATGCAAATAAGAGAGAGTAACATGTCACCAGTTTCAAAAATCTGACTTTCATTCTCAGAGAACTTATAGCCTTCCTTCCCCATGTATATGATACACCACAGTTTTCAATTTACTGCTAGAAATGTTGATCATCGAGGCTGACATATATATGTCATTAGGAATTTTACTACAAAAGAAACAGAAATTCATAATTGATTTGGGCTTCCTCTGACATATATAACCTCTTCACCTTAACATTATGGGCAAGAATCGCAACCAAAAATGAATAAAGTAAAGGTTCTCTGTTAATAATATTTCCTTCAATGCCACTGATCTTACTAAGCAAAAGTATTCGCTGAGCAGTACTCCTTATTCCACAGCTAGGAAAAAAATTCCCTGTGACATAAAACACATCAGTCAATGTTTCTGAAGCTCAGTCTGACTTCATGCATGATTTACATTAAATATTTCAGGTATCGAGTCTTTTGCTTTACAGTCCTGCTCCAGTGTTCCACTTGTTTAACCCAGTGAGTATGCTGGGTGTAACAAACCTGATGAGAGAGAGAAAGCTTGCGTGGCAACCAGTGGGCTTGGTTGTAAATGTATTAAAAAAGAGATCATGATGCCAGACCAAGTGAAGTTGCTATGCAAATGTACTCATGTATAGGTGGAATGTAGATATTTTTCTAGACTTTTCTGCACATATAATATTTGATTTACAATAGTGAAATAGTTTACTTGCCCCTACATGCTGTATCTATGTAAAACTGTTCTACTGACAGTAGTGCCCAATATCCCATGAAATGAACTTTATAAAATCCGGTATTTCCAGCTTTCTAAGTGGCAGGTGCAGCTCTGCTCCTAAAAAGTAGGGGTCTTATACAGAGTACCTTGCTTTTTCAAGAACTTTTTTTAAAAGCTTTTCCTTTAGAATTCCTAAGAGAGGAGTTATTATTATTACATTCCATCTATTTGAATTATTTATTCTAACTGATTTTTAAAAAGGGCAGAATGACATCATATTTTTTCTTCATTTATGTAGTCCTAAACTTTTCCTGTATTACCAATAACCTTCTGGCATAATTAGAAGTAAAATGTACAAGGCGTGATTTAAGAGATAATCATGGTCTCCACGTTAAGGTTTACTTCCTCATGCTGTATGTTTAACCTTAGTTCTGTTTCAACAGCTTTGTCTGTCTCTATACAAATGTAAATGTTGCTCTTGGAGTACATAATCAAAATAAGGAAGGTGAAGATATCAATTAAAATTATACTTTTCTGAAGAATAATTTACATATTTTATTTCATACAACTGCAGTAACAGAAGGGCCTATCAATGTGAAGAATGTGAGATTAATTACTCCTTCATACTTATTTTTAATGAAGAGTAACAATTGGGCTGACCAACTAATTCCAGTTTCATTATAATGACAGTCTTAATATTACTTGTCAATCAAAATGTAACCCTTATAAGGATTTTGTTCTTAAATAAAATTGCCAACACTGCTTTGCCATGTACATGTACAGTGGCTACTGACATTCAGAAACCAAGGGATCTTTCCCAACTGTACCTCCCATTCACATTTCAAGTAACTACTTCAACATTCAGGAAGAATCAAACTTTGAACATTCATTTTATGGACAAGGTTTACCCATTAAATCAGAAAGCCATTTAAGAACTTCCCTGATAATGAAGTCAGTAAGCAATTTGCATTTGTTTTCCTCTTGTTTACAAAGTAAACAACAGGCTTCTCCAATGCACATGTGCAATTAAAGCTGAAGAAAAGTCTGGCTAGAATCAGTAAAAGATAACCAGTCAGTAATACAGCAGCAAATGTAAATGTACAAAAAAGTAATGAGAAACTGCTGACTTTTAACTCTTTGACATGTGAATCATAGACCTGGTGTTTGTTGATGTCATTGCCAAAGTTAGCTCAACGTCTCTGAGAAAATGTATGAGACAAGTCATTGTGTGTTATGACTAAACTCAAGCATTCAGAGAATATTCCAAGAATGTCTAGGTTGTATTGCTGAACTTGCTGAAGAACAATGCAATACCAATTGCATCAGACCCTTTGTCCACACAAAGTTATATGTGCTGTAATCCTTGGAATGAGCCTCAGAAGTTGGTACACTTGCTTGACACTGCTTTGGCCAAAATACGAAAGTACAAAATATGCTGTACTGAAGTGCTTTTTAGAGTGCTGCTAATTTTGTCTTTGTCAAGAAATATTACGTTTTCAAATGAACACATGCTTTTCATCCCAATTTCTTACTATGATGTCCAGATAAAATTTGCAAGAGTCATCTTCATACTAACCATTTATATAAGGTTTTGCTCTACTTTAGGAGTTTTCTCTCCTAATGTTCTTTTGCTCCACTGGTATTTTTCATTAGAATAATACATGCACTGAAGTTTATCACTTTATTAAATATATTTATACCCTGTATTCTATCTCAACATTGCATCAGACTTAATTTACTAAGTGCTTCTTGATGACTTGTTTTCTTGGACAAATATTTGGACAACAACAAAAATACAAACCCTGAAAATTTAATTGGGAAAATACAGTAGGATTGTTTTTGTTGTTACTCTTCCATGCATTATTCTCTTAGAATAGAATCATAGAATCATAGAATTACCAAGGTTGGAAAAGACACACAGGATCATCCAGTCTAACCATCCACCCATCACCAATAGTTCTCACTAAACCACATTCCTCAGCACAGAGTCTAAACATTCCCTGAATACTCCCAAGTTTGGTGACTCCACCACCTCCCTGGGCAGCCCGTTCTAGTGCTTGATCACTCATTCGGAGTACTTCCTAACAGTCTGAATCTCCCCTGGTGCAACTTGAAGCTGTTCCATCTAGTTTTATCACTAGTTATAAGAGAGAAGAGACTGCCGCCCAGCTCACTACAACCTCCCTCAAGTAGGAATAGAGTGCAAAAAGGTCTCCCCCGAGTCTCCCCTTCTCCAGACTGAACAATCACAGCTCCCTCAGCTGCACCTTATAAAGCCTGTGCTACAGACCCATCTCCATCTTTGTAGCCCTTCTCTGGACACATTCCAGAGCCTTGATATCTTCTTGTAGTGAGGGACCCAAAACTGAACACAGTACTCAAGGTGTAGCCTCACCAGTTCTGTCCCTTCCTGTCATGAGAGCATTAGAGTGTGCAGTGCACCAGTGTCAACCAGCGCATCATATTTCTGTGTGTCTGATGTAGCAAGCCATTGAATCCACACAGTCCAATACACTCTGTTATCTCTATTAACCCTTTCCCCCACCTGCCTTGGGACAGGGCTCCTCTATTGGTTACCTCCACTAACTGAAGCAATTGCAATCATCGTTAATGTGTTGTAATTTTCTCACCTGTGCTTGTAGTGCAGGAATGGGTTTCTTTTGCCACTTCTTCATGTCTTCTCCATGCTCACTTAAGTAACTCCACAAGGTAGCACGTTATATAAAATTACTACTGTCATTTGGCTAGAGCAGGAAAATCACTTATTTTAACAGCTGGGATATTGGATGATGCACGTCAGGAGGAAGCCAAATTGATCAGCCCCTCCCTCCAGCAGGCTGTCTTGAAAATCCTGATCCTCATCTGATACTGTCCAGGTTCATCTCTTTAATCAATAGTGACAGCATACCATCCTGCTTGTCCTATTTCTTCTCCATTCTATCTAATTTTTCTACTACTTTTGATGTGGCTTAAATGGAAGCATGAGATGGAGCTAATTGTTGTCCAAAGTTTTGAAGTGAAATAATCAGTTCAAACACTATGGATCTTCTCTGCTGTTTCTCATATCTTTCTAATGTTCCTGCTAGTGTACTGGTGCATTTTTCTGATGCTGTTCTTGCGAGTTTCTGCCATGTATCTGTCATGCTTCTAACTATCTCAGGATCATGGTCTTCGTGGGGATTGCTATGAGTGAACAAGGAGTCATACAACATTTCCACCACAACTGTTTCGCTCAAATACTGAATACTGAATATCCTTTTCAACAGTGGTCCACCTTTTCATCTCAGGCTCCAGATAAATTTTGAAGGGATATCTTTCTCTGATGGCTAATAACACTCATTCCCAGAGGGTGGTGACTCCATCCAGATATCTACTAATTCCTCTGTCAATAGCTGAGTCAGCCCAATTCCATGACTAATAGGGAATGGGACACACACACACACACACAGAGAAAGGGGAAGGTGAAAAAGGGAGTGGGTAGAGAGATGGGCCTAAAAATAAAACAGTGGCAATGATCTGAGGTGGACAACTAACCTACTAAATAAGAAATTAGAATGCAAAATAACACAATATAATTGGAATTGAAGCTTATGAATCAAATAAAATGAGAGAGCGTCTGAAACCAAAGGCTTTAAGCTAAAGCTGAAGGCAAGAAAGCTAAGGAACTTCCACTGCTGAGATGAACAGCAAAAGAGGAAGTCTCAGGACTTGTATGCAGCTTTATCTTTCCCTCTGGGTGGAAAACGGGAATGCAAAGTTCTCTTGGGTATGCAGTTCTCTTCTGAGAGCCAGGCAGTCCATGGATTTGGAACATTAACTCTTTAACTCCCAATGCCTCACATGATGTTATCAAAAAATCATAAAATCATGACAACCTGCAAGGTCTGTCTGTAATCTTCATAATGACAGATAGAGTACCGGCAGAGTTCATTTCTTCATCTTCACCACATCCCTTTCTTGTGAGGACAATATTCTGGTACTCATATTATCCTTGCTTCTTTGGGCTCCTGTTTCCAATTAATTTCTAATTACATTACACTTGGTTCCCATAACTGTGATACACACTCAGTTAGCAATGAAAGCTTGCAAGCTACAAGCTCTCAGCATCTGTGGGAAGAGAGATACCAAAGACTGATAATCACTTCAGCTTTTGCCCTATAGCTATCACTAACTGCAGAACTGTCATAAAACAGTCATAAAACTGTGGAATTCCTAAAAACTTCTTTTTAAGAGACTTCTTTCTTATTCGTTGCTTTTCTTGTTGATGAACTGTTGTTTTTGGTTCCATAAGAACAGACGAATTTTAAATGGTCATCAGAACTCTGAAGAATGTGTAATTCCCTCTTTCTAGAGCCAATAAGAAACATTATTTTGTTGCCTTTTTTGGTTAAAAATAAAACAAAAAAAAAACAAAAAAAACCACACCCATTTCCTCAACTGTCATTTTTATTTAATTTCTGTGAGCTGGGAACTAAACCAGAACTTTTAACTAAGTCATATCTAATAAAGCTGTTATTCTTGCTTATATAAGTTACTTCCAAGTTTGCCATAAAAAAACTGGTAAGAACAGAATGCTACCATTGGAAAAAAATACGCATTCGAATAAATAGATGCTTTCTTTAGGATCTTAGTTTAAAAATATATTTTGTACTTTTTTTCCAAACATTAATCACAATTGTCTTCATTACCAATACATGGCTACTGTTATTTTATTAAACACGTTTAAGTTTCAAAATCGTTTAGTCAGGAATTTTTGAGGAAAAACTGTAGTGAACCGGAGGGAAAGAAAAGTGTATTCTGCAGATATCACAGTATATTTTAACACAACAGTGGTATCTGATTTCACTTCAAGCAATCAAAAAATGAAAAAATATCATTGCAAGAGCTAGGAACAAGTGCATATATATGAGAAAAAAAAAAAAAAATAGAAACTGAGATGATGAACATCGCAGTACATCATCCAGGATGTACTATGCTAATTTAATAGGGACAAAGACTGAGTCTCTGTTTAGTATTACCTACTGATATATATGAGTAAAATTATTTTACATACTCAGAGAGAGACCTGGCGACCTACTAGGGGTCACAGGAGTATGTGTTAGCCAGAGAGCAGTGGTTTGCACAGACACACTGTCCAAAGTTGTTTTCACTATCCAGTGATAAAGAAGAGGTCAAGATATGCCCACTGTAAAGATAATGCTCAGCAGTAGATACTCAGAACACTGTGAGGCCCAGCCTGTCCCCTGAAAAGAAAACGGCATAGGACTATTCTTCTTCTGGCATATATGTCAAGGAGCCCATGGAGGTGGATCAACAAGAATATGCCTTGATATCCATTGCAAAAAAAAAATTCATTTTTAATTATTTCTTGTAGTAGAGGTAGAGCTCTTTGACTACAGTACTTAAATGGAAATCAGTTTTCCTTTCGTATTTTTTCTCTTCGCCTTCAGTGAAAATGAGAAAATAACCATATCAGCCATAACATAAAAGGATGGTTTTTCATTTGATTCTGCTTTCTTTTCTATTGTTCATTCTGTCAATCATCCTTCCTCACAGATTTTGTGAGATAATTTTACAGTCCTGAAGTGCTGTATTGTAAGACTAAAAGACAAGTCTACATAATGCTTTTAACCTCACTAATGAAAAGTGCCAATGAGAAAAATGTATATTTAGAAACAAAACCTTAAAATACGTTACACTAATTCATGTTGTAAAATAGTTGTATCATTGCTTGGATTTGTTTTGAAACACTTCTGATCCAAATTTAGATAAAAACTGAAGCAAGCATATTCAGTAAGAAGACAAACTGTCCAGGTGGGCCATCCAGATTTATGGAAAGGCCGTAGCAGTATAAGACTTGAAATGCTGTAGTACAAGATTGAGATGATTTCTTCTCTAAAAATCTAAGGCAACAACAAGCCGTGAAGTCTGGAAAATACAGCAGATTTTCAGTAGATTTTATTTTTTTTATATTTATTTTTTACTAATTAGGCCTAAGAAAGATGTACATGTAAATTTGAATACATTATCAGAAAATATTTTGATCGTGCTTATAAAATAGAAATATGCTTCACTTCTAATGAAAACTTAGAATAGATTTCTTTGCCATCTCAATGACATTTCAATCTTATTTTAATTACAATTAATCGTTGTAATAAATGATATTTCTATTACATCTTCATGTTAATTTCCATTTCATCTCATCTCTATTTTGCCTTTAATTTTCAAAAATGTATTCAGCATTATTTTTCCTTTGTTATCCCTGTTTTTAATTTTTTTAAATCTAAGCAAGAGCAGGAGAAGGACAGAAGGGGGTAAAGACATAGAAATGAAAAACAGGAATACAGAACTTAACATGGCAAATGTCTCTATTAATTATGTTCAACATTACACTGTAATAACAGCAAATTTAGTCAGCTGTGGTTTTGCCTTTTCTCTCTCTTACTTTTTTAATGATAGTGATTCCTCAGTTATTCTGTAGAAGTATAAAATAAAACTGTGATGGTACACAACTGGTTGAATTACACTTCTTCGTTACATTCCAGTCTCAGGTTCTGCAGAGTAAATTAATTGTCAGTGGTTTACGAGCTGGTTCGGCCTGGTTTCGGGATGGTTGGTGTGGGGGACCCTGGGAAAGGGTGAATGGGAAAAGGGTCTAGAAACAAAACAGTGGCAACGATCTGGGGAGGGAAAGCAAAATAACACAATATCTTACAATATAATTGGAATTAAAGCTTATAAATCAAATAAAATGATCAAGAGAGAGTGTCTGATAAACCAAAGGCCTTACGCTGAATGCTGAAGGTGAGATGGCAGTCAGTACCCGCTGCTGGGTTGATCCCCAAAGGAAAGAGAGTGTCTTGTGACATGCAAACAGTTTTTAACCCTTCACTCTGAGCGGAAAAAAAACCTGAAAAATACAAAGCAACACAAAGTTCCCTGGGGAATGTAGTTTTTCTTCTCTTCTGAGACAGGTATACCCATAACTATCGACGATCCATAGAGCTGGAGCATTAACTCCTTAATTCTCAATGCACTACACGACATTATGATTTGGAATACCAATACCAAAAATCACAACACCATATCATTAATATAGTGTGGAATGTCAGCACCATTCTTGGGGAGGATGGCCAAGTTGATCTTTTTTATTCTACTCTGCCCTGGTGAGGCTTCACCTGGAATATTGTGTCCAGTTCTGGGCTCCCCAGTACAAAAAAGACGGATCTCCTCGAAAGAGTCCAGCAGAGGTGTGGAACACCTTCCTTACGAGTAAAGACTGAGAGACTTGTGCCTGTTCAGCCTTGAAAAGAAGACTCAAAGGGGATCTGATCCACGTCTATAAATAAATAAGGTGTGGGAGGCAAAGGGATGAAGCTGGATTCTTCTCAGGAGTGTTGGTGATAGGATAAGGGGAAATGTCCACAAACTGAGGCACAGTAAGTTCTGCACAAATATGTGGGAACTTCTTCACGGTGCAGCGATGGAGCACTGCACAGGCTGCCCAGAGAGGTGGTGGAGTCTTCTTCTCTGGAGACATTCAAGGCCCACTGGGATGCCTACCTGTGCAACCTGGGCTAGGGACCCTGCTTTGGCAGGGGTGTTGGACTAGACGATCTCTAAAGGTCCCTTTCAACCCCTACAATTCTGTGATTCTGTGATTATAATTTCCACATAGTTGGAAATACTTCCACATCAGGTTATTTATGACAGAGTTTAAGAGGTATTAATTTTTGCAAAGAACTTTACTTTAGGCAAAACTGAAGTGTTATCACTGAAGGCTTGAAGCAAATATGATGAAGGAGGAAAGTATGAAAGGAGTAACTACATGCGCAGATTTTGATAATCTGAGTCAGAACCAACTACAAAATGTTCCGTGGTATACTGCCTGAATAAGCTTAAATAATAGAGTTCTTCACTACCGAAAATCAAGCTGCATTAATAGTAAATTCAATATCATGTTATATAAGGGCAGTTACTCCACTTTTGAAAATATACAACTCAAAATATCACGTTTTTGATGTGTATTTCTCTTTTGATAAATATATTATGGACTCATTTCTTATGTCACCTAGAAATTTAAACAATTTTACAAGAGATTAAAAAGCAGAGATAGCAAATTCCATGCAGAGAACATCCTAGAAATACTAGTTGTAGTAAAAATACACATTTAAACCAGAAACAGGTTGAAAATAAGCATAGGGGACTGCAATAGTGCCAGGAAAACAAAAATCTTTTTAGGGAACAGATGAATACAACCCAGAAATTTTATTTTCCCTTTGAATTTGACTATACTGGTGAAGCTGAATCTCTGTGTAAATTAATTTTTGTGAACTTTCAAGCTTTCAACTTCCACATTTTTTTATTATTTTTGTTAAGATTTGCTTTTCTACCAGAGAATCTTTACTCTTTCCTGTTAATCTCAGTAATACTGAGAAGAAATCTTTTAACTAAAAATATAATGGTCACCTGAGATATGGCAATATGTATTGAAATAATGAAATCTACAAGAGAAAGTAGCTGACCTGTACCACTAACTAATCATTTGAATAAATAAATTAAAAATGATTGCTTAAATTATGAAAATTATAGTAAATTTCTGGTGTGATATGTTGTAAATGAGATTCTACTTCGGCTACATTGCATATTAAAATTAACAAACGGTAAATATGTGCACACGTTCAGTCCCGCTAAATTGTATGGGAGTTAGGACTTTGTGCTTTTTATCACACTTACTTTCAGTAAGAATTCTTCAGGAATGTGAATAGTTTTATGTCTCAATTATATCATGCTTGATAGGGTAAAAATTGTAACAGGTAAAAAATCTGCCACCAGATGCCTTTATTTACAGGATAATGAGGAACTTGACAAATTGAAGAAGTTCTTTCATACTTTGAATATTTAAAACATTTGACTATTAAGGTGTAAAGGAGGAGGAAAGATTGACAGTAGTATGACAGGAATTGCGTTGTATGCTGAAATTTTGAAGGTGACCAGATGTCCCACAGATTAATGTGTGTGCATGTGTATGTGCGTATGTGTGGGGTGGGGTGGGGTGGGGTGGGGGGGGTTGTAAGTTTTCTGTTCTGAAGTAATGATCTTCTGATCAGGATGAGAATACTGAGAATAGACTGCTCAGAGAGGTGGTGGAATCACTGACCCTGAGGGTGTCCAAGGAATGTCTGGATGTTGTGTTGAGGGACGCGGTTTAGTGAGAGCTATTTACGATAGGTGAATGGTTGGACTGGATGATCTTTTAAGTCTCTTCCAACCTTGGTGATTCTATGACTCCATGATTTTACGAATGTACCAAATAGTAACATCTTAAAGCAGGGCTAGGTCCAGAGCACTATACTTATTAAAAAAGATCTGAGAAAAGGCAAAGGAAAGCTGTCAAAGCTTCTCATCAAAGAAAAGTATGCAAATAAGAAACAAGAATATATCCTTCAAAAAGTTGAGGTATTTTACAAATAAAGTAATAGAAAGCGTAAAACTATCTGGCAGCTCAAATGTAAGAAAAAATATATATGCATCACAGAATTGTACGGGTTGAAAGGGATCTCTAGAGATCATCTAGTCCAACCCCACTGCCAAAGCAGGGTCCCTAGACTAGATTGCACAGATAGGCATCCAGGTGGACCTTGAGTGTTTCCAGAGAAGAAGACTCCACCACCTCTCTGGGCAGCCTGTGCCAGTGCTCCATCACTCTCACTATGAAGAAGTACCCACGCACAATTGTGCAGAACTTACTGTGCCTCAGTTCATGGACATTTTCCCTCATTCAATCACCACACACCTCTGAGAAGAGTTCAGTCTCCCTCGACCTGCAGGCCATGCTTTTTTCATTGCACCCCAGGATACCATTGGCCTTCTTGTCCACAAGGGCATACCGCTGGCTCATGGCAAGCCTGTCATCTACCAGGACACCCAGGTCCCTCTCCTCTGAACTCCTCTTCAGCAGGTCATCCCCCGACCTGTACTGGTGCATGAGGTTATTCCTCCCTAGGTGTAAGACTCTACACTTCTCTTGTTAAACCATATCTGGTTCCTCCCTGCCAAACTCTCCAGCCTGTCCAGGTCTCGCTGAATGGCAGCACAGCCTTCTGGCGTGTCAGCCATTCCTCCCAGCTTTGTATCACCAACAAACTTGCTCAGGGTGGACACTATCCCCTCATCAAGGTCATTGATGAAGATGTTGAAGAGGACTGGATCCAGCACCAACCCCTGAAGAACACTGCTAAGTACAGGCCTCTAACTGGACTCTGCACCACCAATCACAACCTTCTGAGACCTCTGAGCTCTGCCAGTTAGCCAATTCTCAACCCACCACAACATCCATTCACCTATTCCACACCTCCTCAGCTTTATTATAAGAGTGCTGTGGGAGGCAGTGTCAAATGCCTTTGCTGAAATCAAGGTGGACTACATCCACTGCTCTTCCCCCATCCACCCAGCCAGTGTTGACATCATAGAAGGCCACCAGGTTGGTTGAGCACAACCTCTCCCTGGTGAACCCGTGGTGACTACTCCCAATAGCTCTCTTTTCTTCCAACTGCATGGAGATGGCATTGAGAACAAACTGTTCCATCACCTTTCCAAGGATGGAGGTGAAGCTGACTGGCCTGTAGTTACCCGGATCCTCCTTCTTGCCCTTTTTGAAGACCAGAGTAACATTGGCTATCCCCTAGTCTTCAGGCACCTCTCCCATTCTCCAGGACCTCTCGAAGACGATAGAGAGCAGTTCAGTAATCACCTCTGCCAACTCCCTCAGCATATGTAGATGCATCCCATCGGGGCCCATGGATTTATGTGCACTGATGTTGCACAGATGCTCTTAGACAATCTCCTGCCTCACCAAAGGGGATCTTTCATTTCCCCAGACCTTCTTACTTACCCCCACTGTCCAGGAATCCTGAGGGGGAGTTCCCATAGTGAAGACAGAAGTTAAGAAGCACCCTCTCTGCTTCCCCCATTACGAGAAGACCCCCCTTATTTATCAGCGAACCCACGTTTTCCCTAGTCATCCTTTTACTGTTGACATACTTAAGAAAAAAAAAACAACAAAAAAACCCAACCCTTTCTTATTATCCCTTATCTCCCTTGCCAGGTCCAATTTCAGGCTGGCCTTGGCCTTCCTTGTCACATCCCTGCAGGCCCTGACAACATTCCTATATTCTTCCCAAGTGGTCAGACCCTTTTGCCACATTTCAAGGATCTTCCTCTTCCCATTGAGTGTATGCATGAGCTCCTCACTCATCCATACAGGTCTTCTGCCACCCTTGCCTGATTTCTTACACACAGGGACACATCGATTCTGAGCTTGGAAGAAGCACTGTTTAAATGCTGACCAGCTCTCAAAGGCCTCCTTACCTTCTAACACCCTAGCCCATGGGATAGCTCCAAGAAGGTCTCAGAAGAGATCAAAGTCAGCTCTCCCGAAGTCCAGGGTAGCAATCCAACTTTATGGCTTGCTTCTTTGCTTCTTTCTTTTGTTTGCACTGCAGACAGTTCCTGCAATGTGTTGAAGATAACTTTCTGATGCACATGGAGGAGCCAACAAGGAGTGGGGGGCTGCTGGACCCTGTTCTTACTAATAAGGAGGGGCTTGTTAGGAAAGTGAAGGTTAGGGGTATATTGGGATGTAGTGATCACAAGATGGTGGAGTTCAAGATCTTGAGTGGAAGAAGCAAACCAAAAAGTAGTATTGCTACCCTGGACTTTGGGAGAGCTGTCTCTGAGAACCCTCTATCTGAATCAGTACACTCTTCTTGTGGCCAACATGCTGTCTGGTGGAAATCATCATTACACCTTCAGTCTCATACACTACCAGTACGAGAGCTGATCACATGAGCAAAAAGGGACAGCACTCATACAGCCTGACACTCAACCCACCTTCCACACCTGCTTCTACAATACTGTACAGGTGGTAGTCTCCTCTCACACTCTGATTTTCCCTCCCTGCTGTCAGGGGGCAGCATCACCCTAGCAGCCAAGGGTCAGAGTCAGAGTCAAGAGATAGAGTGGGTGGTGCCAGCTCCACCCTGCTAGCTGAGCAGCCTGTCCACAAACTGCCAGCCCCGACATAGGCACAGTGCCTTGCTGGCTTAAAAAAAAAAGCCCTAGAAAGCTTTTTGGTTGGCCTTTTTTGCTTTAGATCCATTGCTCAGTGTAGTCTTACCTGCCTTGAACCTGCTCACCACAGCAATGTAGGTTGCTCTAAAAGTTATGCTTCCTAATTATTTCCATAGAAACTTCAACACATGTAAAGAACACATTAACATAATTTGATACACAAAATTCTCAGCTACAGAACACTATTTTTTCAATATAATCAACACCATCAGCTCTGAATTTTTCTAGTGATGAATGACAGCATACATGCTGCACTCAGAAGCATCTGCATCAGCAGAGGTGACCCACTATTGGTGAAATGCACCTCCCTTTGCATCACTGTGTTGATTCCATTGTTTATTCTCCATAAGTGTTCACCAAGTATCTATGAATGTCAGTGGGAATCAGTTCCACACCTCTGGTCCATACACACTTCCAAGTCTGACACCATTCAGCCAGACTACCCCTCTGCTGCCATCTATTATGCATAAACAAAATGTGATGTGATACTGGCATAGGTTTAACCCCTACTTCCATACCATCAACATCCACCTCTGATGTGTGGACCAGCCTAATAACACACAAGGCATTATTTTCAGAGCAGGCCTTGAATATATTTATATAGATATGCATACCTATAGAAAACTGAACAACTAGCAAGATAATGCAGAATACTTCTTCTAAAATATTAAGAATGGGAATCCCACCAGAGAGCTTTTGGATCCTATTGGTTATCAGGGTATAAAGGAAACAATCAGAAGATAAGACCATTGCAATGAACTTAATGTATTTTTTGGCTTTGATTTCTCTGTAAAAAAAATCTCCTATAAAAGAAACCTTTAACGTTAAGTCAAAGTCGTAATATCTGTGAATAAAATGACATTAGATGTTAAGAAATAAATGACAAAATGTATAGCAACATTTTTTCATCAGAATCAGACACTGCTGAGCTCAGAGTCCTGTGGGAGTTCAAGGATGAAAAAATACTACTAATACCATATAATGAAAAAGTTCAGATTTCCTTCCACGAGAGGAATAACTTAATAAACTGAGGCTCATCGGAATTAAAAAAAAAAAAAAAAAAGAGATAACCTGTAGTAGGAAGACATGAAAGATGCCTACAGAAATATGCAGGATGGCTGGAGATATTTCAGCCGCTCAGTATCTCTTTCAGTGAAAAAAGAATCATACAATATAGATGATGAGAACCAAGTTCAAGGCAGAGGACAGAAGGAGATTTTCCATTCCAGCATAGAAAATATGGAGAAGTCATTGCCAGAGGTTGAAGATTACAAGGGTTCAAATACTTAGAGAGAAAATACAGCAGGGATCTTGGATTACATGGAAGAGATCCAGAGTCCCAGAGTCTGGGAGAGTATTATGGGAAAGTGCCATGTATATCTGCTCTTTCTCCTCTGAAGGTACCTAGACAGAGAAATTACTGAAGGCAGTCACTCCATCAGACAGTCTGTTCTCTCTTCTCTGTAGGTATCTAGACAGCACAGTTACTGAAGCCAATCACTAGACCAGGCAGTCTGATGTAGTATGGTCATTTTTGTGACATGATGAAGATACCATAAAGAATGCTGTATCCTTTATAGAGCTCTGAAAAAGAAATGAGCTACAGGAAGAGTAATAGTCTTTAACCCCCATTTCTTCCCCGGCCTTCTGGCAAGAACTTAATGTGAAGACATAAACATAGGCTAATAATACTTGAGATGATAATGGTTTGCTGGTATTCAGAGAAACACTCTATTGTGGATAATTTTTTTTTCCCCAAATCCTTAAAGTTACACCTGCAAAGCATGCATTTGTATTCCTCTTTGGCTAAGATTAATGTTGCAGCATGACCAACATTACTGCCAGACTCAATCCAATGTATCTCTACTAAAAGTGGACCTGAGGATGAATACATTTCAAAGCTGCAGCCAAATGAATATGTTCTGGAAGAAAATTATTCAACTCTCAATTTTTTTCTTTCTGCAGAAGACAGCACTGAAATACATAATTAAAGGAAATTAGCAAGAGAAGATTCTGTGTACATGTGAGGAGTGCAGACAACATCATTTATTTTCCAGCAACAGCAAAACAGGCTTGACATTTTTAAATAATATATTGTAGCTGAGATGAAGGGCCTTTCAAATATGCTCCAGCGCACACCAGCCTGAGCAGACTGCGACTAACTAAGTCAATAGAACTCTCAGTGAGGGAATCAATGTGCTTTGCAGTGTTCCTTGTAGAAATGTCATTCAAAATTGATGACAAGATTTCTGACTGAATGCTACTTTAGGATAGTCTTTATCGTTCTTTTTCTGACACTGAATCTGGTGACTTTTGACCCTCCTCAGAAATATTTCAGTTCCAACTGAAGACTGAGCTAATTTCAAGCCAACTTAATGAAACTGTAGGAAGATGAAAGATACTTCAGAAAGACCTCTGTAAAATAAACGGCTGTGAGCTAACAATTAGAATCTTAGCACTTCATCTGCTACAGAAATACAAGAGATAATAGCTCCTTTTTTCAATCTTTTTTTCCTCACAGATGGAAGAATCTTTAAACTTTATGTTCTAAATTACTTTGGAACCTTTATAAAAATAATCACAGATGCTACAAATACCATTTAGAATATAGTATTATTAAACCTATTGGTTCTTGGCTGGAAAATTGCTCAGTCTGCTGTAAAAACCCACATTACTTTCCATAAGAAAGTTACTTTATTGCTACTATTGTGAGCTTTCTGCACAAGAAAATTATTTCTGCTACCTATAGATGAAAGTGAAGCTGGTAGGAAACTGTTCTCCTGTACCATGGAAAACTTGCTTTTTGTGGTCTTTTACTTAACATATGGAAATGAATTGTTTGAACCCTTTCTGCTGTGCATTCAGTTGGGGTCTTGTACTACAGTTCACACAGTGCATGTCTAGACTCTATTGCATGAAACCTTGAAAAGGGAAGATAAAGACAATCTGTATGGTTGAGTGAGACCAGAGATATGAATATTTTGCCCTCTAATTAGAAGACAAAAAATCCTTTTGGTCTCCCAGTTCTGATATATACATATCAATTAGTGATATATTGCAATAATGATATAAGTGATCAAACATATCAGAGAAAAAGCAACACCTAGGTGATGAGAGTATTAACATAGACAGATGTTTATGAAAAAATTCAGACCAACAAGCTACAATGACCATTTCAGAGGCCACTTAACTGTTTCTCTGTGTATATATTGTCAATGCTTAGTATTAACTGTTGTTAACATTGAAGAGTAACTGCTTCCACTAACTCCCTTCAGTTGATGATTTTAACACGGAATGTAACACTTTTTAGATGGAAATGCTGAAAAGAGAGAACACGGTTTAAATTGTTCACCTTTCTAAAAACATGCAGAACGGGAATAGTCAATATATCCAAACCAAAGCTTCATCACATTGATAAAAAAAAAATAATTAGCAGTGCATTATTTTAATCACCAAGTGTAAATAAATAAAGCAGACTACAGCATAGTTTCTTTAACTCAGTGACCATATTTTCTACACTCTTTAGGTGTCCTTGCCTCAGACTTGCCTGGCAGCTTGTGTCAAGATGACAGAACTGCATATACAAGTACACTGAGCCAAGAAAATGCAGTTGAGTTTTACTGCAATACTCCAAAATTTCAGGTCGGTAGAATGGTAGCTTCTGTAAAAGACAATTTAAAAATGCCCTCAAGACAAATCAGGGACAGCTCAGGTTCCTATGTGACAAAATAATTACCTAGTACATCACTTACGATACTACAAACACTTCAGGCTGAAAACAGAAAGAAATGAACAAACAAAAAACAGTTAAAGGAACCCTAATCTTACAGCACTGTGTAGAAAGTGCACATGGGCCATATTATGCCATCTGTTTTGAAAGCAGAACACGACATTAGCAGAGAGGTATTCTTAAAAGCCAGATGGTACAATGTGACCTGTTATTCTTGTTGAGTCTGGAAAAAAAAAAATTGTTTCATTACAGCTTATAAAGCTTACTTATGACCCACAAATCAATGCATATTTAATTTGTTTTTGTCTTTCAGGTAGCTAAATATTTTCCTTAAAGTCATCCTGATTGATGGAAAAAATGAAAAACATGGATCATGCAGCAGTTGCTAATTACCTTTTAGGAAAAAGGTAATGCATATTTTAACATTAATGCAGCAATGGCTGGAGAGAAATGTGATATACCTGTAAAGGACAGTAATGCCACGTGGGTTGGTATCGTGTCTGAGACTCCTCCCTGAAGTCCAGCATAGGGATGCTGTAACATCAATATGCAGTTTCAGATTTTTCTAGGAAAATGTTTCTGGACTTAAATATTTATCATGAGGAATATAAGCCTTATTTGAGAATGTTGGGTTTTTTTTATGGCATGTAAGGCAAAGTTTGCAAAAATAAATTTATTTCATCTACAGCATATGAATAACAGCTGTGGTTTCTGCTTGAACTGAAGGAGTTCTTACACTTGTCCACAATACACATTTTATGCAATGAAATTTTACCTGCTGACATGAGGCATACTCACAAATACTATCTACTTTTTAGTCATAAGGGAATAAGTCATTTAATCCTTCTTCATTCAAAGGGTATTTAGCCAATAGTGTTCTGTTTTCATCTGGAAGTGACCTAGGCTTCCTTCCAAAGAGAAACAATAAACCCGTAATTTATCTGGTGTGCCTAACATAAGACTTCATCTTCCTAAGGAAAAATTATGTTAGTTACACTGAGCATTCCTGCAACCGTAATAATTTATGCTGCTAATTTTTATAATAGATTTCAAAAGTTGTGATTTTGGTCAGCAAGATTCATACTGAGTTCATCCCACAGCAACAACTTTCATTCTGCCTTTGACAGTATGTCTTGAATCTTAAGTTAATGTGTACCTGGCAGGTAAACCAGTTTGGTATGAGTCTTGTAGGAGAACTATCCTTTCATATAATGTCATCAATCTATTCTCTGTCAGTGTTTCCAGTCTCTCAGAAAAACTCTTAGATAGAAAAACCATTACACAGTCTAACAGGAAATTATATAATCCCGATTTTATAGGTAGAGGTGCCTAGATAACTCAGAGCAATGTCCTCAAAGAACACAAAATACTTCTATAGTAAGAGGTTTTTTAAAAACCTTGTTTTAGTGGGCTAGTTCATGGTGTCCTTGCACTTCTACCAGGTTTGGATTTAGTCAGTTCTGTACAAGAGATTTTCCAGTCTGTGGCTGGTGTCCTCCTCTCCTTGTGAAGTCTGTCACTTCTGAGGTTTCCAAACAGTTTCTCAGCTTTCCTAGGCATGTCATCCCCCTGATCTGCAGGGCACTTCAGTCAATCTCCCTTTTCTTCCGTGTCCTTTAAAATTTTTCATTCACAGGTTCAACTGTTCTCCTGAGTAGGAGCAATCTTCCTATTCCTCGAGAAGGTCAGAGACAATTCAATCTTTACTGTTACAGGTATATAACAGGGAAATGGGTTTCAAAAATACAAAACAAACATTGCCTGTCACAGATTCAAGCATGAAATCTTCAGAATCATTTCAAAAGGGCAACTTTCAAATGCGTTTTTCTAGTCTACTGATTTTGAGTGATTTTCTAATTGAACTTATTCTACAGTATTCTCTGCAAGTCTAGGTGAACCTTCCAATTGTGTAACCACAGAGGCCTATCTTTGGTTTTGTACTTTTTTCTTTCTTTTTTTTTTTGCTGCAAGCACGTTCTTCCTAGATGACTCTTATTGTAAGAAAAAATAAATGAGGTCAAATCTGTATGAGTATTCACTGAATTGATGAACAAGAATTTGTGTCAACAAGTAGCAAAATAAATCAGTAATTCTAGACATCAGTTGGACAGACTAACTTCCTTATGCAAAGTTTTTTCTTAATACTTCTCATGTAATCAGTACAATACAGAACATCTGCAGAGACAGCAATGCTGCAGATGTATTTGCATCTGTTTCTCATGCCTCATTCCAGCTTGTGTGCCAAAAGACTTGACAAAAGTGCCCCACTGAACTTAGTCCATATAAAATCCAAGAACATCTTAAGTGTCTATGACACTGTGATGTTTTTTTTCTTGCTCTACTTTAAAGCAATCTGTTTCACATTAAGCAGCTTTTCTAACTCAAAGAACTTCCAAATAGGACATATTGCTCCTCTCATGTTTATAATACTGTAAGTGATAAAAGCTAGTAATTATAGGTGGAGTTTATTTTGTTAAAGGAATAATTTTTTGAATAAGTTTATCTTTCTCATGAGGTTTCAGTAAGCTGATATTCAGATGTAGAATGAACTTTATTGATAGAAGAAGTCAATTCTAGATAGTTAAGAGATTCATTTGACATATGCAAAGATATATTGCATTCAGGGCTTTATCTTGTCCATGTCCCAGATAAGTGCTGAAGGCATTTATAGGATATTTGTTAAACAAGGGTCTTCAAACAACTGGTTTTTGTTTTGTTTTTGAACAGTATCTTTTGCATAAGTTACAGAGGATATATGATACAATCTTGCATAAATGCAGCTCTGATTTTTGAGGCAAAGATTAAAAATACTCCCTCAGTTAAACACAAATAAGGCCCTCATCTGAATTACAACCTACAATCTGAAAACACTTTTCATCTGAAAACGATATATATATGCATCAGGACAGTAGAATCACTGAGGTACATACATATCACTTCAAATCCTATCAGAACTGTGCACCCTTCCACTTAATCTGAATGAGCCTCAAGATCTAAATCCATACAAATAATAGAACTGTAGCTCTTTTTCTTGGTCTAATGTTTGATCCAGCTTTAAATTAATAAGAGAGAAAAATGTGATGATTATGTTAAAGCAACGTTGCTTAATGTCGAATCATAGGTTTTGTGGGCTTTAGGATTTGCCTCCTGGCTTTGTGATTTCTGTAAGAAGAAAGCATCTGAAAGGTAGTATTTTGAACTTTACCACTAAATAAATAAATAAATAAATAAATAAAATTCTGAGCATGGGATTTGGCACAGATCTAGTTTCAAAGAAGCTATCTACCATTTTGGAGAACATTTTTTCTCCTTGACTTCCTTGAAGATAAAACTGTGCCTGGGGAAATATCCAAGGAAGTCTTTTAAAAAAGTCAAAGGTGTTTCTGTAAGATGTTAAGCTTACAATTCATCACAGAGAAAATATGAAGATAAGGATATTTACTGCAATCCAGATAAAAAATGTCTGCTCAAAATTTGTTAGGGAAAAGTCGTAAAAGCAAGACTGTTTCAATTAAATAGTTTTACGTAGTGTTTAATTTTCTAGCATAGTTCTGTTCAGTCAATATCATTTCAACAGGGAAGCATCTTGAAAATCATTTTTCTGTATCCTCTGGTAAACTCTTAACCATTAATACAAAGAGAAAACAGTGACTTTCTACGAAAGTGATCTCCTCTCCATTTTGAACTAGGAATGAAGTCATTAACCTTTTCCCATTAGTATGGCCTATGGCTTCAGTAAGATAAGTTTATCCTTTAATATCTGAATATCTGTCATAGTCCAGAAAAGTATCTCCATACTAAAACAAAATTTTAACCTTCCAAAGAAGTTTTTAGCTCCTCTGTGATCCTTTATACTAGGGACTGTACTGTGCTCAAGACGTAAAGTATGCTGTTCACTAAACTTCAAATTAATACATGAAAAACCATTTGGTAGTTTCTAGTATAAATAGTTAAGCTTGAAGTCACAAAGCAGATAGGAAAGGAGTACTTCTGCTGTTAGTTGAGTATTTTAACCTGCGTACAAACTAAAAACATTGACTTAGGCTTGCTTCTTATCCACATTAAAAAATGTCTTGAAGAGAAAATAGAATATAACTGCAAAATTCATGGATGATTTGAATACTAGTTACTGAATCATGGAATTAGTTAGGTTGAATAGGACTTCTGTGATTCATTTAGTCCATTCTGATGCTTAAAGCATACCCATTTAGAACAAGCTTATCAGGACCAGTTCCAGTTAAACCCTGATCACAACCAAGGACAGACAGCCCACAATCCTTCTCTGACTGTTTACTGCTCATTGTGGTGAAGTTTTCTGAGGTGAAATTTCCTGTATCAGTGGACAAATGAAGAGCTACTGATGCTGTCTATCTTGACTTCAGTAAGGCCTTTGACTCAGTATTCCACAACATTCTCCTCCCCAAATTGGAATGATGCGAATTTGATGGGTAGACTGTTCAGTGGATGAAGAAATGGCTCCAGGATCAAGTCAAGAAAGTGTTGGTAAATGTCTGTGTCTTTATGGAGAACAGTGACAAGTGGTGTCCCCCAGGGCATGGTGTTGGAACCTCTTTAATATCTTCATCGATGACAGTGGGGTCAAGTGCACCCTCAGAATGTTGTGGATGACACCAAGCTGTGGGGTGTGGTCAACACACCAGAGATTTTTTACAATGAGGGTGATGAGGCACTGGAACAGGTTGCCTAGAGATGTAGTTCATCACTAGAGACTTTCAAGTCAAGTCTGGATCAAGTCCTGGGCCTGATGTAGCTGTGTATGTCCATATCCATTACAGGGAAGCTGGACAGGATGACCTTTAAAGGTCCCTTCTACCCATAGCTAACACTATGCCTTCTGCCTCTCCTTTTTCAACTTGTTCTCCAACACTGACAGTGATAAGGACCCTTTAATTGAACTAAAATCACTATGCAGTACAGTCTGACCTCCAACAGAATACCAGATTTGGGGACAGCACACTGGTATCTCTCACCAGTGCCAAGCAGTGTTTCAGGATCATTTAGTTCTGTCTCCTGGTCATTCTTTCATACACAGAAAAAAGTACAGTGCTGTTATTTCTGCATTATGTATAGTTCATTTAAATAAGAAATACAAAATTACTTGGTTAAAAAAGAAGGCAATAACTGGAAATAACAGGAGTGCTTTTCTACTAGCTTTAAACAAAATAAAACAAAAAAAAAAAAAAATCCAGCCAACAAAGCAAATAAAAAAACCCATCTTTACAATTACGACTTTAAAATGCTATTTTTTTCCCTTTTATTCTCTTTCATGACGATCACAGACAACAAGGAGTTTTATTCTCATTTATATTGTAATGAAAATTATGTTTTAAAAAATTAAGTTGAAAAGACAAAATAAAATCCCATTTTGTCCAGAAATCAAAACAAATCTTTTATTAGGTTTTTACAAAACTTTTATTAGGTAATGAATAGATATATTGGTTAGTAGTATTATTGGTAAAAGATAGTGGGAATTCCTTTGTGACCACAACTATGTGCTCCAGTAAAAGTCAGACTAACTTTTCAAAGTTGTATTAGAATTGTATCTAATGATTTGTGCTTACACGTATGACATTTCAGGCTTCCTTAAGCAGAAGTCAGAATTAAAAACAATACCATTGCAAGAACAGGGTCATTAACAGGATGAGAGGTAATGGGTATGTAAGGTGAGTACCTGAATGAATAATACCCTAAAAGGTGATAACCCAAAATGAATAGTACCCAAACAGCAAAATCAAGATAGGTAGTATATTTTTGGACAGATGATCCAGACTGTATAAAGACACCCAATAATATAGGGTGTCAGCTGTCCCTGAAGTTTGAGGCTCACATGGAACACCACACAGGAGGGATCTTCAACAAGAGATCCTTCCCTAGTGATGGTCAGCCTTTAAACGGGGTCTAGGAGAGGTGGAGCCAGACTCCACCCCTTCTGGTCACATAGGTGAATTGCCTTTACCTGTCCTCCTGCAGCTGACTCAGCGCTCACCTCATGTGATCAATCTGTGGTTCAGGCCATGATTCAGCAGTTCCCATACAGAGTACAAACTGAAACACAAGATTTTCCATCTCAACATGAGTAAAAATTTTACTATGAGGAAAACAGAGCACTGGAACAGGCTGCTTTAGAGAGGCTGTGATTTTTCCTTTTTTGGAGACATTCAAAACCACCTGGATGCTTTTCTGGGCAACCTGCCATAGCAGGGGCGTGGACTGTATGATATCTGGAGGCCCTTCTAACAGCTGAATCAATTTTGAAACTCTCTGATTTGTGTGATATGTAGATGTCAAAACAGCAGTGTTTGGATTAACAGATGCAGGAGCATCAGGACTGTCAGCAGGAGCAGACTGTTTTGTGTTGTAGATGAGATAATAATTCACAGATAATCGTTTAATTGATGGATTCAGCTATTTCTTTCTGTTCATACAATAATCTCTGCAGTTTGTATTCCAGAGTCCTTCTTGCCACTTCTCTTTATACAAGGATGGAAGTGCTCTGGTGACAGGCTGCAAGGATTTGGACTACTTGGTGAGAAGTAGATGGGAAGAATCAAGGTCATGCTGATCTTTTAAAATCTATATTTTCCTGGGCTTCATAGACCTTCTCCAATTCAAACGTAGAAATGTGTTTATTGTCCTGCTAGAAAGCTGCAGTTTTGCCATAGTAAGTAGTAGATTGTGTTTCAAAAGGGCTCCAGGTTTCAAGAGAACTTCATCAAGTTCATCAAGTTCATCAAGTACATTCCATGTGAGAGAAACTATTTCCACATGTGGTCCCTATACTTGTCTTCTACCAAAATATGCAATAGCAACATAACAGAATAAAGAGATCCCTGAAAACATGGCCTCTAAAAGTTTTACAGGCAGGAAAGCAAGAAAACAAACTGATCTTGCGCTGTCAGTTTCCCTAAAACTTTTAACTCCCTCCCACTTCCCCTATTAAGGGATTGAGCTCTCCTTTGGCAGCATGGACCTCTGCTGATTGATGAGGAAGATGATCACAATGGTACAGAACAAATGGTAAGAGACTGCATAAGCGAAAATTGTTTATTCTCTGAGGGCAAAATTGCAAAATAGATGAAGTGATTTAAACAGCAAGCAGAGAAATGAAAAGTAAAATTAATTTCTCCATTATTTCAATGCATTCACAGAGAATAACAACATTAAGAGACTGTATTGTGTGCTTTTATGAAGGAAATGAATAAGACTTTCTCAGATCTTGATTTAAATTACAGTAAAATATAGATGAGGCATCTTTCATTAACAGATAGAATACTTCATGAATAGAAAATCCTCAAGATTTTTTCTTCCTACAAAACCAAGTACAATTCTATCACTTATGAAAGATTAACACTTAACAAATAGCTACATTCTTTCAAAATTTCTGTAAGGCAGCCTTATCAGCAAAACTGATATGGAGGACAGGGCTTTTGTGGTTTTGTTTGAAGGTGGAGATTGTGATAGGTACGCTAATATAAATGACATCTATTGTATCAGTGACTCAGTGATTAAAACCCGTGATTCAGTTCAAAGATTGGTTTTACTGTTCAACACTGATATAGGCAGCAAAATTTATCTATTCTTTCCATTTCAAATTCAAAGGAGAAAGAGTTGCCTTGATAGAGATGAAGATCTATATAACAAAATTCTTGAAAATACCAAGGTCTATAAATTCAAGCACTAGAGTAGACAGTTGAGAAATTACAATAAAACTGACAATCTAGAGAATCGTATCTCTTACCATGAAAAAAGTTGCTTTTTTTTTTAACAATAAAAAAGAGTAATGCAAAAAATATTTCAACTAAATCCAGTGATGATCACTCCCACTGAAGTCTACTTTTTGAATTTACTTTAGCAACAATAAAAAATCGAGTATTCAAGCATTAGTTTCATAAATGTCTAGGAAGTCTAAATTAGACTAACCTCTGACAGTCATATGAGGAGTGACACTCAAATGTTGTGCCAGTTTCCTGCATTTTCAGAGACAAGATAGGAAAGGAACTTCAACATCAGCCTTGGTTTTGTAGGTCTGGATATAACTGTCATCTTGCTACAAAGAGCCCATCTCATCGTCTTAAATTAGGCTTTATTCTGTGTTTATATAGAACCCAGAATATTTCTAGTCTTTTTTGTTGTTGTTGTTGTTGTTGCAAAACCCATTTTGCAAAGGAGATTTTTCTAATTTTCCAGGGATTAATCAACTCCTACTTAAACTATGTGACTTTGGCATGTGGCAGACTTCTGTACAGATTCTTAATATTTTCACTTGAGAAATTCAAACAGTTTTGGCAGACTGAGTCAAACTAGGAGAAGTAGATTTAATCACTTCTACACTGCCAGCTGCCTGATATTGCTATAGCAGGAATACCCCATACCAGAAACGCAGAGGATAGCATAACCCAGTGTCAGTGGTTTGTGGGCCGGTTTGACCTGGTACCGTGAGGATTGAGGCAGGAGACCCCTGGGCCCACCCTCTGGGGAAGAGGAAGGGGGAAAGGGAAAAAGGGAAGGGAGATGGGCCTAGGAACAAAACAGCGGCAACGATCTGAGGAGGAAGGCTATTTTACTAAATAAGATATCAGAAAGCAAAATAATGTAATACAATATAATTGGAATTGAGGCTAATGGATCAAATAAAATGAGCAAGACAGTGTCTTATAAACTGAAGGCCTTATACTAATGCTGAAAGCGGATGGCTGCCACAAACACCCACTGCTGAGCTCGATCCCGAAGGGAAGAGAGTCCTGTAACCGCACACAGTTTTTATCTTTCCCTCTGAGCGGAAGCATGTAAAAATACAAAACATCGCACAGTCCTCTGGGGAATGTAGTTCTTCTTCTCTTCTGAGACAGGCATATCCGTAACTATCAATGATCCACTGAGCTAGAGCATTAACTGTTTAACTCCCAGTACACCACATGATGTTATGATGTGGAATATCAATAATATAACAAAAAACATAAAACCATGACACCCAGCAATATCAGATGAGAACCGTGCTTCCTCTGTGTATAACAAAAAGGAGGCACATTCACCTGATTCATTAAATGCTCTTAATACAAATTTAAGCTAGACTGAGCTCAAAGGAGTATGTTCTATCATAGAAGAACTGCAGTGCACAGCAACCTCAGACAGTATTGTGTGTCTGAAGTCACATTTACCACTAGATGTAGGGACTTAATTGAAAAGTGAGAAATGTATATCAAGAACCAAGCTTCCTAGAAGGATATAACTACTTTGTTCTGTTTTCCTTTTGAAATTTAAGAGTAATATCTGTCTGCACTTGTGACATGTTCCTAATGTTCCTTTTACCACCAAAAAAAAAAAAAAGAAAAAAGAAAAAAGTGGACAGAAGGTAAAAACTATGCCTTCCATCTATCTCTCTCCATCTCTTTTTTTTTTTTTTTTTTTTTTTTTTTTGAGTCTTAGTACAGTGTTAAAACAGTTCCAAGCACCAGGATACTAATCACAACCTGCCTTTCTTGGAACCATGGTCTTGCTCTCTAGATCAGAAAAATTTGAAAATAGCACTGTGAGTCTGCTGAAAAATCAACTGGAGCTAATGGATAGGTTGGTAGTTCTCTGCTTCCCACCTCTTTATAGCACTTGAATCTCAAATGCACGCCTAGTCAGTATTCACTGACTTGAATACTACAGGAGTCACGCTCCAATATAAAGGAGGGAGACAAGGTTCTTAGATTATGTGTATACCCAGCGTGAGATTAAGAAGTGAAGGTTCAAATGTTGGTCCGACCAGATGGGGGATGGGGAAGGGGAAGGCAGGCACTGTTGAGGGTGTTGGGGAAGGGAGGGCAAGCGATAGGAAAGAAAGGAAAGAAGCAAAGGGCTAGTACAACGCAGGGAAAGTCACCAGCCAGGATCCTAGGGGCGGTCCGGTTCCAAGTGGCTCCGACGGTCCGAGGCAGAAGAGCACGGGTGGCAGAAGTGGGGAGAACAGCAGCAGCAATGGGCAGCATTAAGCAGCAAGCAGTTGTCCTGGAGAAGCTGCGAGGGGTCAGCACCGGGGCAGCTCCAGAGAAGCAGCGAGGGGTCAACCCCGAGAGGGGCAGCAGCGAACAGTGATCAGCTCGTGAGGTCTCTCCTAAGAGAAAGCCTCTCCAGGAAGCAGCAGTGATCAGCTCGGGAACTCTCTCCAAAGAGAAAAACCCCAACTTCGTGGCTGCAGGATCCCTCTATCTTCCAGATTTCTCCTGTCTACGTGACAAACCCCTCCTGCTTGGGCGACAAACCACTTCTGCTTGGGGGTCCGAGATGTTTATCTCCCCCTGGAGATGAGTTACACAAAAGAGTGTTCTCAGGTCATTGAGCTGCAGCTTATCTCTCTTTCGTTGCCCCAGGAAATGCCCATCTGCTTGACCCTCAGACAAAGGATTTCACAACCCTTGCCCAGGACTTGCTTGGACATGTTCAGACATGTTCATCAGCAAACTTTGAGGCAAAGGTATAAAATAATAGTCTCTTACAACAGGTCATTGCTGAATGAGAAGATAGAGCTCCTCAAAGTTGTATTGCTTCAAGAAAATCAAAATATTTTAAATTCTGCATGCCTGGTAGGCAATAAAGCTTCCTGTTTTCTTCAATTCCTTACCAAGTTTTCCACTAGTTACATATTTGGCATCTATGTCCTAAGAAGCAATAACTAACTGTACTAAGATTTTCCCTTTGAACTTGTCATTGACTTTAGAGGGAAAGCACTAAATAGTAAAATAATTTGAAGTTATTTTGGGAGTATAAAATGAAAATAATTGTTTATTTCTTCACTCAGTTAAACTGATTGCATGCAAGTTAAGATTATAAAGAAAGTACACATAACAAAAACAAGTTAATTGGGATGTTCGCACTTCAGTTCTCTCAGTGTTCCAGAGAGCTCTTTTCAATTTAGAAGAAATAATACTAGTTACATTAAACACTGAAGGAAATGGTCTAGAAACAAGAGGAAAAGAATATGAAAATCATCAAAAAATGAGGAGTAGCTTGATACTAATTATGCCATCCTTTATCAGAGGATATGTTCAAAAATATGTGCATATACAGATTTATAGAGAATAAAGAATCATTATCAACGCCATGTTTATCAAGATTACAACTTACTCAGTGTTGATTTGAGTCATACGCTACTGGAAGAACAACAGTACAACTAAAAATTATATATGAGACAAAAATTAGAATTGACATATTTTTTTTTCTCTCTCTTAAATTCCATTACATCCTTAGAAGTTCATGAAGAATTCTTTATATTTGCCTATAATATTTTCCGAAATGTTTCTTATCAGAACAACTTCTTAATGTCTTGCCAGTAATAAGCCAATGTAAGCTTTTACAAACTTAATGAATACTTCAGTGATTCTGATTGCAAATCACTTTTGTAAATCAGAAATATTAACATCTTATTAAGTACAGGCTTATAAAGGTTCTTTGCTACTAAATGCTTAACAGTTTGTTGTTTTAATTTCTCTTAGGCAACATATGTGAGCTATTTTTCTACTGTAGTACAGCTGATACTGTCTCTGTAGAGGAAAAGGCCCTTTCTTCTTCTGGAGAGGAGCTCTGTAGAGAGGGACCTGGGTATCCTGGTGGATGACAGGTTGACCATGAGCCAGCAGCGTGCCCTCATGGCCAAGAGGGCCAATGGCATTCTGGGATGCATTAAAAAGAGCATGGCCAGAAGGTCAAGGGAGGTGATCCTCCCCCTCTACTCTGCCCTGTGAGGCCTCATCTGGAGTACTGTGTCAAGTTCTGGGCTCCCCAGTTTAAAAAGACAGGGATCTCTTGGAAAGAGTCCAGCGGAGAGCCACTAAGATGGTGAAGGGCCTGAACAGGCTGCCCAGGGGGGTTGTTGAGTCTCCTTCTCTGGAGATATTCATGACCCACCTGGACACCTACCTGTGTGACCTGGTGTAGGGAACCTGCTTTGGCAGGGGGGTTGAACTCGATGATCTCTTGAGGTCCCTTCCAACCCCTATGATTCTGTGATTCTGTGATTCAAAACCTAAGCATGACATTATTTTGTATTCCATGGAGCAAGAGACAGATAATATTCATGAGATCATTAGGGTGTGAATTAATACCTCACTGACATAAACAGTTTTGATTTGGCCATTACTTGCTGGCCTTCTTTTTCCCTTTTGTATTCCATTGTTCAGATTACATAAACTAAGCACCTTGCATCAACATTTTCTTTTGGATATTACTCTTCCTTATACTTCACTGTTAGTAGAACTGGAAGCAGAATCAAGTTGACAGAGAATGTATGTGAACACAAATTATTGCTTGAATCCTGTAATGTTTCCAGTGTAAGAAAGAGATGATGGTTGTGGAAACGCTCAGGGGTTTGTTAATTGCATAAACCCTTCAACTCATATTCACAAAATATTATAAAATAAAGGTTGACGTAGATAAAAGCAATAAGTCGGGAAATATATATTTCATAGACAGTCAAGCAAATCACAGAATCACAGAATGGTTTAGGTCCAAACCACTTGTTCAAGCAGAGACACCTAGTGCAGGTTGCCAAGGACCATGTCCAGATGGCTTTTGAATAACTCAAGGAAGGAGACTCCAGAACACTGGGCAACATGTGCCAACACTTGATTATCCTCACAGTATGGAGGTGTTTCCTAATATTTTGTGTTACATTTTGTGCCCATTTCCTCTTGTTCTGGCAAGGTGCATCTGTGTAAAGAGTCTGGCTATGTTTTCTTTGCAGCCTCCCCTCACTGATTCCCCATTGAGATTTCTTCAGTTTGAGCAGTCTCACCTCTCTCAATGTTTCCTAAAAGCAGAGGTGCTCAGCTGCTTTCACTCTTTGTGTCCCTTTGTTGGACTCTCTCCAGTAGTTCCATGTCACTCTCATACTGGAGAGCTCAGAACTGAACAGAGTACTCCAGGTGAGCTTCACAAACGCTGAGTAGAAGGGAAGGATAGAATCATAAAAAAATTGGGTTGGAAAGGATCATAAAGATCTTCTAGTTCTAATACCTCTGCCATAATCAATGTTGCAGTTCACTAGATCACGCTGCCCTGAATTCCATGCAATCTAGTTTTCACTGTCTCCACCTCTCTGCGCAACCATTGCCTTACCACCCTTTGATTAAAGAATTTTCTCTTGACATCTAACCTAAATCTCCTTTTATTTTTCATTTTAAAACCATTACCCTTGTCCTATCACTATCAGATCATGCAAAAAGCAGGTCTCTATCTCATTTTTGAGCTCTTTTTAAACACTGAAATGAGACAATAGAATCTCCCAACAGCCTTCTCTTCTCCAGACTGAAAAGGCTCAACTTCTTTCCTCATAGTATTGTTGCTTCAGCCCTTTGATGACCTTCACTGCGTCTTCTGGACCCAATAATTCCATATCTTTTTTTGTGCTAGGGGGCCCAAATCTGGATGATATACTCCACACAGGATCTCACAAGAGCAGACCTCTCTTGACTTATTGGCCATATTTTTCCTAATGTATCCAAGACTAATATTAGTCTTTTTAGTGGTAAGGATGCTTTGCTGGCTGATGTTCAACATGGTGGCCAGCTTGATATCTAGCTGAGTGTCTCTCACCGAGTACTAACGCCTGTCTGATTATTCCTTGGTAGGTGCAATTCTTGGCATTGCTGGACTCTATGAGGTTCCTGTCAGTCTATTTCTCTAACCTTTCAAGGTTCCTCTGGATGATTTTCAGGCACATTGGCCTCTTGTCTTAATTGTGTGTCATCTGCAAACTCATTGAAGTACTCTGCACCAGTGCCCAGACCAATAATGAAGATACTAAGCAGGACTAGAGTGAGTACTGATACTTATGGTATATTTGCCTATGGTTTCTGAGTAGGCTTTGTGTTACTGATCACAGAATCACAGGGACTAGAGAAGGGACCTCTGGAGATGTCTAATCCAACCCTCTTGTTAAAGAAGGTTCTTCAAGGCAGGTTGCATGGGAAAGTATCTAGGTGGATTTTGAGTACCTCAAGAGTAAGAAACTCCATAGCCATTCTGGGAGCTTGTTTTGGTGCTCTGTAAGCCTCAAAGAAATTTTATTTCCCTAGTGTTTATATGGAATTTACTGTGTTCCGGTTAGTGTCTACTACCCTCTTTCCTTCTGTAAGGCAGCACAGAAAAGAGCCTGGCCCCACTCATTTGACATCCACTCCCTAGATATTTCTAAGTGTCAATATGATTCCCTCTCATTCTTCTCCAAGCTTTCTTGTCCCGTCTCTCAGCTTTTCTTTATAAGGGAGATACATCTGGACCCTGATAATCTTTGTGACCCTACGCTGGGCTCTTCCTGGCAGTTCTCTGATTTTCATGTACTGTGGAGCCCAGAAATAGATGCAGTGCTCCAGGGATGGCCTCACCAGGACAGAGAAGAGGGGGAGATCATCTCCTTCAGCCTCAGGCCACACTCTTTTAATGCTCCTTGGGATACCTTTGGCCTTTTTGATTACAAGGGCACACTGCTGTCTTACAGTCAAGCTGTTATCCATCAGGGTGCCCAGGAACTTTTCTGTGAAACTCTTTTCCAGCACGTTGGTCCCTCACCTGTACTGTTGTGTGCAGTACAGGTTTCTTCCCAAGTGTAGAACTCTACATTTGCTCCTGTTGAACCTCACTCTCTCCTCATCTATCAAGCTAGTGATTTCATTATAGAACTTTTCCAAGTTGGTCAATAATTACTTTCCTTAGATGAATTCATGTTGACTACTGCTGTTGCTTTTCCTGCTTTTCTCTATATTCATAATAAGCTGCTCCATCACTTTGCCTGAGTTCAAGGTACTGCTGAGTTCTATGGGTCCTCCGTCTTGCCCTTCTTGAAGATATGAGTGATATTTGCTCTCCTTCAGACTGCAGACATGGCCTTGTCTGAGCTGAAATGATGAACTAACAGTGAACATCTTCTAGTTCCCTGAGCACTTGTGGGTACATCCCACTGTGGTGTATGGAATTATACATGTCCAATTTGCTTAGGTACTTTCTGATCTGAACCTCTTCCACCAAGGGCACAATGGATCGATTTTCCTGACAGCAGAAAATACTGAAGACATATTCACTCTGAAGCAGTGGAAAATACTGGAGCAGATCACACATTTATTTTTGTACATGGCTAAACATGCAAAAGAATGTGTACTCTGTCACCACCATATTGAGAACCATGGTGGTGTGGCACATTTGTATCATTTTATTTCTTGCTGTGGAAGATTCTCTTGCAAGGTTCCAACACACCTCACTGGCAGCTGCAAATATGGAGTATTTGTTTCTGTGGAAATTACAACAGCTCCAAAAAGCAAAATAACACTATTTGATAGAGCAAATGTGATGTAGTTTTCAGAGCTGTTGGTTTGTGCAGGATCTGGGAAATCCAGAAGGATCACCCTTTTCCAACCTCCAAAGACAGTGCACATCACTTTACCCACTGACAGCTGCCTCTTGGACATTTTCTTTGATGAGAAATTCAAATTTCACCACTACATGCACTGCTCTTTTGACTGTGGCTCATAGTGGTGACACCAGATACCTTCACCAGTAATGATGCAATCCAGAATACAGTCACTTTTAGCCTCATTTTGGTTCAGTACAACAGTCTTGAATACAGCATTCTTTCTGTTCCCGTGTGAGCATTTGTGGGATCCACTTGGTGAAAACTTTGTGATATTCCAGCATTACCACCATTGTTTCCAATGCACTGAAGCCAGTATTCAGCTGATCAAGATGCTCTTAATTTCATGGTTCAACAGCTGTGAATGGCCATCCATAACATGGCTTGTCTTTCATGTCACTGTTGATGCTGCTGAAGTGCACTGCCCATCACTTCACTGTGTTCACATCCACTGTTTGGTGTCTATAAAAGTTCAGCAAATATCAGTGAATGTTAATGGGTGCAATTTTCTTTTTTTTTTTTTTCAATTCAGTGACACTTCCTTGCCTCATATGCACTTCCTTGTCAGAGGCCTTTCTGTCAGACTGCCCCCTGCTGCCGTCAGTCATATAGCTACATTTTGGGCCCACATAATAAAATAAGAGGCATTACTTTCAGAGCATCCCTTGTAGAATTCCAGCCTGTGTTCTGTGTTTTAGAGTCTGCAACTGGTATTACATTTTGGAGAACTACATCTGACACATTTAAACTCAGAGGATCTCGAACTTTATTTTTCTTGACAGCAAAAGTAATTGCTATGATGTACAATAAAACTGATAGAGAAGTTCAGATCTGTTTGCTTAACCCATTTTATAGCACAGTCTTTCCCACAGATGAATGTTTTGACAGGTAAACACAAAAAAAGAGGACCTGATTTTTCTGGGATAAATATATGTGAAGGGATCTTATTTCAGTTAAACTCATGTAAATTTGCCTCAACTGCAGTAAAGTCAGACCATTTACTTTGGAATTAGAATGTAGCCTCTTATGTAAGAAGATGAATAGTTCAGAGATGCTAACAAAGTAATCTTTGTTTCCAACTTTGCATATTTTCCAAGAAATTTACATTTCCCCTTTCAAGTTGAAAAATCTGTAAAATAAATGTGCATTCCTTCTTAACGTGTTTGATAACACTCTCATATTTTAAGCAAATTTTTCAAAATGAACTATCAAAGCAGCTTTTTCTTCTAGGTCAAAAATATCTGTTCTTCTCCACAGATTATCTATCTATATCACAGTTACCACTGGTCAGTCTAGCTTTACTTATTACTGAAGAATGAGAAACATAAACCATGTATTTTTGCAGAAAGAGAGAAAAATGCATCACAAAACATAGTCAAAACACATCAATTTGTGTCTATTTTTCAAAGACATTTGCATTGTCATTAAGATGTTCATTCTCACTCATGTTTTTCTGGCTATAAGAGGCAAGAAATTGCCAAGAAGGTAGATGTCACACAAGACCAATTGTAGTATCTGTTTCCTGAATCTTTTCCTCTTTGTGCCTTGTTCTACCTTGCCTTGTTTATTCTCTTTCCTCTTTTTATTGGGGTTATTTTTGTTTGTTTTTCTTGTGCTTTGCCACTAATTATATATTTTTTCTTGATGGCAAGCTGATACAATAATTATTCTGAGATGTTGTCATAATTTCTTAAATGATTATTAAAAAAAACTCGTACCTGAGGAGGAGCATCTAGCAACTCTAAGTGCAGAAACAATCTGCAAACAAAAATGATATAATATGACATCAAGATTTTCTTATGTTTAACACATTACAAATTTAAGATAAAAGAGGAAAAAAAATAAAAGAGAAAATGACATTTTTAAGTGCTGATACAACTTTTTAAATATTATTTTTAGCAGTACTATCACTAATGCAATCTATTTTTATGACAGAACTAAAAAAAAAAAAAATTAGCCACAAAAACCGAATAAATCCATATATCCGCTAAGTTCTGTCCTGACTAATAATTAAAAGATTATGTCATCATACTTTGCTGCTAGTAATTACTATGCTCAGCAGAGTGTTGAAAAGCTTCTCAAATGAAAATTTAATGGTGAATGAACCTGTAAAGAAGGTTTAATTTTTGTAACCATACAAGCTTCATCTCAGCTACTTGAGGTAACCAGTCTGGAAGGGGAGAAAGCTTCCCTTTGTCAAGACTTTCACTAAAATAATCTTGGGTGTAGCAAAGATTTCTCTTCTTCATTCGATACCAGACACAAAGTATGACTTACAAATACTTCTTTTTTTAACTATCACTTACCTCTCAGCTTCTTTTCCTGCCAGGGACTGCTGCCTTTGTTGAGTAGAAGTACAAGGAACAGTAGAAGCCTATGAGGTGAGAAGAAAAATCTATTTGTATGCTTTCACAACAGAATTGCTTTGAAAAGATGAAGCAAATATATGTAGAAAGTACCATAGGAAATGTCACCTGCAATGTTATGGTTGAATTCTATGTTTAGTGACAATGAAGAAGACTTATTAAAGTACTTTAATTATACTTCCATCTTTACTTCCATTTTCTGATAAATGAGAACTGCCGACCTACCAACACTTCACAATCAGTCCTGCTAATGAGCAGTTTCAGGTCAACTGTTGACCCCTAAAAAACAAAGGAAAAACCAATGATTCTATCTACATTTTTTTTTTTAAGTGGAATCATAAATTTCAACAGGAAAACTGATTTGGAATGTAATTTTGAACACTTTAATGAAAGTTCATTTCCCCTTTCTATCCACAGATATGTTTTGTCTGGGTGAATATAACAAATATGATGGCTGAGCACAATACCTCAGTTCCTGAAATTATTACGTAATTATAAATACTTGCAGGATCATTTTAAAATTTTAATAAATGATAAGGAAAAAAAGAAGGGACAGTTTTGGTTTTTTTTTTCAAAAGTGAACCTCCATCCAACTGAAGTAAGGAGTTTTCAACAAATCTAAATTATTTCACTAATTGGCATATTAGCTGGAATCAAGGAGTGCAAACGCCAGTAAAATCATATTTATAATTTGTGTGTTTAATTTTTATGAGGGAAAGAGTTAATTTCTTTAGCTGGTGCAGTTATTTCCAAGGCAGATACGTGTCAGAAGCTTCAGAAAAATTCCAGAGATGTTGCATGTTGTAGTGATTGTAGAGCATCCCAAAAATATTCTGACGATCAGATCGCATGAAGGACAACCCTCATTTCTGGAAAAAATTAAAAGATTATATATTGAGCAGTTCTACTCACAAATGGAACGGACAGCAGCAATTGTCAAACAGGCCAAACATAACTTGACAAACAGAGCTAAGAGGCTTTTTTTTGCCAAGGTCCAACACCCATATTATGACAGAACTAGTTACAGAGCTTGCACGTCTTGCTTCTTTCCCAAAACCAGGCTTGAGTTACTCTGCATGAAAAAGGAATAGCTGATAATGAAAATAGGAAATTCCTAAATTCTTGCATTTTCTTTGTCATTATATCAAGCTTATATTAAAAGCAGAACCAGTATGTCTGAATCTTTATTGAAAATGCTACAGCTTAATAAAGCGAGTTCCTTTTTTAGCTGAATTCCTGTTATCGCACTTGGAAGTCTGGATGTGCAATGACAATGCCATTATTGTTATCACCGTTCTTGGTCTTCTGAAAGACATTACAGATAAAGTGCAAAATTTCTCTGACAAATTCTAAAACCATGCTTAAGTCATCTAACTTCAGATCTCAGTTAGAAAAAAAAAAATAAAGACTTCTTCGACTTCTGTTTAATCTTATTATTTTTTTCTTTTTCCTGAAACAATCTTCTTAATACTTTTCAGGAATATTGGAATTTTCCTGGCTGGATTTTTCTCTAAACTGCATTGTTCCTCTGTAAACAGTCCTTGTGATTTCTTCTTTGTTACTGTTATCTTCTGAAATAAAAATACAGCACCAAATTCTTTGCCCTACTGCACAACTTTTCCCTTCGCTCTGGACTAACTTACCCCAGTTCTGTGATTCTTAAATAATCCAAGGGTAGCCACTTGATCCTAGTTTATTTCAAATGGTACTTATTCATGCCTTCTGTCTTGTTTCTCAGTCTGTCCTTGATCCCTTGCCAAGGTCCCCTCTGTGTATTACTCTCCTCCTTCAGCTCTTCAGCCACTTCATTCTCTTTTCCTTCTGTTCACATTCATTCTTGGCTGCACATCACAGTTTACTTAAGGTTGTGATTTACTGTTTCCTGTCATCAAATCCCTAACTTCCATCATAATAATGCAGTGGTGTTCAAATAAAACAAAAGTGTATTAAAAAGTTGTCAATCACAGTTTTCAATGTAGCAAAGAAAATAAGTTTTCTTCTCAAGAGTGGTCTTGAAAAATGATCTTTGTAAGCAATAGTTTTTTTCTTTCAGGCTTCTGGAAGAAATGTGCTTGTTTCATGCTCAGAAGAACATGGGCACGAATAAGATATTTTTATATATACCATACAACTATAGCCTTATTTCTATTTAAGAAAATCAGACTACTGAAAAATAGGGCATTTCAAAATAGTCATTAGAAGAAGAGTAATGGATTTGCTTTAATCTTTGCAGTCTTTTTGTTTCCTGCAAAATATTCAATGAAAAGCTCTTTGGTCTTCAAAACTATTCCAAGAAAAGGCCAGCATAATGCAAGTCTTATTCAGATGTGTTACTGCAAATGCTTGAAACTAATTCTACAAAGTTATAATAATTGTTTGATTTCCACCACACTTGATACAAATTTGAGTTCTCCTGTAAGAAGAAAAATAATGCCCTCTAATTTGTGATCTAAAAGAGGCAAGTGGTCTGTGAACTTCAAATACGGAACTGAGGATTACTGTACTTTCACAGATACTGTAACCTGGACTACTGATTTGGGGAGATATTGTACATATCACATTATACATGACATACCGTGTATAGCAAAAATACCTTCCTTCTCCATGATTCTTGGTCTTTCTTGAGGATTCTCTCTGCCCTAAATCCCCTGTGTCTGACCTCAAGTGATGTCTGGATCCAGTTTTGAATGTGGTTGTTTAATAATTCAAATCCTGGTATTTTTAAGACCATGAGCTGTATTTATGAAAATGTAGAAACAAATATTTATGACCAAACAATAACATTTGTGAAAGACAAGGTAAATCAACAGAAGATAAATGCTCAGAAGTAAAATTTGTGAGAATCGTGTGTATTGACTTTTGTTCCATCTTTTCCTGGTATTTGGTCTGGAAAACTAAACTCAAGTTTTTGCAGTTGTAATATTGAAATAACTCTTTTTCTTAATGAAGTACCTGTAGCTTTTTTGCTATAGCCTGTAAAGAAAATGCTGGATTTTGGCCTTGTTCCCTAGGACTAAGTGAAAATTAGGTACCTTTAGTGATCTTTTGACATAGATGAGGTATAGGTTTTTGCTTTGCATTTACAGGAACATTTTCTACTGCCATGGAGTCAAAGTCCAATAAACAATTGTTATGAAAAGCTGAGGTGAAGACCTTTCTTTTCTTGATCTTCCCACTCTCCTGCAAATAGATCTGGGGGCTGTACCACATTATAGCCTACTCTCGGATGGTTTTCTATAAAGAAGAAATTATTCAGAAGCAAATTAACCCAGTTGCACCGATCTCTTAATTTTTATTTTCTATAGCTTTCCTCATATAGAAATGGTGATAATTATGTTTTGTATTTTTTAAAATAAAAATGTAGTGCATTTTACACTTCAGAAGTGCAAAGGACACTTGGTGTGTTCAAAAAGGAGCGGTAAGGAAGTTTAATCATCTAATTCCAAGAATGTAAGCCTTGAATTAACTGAATCCTGTCAATGCTTGACATTGCCCACTGTCCAGTTCTAATCTTTGCGTTCTTTGAGAGTTAGGGTTGTTTTAATAAAGACAGTGTTAATACACTCAGTGTGAAGGACAGAAACGGTTTTTGCTTTTGTTGTGTCAAAGCTTGCTTCATGAGGCCTTTCTGGTTATAAAACTCTAATTGACAACTGCAAATCATCTAGATGGCTGTCACGTCACCACAATGTCTCTGTTTATTGTTGTAAAGATAAGCAGAAATAGGGGCAACTAGTCTTTTTTGGGGGTACACCGTGAAGGATATTTGTACAGGTGCTACTCCCTGTTGATTTATCTGTTGGTCCAGATGTGTTACATAGAGAACAAAACTTAGAAATAGGGGTGGGAATAAATCAAAAAGCAGGACAGACATCTTGTCCCAGCAAGATAACCAAACAGCTCTCCCCCTTCAAGGTTTGAAAATTTACAGCAAAATTGACCCTTAGGTTTAATCCCATCTATAACCAGAGTTTGAAATGTGATGATTATGCATGTGCTATACCTTTAAGTATGTATTCATTTCTCTCTTTGGTGTGCATGTTTGGTGGAGCGATCCCCCATGTACTCAACGCTGTAACGGGGGGTAATAGCTGCTTGATGTAACTCATTGGTGTGTCGAGTTGCTCAGTTGGTTTTCTCGTCACCACTAAACCAAAGACTTTGAAGAAGAGACTTCCCTGAGGGAAAAACCTTTTCAGAAGAACCCTTCGTGCAGTGCCTGCTTGCTGCTAAAATTCCCGGCTTTCTCCCATCCCCCCACGGTGACCAGACAAGTTCCTGAGACCAACGGACCACGGACCTCACTGGATCCACGGTGGTGATGCTCTCTCTCTCTCTCTCTCTCTCTCTTGCTTTCTGCCAAGTCTCCTTGCTTTTTCATCTCTTTTCTATTGCCTACCTTCCCTTCCCCATATCCCTAAGCAACTAGTAATTGTAATAAACTAGTTGGGCTAACATTTGACCCATTGTGTCTTAATCTCTCCATCGGGTATATACATACATATAAAGAACCTCGTCTCCCTCCTTTATATTGGAGCGTGACACTCAGTAACAGGAATGAGTTCATAAGACAATCAGGAACAAAGCAAAAGGAAACAAAAGCATTCCACTAAAACCTACATTTTCAAAGTAAAACCTAACTTTGTGCAAATTCTGTTTCCATAAGTATTTCAGAGATCTTCACAGATGCAGCATTTATCCACAAGATCTTTCTGACAGCTCTTGATGAATTAAATTATTGTTATCAACCTACATAGGTATCCAAAGGCAGGATCACTACCTGAAAATCATGTGAGAACTCATATTCATGAGTAAAATATAATAAAATTAAAACTGTTAATTTGGTATAACAAAATATTCCAGAAAATTTATCATAATTTTCACTATGCTGTTATATACGCATTGGCTCATATCTATGCTGTCTTTTGCCAAGCTGCCATCAAAAACAGTCCTTCTGTATGCAAACGTAAATATGAATAAGCTGCAGATAAAATAAAATTAGCTCTGACATCTTTCCTTTATATCTCTTTACTTTTCACTGAAAATAGTAATTCATACCATTTTGTTCTTATTTCATTATTTCAAGCTATTAAATTAATAGACATGTATAAATAAATTTAATCAAAATTAAATAATCTAAAACAAGATTATGCTGGCAAAGTCACCACTCAATTCTATAAAAATATATTGCACCAGCCCTGGTGCAGATGTATTTATATATTTATAAGTATTTGTGTTTTGGTGTTCATTTTTGTTTGTCAATATTCTGGTGTATAACACAATAGAAATAGGTAAATGTCAGCACTGAAGCATAAAAGAACCCTGAGTTTTTTAGGAATATCTGTTTCTATATGTAAAATTTCAGATTATTCAGACCATAACATTCTTTTTATTCTTGGATTGTCTATCTCATAATATAATTAAGCCGGTTTGAAAAGGTATAGAAAAAGGACCTGGGGGTGTTGGTTGATGCTCAGCTCAACATGAGCCGGCAGTGTGCCCAGGTGGCCAAGAAGGCCAATAGCATCCTGGCCTGTATTAGGAATAGTGTGGCCAGCAGGAGCAGGGAGGTGATCATCCCCCTGTACTCAGCTCTGGTGCGGCTGCACATTGAGTACTGTGTTCAGTTTTGGGCCCCTCACTACAAGAAAGACATCGAGGCCCTGGAGCGTGTTCAGAGAAGGGCAACAAAACTGGTGAGGGGTCTGGAGCACAAGTCTTACGAGGAGCAGCTGAGGGAGCTGGGATTGTTTAGTCTGGAGAAAAGGAGGCTCAGAGGAGACCTCATTGCACTCTACCACTTCCTGAAGGGAGGCTGTGGTGAGGAGGGGGTCGGCCTCTTTTCCCAGATAACTAATGACAGGACGAGAGGGAATGGCCACAAGTTGTGCCGGGGAAGATTTAGATTAGACTTGAGGAAAAAATTTTTCTCTGGGAGAGTGGTCCGGCACTGGAATGGCCTGCCTAGGGAGGGGGTTGAGGCACCGTCCCTAGCGCTGTTCAAGAAGCGTTTAGATGAGGTGCTGAGGGATTTGATTTAGTAGCTTGGTGGGTAGGGATGGTGGTGTGAGGATGGTTGGACTAGATGATCTTGTAGGTCCTTTCCAACCTAATGTATCTATGAATCTATGAAGCCTACCAAATGTGACTTCCTTGTAGAATATTTTTTTTCTTGTTTTTTATACTCCATAGAATAACATAATTTCTAAGGTTGGTAAGCATCTCCTGAGATGGGTTCCTGTCCCTCCCTGGCGCTCAAACAGGGTAGAGCAGATTGTTTAGACGTTTGTCAAGGCAGGGATTGAATATCTCCAAGTATAGAGACTCTATAGCTATTCAGCCAGCACAGCTTTGTTTCCTTAATTACTTTGCTGGAATTCCTACAATGCAAAGTCACTTTATACGAAAATTGTTTTCTGAACACAGAAATAAATAAAATTATTTGCTCATGTTAAGAAAAGTAAAATAATAAAAATAAAAATATTTCCAGATATCACATCCCAAATTTGAACAGCATTTGGTTCTGAAGAAACATTTTGATATTTTAAAGTTACCCTTTGCTTTTCCACTCCTAGATAACAGCTTTAATTTTTATAAATGTGAATGAGCAGATCAGTTTTCTCACCGTGGCCTCTTCTGTTGCTACTGAATTCTGCCCAAATAATATATTTAATAAAATGCCTCTTTTCATTCAGATTATTAGGTCCTTACTTTTTTTACCTCATTCAACTTCAATCTATATAGTACTTCATTTTTTTTTAATTTTTTTTTGTTTTAAACCCAAGTTTCTCTGTTATTTTCAGATCTCTCCATAGCAACACACTGCCTTCATTTGGATGCTTTTCCTTTAGTCTCATGTCTGTGCAAGCTTTGTTTTAATTTCAGAGTCTTCTTCATAGACCTATACTCTGAGAACAGCTTCCCAGCGAATCTTCATTTTTCTCCCACTCATTCATTCTTGTAAACACTTACTGAAACCTCCTTATTCTGTAAAAAACTTCAGTTACTGTGTAGACATTATAGCACAGTTAATGTTTCAGAATAGTATTTGCCAGTGTTGTCAGTGTTCATCTGAGCACTTGAATGAACTTGCATAAGCTATTAGATACTCCTTTTGTAATTATAATGCACAAGTATTCTTGCAGAACAAATCAGGAAATGAGCATTTTCTAAATCTGTGAATTTAAACATGCAGTAAATTTCAAAATGCTTAATTCTCATACACAGAAACACTAATGAAATATTTTGCTTTTTTAAACACAGGGCTCTTTACATAAAAAACATAAAAACTCTGAGTTGAAGAAGTTTTATCCCTACATTATAATTAGGAAACTGAAACACATTAGTTAAAGTTGTGCTTTTAAGTGTGTAAGAATCAAGGAATAGTTACTGTCTGTGAAGATGCTAGATGAGAAGGCCATGTACAGTCAGATTTGTGGTCTTTTTCTCTTTCTTTCTTAGTTTTTAAAGCAATATAAGGACATTCAGCAGTCCCCCAGAGTACTTTAAAATGAGTATGTTTTGCAATTTATGGGTGTCACATAGACATGAAGAGGCATGCCAGCTTTCTGGACTGATATTGCAGGACTGCCCATGGTGGAACAAGTCAAAATGTATTACTACTAGTCCATTCCGCTTGAACAATTGCTCTGTGATATTATTCTATCCATAGTAAAATAGCAAATGACTGATAATAGATCCATGAAAAATCTGAAAAAGTTTTACAAGTGTCCTCAAAACTCCAGATTAAGCTTAAGTATTGGCTTGTGATTCTGAAATGACATGGAACAGATGCAGCTGTGATAGACATTTGAAATATTTCACTCAGGAGTCCAAGTGGAAGCCTTTTAACTTCTAGGCTGTATTTAAAGGTGGTAGGAGGAAAATCTCCTCAGTTTGTGGTATTAAATAAACAAACATGTATCAGTAAATTCACATCTAAATTTCCTTTGGATAACTGATTAGTAATTTTAAATAAAGTAGTGCTGCTAAGCTGGAGCTTATACTACTGTAATTCTTGAAGGACTGTGAAATATGGCAGTCCTTGCAAGTGACAGAGCTAATGGAGCCATCAGACTTGGTGATCAGATCTAGACAGGACCGGTTTATGCAAGGCAGGTACTTCAAGACTAACTTCAGCTCATCCTCTGATGATGAGCCACTTTGTGGAAGAGAGAAGAGCTGCGGATGCTGTTTAGGCAGACTGCAGCAAAGCATTTGATGCTGCTTACCAGCAGACTGATAAGCTCTTGTCCCAGCTGAAAACACTGGATGCACAATCAAGGTATGCAGTAACAGCTTAGAATACAATGTTCTGGGGGTAGAGTACAAGACTTGCCATACAAATAATGAATTTATAAGTAAATATAAATATATAAACGAACACCCCTTACATACAGATAATTCTTATGTGTGTACTTTTTTTAATGCGAGGAATCAGATGCTTTGAGATTTCAAAAAGTAAAGAAAAATGTTCTGCTTTTTTTTTCCTTTTCCTAAGAAATTTGTAATTCTTCAAGGGGAAATGATTCTGTGGCTGATTAATAGAAAAGAACAAGATTTTCTGTACAATTGCTTCTGAGTAATTAGCTGGTAGGTAGTAACAACAAATACATTAGAGATTGACTTTTCAAACAGAGCAGCATGTTCCTTTTGTGGTCCTTACGCTACAGAAGAACTCTGGTTATGTATGCAAGTAGTTAGAAAACTAAATTGATGTACAACGATGTAAGCAGATATTATCTCACTTTCCTTACTTATAGAGAGGTAAGTGTATTCCTTGTGTATTCAACTTCAAAGATATAAGCAAACATTAAAGGTTGAAGGCAATTTTAAAGTAGATGGGCATTTCCATTCTTACTGCTCATATTTCTTCCAACATAATATCCATTGTTTACTGGATGAGGCAAGGAACTGAGGACAAAAAAAAAAAAAAAAAAAAAGACTGAGGTTCTCAGTATCTTCTTTATGTTTGCCTTTAAAATCAGATCAGTTATCCTCAGGGCATTCTATCCTCTGACCTGGAAGTCTTGGATGGGAAGCAAAATAAACTCCCCCCCAATTCAGATGGAAACAGAGACCTACTACTACTGCATTTGGACTTCCAAAAGTCCATGGGGTCAGATGGAATCCAGTCGAGGGCGATAGTGGAGGTGACAACCAAGCCACTTTCCAGGTCTTGCTTGACCAACCTGATCTACTTTTATGATCAAGTGAACCACTGAGTGGATGAAGAAAAGGCTGTAGAACTAGATTTCAACAAAACCTTTAACAGTCTCCCCCAGTATTCTCCCGGAGAAGCTGGCAGCCTGTGGTATGGACAGGTACACTCTGCTGGGTAAAGAACTGGCTACATAGCCAGGTACAGAGAGTAGTGGTGAGTGGAATCCAGCTTGTGACTGTTCACAAGTGGTGTTCCTCAGCAGTCGGTACTGGGTCATGTCCACTTTAATATCCTTATGATGATCTCAACAATGGAATTGAGCTCAGCCTCAGTAAGCCTACAGACAACACCAAGTTGGAAGAAAGTGGTGATCTGCCTGGGGGTAGGAAAACCCTTTAGAGTGATCTGGACAGTCTGAATTTCTGGCCATTGAAAAACATAGAAGCACTGGAATGTGTACAGAGAAGGGCAGTGAAGCTGGTGGCAGGTGTGGATCACAGTCTTTATGAAGAACAGCTGAGGGAACTGGGGCTTTTCAGTCTGGAGGAAGCTCAGAAAAGACATTATTGGCCTCTACAGCTCACTGAAAGGAAGTTGTAGTGAGGTGGGAGTCAGCCTTTTCCCCAGTGTAAAAAAACCAGGAGTATAACATTCAGCCTCAAGTTGAGCCAGGGGAGATTCAGGTTGGATGTTAAGAAAAACTTCTCCAAGAGTGATCAGATGCTGCAATGGGCAGCCCAGAGAGGTGGTGGAGTCACTGTCCTTGGAGGTGTTCAATAAACATTTAGATGTTGTACTAAAGGACTAGGTTTAGTGGGAAGTAGTGGGGATGGGTGAATAGTTGAATTGCATGATCTTAGAGGTCTTTTCCAACTTTGGTGATTCCGTGATTCCAAAAACATAACACACTGTGATATTTTAGTTTAGATATCTAATTCAAATTTATCATTTGGGAGCTACTGTTCCTTCCCCTTCTTTTTGAAACAAATATTTTCTTGAAAATAAACCATGAAGTATACAGACAAATAGTTCTTGTGGAATATTTCTTTTGAAATATTTGACAGATCTGAGCATCATATACTTGATTTCATCCTCAGGGTTTTCTAGACCATAATTTAGCTACTTCTATGTCAATTTGCTCTGACTCTAGCAGATTTAGTGAACTTTCAGCCTTAGACAGTGAATCGGCATTCTGAAGATGAGTCTGCCCACAAGCATTTCAATTACCTAATCTTGATTCAGAACTACTTATTTAGGCCTGCTGTATTAGCTACATCTTGACAAGGAGTTGTGGTGGAAGCTAGGCTTTTGACATGCTCTCAATTCTGTTGGTGTAACAGCAATGGTGAAAAAACAGTGAAGGAAGTAAAATAAACAATATGTTTGGTTTTAAAAACCTCTGCAGAATTGCGGAAGTTGGAAAAGACATCAAGAGAATGAGTCCAACACCTGTTCTAAAGCAGGATCCCTACAATAGGTCACACAAGTAGATGTCCAGATGGGTCTTTAATATCTCCATAGAAGGAGACTCCACAATTCCTCTGGACAGCCTGTTCTGGTGTTCTGTCACCTTTACTGTTGTCATAAGTATATATTCTGTAAGACTTCTGCATGTCTGTGCAGAATGTCCTATGTACAACTTGTAGGCAACTATTCCTTGTCTTATTGCTACACACCACTGCAAAGAGCCTGACCTAATTCATTTGCTTCTTATCTCCCTTTAGATATTTACAAACATCTAGATCCCCTCTCAGTCTTCTTTTCCTCAGACTGAACAGGCCCAGTTTATTCAGTCTTTCCTCATATGGGAGATGCTCCAGGCCCATTCTCATCTTTGTGACCCTCCACTCAATTCCTTCTAGGAACTAGGGATCCCGTGACTGAACACTATTCTAAATGGGGCCTCAGCAGGGTAGAGTAGAGGGGGAGGATCACCTCACTTGATTATTTGGCCATGTTCCTTTTAATACACCCCAGGGTACCAAGGTGGACTATTGCTAATAATATCGTGCAAATTTCCCTGGTTCTAAAGGAAGCATCTACAATTGTTCTTTATGTAATGCTTCTGGCAAATTCTGTGAAAATAAGCAATAATACCTTGCTTTCAGAAAATGGTCACTTGGTTTGGGGAATTCCTGTAACTAAATAACCTAGGGTATCTTCATAAGATAATACAGACCATGAAAGAGCACATTCAGTTAGAACTTATGCACTCAGAGGGGGTAAGTGTCTCTGGCTGAATATACTAGAAAATGAAAAATCAGAGATTGGTGGAATATCAAGAAACTTGTAGACGTAATACTTCACTTGAAGAGTTTCCAGGATAATTTTGAAGTAGAAGAAGCGGCAAAGATGAGAGCAATGTGTGCTTTGGTTTGGACATCCAAGATATATTTATATACATATTGGAGAAAGGACTGAAATCGAGTCTAATGGCTGTCAAGTCAGTATACGTGAATCAGGTGGATAAAACTAGAGAGTTTGTGCTATACACAAAGGGATTATGTATGCCACTTTCATGTGCCCTTACAGAAGACTGCTGTACATGCATGCAAGATGAAGCTTGCTATATCTGCCAATCAGGAAAACATTTCAGAGACTTTAAGAAAGAGCTTTAGTTGAACTTTGTGACTATTCAGCTCTCTGCCTTTAATCTTTACAGTTTGGGCAATGACAATTCTTTTAAAGGCTTCCTTTGCCTGTGCAAGGATGAACAGGAGTCTATTTTGTCAAAAAGCTGTCAATGTAATCACTTTGCTTTTCTAAGTAGTGCTAGACAAATTTGTGGTACACAATGATGAAAGTAAGGTGGAATTCAGTGTCATAACTTGTTAAAGCAAATGAAAAATATACTGACTTGCTTTCTCCAGTAAGTGAAACAAAAGGGGAAAACATTAAGTGGATATTCTGCATGTACACAAAGAGAATGCTTTTCCAGCTAAGAGAACACTGAATTTCACTCTGGTAAGATAAGATGTGCAGAGCCATTACCTCTATTAGTGATGCATTATTTTGTAAGGGTGACAACAGAGTGATTACAGAGGAAATACAAATTGAGATTTTCTTAAAGTTTCTTTTTGGAAAGACAGGATTGAGAGTTCTAAACAGTCCCTTCTACTCCTAGTTATGGAAATAGGCAGGCTGATCTATGGATGCTTAAAAAAATCAAAGGAGAGACTGACGGGACATTCACAGAGTCACATATACCAGCTATTTGATTCCATATCAGTGTCAGCTTTATCAGCCTCTACATATCTTAGTGAAGAGTTTCCTTTCTAAGTAGGAACTTAAAGAATGAATTGTGGAAAATGAGGAGGGAGAGTGGGGGAGGAAGGGAAGAGGGTGAGGGTGTTGAAGGAAAAAAAGCAGAAAACCTTGAAAAACATAAGAATTCAGGAAAAAAAACCTTTATAAATGAGTATCTTTTCAGATTTTTTTTTCCCTTTCCCTTCCTTCCTCTGTACCATGATAACAAATTTGAAACATCATTTACAATTTGTCTTGGACACCTTTGCATTTACTCCAGGGCAAGAGTGGTAGATGTGCTCCTGACAAGGCACTTGGCCAGGACCTTATCCCTGTTTGGAGATAAGTGTTCAAGAACCTGTTAAGATAGACAATTTTGTTTGCTACTGGAAGATTATGCAGTTTCTATGGTTTGAAGAAAAGGGATGGTGATAGACATCCTAACATATACAAAATTCAAATGATAATAAATATTTCACAATTGAAGAAAATGTCTGCCTACTCTGTCAATAGAACTATGCGCTCAAAAGAGAGATAAGTGTCATATTAGCACAACAAACAGGTAGAATGTTCTCAGTACTGAGGAATGGACTTTAAATTCCATCTAAATTCAGGAGTCTGGAGCACTTGTTGGCAATACCGCCCTTTTCTGATTCAACACTAAGCAAAGCACTTCATTGCACTACTTTTGAATTGCAGTTGAGTATGGTAATCCTAAGTTATATTTTTTTTTGCATAAGAAACATGCCACTTTTCAGCATTTCACAGTTATGCCACAGAAAGCATTACTTAACCAACCTGGTTATTTTATTACAAATTATGAAGGAAATCATAGAAAATTTCATATAAGATGTAACTTAGAACAAACCTAGCTCAATTTAAAAATAAATCCTAGGACTGAGTAGTCACACAGGAAAATTTATTTATTTATTTATTTATTTATTTATTCATTTATTTATTGAAGATTTGACATATTATGCCAAATACAAGCAGCTTTTGGAGAATAACTTTACTTCACTGTCTTGGAAAGTTTCAGCAGTTGTCATTATACCTTATAAAATATTCCTCTGTAATACTTGAGTAAATTTCAGCAGTATGTCGCATGTGAAAACTGTCTCGCACCAATTAATAGGAAGGAAGGAGGTTCTTTTCATATATGTGTACACGATAGTGAAATTATGACACGACAGGTCAAATGTTAGCCCAACAAGTTTATTACAAATTCTAGTAGCATAGGGAGATAGGGAAAGGAGGATGGGTTATAGAGAAGGGACAGGAAATAAAAGCTAGATGTTTCTGTAGAAAGCAAGATAGAGAGAGATATCCACCACTAGGATTCTGACATAGCTTGTAGTTCAGACGCTGATCTCCAGTAGCAATGGGTTGTCAGGTAGTTGAAGGTTTCAGCTGATGACAACTTCTTCTGTCCTTTTTCTTGACAACAGTGCAAATTTATATAAATGAGTCCAAAATCAAGACAGCTCTTTTTGGAGTGACATCTGGCTTTTGGATCTCAGCAGGAATTCATTTGTTCCCATCTTCTGGGCCTTGCCAGCAGATAAGAGGGAGCACAGAAAAGACAAATTGTATCTTGCCTTCATAGGGTACAACAGTATCATCCCCCAGTCTCCCGTACCAGTTATTTGATCACAGGCCAGATCTTCTGCCAGTAAACACTCCTGGGCACTCCCATTTGAATGGAAACAGCTTCAATGAAACATTTTCAAATGTAGAACTGTCCACAGAGTGACGCCTGCCACCACATGGTGTCACCTACCACTCACTTCCTAGATAAGTCAGAGTCTTGTCACAAAAAATGTCACAGAAATCATTCTTTCAGACATGAGAAAAAAAAGTCTGTTGTGTTCCACAGAAACTTCATTAAAACGTGAAGTTATATGCATATATTTAACTACTTTGGGAATGGCCTTAAAATCTGACAGAAACAGGACAAAATCCCTGAGTCAGAAATGTTAACTGCATGTGTCATTTAGCCCAAAACTTCAGTAATATGGTTTTAAGATCAAGCCTTGAATGAATTTGAATTCATTGCATCAATGTATACCTGTATACCATTCCAAGGTGAAACAGATGCATGTATCATCACTCAGATTGTAGAACAGCTGCAGCCCTCAGTATAGCTATATTATAGAGTTCTCAATCTTCAGACTGGTGTCAGGTAGAAATAGCACAATTTTGGATCTTGAAAACATTTGACTTTTACATACCTAGTTGAATTACTACTTTTCTGTATGTATGTACTCAGAAGACAAGTCGAAGCAGCACTACTCCTAAGAATGAGAAAGCCGTTTTTGACAGTAAGGATTGTAGTTTTCTGAAACTGATTTCTCATTTCCTTGATTTTTTCCTCAGCATTCTACAAAAGTCATTCCTTCAATACTGCATATCAGCACTACCTCTAAGTGTGTAACTGTGGCTTCCCTGAATTTTTTCTGTGCCTATCAAAGTAGTTTTACCTCATGTTTCTGGGTCCTGACAAAGCATGCTTCTATGTTAACATAAATTTGTATGGTAAAAATTCACCGAGTATATTTGCTTTCATGATATATATCTAAACAGTTTTTCTCATTTTCAAAGTTATTTCTTTAACAAACAAACAAATAATTAAAAAAAAAAAAAAAGGAGAGAAATATTTTCTTTTCAGAAATACCAACGTTATTTTTGTCACTGAGTTCATTCTTGGGAGCACTCTAAGAAAACAGTAGGGATTTTACTAGAAATATTAGAGATTTTATTTATATTTATATTCAGACAGAAGTTCCATTCTGGAAATTTCAGGAATATGGTCTCATGGAAACTATGAGTATTCAACAGTTTTCATGCAAAGATTTACAGTTTGAATACACAAAAAATAGTAACAAGTTATTTCAATTATTCTCATTTTCACATAGCTAATGGGCTATATGCAATAGTTGAGGTGCTAATGAAGAGAAATTGCAGTCAGATAGATGCTATCTCACATCCTGCTGTAAAGCATACAACTAACCTTCCGTGTATGCGACTTCCTTTATAAAGTGAGCTATTTCATCTCTTACTTTGATCCTCTCCTTGTTGATAATGCAACTAATAATTGAAATATCTTCCACGTCACACCAACTGATTGTTGGTGCTGAAGAATGAGTCATGTATTCCTCATTTGTGTACTTGAATGTGTTGTGGCATTCCAGATTTATTTCAAGTGGCACAATGCCCATTCTTCACATACTGTAGTTGAAATTACTTAATAGAAATTTTCCATGTCATAATTCTAGTCCACTCTTCACTCAAACCTTTGGCTTGTTATTCATTCTTAAAAGGTTTCCTTGCTCTTTTTTCCAACTCCAGTAATACATTTTGAATAAAGCTCTGGCCTTGCTATCCATTACAGTGGGAAATCTCAGGAAATAGATATACATAAATGAGATTAATTGTTCCATGGTTTTCATCTTACTTCTGTTGTGTGTCTTTGTTTTTTTCATTTTCATGGGTGTTTTGTTGTATTTTTTTAATTTTTTGGAGGAGGGGGAGTTACAGTTCTTTTTTTTTTCAAAGGAAATAAATAAGTCCAGAATAGTTGCTGCCTACCTAAGTAACTTGCCAAAAGGAAAGCATCAATACTTAAAAGCCTGTATTTTAAGTAATACTAAATTTCGCTAATTGTTATTTGTCTAAGTCCTATTATTTTGTATGGCATTATAGCCTGGGAAGAAGAAATGTTGTTTCTCTGCAAGCTTTAAACCACATGTGTGTTTCCTAAGAACGTTCAAAACCGAGAATTCAACCTGCTTTTGACAGACTGCTATAGAATAAAACTAATGCCAGTGATCCAGCAGGGAATTTTCCCTGGGTTTTAACACAAAATGGCTAGCCCTTTTTATCAATGGCTCCTTGAAAAAAACTATTTGACAATTATTTAATAACATAATAATTTTGTTTTCCACTTAAGATTCCAGGTGTCCAAGATCAACCTATCCCTTCACACAGTTGTATAATATGATATGGAGTACCTTGTCTTAAATATGTCAGAAGTAATAATTCATTCTTAATCACAAATAATCTACTGTTTTACATATGAAGTTTGTACTTCTGTAATATGAAGGTGGCCTAGCACAAGTAGTCTTTCATAGATTCATAGATTCATAGATACATTAGGTTGGAAAGGACCTACAAGATCATCTAGTCCAAAATTTTTCCTCAAATCTAATCTAATCTTCCCCAGCACAACTTGTGGCCATTCCCTCTCGTCCTGTCATTAGTTATCTGGGAGAAGAGGCCGACCCCCTCCTCACCACAGCCTCCCTTCAGGAAGTGGTAGAGTGCGATGAGGTCTCCTCTGAGCCTCCTTTTCTCCAGACTAAACAATCCCAGCTCCCTCAACCGCTCCTCATAAGACTTGTGCTCCAGACCCCTCACCAGTTTTGTTGCCCTTCTCTGAACACGCTCCAGGGCCTCGATGTCTCTCTTGTAGTGAGGGGCCCAAAACTGAACACAGTACTCAAGGTGCGGCCGCACCAGAGCTGAGTACAGGGGGATGATCACCTCCCTGCTCCTGCTGGCTACACTATTTCTAATACAGGCCAGTATGCCATTGGCCTTCTTGGCTACCTGAGCACACTGCCGGCTCATGTTGAGCCGAGCATCAACCAACACCCCCAGGTGCTTTTTCTCTATACAGTCATAAACCATTCTGCCTCAAGCCTATAGCATTGCATCGGGTTATTGTGGTCAAAGTGCAGGACTTTCCATTTTTCTAGAGCAGGCCCCAACAGAATTATCTTCCTGGGAAGACTGTATATAATACATTGGAATGATTTCCAATAATTATCTGCTTTCAAGCAACAGCCTGGACTAGTCTCTGTTCAATCTTCATTCCGGAGGGTTTCCAGAAGTCATAATGCATATCATCTGTATCATTTTGGCTTTCAAATACTGACTGATGGCAGACAACTTATCTCTTCAAGATAATGCATCCCATAGAAAATTTTAGAAAACAACTTTCCAAATGTATTTGGAATACTGCTTTATATTAGAGGGAGATAAAAATTATTATCTCATTAATAATGCAGAAGTCATACATCTCTCAAAGTAAATCATGGTCTGCAGTACTTTTGCTCATTGTCTATCCACAACAAAAAATAGTCACCCAAAATCATTACATGAGCAGCTTTGACTCTGTAGGTGATGATGTTGTGTCTTGAGTGGGGATCTTGAAAATCTGAGGCAACAAACAGTTTGAGACTTAGCTAGCTATGAACCAAATATTCCATGTTTCTGAAGAATAGACTCTAATCATTTCACTGTGATCTAGATAGAAATTAAAAACAACAGAGTTAAGTGTTCTTGTTTTACAGAGTTAGTGTTCAGGGCTATTTGTGTTTTAGACCATAGGCTTTTCATATTGAATCACATACAAAATGGGGGACATTGTTTTAAAAGACAAAGGTGTTGTGTTAACTGAGGTAACTGACAAAGTGACAATGTGACAATGCAAAGAACCCTGACTTGAACTCATACCTGAGAATATGAATTCCATGCATAATTTCTTAACAAGGTAGTCTCTCGTGTTTTCATCAAATATTATTTGTTACTTGATTTTCTTCACACAAAGGAAAAGGACAGGAAATGAAACCTACCAGAATGTATATATCTGTAATTGTTATTGGGCTAGACCTACTTACACAGAATTGGATTCATGGATATCTTAAATTTGATGGTAAACAAAGGGGAAAAATTGAATTGTTGTGATGATTAACTTTTCTTTTTCTCTTGAGGGTGAATGTAAATGGTTTTCCTGAAGCAAGCCTGTTAGTTTCAGTAAGTTGCTGGCAAAAGCTACAAGTAAAAAGGTAGAGAGAGAATTAGAATCACAGAATCACCAAGGTTGGAAAAAACCTCCAGGCTCATCCAGTCCAACTATTCACCTACCAAAAATATTTCTTCACTAAACCATATCCCCTAGGACAAAAGCTAAATGCTTCCTGAACACTTCCAGGGATGGTGACTCAACTACCTCCCCAGGCAGTCCATTCCAGCACCTGACCACTCTTTCAGAGAGGAAATTTTTTGTAATATCTAGCCAGAACATCCATTGTTGCAACTTGAGGCCAGTCCCTCTCATCCAATTGCTGATTACACAAGAGAAGAGGCTGACCACTGCTTCACTATAACGTCCTTTTAGAGAGTTGTAGAGAGTAATAATATCTTCCCTGAGCCTTCTTTTCTCCAGAGAAAACAATCCTATTTTCCTCTGCTGCTCCTCAAAAGACTTGTGCTCCAGACCCCTCACTAGCTTCATTGCCATTCTCTGGACATGCTCCAGGGCCTCAATATCTTTCTTGTAGCAAGGGACCCCAAACTGAACATCTGTACATATATAATCTTTCTCTCAGTGATGGCTAAGTCATGATAGAGGCTAGCTTGAAAATTTCTGAACCATTTACCATGACACTTTCAGTTCCTATATTCCACAGTCTTGACAACCACTCTGGGACACTTTTTCTTGGCCTTTGCTGAAATGGTTGTAAGTCCATCACATCAGTGGCCACATCACAGAATCACAGAATTGTAGGGGTTGCAGGCTCACTGCATCGTGCTGGACAGGTAAATATCCAGGTGGGTCTTGAACATCTCCAGAAAAGGAGATTCCACAGCCTCCCTGGGCAGCCTGTTCCAGTGCTCCATCACCCTCACTACTAAGAAGTTCCTTTGCATATTGGTGCAGAACTTCCTATGCCCAAGTTTATGGCTGTCCCATTCACACAGACCACTGAAAAGAGGTTGTCCATTTCCCTTTGACTCCCACACTTAAGATATTTATAAACATTAATAAGATCACCTCTGAGTCTTCTCAAGGCTAAACAGATCCAAATCACCCAGCCTTTCCTCAAAGGGGAAATCCTCCATGCCCTTTATCATCTTTGTGGCCCTCCGCTGAACTCATTCCAGGAGATCCCTATCCTTTTTATACCAGAGAGCCCAGAACTGGACACAATACTCCAAGTGAGGCCTCACCAGGACAGAGTAGAGGGGGAGGATCACCTTCCTTGACCTGCCAGTCACACTTCTTTTAATGCACCCCAGGATGCCATTGGCCTTTGTGCCCATGAGGGCACACTGCTGGCTCATGGCTAACCTGTCGTTCACCAGGACCCCCAGGTCCTTCTCTGCAGATGTCCTCTCCAGCAGGTCATGTCCCAGCCTCTACTGATATCTGCAGTTATGGGTGCGCAGTATCGTGCATCACAGTTTAGGAAGGAAAGCTATTCTTTGGGTGGCACCCCCATAGGTCTTTCTTGTATTTTCTTTTTTTTCTTTTCTTTTTTTGAGTGGCAAAAGTACTACAAACACCTTACTGTCTAGTAGCTTAACTTGAACACATAGTAGTTGATTTTCATCCTTGAGATGTTGTTACAAGGTATTTAAGTGATTTACGACCATTAACAGGCACCAGGCCTGTGGATTCAGCAGGATATCTTTCTTTGTTTATCAAAATATTTTCTCTTAGTCCCTCAAAGTATACCGTCATTCACACTGCAGAAATGGCAGTGTTCTCCCCAACCCTGAACATGATCTCTGCTATGGATTCAAACCCATAATAAGGGGATCCTAGATATCCTAGGATGTACCCAAGTACTTCCTTCTTCAGGGAAATGAATTTCCCCTATGCAAAACAACTTGCTACTGCCTTTAGCAAAGCCATCTCAGAATTAATATTGCCTTTTGTAGGTGCTTCTACCTGATTTGCCAAAAGTAAGAATAGGCAGTAGCAGATTTACCTGGTTTAAACCCAGGAAAGGCAGCAGACACAAACTGGTAGTAAAGAAGGAATTACAAACCCTTTACTAAGAATCAGGGTTCATCAACACTCCAAAGGAAGCAGACTCCATGTAGAAAAAACTCCCTGGGGGCCCTTATTTAGGGAGGGGTGGCCCACCTCCTGGTCACATAGGTGAATTGCTTCCACCGGTGCTCCCAGGGCTAGCTATGCCTCTTCACCAGGTGCTCAATCACTGGTTCAGGACATTGCCTAACGTTTCAAATATGGGGGACAATCACTTTCTTGCTCCTGCTGGCAACACTATTTCTGATATAAGCCAGGATGCCAGTGGCCTTTTTCACAACCTGGGCATACTGCTGGCTCATGTTTACCTGAGTGCTGATCAAGACCCTCAGATGCCTTTCTTCTACACAGTCTTCCTGCCACTCTGCTTCTAGCCTGTAGTGTTGCCTGGGGTTGTTGTGGCCAAAGTGAAGGACCTGGCACTTGGTCTAATTGAGCTTCATCCCATTGGCGTCAGCCCAGCAATCCAGCCCATCCAGATCCCTCTGCAGGGCCTCACTACACACTCACAGCAACTTCCTCCCAGGTTGCTGTCATGTACAGACTTACTGAGGTTGAGCTCAATTCCTTTATTCAGGTCATCAATAAATACACTGAACAGGACAGGCCCCAGTACAAATCCCTGTGGAACACTGCTTGTGGCTGGGTACAAGCTGGGTGTGACTCCATTTACTACCACTCTCACGGCCTGTCCATCCACTGGGTTCTTTACCCAGTGAAGAGTGTATCTGTTCAAGACATGGCTGCCATCTTCTCCAGGAGAGTACTGTGGGAGACAGTGTCAAAGGCTTTGCTGAAGTCTAGGCTGAATGGTTCAACAACCTTTCCCTCATCCACTAAGCGGTTCATTAAATCATGAAAGGAGATCAGGTTGATCAAGCAGGACCTGCCTTTCATGACACTATGCTTGCTGAGCTTGTTGTTTGTCCCACACATGCTATGTGATCTTCAGCACAGTGATCTTCTTTACAACCCTACTTGTAGATGTAAGTCGCGTTGGCAAGCCTCCAGTCCCCTGGGAATCTATGGCTGACCAGAACAGTGAGAGATGATGGAAAGTGGCTTGGCAATGACCTCTGCCAGCTTCCTCAGCATCCAGAAGTCCAGGTGACATAGTACATCTCTTAACTGTTTCCAGCAACGTTAAGACTTCCTTCTTGAGGAGTGTCCAGGCTCCCTGGACCTCTTTACCCTTCAAAACTGAATTCCAAGGGATGCTCCCTAACAGGGTCCTGAATAGTATAAACAGCTAAGAGAGTGCTCCTAACAGCAACAGAATTTAGGATAATTGTGCTGAACACAATTAACAAGCTCTGTTATCATGGTTATGGACTGTGATCAGGTTTGCCATCTCTGCTACGGTCATTCAATGGGAAAACTGCATTAACATGGAAGAAAAATTATGATTGAAAGGAGTGGGCGTAATGCCTGGGTAATGACAGATACAGTAAATAGTTTGTACAAGCTGAATTCTATTACAATTCTCAGTCTCTCAGTGGTAAATAACTTCTTTTTCTTATACTGATTAATTAATTATTCCTGTTGTGACAAGTGTTTTGGCTAGAATGGGTTTGAATTGATCATTTCGATTTTTAATGACTGTTGATTTTTTGTCTGCTGCTCTGACAAGTTTATTTTATTCCAGGTAGAAATAATACAAATGAAAAAAAGAAATCAGCAGTAGTGTTAGTTATGAAGTTCCAAGAAGAGCTAAATATGTCAAAACTTAGCAAGTATCAAAGGCATTTAGGAGAAAGAAAATAGATAGCTTTTCTAGCGTCTTAAGTAGGATGCACCCAACTTTATGTGAACGTTATTCAAAACTATGTGGATTTTATTTAACAACACTTCAAGCTTCATACCATTCCAGTTAGAAAAGCTAAAAGGTGGGAGAAGTCTATGCCACTACTCCGTACGCTCCAGAGAAACCTAACAGGTTTGAGCAGCTGGTGTATTCCCACTTACTTGCAGCTTCTTTAACTGAGGCAGGAACAGAAGTGAGAGGTTTGAAATTTACACCATGCCTCAATTCCTTGTGCGGTTCTTTCTGCCTAGACAGTGATCTGGCTTCGTTTCCATTTTTCTGCCTTACCAGAACTCCAATACAATGCGCTTTGCAGCCACATATCACTGGCTGCTGGAAGCTTTACACAGCCAATAAAGAGAAGAAGGCTGCTCAAAAAAGACAGGAAGAGCATCTTATCTCACAGATAATTCTGCTTTTTCATTTTTAGTAAACAGATTGTAGGAATGAACACTGAAGTAAAGATACTCAGCTGCAACAGAATCAGCTGCTTTGTTTTGCCACTATTTTTTCCACTTATTTTTCTGTGCAGTCTTATGGTCTGAATACACTTTCAGAAGATTGAAATGTTTAGGAACACTAAGAATGAGTGTTATTAGGATATCTTTAGTTTTGGTAGATAATTTAATTCCTTCTTATTTAGTTATTTAAAAAGTTATAGAAGACTAAGAATAAGATAAAACCTACTAATCAGCAAATCAACAAAAACCTGAGATCTCTGGTTTGTGGACAACTGTGGTATTTCACCAGACAGCAAACAATGTATACTTTTTTTTTTTTCTATCATGAAAAATTCCGAATATTTATAACATGATGGCTACTTAGTCAAAAATAGAGCTTATTCTGTGAAGCAGGAAAAAAAAAGTATATTCTTGATTTTCATGGGCTTATTATCCACTTTTTCAACGTTTTCCTTTTTCAGAAGTGTCAGTAATTTTGTAACAGGAACACAAGGCTTGTCCTCATCACTGGATTTCAAATGAATGAATGTATTGCTGTAATTTCCTATTTGTGTGGCAAAACATATTCTCCAATTATTCCAATTATCAGAGTGGTTACAAACCCAATCATCCTTTGCCTTCATTTTTGTCTGTAATAGCTGTAATTCTTAAGATGTGAACATCATGACCTGTTTTCCAGGGCTTTGATTTTAACATCAAAATAGTGTAATCTTTTCTGAATCACTTGAAAATCTCATTTAGCAGAAATGCTGCAGTCTTTCACAAAACAGGATTTATTTATTTTTTAATGATTTCCTGTAGTAATTTTTTACTGCTTTCAAGAATGAAATATTGGTAGTGTATAGTGACTTGTACCAGATACGTGTACTTCAGGGAGAAATTTCAAGACTGTTAGATTCTAAGGGAAGAAGAAACAATTATTTTCATCTAGGCTGATCTCCTATAAAAATGCACACTACAGTAAGTCTTGTGAAATTATACCTTTTCTGTCTACATTCCAGAAATAACAGTTCTTAATTGAGATTCAGATGTAAGAACATGCATCACAGAATCATAGAATCACAGAATAGTAGAATGGTTTGGGTTGGAAGGGGCCTTTAAGATCACCTAGTTTCAACCCCCCTGCTATAGACAGGGACACTTCCCTCCAGGCCAGGTTTCTTATAGCCCCGTCCAGCCCACACTTGAATGCTTCCATGAAGGGGACATCCACAACCTCTCTGTGCAACCTGTTCCAGTTTCTCACTGCCCTCACAGTGAATAATTTCTTCCTATTATCTAGTCTAAATCTATCCTCTTGATGCTGAGGGAGTTCAGTCAAAAATTCCTGATAAGGAATTATTATTATTATTATTATTTAGATTAATAGATTAATAGATTAATAGATACATTAGGTTGGAAAGGACCTACAAGATCGTCTAGTCCAACCATCCTCCCACCACCATCCCTACACACTAATCTACTAAATCAAATCCCTTAGCACCTCATCTAAACGCTTCTCGAACAGCACTGGGGATGGTGCCTCAACCACCTCCCTAGGCAGGCCATTCCAATGCCTGACCACTCTTTCAGAGAAAGAAACTTTCCTCAAATCTAATCTAAATCTTCCCTAGCTCAACTTGTGGCTGTTCCCTCTCGTCCTGTCATTAGTTATCTGGGATAACTAATTCCTGATAAGCCCTGATAGTGGGATTTTGGTATCCACAAGAAGGGCTGTAAGAAAGAAGGGGCAGACTCTTCAGCAGGGTCTGTGTTAGGACAAGAGGAATGTTATTAAACTAATGGAGAAGAGATTTAGACCTGATGTAAGTCAAAGACTTTATTACAATAAAGGGAATGAAGCACTGGAATTGGTTGCCCAGGGAGGTGGTGGATGTCCAGTCTCTGGAGTCATTTAAGATCAGGATGGACTGGGTTCCAAGCAACTTGATCTAGCTGTAGGCTACCCTTCTTATTGCAGGCAAGCTGGATCAGATGAATTTTAAGGTTCCCTTACAACTCGTACTTCTAAGATTCTGTGATTTTTATCTTACTATTCTTTTTTTCTACTCTGTGTTATGTAGAAAAAATGTTGGAGATTATTTTCTACTGAATTTCTGGAAGTACAGCTAATGCCTTCACTTCATAATTTAATGAGAAATAAGAAAGCCAAGTTATGGAAGGTAGTATATAGAAACATTCTCTATTTCCTGTTTATTAATTTAAGATTGTTTGTGTTTGGAAACACTTTCTATCAAACAGAGAGAAAAGATGGCTGCTGTACAAATATCTATTATTCATACTAGAGTTTACTGACAGTATCCTTTTCTTCATTATAAACGAATGATACAGTTTTATTCACACACAGTTGATTCTGAGAAGTATCTCTCTCATCTTTCCTTTATCCATTTAGTGGCATACCTGCAAGCAGTGCACAGTGTTTTTTGTTTGTTTCTTTCTTTCTTTCTTTGTTTTTACTAATTCTGAATTAGGGCAAACTATATTTTGTTGGTTTTGACTTTTTTTCCCAGTTATTTACATAAGAATGTCCTTGTTCTATCAGCCTCTTTGAAAAATTAGCATGACCATTTATAGAAAGTTTTAGAACTCCTATTTATTACTTTCTTGAAGTAGTTTATCTCTTTTACTAAGGAATGCCCACTGAGATTAAGATTTGCGAAATTTCAGAAATTATATTATTCTATTTTTTTTCTTTCCTAGTATTTTAACATATTATGGCATTTCAAAATTCCAGAAGCTCTTAAGGAATATTATTTCTTTACATAACATGCGAAAAAAAAAAAAAAAAAGAATATTGTTATGTGAAAATAGTTTACCACTTATAAATGTGTATATTATTACAATTAAAAGTATCGTATATTTCTAGTTGACTCAAAGTCTCATCTACATTCTACCTACATATTTTTATGCTAGTGTGATATTTGTTTTTCTTAGAGCAGTTCTTTGAGTAGTTTTATTTTCTTCAACAAGCTTGAAATAATTTAAGTTTAATGACTTGAGACAGGTGAACATTTTGTCTGCCCAGGCTTCTTCAAGACACAGGAAAAGTTTTATGGCACAAAGAAAGACTAGGAGTGACATTTTGAGTGAAGGAAATGGTAGCCAAAACAAATATACAAACATACAAACAAACAAAAAACATTATTATGTTTGCTTTAGAAGTCCTCATTCTTATATATTCCTTTTTTTTTTTTTCAAATCAATAAAAATATTTTGTGCATATTAAAACAAAGATAACTTTATATTAGCTTTTCAAGAAAACTTTAGTAGTAAACAAAGTATTTGGCAGTGTTATCAGGCCATCCAGAACCCTCTAGTTACTTCTATTTTTCTGTCTAAGCACAATTATGCAATACGCCCAGCAAAACATTAGGACTGCATTGTAGTAATTTAGCATTAGTAAGCAGCTTGTTTTCCCTATCATTTGCATTATGCAGTTTGATAAATGGAGATACCAATCACCTCGATGTCATTTGTCAAACTATTTTGGGACTGAGCAGTCTGATTCCTAAGCCAATGCTGCACTGCTAGATTAAGATTCCTAACACTTTATTACATCTGTGTATGTTTTTGGAGAACAATGCACAGATGGAAATATTGCTGCCTTCTAGCTTTCAAATAATGTAAGCATATGTTTTTCCTATTTTTAAAATAATGTCATTTACCAAAGTCTATGATAAAGTACATTTCTAAAGCGTGCAGAATTTTGTAAAGTATTTTAATATGGATCACTGTGGACATATACATATTTCCAAGCTGCTCTGCAAGAGTAAGCAAGCTGGAACAACTCTGATTGTCCTTAGTCAAAGCTCACTGGCATCAGCAGCATCTGACTCCATGATAAAAAAATGTGAGTGCAGGGAGATGGAGGTGACAAATGTGGTGGAAATGTCTCATGGTCAGAACTGTCAGCTTGCTAAGGGAAGACAAGGGATTAAGGTGAGAGCATGGTCTTAGCAAGTCTCTCTCTTTCTGATGATTTGTGGAAACAAACTCCATGACCCAGGGTTAGGTTATAAGACAGGGATGTTTATTCGGTGCTGCTCACACATGCCGGGTACAAGGGAGTAGCCCTGCACAAAGCGCTGAGAGATGTAGTTATAAATATATACATATTGATTGCGGTCCTAAGAGTGGGATGAACTATTACAATCAGGTATTATAAATCATTTCCATAGGTACTGCCTTGAATTCATTTAGGTTGAGTATGCTCAGAGCCTCCTGGTGGTCACAGGTGGGGATCTTGAACATGAAGGCCATGTGTCTTGCTGTGTACTTTTCTGCCCACTGCAGTTTGAGGAAGTAACCTCGTTTCATCTGGTTCTCAGCTATCCATGGTTTTGCTGTTTATTGTCTTTGCTCAACCACCATTGGGCCATCATATTGTTTTTTCTCAACTTCCATTAGTCATGTCCTCCCTATCCTAGGTCTTACCTTCATCAATCTTCCTTCATTCCTTTTCTCTCACCCTGAATCATCCTTAAGTCTCTTAACCCACTCTTACCTCAGATCACTGACATTTGTACAAATATCATATGCATACTTCAAAGAGTTTCTCCCTGTTTGTTGATGGCCAAAAATATGCTAAACATGTTTGATAACCATTAAAACTAGAAGATCACTGGTCACTGAAATGAATGCATTCATGTTAGCTTTTTTCTACTGCAGTAAACCTGAATTACTCTTACCTGAGCTCATATGCTTGGTATTTATAATTTCAATTAATTCATTCTTTGCCATTTAGTGTGTGTATATATATGTATATATATATGTATATAAAGCATAAGAATTTTCACGTTTAATTGCTACTAAATCCTAAGAGCCTAAGAAATGGCTTGTGACTTGCTCTTCTTTCAGTGCTTTTCTCCTGTAATTGCTCAATAAGAAATGGTGTCTAGTCACATAGGAACAATATCATGAAAACAATCACAGCAGTGAGCTACAATATCTTATTAAATTTCATAAAACTTTCAGTCTCCTATGTGTTTCTTTTTCTGTAGAAGTTATACAAAAAAGCCTAGACATAATCATAGCATGCAGATATATCCTTTACTTTTTTTTAATAATATATTATCATTAGCTGATAGAACAACAGAACAGAAACCAACAAACAAACAAAAAAAAAAAACCAAAAACACAACGCGCACACACACACGCACAAAACCTAACATTTAAGATTCTGGACAATAAACCGACATCTTCATGTTTCTCCCTGTCTTGAAAAGCACAAATTCTTATGAGATGGACCAACAATTCAAAAGATTTTCAGAGTTGTTAGTGATCCCTGAGAATACAAGTCTGAAACTCAGAAATTTTGAGTAAGCAAATTTGGAAATGAAGAACTCTACAAAGTGGTAAGAAGTAATTCAAAAGATATGCTCCTCTTTAGAGTTTAAAGAGGCTATCATTTCAAAAATTCTCCTCAATTACTTCAAATCACCCATGCTTACAGACATCTAAAATTTTCACACTGCACAGATCTTTGATGGGACAGTTTGCATCAGGAATTTATGCTAGGAATATGGTACAAGTATCACTGTGTGAATTTTACTTATTTATTACTATGATTCAGTGTTCTCTGAGGTGTGCATCTATTATTTAATACTGTCAGAACATATCTACATTAAAACTACGAGCGCAGCTCCAAAAGTAATGCCTACTATTTTATGATATTTGTTCATGATGCCAGAGGCAGATGTTGGTGGTGTGGCAGTAGAAGCTGAACCTTCACACCAATATCCTATTGTTTTCTCTGTTGTCGTGTTAACAGATGACAGCACTGGGCAGTCTGGCAGCATTGTACATGGAAATGCAAAGCATAAGTCTGTCATTGAATTCCATCGTGTGGAAAAAATGCCACCCATTGACATCCACTGATGCTTTCTGCTTATTTTTGAAGACCAAACAGTGGATGTGCACATGGTGAAGTGGTAGGTGGTACTTTTCAGCAGTGGTGACAGCTACAGTTGGTCACTACTGCTTGTGCAGACTTTTATGGGCGCATCATTCTTGTTCATGTGTAAAGATGTGTAGTTAATGGTGGTTACTATGTTGAAAAACAACATTTTTTAGCTGAAGATTTGCTCTATCAAACAGTGTTATTGTGGTCTTTTTTCTGTTGTGGTTTCCATGGAAATAATAGGAGTTATTACTTTGGGAGTTATCTACATAGTAATAAATACACATCCCTGTACCATGTCAAAAATTTCACAACTGTAAGTATATTAATATAGCTAATTCACATCAGATAGTCTGATTATAAGTATTTTTCAGTGATTGGAGAGTGATATTTCCAGTCTAAAATCTGTTAATTAGGTAAAAATATTTTCTACCTGCTTAGAACAGAGTAACCTTTTGAAAAAAATTCTACACAATTAATTAAAAGAAAGAGCGAAGTATTGAGCTGAGATTTGCAAGCTCTCAACAGTGAGACAATCTTCCCTAAAATACTATTTTTGCAAAAATATGTTATGCTTTTGGCTCATAAAATAATAATATGTTGTTGTAGAAATTTGATCAAAAGCCATATTAATAAAAGTTCCAGCACTAGTCACTGATTATTTAATGCACCAGAATAGTCAGTTCCAGCATCAACAAATCCAATGTTCCCACCTAATTTCTCTATTTTTGAAAGGATCTTGCTTTTCTTAAGCTGAAAATGAATCCCTGATACTTGATACATCAGTAAATTTGAATCAATTTATACTTTACTAAAAAGTGGGAAAAGCTTATTTCAGTTTTATATTACTACTAGGATCTTGTAAAATTTATTGTACCTCAGATTTTTGTCTTCTAACTGTAGTCATTTTAGCTTGCTAGCTACATGAGGGTGGATCCACATTCTTTTCTGGTGTTGGCATGTATGTTCTGTCATTATTTTATAGTAGAATTTAAGGAAACAGACATGAAGAACTTTACCTTTTAAAAAATCTGTCCTACGAGTGCAAAGGTTACACAAACTCTGGCAAAGCCAATTTTGAAATTTTATGCAATCTACAGTTGGAAAGTAGCCAAAAGAAGGAGAATTCCCAACAGGAAATAACAACAATAACAAACCACCACCATCAGTAACAACAGAAAAATAACATGAAAAGAATACATTTTGCAGCATGTCTTACCAGTGGATTCAATTTCAGAAATCTCAAATATTTGGAAACAAATCCTTCCAGGAATAACTCAATTGCACTGAATTCATTAGAGCTGAAAGTGTTTTAAAGGAGATTCTCCCATACATCTCCAGTAATATCAGCTCCTCTATTCTGCTGACAGCATCTCTGTCGTGGCTATGTGTGAATTCTATATAGGGCTTGATCTACATGCACGTTTAAAATAAACTAAAGAATCTAAGTTGCATTGGAAGCTAACCTATTACAGTTAAATTTTGGACTGTATCATTGTAATGTAGGACTTACATGAAGAACTTATGACGTCACAGAGCTACAGAATAACTGAGTATAAGAGGTACCTAGACAAATCATGTATTTCAATTTTCGGGCCAGAGCTGTTGACTATGGTATGTTTTCCAACAGGGTTTTCCATTCAGGATCATACCTCCAAAGACAGAGACTGTACATCTCTGATCAACCCATGTCAATCCTCAGCCAACCTCATAGAAAAGGATTTTTAATGTATCAGTTGAATTCCTTGTGTTTTAATTTGTGCCCATTTGTTCTGATCCTTAACCTCTGAGAAGAGACTGTCTCTGTAAATGTCCTTCCTTCTATTATTCATACACATGAATAAGATCCTCTTTTCCAGTCCATCCTCTTCATATCAGAGGTTCTCTAATTCCTTTGTCATCTTTGTGCTCCTTCACAGGACACACTCCAGTATGTCTGAGCTACCTAGAACTGGACCCAACACTTCTGATGTGGGCAGGAGTGTTAGAGGGGAAGGATTACTTTTGTCAGCATTCTGGAAACAGCCTTCTTAATGCATCCCATTCAGTTATTGACATGAACTGATGGCTCATGTTTACCTTCCTGTCCAAAAGGACCCTTTATTGTACATCTTCTGAATCAGTTAGCCTTCAGTAGACTGTGATGTGTGGTGTTTTTTTTTTGTTTGTTTGTTTTGTTTTTAATTATTATTATTATTTTATTTGCAGCTGATGTGCCCACATCAGCCTGATGCCTTTTGTGTTCCTTATGCAGTGCAACTCCAAGTAAATTCTGTCCTTCTTATCACAAATCTTGCATCTTATATGGTCTAAACTTCTGAATTTTATTATCTTGCTTCTAGTTCTTGCGGAAGAATTCCTTTCTGTGTTGGAAGTGGATGATTCTTAAGAGAGGGGATGATCCTTAACAATAATAAATAACTTCACTTTGACCACTCTTTTCTTCAGGGATGTACTCTATGGGATTCTTCTAAGCACAGCCCTGAAGAAGCTAAATTGTGCTCCTCTGAAACCTGGATAGGTGTTCCTATTTCTTGTCCTGCTTCAAGATTCTTCCTCAGAATCCTGAACTCCATTGTACTCCTCAGTTGTCTTCTTATCCTCTAACAAGACACAGATACCAAAGCAGAGAGCCCAGAAAAACTTTTTTTATACAAAAGAAAATGAAAGCATTAGCAGCTCAGGCACTTACTGTTCTAAATGTATTTTTAGAAGCATGAAGGAAATTAGCAATAATTATCTACATTCATTTAAAAAACAACAGCAACAACGATTTTTGAACATTTCTCTAAAATTCAAAGAAGTAACTATATGTTGGAACTATATGGAAGGGAAGGGAAGGTCACCCTCCTTAATAAAACAACTCATCTCTTGTACTCTAGTGTAAAGCCCTACAATGCACTTTCCTGATTTCAAGCAGAAAAAATGCAAGCTTCCTCATTCACTTATCATAACTGCTCAAATACCTTCAAAGCAGAAATTAAATAATTAATTTGGGATATACAAGACTTTCTTGGGAAATTTGGGAAGAAAGTTTTGAATAGTTATTTTGCTCATATCTTCTAAGTTGCATTCTTCAAAACCAGGTTAGTTGCTAATTGCTTGATTTGATTATTACTCTTGACTCATACTTATGGTTTTAATAATTTGCTATTTCTACAAATAAATTTTCTGAAATATTACTCTTTATCATGTTTTCATAATTTAGAAATAAAATTTGAACAGTAGATTTACAGGTAGAATGTTCCTGAAGGCTACTGAAAATGAAAAGTGTGTATAAAGCTATTGATTAGATATAAGATGCAGATCAAATACCCAGCCATTACTGTGAGGCTGAAACTCCCAATCAGTGTCAGCTGAGAAGGCTGATGTCTAGAGATAAACTACAGTAAAATAAGAAGAGTTTATATTTTTTCTTTAGTATATTTGAATGGAAAGTTGCCATTTCTTAATGCAAAGATGTCAGAACAGTTGGAAAAGTGAAACGTGGGATATTCTTTTAAATCAGAATTATTTCAGGTTTAAGACCAAATAGATAACTAACAGCAGATTCTGTTTTGCAATGTGTGAAGTAGCTTGGGGGAAGTAGCAGGAAAAGACTGATCAGGGAACAATTGTACCCTTTTCTCATGAGCAGGAACCCACTAAACATTAATTGCTCTAATGAAAGAGAAACAGAAGTCGATGATTATTTCTGATTTGAATTAGCTAACAGTTTAAAAATCAATTCTGTTTTCTGGTCTCTTAATTAGGGAACAATCAATTGGAATCAAACAATGTAAAGATCTCATGAAAATAGTAACACAACCCTAGCCTTTAATTTCAGGTTTGTGTTACAGGCTTATAGAGTGAAGTATGTAGAGATAAATTAATAAGGAAAATTCACCCATTATCTTAGTCATCAGTCAAATTAATGATACAAAAATGTGCCACTATGTTTGTCTTAAATTAACTGTATAACAAGGGAATTGATTTTTTCCTCATTCCTTTAAAACTGATGTAACATTCATCAATCTTTATAGAGTAAACTTAATGCCTGCTGAAGAATATAAACAACTCATCAACTCAAGGACAACACACATTTGTGTGATCTCTTTCTCCCTCTCTCATCTTAATTTTGAAAGTACCTCCTCATTAGGGGCAACTTTTCTGTTTTTTCTTTTTTTTTTAGGCTTTTGCATCAACGCAACTTTACAAAGGCGCCCATTAATTTCCTAAAGAACATTATTTCACTGCTAAACTGAGACATTATTTCATTTCCTACTGTTATATTCACTCCAACTGTTTTTGTTATTGATTTAATGGAAAATAACATATACAACAGCATCCTGCTTTTTGAATCAGAAACTATTTTGCCTAACAAGAATGGAAGTCAACTATATTGCTGTTACTGAAAAACAAAACAAAACAAAGTGAAACAAAACCAAAAGCTCATACAGGAAAACTAATATGAAGTAATTTTTATGTGAAAATTTATAATTCAAACATGGCTGAACTTTCTCAGTTTGGTTAATAGAGTTCATGTCAGGACATGAACTAAAGTAAAGTAGTCAGAATTTATCTTATGTTTTAAAGAACACTGTGAGTCATGCCAAAATGGTCCAGCTGCAAACATTTTAGCTTTGCTACCATATCAGAAAAAAACAAAAACAAAAACAAAACTAACCCTGAGCTGGTATGGTACTCACAAAGGTGCTTGTTTTACGTTTCATCCAACCAATACACTTATGGTTTCATGTGCTGATAAAACATGCTAAAAGACTGCTGCTTTCCTAAGCAAAGCATGAATTAAGGAGAGAAAAAAAATTAGGAAGAGTGTATGACTTCTAAGTCACGGGGAAAAAATGGAAGTAAAGAAAAATTTCTTGCTTCTTACCACTTGTTCTGAACAGCAAGGAAGCCCGTAATAGAGATGTAAGTGGCAGCTCTGTGTCTAAAGGAAGCTTACAGGTTGCATTCTGCAAATGTAACTGCCAGGAAAGTTAAATCCAGACTGCCCAATCTGTGAAAGTAGCAGTAAGTTTTACGCTCTTTCCTCCTTCTTAAAAAAAGCGTTGGAAAACATTCCTTCTGTACAAAGAAACAGTTACCGTAAGAAACAAGTTAACACTTATCTGCACATACTACAGTAATGGTGTTCAGAGTGTGCATGGTTTCTGAATTTAGTATTCAAATGCTTATTTTTAAAATATTTTTTTTAGCTGTTCAATTTTAAAATGTAACTAAGTTACTTGTATTTTAGATTAAGTTATCTAGAAGAAAATTAATTAAACTAAGGAAAAGGACAACATTTCAAAATTCCCACTTCTTCAGTTTTTGAAAATCTGCAATATATCATGTTTCAGTGATTTTATCATATGGAGCCAGTGACCTATGATACCTCAAGAGGAAACAATTACCAATTATTATTAAATAACATGTAATTATATAAGAAGTTGCTTGATGTTGTGAGTGTATTTCTCATCTAAACTGTGTGATTTTCAGATTTTTTTCACCAAAGTGTTTTTGCAGACTCAAAAATATTTGCATAGTTTGCAAATCTCTCATAGTCTGCTGATATCACCATTTCTTTACAACTCACTTCAGTGATATCTACAGTGTTTGTTTATGAACTTCCCAGTCTTATGGCCATTCACATAAGTGAGCAGGTGAGACCAGTATTTATCTGCTCACTTTTGATGTTATGCATTTGGGATGAAGAAGATGAAAGCTGAAAGCATTCAGGCTTTCCTTTAAAAAAAGTTGGTTAGTACCAATGGCATGTACTGATACATCTGGAGTACATACAGGGTTTTAAACAGTCTGGAAACTCCATTAATTCCTTCAGAGTATTTCTCTCTTCCCTCCCTTCCTCCTTCCCTGCCTCCCCCTCTCTCTTTCTCCCTTACTCCTTTCCTCCATATGCCCATGGACTTCAGAAATGGCTCAGACAAAGCCACAGGCATATCAGTCTGTCCTCAAAGTACCGATCAGAGATTGGATTGCTTTTGGGGTACCCCGCATCTTGACACCACTTATATTATTAGTTTTTCACCCCAAGTTCTTCTTTCATTTATTTCAAACAAATAGCTCTTTCAATTTATTCTCTCACTGATTTTTCTGATTTTAAAACCTCAGTATCTGTTTTAGAGTTGTCTTGATAATTTATGTAATTAGTAATTAATGTTAATTTCTCCTTTCTGTTTCTTACTTCTTTCATTTCATGTGTTGCTAAGTTGTTAGTCCAGACACTAGTTCAGGATGAGTAGTACATACTGTACCCCATACCACCTTGCAATTGTTCATGCTGTTATGTGGTTAATACAGCGACAATTCAGGCTGAGGATCCTTCATGCATACCAAAGTACACAGATTAAAAATAAATAAATAATAAAAAGAATGGCAGAATCTCTTACAATCAATTCTCAAAGAATAAAGTTTTGAATTTTTGAAGTTACAACAGATTACTCTGCAGTCAAGCCTTTCAGACCTATAGAGTAGCATAATCCATATTTGAAAATACACTTCTTTATCAGAAGAAATAAGGTTCAGTAGAAGTTAATGATCATGTTATGCATTATAGAATAATAACATGACTTGTAGTATATAATCTCCTCATTATTCTTCTTGGAGAACACCACTGCTGTCAGTACAGATTTTGTCTCCTGCACATAAGGTACCTTACAACGGTTGAAATTTCAGTAAGTCGGACCAGAATTTCCCTGAAATGTATATCATAAAAGATATGTTAAAAAGTATCTGAAATTTCTTTGAAATTTCTAACCAGGATGACAGCATATATTTCTGTCAATGGTTTACCGGGCTGGATTGGCCCGGTTCCACGACAATTGGTGCAGGGGACCCACAGACTCACGCCCCAGGAAAGGGGAAGGGGGAAAGGGAAAAGGGAAAAGGGAGACGGGCCTAGAAACAAAACAGCAGCAACGATCTGAGGAGGAAAACTAATTTACTAAATAAGATATCAGAAAGCAAAATAGCACAATATAATACAATATAATTGGATCTGAAGATAATAAATCAAATAAAATGAGCAAGAGAGAGTGTCCGATAAACCGAGGGCCTTACGCTAATGCTGAAGGTGAGACGGCAGCGAGCACCTACTGCTAAGTTGATCCCAAAGGAAAGAACGTGTCCTGTGACCACAGACAATTTTTATCTTTTCCCTCTGAGAGGAAATACGTAAAAATGCAAAGCATCGCACAGTCCTCTGGGGAATGTAGTTCTTCTCTTCTGAGACCGGTATATCCAGAATTATCAATGATCTATGGAGTTGGAGTATTAACTCTTTAACTCTTAATGCACTACATGATGTAATGATGTGGAATACAAATGCCAAAAATCATAAAACCATGACAGTTTCCAAGACATTGAAAACCTTTGGCCTTTCCTTTTTAAAGCATTGGATAGCAGCATTAGGGTAAAGTATGATCATATTTAAATGATTAAAGAGTTGTTGTCTTGCACAAGACTATCACCAGAAAATCAAAATATTTCATTGCTGGTTTGTATATGAATTAAATATTTTACTTCTGAAGTCAACCTCTTCAGATCAGTACTCCTTATACCACATATTCAGGTTAAAAAATCATTTCTATATATTACCCCTTCAAGTAAGTGAAACAGTACTAATGTCAATATCTATATCTGCTAAATAATAGATGGCATTTGATTTCCTAGATCAAATTCCCCTTTGAGTTCCTTGAAGGATGGTAGTGTTTTGTATTTGAAGTTAAAAAGTCAGCTCATTAGAAGTTCAGTCTTCGACTTATGCCATGTACACCATTTTCAGTCTTTCTGTATGTTAGCAAAAATTTCTTAGGTAGTTCCACTTTTGTGCAGGAATATGCCATTTTTTTCACATATTTTTCCCCTCCATGCCCAAGTATAACAAAACAGCACAGAGATAATTCTGGTCTTCAAAATAAAATTGCAATATTTTATACAATATAACTTTTGTGCATCACATATGCTGTCAGTGAGTAAAAATGTTCTACCTGGCCTCAGATTTTCTAGAGTCTGTGTTCAGATTATCAGGAAATAAATTCTTTTTACAAAAAATTACTGCCATTCTCTCTGTCAGCAAATTAATATTTGACAGACACAAGGATTAATGAATCTTCCCCAAGGTTCTGCATGAACTATTTACACAACATGGAGCCCGAAATACAAATGGTGAACAAAAGATGGGTTTAATTAAATAGCACAGGAAATACTGATTAACTGCTGCTCTGCTCTTTAGCATCATATCCCAAAAAAAGGGGTTGAAAACAACATCAGTATAGTCTGAAAACATTTCCTTCTCTTTTGCCATACTTTTCTTGTCTGATCTATGATAGGACAATGCATTGGGTATATAGAATATTTTGTTTAAAAAACGTGGTGTCAGCTGCCCAGGAGAAGGGCATGGAGAGGTTAACCAAGCAGTATATAGGAACAGGATATCTGCTTAGGGAATTGCAGAATCAGAGAATCACAGAATTGTAGAGGCTGAAAGGGACCAAGTTCAGCCCACCAGCAAAGCAGGCTCACTGCATCAGCCTGGACAGGTAGGTGCTCAGGTGGGTCTTGAGTATCTCCAAAGAAGGAGAATCCACAATCTCCCTGGGCAGCCTGTTCCAGTGCTCCATCACCCTCACTACTAAGAAGTTCCTTTGCATATTGGTGCAGAACTTCCTATGCCCAAGTTTTCGGCTGTTTCCTGCTGTCCCATCCACACAGACCACCAAAAAGAGGTTGTCCATGTCCCTTTGACTCCCACACTTAAAATATTTATAAACATTAATAAGATCACCTATGAGTCTTGTCAAGGCTGAACATACCCAAGTCATTCTGCCTTTCCTCCTAAGGGATGTGTTCCATGCCCTTTACCATCTTTGTAGCTCTCTGCTGGACTTTTTCAAGGACATCCCGTAGTACTGTTTTTTGTTTGTTTATTTGCTTTGTTTTGTTTTGTACCAGGGAGCCTGGAACTGGACACAATACTCCAGGTGAAGCCTGACCTCTGCAGAGGAGAAATGGGAGGATCACCTTCCTTGACCTGCTGGCCACACTCTTTTTAATGCATCCCAGGATCCCATTAGTCTTCTTGGCCACCAGGGCACACTCTTGTCTCATGACCAACATGTCATCCACCAAGAAATATTGTGATTTTTTCTCTAAGCATTGTTAAGTTCAAAGGAAGACTATCTGTGGTGATTACATTTTTTTTTTGTGTTGGAAAGTTATTACACAACATTAACTACAAAATTATTTAAGACTCTGTACTTATATTGTAATATGAAAAGAACAAAATATATACAAGATTCTATGCTCTGATGAGACACTGCTGAGTATGAGAACGACACCTCAGAAATAAATCAATTTGTAAAGTATTTCTATAGTGTCACAAATCTCATCACATTTACAGAATATTCAGGACAGATGCTATTTCAGTGAAGAATTTCAGGTATCAGAAAGATAAATTTGTTGATGAGGTAGTGAGTTTTGGATAACAAATGATTTTGAAAGGAAAATTTTGATGAAATGTGGGAGACAGGAAGAAAAATTATGCCTTCTGTCAGAAGCAAAACAATTCCTAGCTCTCTGACAGAAGACTCCTAGCTACTGGTGTGAACCTTAAGATGATTGCTGGTTGCATGGAGAATCACCAGTAAAATAAGCAAGGAAAAGCAAAGAAGTTGAATGATAACAAATCTTAGTTAAGTAGCAGGAAACAACTATCTCCTGTTCAGTACAAATCAATTGTGGAGACCTACTCTTGCCTCACTTTTCTACAAGGCACTTCATGATGACCAAATGCACCCATGTCCAGTTGCACAAACCCTGCTATTTGAAACTTTAATTTCCCAAGCTTGTTCCCTTTCCCCCATGCCAATCAAGACAGATAAGGATGAGTCAAAACCTAAATCTTCCATAGTGCATCTATTTTACTTTTTATCTGCTTTGGAAAGTAAGGTCAGAGTCACTGGGATAAGTGAAGTATTCTATTAAATGGATATAGGCTCACACTACAGGATGTTTCTTTTCTACCTGCCTAAAAAATATGTTATAATAAACCATGGCAATAGATTGTCATATTTTTCATTATTCATTATATTTTTATAGAAAAAATCTTACAAAAATTGTGAGCAAAGATCCAGCCTTCCACATCATTTATCTCCCAGTGGGACTTTTAAAGTCAAAACAAAACAGTGTATAATATTTCTAAAAGAATCACAACTCTTCTTCATGAAAACACTTCTGATATAGACACTGAAAATCTTCTTTTGTCTTAACTAATCGTTTTAATGGCAGAATAAATAAAGGATTTAAATAAAGAATATGGAAACTAGAACTGGTGGAAAAAATCAAGGTCAACATTTTCCAAATTATAATTGTAGAAGTTCTTAATTAGATCTTTCTATCCTTCGAGAAAAAAATTCTTCATTTAAATTCTGTTCCTTGAATATTTCAATTTTAGTTTGACGAAATGCATCCATAAAGAAAACACAGACATGAATATAGGCACATGTGCACAAATTTTATGTTTGACAATGATTTGCGTGTCCCAGATGTTCCATAAGCACAATATCTGAAGGAGAGATAATGGGACAGGAATGTTATTTCTGATTTTGTGACAGCCCTCTTACTAAAAGTTAGGAAATTATGATATCTTTCTGTAATCCCTTTTTCTCTTTCATACTTTTTATATTTAAGCTATGCTTGGAGATGAACCCAAGAACAACTTCTGCCAGTTAAGGAATTACTGACTCCTTAAACTCTGAAGCCAATTTTTTATGCCTGCCTAATTCTTTGACTTTACCTAAGAATATTAAAAAAAATTAAAATTAAACCTACTATAAAGGAGGATAAAGAATATTAGCGAAGCAATAGAACCCAGAAGGAAATTAGATAGAGTGAAGACTTTTTTCTTCTAGGTTACACTTCTCATCCCCAAATATATGTCAAGACTTTATTCCATTCTTCTGACTAGTAAGAAAAAACAGAAAGGAAAATTTTCATGGGGCACTATAAAAATAAGCATCATTCAACCTTTTCCAAATTGATGAGAGACACGTGAAGGACAAAAAGGTGACTGGGATTAGTTATCATGGATTCACAATGGTTCATCATGCTCACCTAAGGATGTTGAGCAAGATAACCTTGAGAGGCCCTTTCAAAACACAACTACTTTCTGATTCTTTAATATTTGCCCATGAATCATAGACTCTCCTTAAATCTGAATGTGTGAAAATAAGTTTGTAGCATTCAGACTCAAATAAAAGTAATTTTATATGTTCCTAGGAAGAAAGAAAAGTCCAAGATCTTGGAAGTATCATAATGCTCCCTGTAACTCTCAGATAGCAAATATACAAACGTAAATATTCAAAAATATAAAGAAAATCTTGTTATTAAAAGAACTAAAATTGACAGCACTAATAGGAGAAAAAACAGAAGCAGCACTAGGTTTACAGTTCCATTTCAATGATCCTGGAGCTGGTGGATGAGATGACAGAATCAAGAAACACAGAATGAAGTAAAGAATATGAAACTTTGAAACACTTGTTTGAGATGAGATTTAAGATATCACTGAGATCTTCATTTACAAGTTTACCATTTAGATGAAGACTAGAAGAGTTTTGCAAATGAATTCATATGTCCGCACTTCATTTTTAAGGTTAACTGCTCTTCCATCAATATTTAAGAATGAATTTTTTAAAAATCTTGTTTCAGAGTAAGTAAAGAAGGCAAAATAATTAATATCCGATACATTCAATTGTTAAAATTATCACTCTTTACATTTGAAAGTGCTTTTTGGTAAAGACAGTGTCTCAAAATCTATAAACTAAATGTTCATGACTTTGTATATTTATTATAAAATGTGCTTCTTTAATGACAACTGCAAATAAATACAATTTATTTGTTCATATATTGTCATATATTTTCAGCTGTGGAAATTTATTTTTAAAGTCAACTTGTATAGGTGACTTTTTTTTTTTATGAAAAAAAATCAATTATTATGTCATTTAAAAGTATCACAGACATCCATAATTTTCTATCATGCAGCGCTACCCAATATTGTATCTCCTGGATAGCTGGAAGAATCTGGTCTTGATACTGGATTCCAACCAGGACCTGGGGGTGTTGGTTGATGCTCAGCTCAACATGAGCTGGCAGAGTGCCCAGGTGGCCAAGAAGGCCAATGGCATCCTGGCCTGTATTAGGAATAGTGTGGCCAGCAGGAGCAGGGAGGTGATCATCCCCCTGTACTCAGCTCTGGTGCGGCCGCACGTTGAGTACTGTGTTCAGTTTTGGGCCCCTCACTACAAGAGAGACATCGAGGCCCTGGAGCGTGTTCAGAGAAGGGCAACAAAACTGGTGAGGGGTCTGGAGCACAAGTCTTACGAGGAGCGGCTGAGGGATCTGGGATTGTTTAGTTTGGGGAAAAGGAGGCTCAGAGGAGACCTCATTGCACTCTACCACTTCCTGAAGGGAGGCTGTGGTGAGGAGGGGGTCGGCCTCTTCTCCCTGGTAACTAATGACAGGACGAGAGGGAATGGCCACAAGTTGTGCTGGGGAAGATTTAGATTAGATTTGAGGAAAATTTTTTTCTCTGAAAGAGTAGTCAGGCACTGGAATGGCCTGCCTAGGGAGGTGGTTGAGGCACTATCCCTAGCGCTGTTCAAGAAGCATTTAGATGAGGTGCTAAGGGATTGGATTTAGTAGCTTGGTGGGTAGGGATGGTGGTGTGAGGATGGTTGGACTAGATGATCTCCTATGTCCTTTCCAACCTAATGAATCTATGAATCTATGAATCTATGAATGTGATTCATGGACAAGCCCTTTCTTCTCCACCTATTTGAAATAAATAAATGAAGAAAGAAACAAACAGCATTCAAAATACCAAATTGGAAATTTGTACTGCTCTGCAGCCTCAAATTCATCTCTTATTTGTAAGGACTTCAACACAGTGCAGCAAGAAATTACAATAATCTGTATGGACTATGTGATGGCTGAGTTTTGCCATGAAACACTCCCACTGTGTCTCAAGCATAGCAAATCTTTCCAGAGTGATCACTTTTCACAGGAATCCAGTTCCATTAAGATTTGCTTTCTGTGTGCATATGATGTTACAGCTACAGTCTCTGTAGCAACCATCAGTGCTGAAAATCTCAAAGATGTGAAACAGAAGTATATTTAATTGCCTTTTGAGCCATTACTGAAAGCATCAGGGAGAGAATTACATTTTCAGCATTACACAGAAGAAAATTAAAGCAGTCTGTAGTATATCTTCTTGAGCTGAGAAAAGAGGAAAGTCTTGAACAACATTTTAACCCTGTTTGTTACAATTCTGCTAAAGAACACCTAGCACAAAACCAGGATCTGAAATTGGATGTCCTACGAGTATCTGAAATCAAAAACTACCTAAGGAGTGCTGATGTTCCAAGTCCTGCAGTCAGCAGAAGCATTGGATGCATTAATAGAAAGGGAATGGCTACACAAATAAGAGTGTTAGTGTAGAATGGGTTATGATAATTTCTTTGCATGATGGATATTTACTAAAAATTTTCTGGTTTCTAAGTTGGCTCACACCAAATCTGCTATTTATCATACTTGCACATATCCTGAGTACTTACTCAATCGGATAATGTTTTTGCAACTTAAAAAAAAATGCTAGCTTTTTAAAAACTGCAGTTTTTACAGATGTGTTTGTTGTTTTTTTTCATTCTGTTAATATTTTTTTTACCTTGACTTCCAGCATCCAAGTTTTTACATTTAACTGAACATTAGATAACAAAAAGATTATTGTTGTGAAAAGTTGGAGGGTTCATCCAGAGTTCTAATCTTGAAACAATGTGCCTGTGTGTATTTATAATTCACAACACACGTGTCCGATGAACAACGTTAAAAAAAAAATGTTGATTGCTTGTCGCATTATCAACATTCTTGCATTCTTGGATGACTAGTCAAAGCAATAAAAATGATTATAAAGCTCTAAAGGCTACTACTGCTCACTTAACCTTCTGTGTGAAGACCTTTGTAAAGGAGTCCATGACAGAGACACATGAAAAAAGGAGAGAGAAAGAAAAAAAACAAAACTGCCTTGCCGGCCTGAGTGGAGCCATATACTGGGGGCAGGGGGGTTGGGCAAGAAGGGTAAGGAGGTAGCAGGTGGATCTGAAAAAACAACAACGATCTGAGGAGGAAAGGTAATTTACTAAATCCAACAAAATCAAACCAAATGAGAGTGAGACAATAGTATCCAACAAGATCTTACTTTGGTAGACTGCATGAGAAGCTTTTCTCTGCAGACCAAAAACCAAGAGAAAGCATGCTAGAGCTAGCAGCTGGTGTCCAGGCAAGAGCTCCACCCCTTTTACCCTGCCCACCAGAACACTTACTCTTTAACTCCCGTTGTTTTACATGATGTTCTGATGTGGAATACAGACAGTAAAAATCACAAAACCACAACAGCCTTGATGCAGTTGACATCTTTTGAGCCTTAAACACCACGCTGCATTAGAATAACAATGGAGCAACAGGTATTGGCTTAAATTTGAGTTCCATAATAGCCATTTTACTTAAAGGAACTGTAAGGACTTCTCAGTGTGCGTAAGGAGCACTGTGGGTTCTGCAGATAGATAACATCCTGCTGTGGTCAAAAGTTGTGACGAATTTAATAAAATGTTATGGAAACTACAGGACTTATTTAAGGTCTTTGTTACAACATGCTGACTAAAGAAGCCATTAGAATAAGTACTAGTCTGTGTAGATTATCAGTTATTTAACTTAGGATGCTACTTCACAAGTCTGGGCTGGAAAACAAAAACCCTCCTGAGCTCTGAGACTGACTCACAGAGAGGAGGACATCAGTGCTGGCACTACCATCATACATCTTGTGGGGCAAAGTCTTCAGCTGCCAGCATGTCATCACACTCTTCTCTCAGGCAACCTTTTTGCCAAAATTTCCCTCTGAATTGAGGTTACATACAATCAAGTAGTCAAACTTGAACTACAAAGATTTGAAGAGACAAGTCTGAACAGCAGAAATCAGTCCTACCCTGAGAAGGATGTCATACAGCTTGATGTGTCATACCTCCACTGTTAATTAACATTTTTTCAATAGCCACAAATCATTTTCACAGATTATAATCCAAGTTGTAGAGTGCTGCAGCAAAATTGACAGGTCACAGCCTGGAAAAATGGTTGAGTACCAGGTGAGAAGATGCAACTAAACCAGGAAGCTCAGGTACAAGCAATGCACGTTGGTGACTGCAAGGGATGGAACCTGGATCCATCCCTACTCACTCTTGGTTAAGGGTTAGCGGCTGAAAAAATAGCATCTCTTTGAATAGAGACTACACTCTTCTTGAGCTGTCACTAGTTGTCAGAAGGGATAAGCCAACTTTCTTTTTCGTTATTTGCTACTGCCCTATGTTTGTATCCCACTGGAACGCACTGCTGTTGTCTTCTTTCACCATAGAAGTAGACAAACTGAGTCTGGTTGTTGATTAAAAGTATTCCTACAAAACTCCACAAAGCATTTAATTTTTTGGGGGTGTAATGAATTCCAAAACGTATTCATACATTTTCTTCCTTTCTCTCCTTAAACATAATGTGAAATCTTGTGAAATTACTGTGTGTTCCTTCAAGCTGAATGTTATTAAAACAGGAAAGCAATCTGAAACATAGTTTTCTGAAATACTGAATATTTGTCCCTGATAAATGATTTTCTATATATATTTAGTGTCTCCTTTCATGTATGTGCACACAAATACATAAATGCATTTGTATATGTGTATGTACAACTTAAATGAATTAGATATACATAGGTTCTGCATACATTCTTAAACTATTCAGTGTAAAAATTGAAGACTGATTTACAAATTAAACTGCCTGAGCTTGTCAGCAGCAACTACACTTACAATAGTAGCAAAGTTTAATAAGAGTTTGGAAGAGGTCTTTTTCTGCATAAAATAACATAAAACACATAGTGCTGTTGTAACAAAGCAGTCCAATTACAGCTTGTTTTACTGTGAAACCTATTTGGCTTGGCTGGAATGAGGTGATAGTGCTACAGGTTGCTGAAATATGTGTTTTATAGCTAGGAACAAACCTATGGCTTTCAAGAGCACTGAGCTCCTCTGTGTATGGTTGTGGGCAGAAAGCGGGGAGAAGAAATGTTAATGTGATTCTGAAAAGCTCAGAGTAGGTCATTTCTGGGTGTGAATCCCTCTGGGCTCAAGGAGAACAAATTTGCATCTTCTTTTTCCATTCTGTCAGTCTTCAGTGAATATGTCCCCTCAGAAATGTTTGGGGAAGTGAAGTGCTGAATGCTTCAAGAATGTGTTTGTCTCACATCAATGACTTTTCCTATCAATAGAGCCTTTTGAGTCAAAGGATCAGTGCCATTAAGCTTCTCCTTGGCTTTCTGGGAGAAACAAATTCAGTAGTAGTCTTTGAGTCACAAACATAACATTTTGTCTTGTGTTTAACTGTAACCTGCAATGCTAGCAAATTAAAAACTATAGGAATTGAATAACGTGTTTCTTAAATGATGTAAGATTGACTTGTCTGTTTTTGTTCCCCTACAGTGGAGGGAAACTAATGAACTACTTTTAGCTAAGAAGCAATATATACATTATCCAAAGTAGATCACTCTTTGCATGAAACACTGAGTATGTTTACAGTATATAACTTTCAGGCCTTTAGAAAACCTTCTGTGACAGGGAAGGGCTTTACTTTTTTGAAAATGTTTTCAATTAATGCGGATTTTCATATAACATCTATCCACAACGATCATTTAACTATCCCCACAGCCTTTAAAAAATGTTACTGCCTATAAAGAAATCTAAACCTACATTTCAGTATTCAAGAAGCAATTTTAACACTACTGCCCTGATCAGTACTTACTGTCAATGTATAAAACTATGTCCCTAAATATTTTTAGGAAAATCAGACAGCACTCCAACACTTCAGTTAGGTCTAGTGCATTTTGGCTGAAGTTTTGTCCCTTCACTGAGCATCTTAACATGAATCAAAGTGTTTTGACAAGTCTGCACTGACAAGAAGAAGAAAGAGGAAAATGGGAGCTTTTTATTAAGGAAATATCTTGGATGCAAAAACTATTCCCTGCTTTGGGTTCTTGCTTTCTTTATTTTATAGTTCTGGTCAGGGAAACAGGAAAAGATTTTTCTGGTATGAAAAATCAGCAGTGTGGGCTACGTATTCCTTCCTACTCAGCTTCAGATGAGCTCCATGTAAGCAATATATTATTCGGATAAGTAATATCTAAAAGGCGAACTTGCCTTTACCTACATTTTCTCTAATCACATAGAAGAGAGATGCTTCCTTCCTCTGCCTTAAAACCATGTTTAGCCAGCAGAAGCTACACAGCTAGGATTGGAAGTCTTAATGAGAAAGAACAGACGAATTTTGCATGAAGTTGCAGATGAAGTCACTCTGTGGAATAAATGAAACTTCGCTTTCATCACTGCTCCTCTCTCTGCAGGTAGGGAATGCATCTGGGAAATCCACTGGAAAATTTTAGGTCTAAGCAAATGTATCAAATATTACAATAATTATAAATATATTGATAGCTAAAATACCTTGAATTGTCCTTGTCAGCAATATGTAACTCAGAAGTAAAATCTCTGGAACTCAATGTTATATCAACACCGCTGGATCGATGTAGTTAGGGCTTTCATGAATCTGATTGAAAGCATTAAATCTAAGTCACATTGGTTGATATCACATCTCTGCTTTCAATTCTGTACTTAGATTTATTTGCCTAAAATTCTAAGAAATATGTTCATGATTATGAGAAATAATAATTGCAGATAGTCCTGAGAATGAGATCAGCAATTTCAGGTACACAGGCTTTCAAAGACTTTATAAAGAATTTGCAATGTAAACATTAGATGATAATCTTCAAAGATATCTGGATTCCAAAGACTGTTTATGTAATGCCAAAGATTTGTCTATATTTAGTTATAAGCATAAAAACAGTATGGAAATGATAGTTTAACTAATCAAGTAGATAAGACAGAGAGGTTGTAGAGACTGTCTTACAATGAGTATTGCCTACTTTTATTAGCGTAAGAGACACTACACACTTTCTTTCAGTGAATTCTGTTAGCCTTTTTCTTACTGTTGTTTTTCTCCATTACTTTGCTTAGGTGTTTCTGTTCCTTGGATTTAATGGAATTATTTTTAAAACAGCGATTGTTTAGACATGAGTATTTAATCTTCTATGGCAGTCTGTTGCACTCCTGTACCCAACCTAGTTAAGAGTGATCTTGCTCGACACCAGCAGGAAACCCATGTAGGTAGAGGGCTGGGCTCTAAAGTTCACGAGCCAAGTCACAACTGTGCTGCTGACATAATTTTGAGTTTGCCTATTGGGAAAATCCAACATTGAACCTTTTCTCAGATTTCTTCGAATATCTATTAGTGATTGCATTACAAGTATTGTAGATCTCCTGAGTAATGTAGTCAATAAACTCCAAGCAGAAGACGGCTCATTTACTATCTCAATTGTGTTTCTTCTTGTCAGTGTCTCATGGTAAGCTGATACACTATTTTCCCAACTGATGACATGAAAAATAGAGAAGTATCAGGAGGAGAATAGATTAAGCATACTTGAATGGAGGCAATATTTCCAGTATGTTTTTTCACACCACTGACTGTCAGTTCCAAAAGAACTCATTTTACTGATTTTGATATAATCATTTCAAGCTTGCAATGACTTTTTTGTTTGTCTGTAGCACTGTATTACTGGAACTGACTTTTTGTATAAGGTCTTCTTTATCATGCTTCATATTTTTTCTAGTATCTTTATTTTGTATCTTCATTTATCCTTTTTCATGGTATGTAATGTCTTCCCTACTTCACTGAAATGTGGTATGTTATGAAAGAAGTAAGAGGCCAAAGTATGAGATTCTACATCCTTTATTTTGAAAGCCTTATACATTCTGAATAATAATCAAGAAATACATTAGTGGAATTAATTGAAAGGGTAGCATTAATCCCATCAGTTCATGATTGCATTCAGAGCTGCAATTGCAGTAGAGATCTAGCTGTGAACTGCAAGAACACACTTGGGGTCTTTGGGCATTTTTTTTCTTTTTTCACATACTGCAATGATTTTTTATAGTTCAATATACATCTAGTTCATAAATCTCTCTTGCCGTAGGTGTGGTTCTAAGTGTATCTCAACGTAAGGTGACAGAAAAAACTGTTAAGGGCAGTAAAAGTATGCCTTCATTTTCTAAAAAGCATCATGCAAATTTACAGTGATATATGCATATTTGTCACTAAACAGTTCTTTTAAAATATGTCCATGTGATGTATATGCCATTTGATTTTGGTGCTCAAACAAGAGAAGAAATTTTTTCTTATTGTTTTCCTCATTGCTTTAGTTGAACTTCATCTTATTAAACTGACACATTTAGCACTGTGCCTAAAAAAATCCTCTTTTCAGAATATTTCATAATTAGAAGGTAAAAAGTTGTTTGTATTATGAAAATCCAGAAAGGCATAACATGGAGGGAAAAAAAAAAGGATGGAAAAAGAAAATATATGTATATAAATTATTTTTGAATATGCATACAAGATAACTAGATATCTGGGTTCTAAATTACTCTAAAATACCTAATGTAAACTACCTGTCAGGAAATAAAATTTGATCTATATTCAAAATAACAGACTAAATTTGATTGTTAATGGAAACTTGTTTGAGACTTGGCATAACACTGCATTGAAAAACACACATCATCAGTCCTGTGATTATTGTTCGTAACAGGATGGAGTCAGTAGAAAGAGTTCAGAAGAATGCAAAATTATTCCATAAATAAAAACTCACAGTAGTCAACCAGAGTTAAAGAGGCAGCTCTTACATTTCTGTGGCTATAGATCTCCACAACTCTACATTAAATATTAGTCTGGGGCACAGGGCAAAGCAGAGTAAAACAGATGTATTTGTACATGAAGGTGTTGTCAGTCTGTAGTTCTACCAATTGTAAATGTTATTTGCAGTATAATGCCATAATAGTGTAGTATTTCTCTGCTTGAGCTTTTTGTTTATTAGGGTTATTTTGTGTGTTTTTTTTTTTTTTAATAGTCGTGTTTGTCAGTTATGGAAAAATCTGCAGTCAGAATATATCTTGGTGAAGAGACAGGAGCTGGAGGATTTGTGTTTCTCCCATGTGTACAAATCAGAAAAACAGGACTCCCTCCATTTTCTACTGGCAGGATTTTTCTTGACATCCTAAAATGCTCACATGTGACATGTAGAATTTTGTATCTCCTTCTGAAATCTACATTTCTATCTTGAAGTGAATTTAGGAAACAGCCCAGGTAAACACACTGTGCTCTCTAATACTCAGTGCAGTCCCATAATCATGTAAGTAATAATTACTTGATTCCATATAAATATACAATAAGACATTTGGATATAAGTTCCGGTTCTTTAAGTGATTTGCTTGCAATATGGATTTACAGATAAGGTAACTGATAATTTGGTCATCTCTACACAGTGATTCATGGCTTGGTAAAGACATGCCTTTAGGCAGCAATATTTATCTGGACCATATTTGAATGACACTAATGTCAGTCTGATTAAAACAACTTTGTCTTCTCATTTTTCCACATTTATTGGAAAACACTATGATGTTGTTAAGCATGGAAGACATGAATTAATAAATCAAAGCAAAACAAGATAGGGAAAAAAAAGAAAGCAACAATACTCAAAAAAGCAGCCTCACAACCTTCTGCTTTTCTTTCCTTTTCTGACATAAGCTTTTGTGCCCTAGCCCTTCATTTTAATTATTAAATTGAGACAAGATACCCTGGTTCAAAAGTTTGCAAAGCTGTCAGTTCTGCTACTTCTAAACATTAAGTAGTACATATGAAAAAGTGAAAGGAATAAAAAAGGTAAAGGAAAACTAAGCAAGCAGTACTGTGTCTGTTAAGTCAGAGATGTAAGCCCTAAAAATCCTGAATTTCTTCAGAAATAGGAAGAAATAATTTCCTTTAAAGACACTGCTGTATAGAGGTGTCTTGTTCCCTTCCCATTTATGACTTTAACTTTCATTCTACCTGCAGTAAATCAGGATACAAGAATGTGCTGTGTATGCTAGCTATGTGCTATTTTAAAATAGAAAAATAGGACTAAGTCTGGATACTAAGCATGCAATTAGACGATAGCTGTAATTAATCCTATTGATGACATACTAAAAAGTATTTAGCAAGTCGAGGATGGTTCTGGTTGATTATTTGGGTGATGCAAAATAACGTGTTCCTATGTATATAAATAGCTTGCTTACACCAGAAAGAGTTACCAACATTTTGAAAGAATGGCTTAAAGTGATTTTAATAAATTGCCAATGCACAAAGAAATTAGTAACATGAAATTAAGTACAGGAAAGTAAGCATAGAGACAAACAGGTGAGAAAAACCAAATATTCAAATGGAAAATGCAAAAACTAGCTAATCACTTCTGTGGGAAACACACTGTATATTATGAAGGAGACAGATTGACTTTTAGATTACATATCTGATAGTGATGCAAAAATTTGGAGCCACAGTATTGGGAGATCTTCGTAATGGGAAGATATTTCCTCTGCTGGAGTATGTAACATGAATTCTAATGTCAAGGCTATTGATTTGTGCAAAATAGGCCTTATTCTCTTTTGTGTATTTCCAAGAAGGGAAGGTGTGAGGACGGAAAAAAAAAAGTCCAAAAGAGATACTCAGTTGTTGCAGACAGAAAGAATATATGGGGAAAGGATGTACAAAGCCATTGGTTGGAGCTGCACAGTCATAGTAAATCTGAAATTGTGGGTGGTTTTGGAATATGAACATAAACATGGGCATTCATAACTTTTCTTTCGTCAGAACTTTCCTGTGTACTGAATAATTCATGTTAAATTACAAAATACTGTGGTATTTTTTCCACATAATTTTGAAGAAATGGTCAAATACTCATACCTTTGAACCTACTGATAAACATCTCCATATTTAAGATTTGAGAGAAAATATGCTATTTTCAGAGGTTTTGACTGTGGATGGCAGCTAAATTTTTAGTTTTCTACTTCTAGTCCAACCTGAAAATTTATCCCAGAGCATCTTAGTCTATCATGACTTAAGACAATTTTGATCTTCTATTAGCAACCAACACGATATACACAGCTCTTGAAACACTAAAAGGAACCTTTGCAGCTCTTTTCTACTTGTTTGAATTTTCTTCTGTTTCCCTTCTGATATCTAACTGCTCTCATGTTTAATGAAACAGTACTAGAAGAGAATCATAGAAGCATTTAAGTTGGACAAGACTCTTAGATCATCCAGTCCTAGCATCACCTAACCTAGCTCTACCACTAAACCATGCCATTGAATACTCCATCAACATTTATTTTAAATACTTCTCCAGGGATGATGACTTAAATGCTTTGCAAGGCAACCTGTTCCAATACTTAATGACTCTCAAACAAAGTCTGCTTTCTGGAATTCCAAGGTGGAATTTCTGCAGACTGCCCCTCTTTTCCAGTTATCACAGACTATCAGTTAATAATTGGCCTCTGAGATTCACATCGCCCATTAGTTTTCTGTTTGCAAGCAGAAGTCCATGGTATTTCTTCCCTACTTATCTCACTCTCCTGCTGTGTCAGGAAGTTATCTTCCACATACTCCTGAAAAATCCTAGACTTCTTCCCTTTCTGCTGTACTGTATTACAGAAAACATCAGGAAAGTTGAAGTCCTGCACAAGAACAAGGTCTAGCAATTACGTTGTCCTAACAGTTTGTGGAGAGAATCCAAAAACAGTTAGGACTTAATTTATTACATAAAAACAAACAAACAAAAAAACAAAAACAAACAAACCTACAAAAATAAAAACTAAGTTAAAGTCCCACAAATTCTTCCATAAAAAAAATATTTATTTTTGAAGAATAAACAAGTAAATCCTTAAATTCATAAATGTATCCGTGAAATCAGTGACATTCCTACCTTTTGACCTATTGAATCTATAGTGTGTGTGTTTAGTTTTGTTTTTAAGGGGGAAAAAATGTGGTCCCCTGTCATGGTTTTATGATTTTTGTTATTGGTATTCCACATCATAATGTCATGTAGTGCATTGGGAGTTAAAGAGTTAATGTTCCAGTTCCATGGATCGTTGATAGCTCCAGGTACGTCTGTCACAGAAGAGAAGAAGAACTACATATCCCAGAGGACTTTGCATTTCTTTGCATTTTTTTTTTCCGCTCAGAGGAAACGCTCAGGTGTGTCACAAGGCCCAGGCTCTTACCTTTTGGTACTCACAGGTACTCACTAGCCAACTCGCCTTCATCTTATAGTGTAAGGCCTTTGGTTTTCAGACATTCTCTCTCATTTTATTTGATTTATTAGCTTCAATTCAAATTATTTTGTATTATATTCTGTTATTTTGCATTAAAATATCAGTAAATTAGCTTTCCCCTTCAGATCATTGCTGCTGTTTTGTTTTTCGGCCCATCTCCCTTTTCCTTTTTCCCTTTCCCCCTTCCTCTTTCCCAGGGCATGGGTCTGTGAGTCCCCCACCCCAGCTGTCATGGAACTGGGATGAACCAGCCCATAAGCCATTGACATCTCTTTTTCTTAAGGGGACTTGTATGGCAACTACTGGGTCACAGCCAGGACCACAGATGGAGCACCTAGAGAAAAGACCTGGTCAGCCCTGGAAGAACAGGTGAAGACAATTCACCTGTGTGATCGGAAGAGGTGGAACCTAGCTCTCTTAGACCTCACAGAATCATTAAAAATGTGGGGGTTGGAAGAGACCTCTAGAGATATCTAATCCAACCCTGCTGCCAAAGCAAGCTCCCTAGACCAGGTTGCACAGGTAGGTAACCTCCCTGGCAACCTGTTCCAGTGCTCTGTCGCCCTTAATGTGAAGAAGTTCTGAAAGCATATTTGTGTAGAACTTCCTATGCTACAGTTTGTGGCAATTTCCCCTTGTCTTATCACCTTGCTCCACTAAGAGGAGTCCAGCTTTGTCCCTTTGACTCCTGCACCTTAGATATTTATAGACATGGATCAGATCCGCTCTCAGTCTTCTTTTTTTCAAAGCGGAAGAGACCCTGGACTCTCTTCAGGAGATCCCTGTCTTTCTTTGTATCATGGAGCCCAGAACTGGATGGACAGAGTACTCCAGGCAAGGCCTGACCAAGGCAGAATGAAGGATCACCTCCCTCAGTTCTCTTCTTAATGCATTGCAGTATGCCAGAAGCTTTCTTGATCACCAGGGCAGACTGCTGGCTCATGGCAACCTCTCCTGAGAGCTCCTCTCCAGCAGGTCATCTCCCAGCCTGCACCGGTGCATGCAGTTATTCCTCCCTAGGTGCAAGACTCTACACTTGCGCTTGTTAAACCTCATATGGTTCCTCTCTGCCAAACTCTCCAGACTGTCCAGGTCCCAAGGAATGGCAGCACAGCCTTCTGGTGTTTCAGCCATTCCTCCCAGCTTTGTATCATCAGCAGACTTGCTGAGGTTGGACTCTAGCCACCCATCGAGGTCATTGATGATGATGTTGAACAGGACTGGACCCAGCAGTGACTCCTGAGAAACACCGCTAAGTACAGGTTTCCAGTTGGACTCTGTGCCATTGATCACAATCCTCTGAGCTCTGCCAGTCAGCCAGTTCTCAACCCACCTCACAGTCCACTCATCTGTTCTACACTTCCTCAACTTTGTCGTAAGGATGTTGTGGAATGGTCAGTGTCAAATGTGTTGCTGAAATCAAGGTAGACTACACCCACTGCTCTCCCCACATGCACCCAGCCAGTAGTGATATCATGGAAGGCTCCCAGGGTGGTTGAGCACAACCTTACCCTGGTGAACCCATGCTGACTACTCCTGATAACCTCCTTCTCTTCCAATTACCTGGAGATGGCATCCAGAACAAACTGTTCCATCACCATTCCAGGGAAAAGGTGACAGAAGAACCGTCATTTAAGGGCTGACTGCCACTGAGGAAGGATGTCTTGTTGGAGAACCCTCCTTTGTGGAGTTTTTCCCTGTGAGCCTCCAAATCCTTGGAGACAGGTGAGCATTCATTCTGTCTTTATAACACCTCCTCACTGAGCTGGTCCTGTTGCCATTACAGGACTAAACTGAAAGATACCTGACAATCTAATCACATTTATTTTGGGATTTTTCACATTAACAGTTTACTGTCATATAAAACAAATTAATCATATTTGTGAAATTTTATGTTTTCACTAATACAGAATGAATGTATAATTACATCATGTCTTTTCCTATTACAGAGAACGAAGAACTAATAGTAATATTATACAAATTGAATAGGATAAAAAGTGGTAATAAAATCTAATGCTTGAATTGAGTTAGAGCTAGAATACCCTGTACGTTCTGCATATTTTAGGAGAATTCAGAGCTAGTATTTAATAGCAGTTTGAATTTGTGATAGTTATTTTATGTGTTGCCAAAAAAGGATAGAATTAATTCCATAGAGTTCAGATCTCATCATGGAAGTATTTCTACGATGATGGTGGTAGTGGTTCATGAGTTACATGCACACACACACATATAACTAAAACTTCAACTTATGTTAGGAGGAAAATGGCAGAAAAAAAAGATACTTGAGCATTCATACAAATATGTGTAAAGCTAATAATTTTGATGAAAATATACCGCCTTTTTTCTGTTGACGTTTCTCTTTCTCTGATGTTTACCCTCCAAAAAGTAATAAAAAAAAATAAATAGAATTTTCCTATGATTTAGAAAAAAAAATTCATTGCCAAATGAATTTAAAAAAAGAAAATCAGACCAGTGGTCACTTCCTATATAATACAATCAGAAGAACAGAAAACAAGAAAGGAACTTCCTTCTACCTGCCTCAAATGACATCCAGTGAAAATGTGCAGCTAGTGATGATAAAACTAATTAGATTATTATCACTGAGTGGGTTTCAAAGGTCCCCTGGAGGGAAGGCATAGTACGGAGAAAGATAGGGAGGGGATGTCACTTGTAAAGAATCAAAAAGTAACACACATCCCAAATTGCACCCTTCCTTTCCAGAAGGAGCTGTAGTGCACTGACCTGTTAATTACCTTAATCAATACCAGAGGGGAATCTTGCTGATCGTATCACACATGTGCAGGCTAGTAGCTATGTTTTGGGCTAGGGACAGGCTTCTAATCTAACTTCTTTTTCAATGCCTGTACATTCTTCCCATTGTAAAAATGGAGACAGAGTTGCATGCGTAAAGTTAGTGGGATGGCAGAATTGCAGGGGTTGAAGGGGAACTTGAGAGATCATGGTGTCCAAACCCTCCTGCTAAAGCAGGTTCCCTACAATAGGTTACACAGGAAGGAATACAGATGTACCTTGAATATCTTCATAGAAGGAGATGCCAGTGCTCTGTCACCCCTACTGTAAAGTTCATCTGCATATTAGTATGAAACTTCCTATGTACAAGTTTTAGGCCATTACTCCTTGTCCTTTCACTACTCATCACAAAGAAGAGCTTGGCCTCATCCATTTGCTTCCCACCTCCCTTTTAGATATCTATAAACATTAATCAGATCTCCTCTCAGTCTTCTTTTCATCAGGCTGAAGAGACCCAGGTTACTCAGACTTTCCTCATATGTGAGGCCCTTCAGAACCCTTCTGATCACTGTGGCCCTTCACTAAACTCCTTATAGGAGATCCTTTTTTGAACTGAGGAGCCCAGAACTGGACACAGTATTCTGAATGTGACCTCTCTATAGCAGAGTAGGATAGAGGAGGATAACTTCCTTCTACATACTAGTCAGGATCTGCAGCTGATCTGCCAGGGAGAAACTGGTGGGTATCTGCAGCTGATGGCAATAATCTACTGTAAATACAGAAGGCAGTGTTGGCAAAAAAATGGAGAAGGAAAAGGAACCTCCCCAGTTGTGGACAGGATGGCTCTGGATGAGAATCACCTTGTGGGTAGATCTACTTGGGAAAGATCTAGAAAAAATATTCCATGCATATTTCAGGAACAAAAATAACCTCCAGCTCTGCACAAAGGTGCTCATTTTGCAGTAGTAAGCAAGAGAAGACAGTGGCTAGAAGAAAGCCTGTTGTTTGTATTTGGTTTTTGCTTCATTTTTTATTCTTCCATAAAGCATGATGCCATAATGAAAAAATGAAAGCTTTTTGCTATGCAACATCTGAATGGTAATTTTATGAACTGTCACCTTAGCTGGTCTGATAACCATGGGTTTGTCTCCATCAAATGCTTGATATGCAGCGCAGAGTATTGTAAAGAAGGAACGTCTTTTATCATCCCATGGAGCTCAGTGTAGAACAGTAATGCCCATGAATATCACCATGATGTACACAAAATTTGTGGGTTTTTTTTCTTTTTTCTTTGCTTGATGTCTGTATCTGAGGGCATAGACTTTCCTACGCTTCTGTTTTCATTTTTCCTTTTCTTTTAGATTCTCTTTCAAATTCCAAGAAAGTTAAAGACTAAAGTATATGCATCATTTTTACATTGTCAAAAAGCTTTTACAAATAATGTTAACTGAAGTTTAAGCAAATACATCGCCTGCTTTTCCTAGACCATCTTTTTATTTTCTTTTTCTTTTCTAAATTTACTCTTCTTTTTTTTTTCTTTGCTGTTAATAAAATATAATATAATATCTCCCACTTTAATACATTTTGTACTTCCACATATTTATAATACCTGGCTAGAAGATACAAAAGAGCATTAAATTTTGAAATACATCACAAATATTGCAGAAACCTGTAACTGTATCACAGTGATTTGATTACATTGTGTTTATTCAATTACTTTAGCCTACTGCTATAGTCCTCCTCCAGCACACTGATAAGCCGCATAAAATTGTAGCAGACAAGCCATGCCACTCTTGGTTAATGGTCCTCCAGCATGATGATTACATTTATGGTATTTTGCCTGATTGAGGTTTCTATTTCACACTTAATTGAATGTAAAAATTCCCTTTGGTTTGAAACTTGTTATAAGAGATAATCTCAGCATTTGAAGAACTTTTGTCTCTGCATTTCTGAGTAGAAGGCTGAAGACTCATTTAAATCCAGAATAAATGTTCTAAATAGCTTCACTGTAATAGGTGTTATTCTCTAATCAAACTTGTAGCCTGAGATGATGTTAGGTTAGATGTTCATACCAGAAACTTACAGGGAAATAATATGAAGAAGAAAATAGCCTCAGTTTTGGTCCCTTTGGGCTGTCGCAGGAGATACCCAGCTCCAGATAAGGGGAGATACATCTCAGGCGGCCATCAGCACTGGCTCTTGGTAGTACCTCCCAGCCCTGTGGTGTCACTGCATGGGGTAGGGAACACATGGTTCTGAAATCAGAAGCATGATTATATAAATGTGGAAAGGATATTTCAGTGTTCTCATTTTTAATGTTAAGTATTAGATTTGTTTGAGTAGCTTCACTCACCAGGAAAGGGTAAGACTGTTTTATGACCTTAATAAGGAGAGAGGCTGGAGGGCAGACACATTACTCTTGAGTCTGCCTATGAACAGAGGAACTGCGGGACTTCAAGCTAGGTCTGTTGCCTTGAGAACTTCTGTTAACACAGGAATGACTACTAGACAGCTCTGGGAACTTAAAAGTTAGTTATTATCATTAATATATTTTTTATATACTCACCCTTTGATTTTCAAAAAAGGTAGCATCTTCTCTGTAAGGGAAGATGGCTTTTTTCCACCTATGTTCATTTGTCTTGCCAGTAAATGAGAAGATAGACTTACCACGAAGTCTGTGGGAACTTCACTATTGGAAGAAATAGAGAAGTAAGATGAAACTGTATGTGATTACTATGGATTAAAAGGTCCTAAATTTGAAAGAAAAATAAACTAGATGGGTTCACACATTCACTACAGAGAAGGGAGGTAACTGAGGCTTTTCTTAAAATATTTTGACAGGTCTATTTTATTTTTTTTAATAGGTGTAGTCTATAATGACCTTCAGTAATATGGCAGTAAATGTTAACAGAGTATTGGTTATCATGGCTAATTTTTATCTCCTAAGAGGGACTTCCTCTTTTCGTTACATCCAATGTCACATTGCTAAGTATGCTGTAAAATTTAATATTTCTACAATTTATCATTTTTTTCCCCTGATTTCCTTTCATATACTAAACCTTGAATTTCTTTTGAGCAATTGATCCTTATGTTTCTCAAGTCACTGAGACACATATAAGATATTATGTGTTTCCAGGGAATGATGTAAAGTGGTTTAAACATCATCCACATAAGAAGTTTCACTGTTGAGTGAGTATGTAGAATTTGTTTGCATCTTTTAAATTCCAGTGGTATGGAATGTTGCATGATCACTAAATCTGCAGCAATAGACAATATTATTTCACTTATTGATTTTTAGGTAGTAATAATCATAAGTAGAGATTACACTCAACCGTAAAGTCAAGAAAACCTAGATATGCAACCCCGTTTAAGTTATAAAAGAGTCTATTCTAAAGGTTTGTCTATTTGTCAAACTAATAGAGCATCATTAGTCTTTGTGAGAGTCATAAAAAGGCACTACTTCAGCTGGATCATTCAGAAATCTAATTTTCTTCTATTTTAGGACACTATTCTAGGCATTGTCCTCCTATTGTTGCTCAAGAGTCACAGCTGCACATCAGTTTGTCATTTTACTTAAACAGCAAAGCAGAAATGTTAAATCAATACGTGTTAGATACTTGAAAGTTGCAGGTAAGAGTTATGGACAAAGCTGCTTGAAGTGAACAGAATTTATGCTATTGCCATAAAATATCGCATTAATTTTATCATGCCTTTTACTTCAGCTACAAAGTTTGGCATTTATGCTATCTATCCTGCATCACAGACAAAACTGATCAAGAAATAAAGTAGAAGTTTTTGAAAATTAGCACAAAAATGTACTTATCAGAGAGTAAGTATCAATAATTCAACAGAGGACTGTTAGAGAATATCAAGTGAACCCATTGTCTTGTATCTGACAATTGTTCTGTACAACTTAATGTTTTCTTCATAACTTGTATGGCTGAATATATTGTATGCTCACAAAATTTGTGGGTGACACTGAGAACTGAGGATCTGAAAGCAAGAGGCTACAGTAACATATGGGGATGAAACTCAAAACTGCTTAATAAGAGAGAAAAAATGCCCAGAAATAAAATAGTACAAGATTTCATGTACTCTTGAGAGTGAACACTAATATACACAGAGATGGAAAGAAGTGTAAATGGAAAGCTGTTTATACTGCAAGAGATGTGTGTGTCAATTTGAAGTAGGAATGTAGTGGTGATGTAATGCTCTTAACAAAATAGCTGGAGACAGAGCGAGGGCAAGGTGCTTTTGAGGAGCAGTATGCTGGTGTACATCTCAGGGTACTTTTGCTTTAAAGAGGATTTTCCAAGCTGATCTGAAGTTAAGGAATACAGCAGATACTACACTATAAATGCCACATTTAGATAGATAGATTTACCTGTATTTTGCGAGTAAAGATCTATTAATTAAAGATATAATTAAAGATTTAACTTCAATGAAGATCGAAAATAAACACTTGTCCTTAATTGTTTATCACTGCTGAACCTAACTCCATCCTTTAGTATATTGCAATCAGTATCTCATTCTGCAGTGATCTGATTTTCTTTTAACACTTAATATTAGCTCAAGGAGATGTTCTACCTCATCATGCGGAGAATAGTCTTTGTTGCTTTTAAACATAAAATCAGTTTCAGACTATCAAACCACTTCAGAAAAAAGGTACATGCCTTTTGATATTAGCATACTGGAAGGTCTGCAAAACAGATTTTGAGTCCTTAAATACTGATAATTCCACACACTTTTGTTTTTTTGCAATATAGAAGACAGTAAGTCTACTAAAGAGCTCATACACAATAGACTTGAATCTAGAACCCCTTTATCTACATGCAAAATGCTTTTTCATAAATATACTCTTGGAGAAATTAATGGACTGAGAAGGATTGGAATGAAATAATACTGGTCTGATATTGATTCATTCAGTTAAAGTATATAATAGATTACTTTCTAGATAGTTAAAACCTGCAGTTGACTCTGAAATAATGAGAAAGAGTTATTGGACCTTACCAACAGAGACTTATGTTTAACTCAGATTAGTGTAATAGTACTATTTTAATAGATTTCTAGAGTTGAGACCTCTTGAATTTATGGTTAAATGAATATTTTATCAGATGCTATTTGAAGGTTTAAGTAGACAAAATTACAGATCACAGACCAAAATAAAGACATTAATCCAAGGAAAAGAAATCAGTGAACCTGCTAATGTTGTCTAAGAATACTCTAATTTTGGAAATACTTTGAACTCTGATCTTCCATTTTTAACTGAAAACACTATTGTTTTACTTCATCTCTTCAAGTTACATTGTCTAAGGACAATATTTTCAAAAAGTTTAAGGAACTTCAAGCTTTTTATTTAGTTAAATCTAATTTGAAGAATACCATTAGAACCTTATTTTTTTTTCTCACAAATTTACAGTGAACTCCATCATGAATATGGCTTGTGTCGTTGCTTATTTTCTCAGGGAAAATGACTACATACAATTTGCCTGTAATAAAAGCAGTGGAGGAGATGGAGAAATGAGAGAATTGATTCTGAGAAGGGAAAAATAACAGAAGTTCAAGTAATATGTACATTGGCTAAGATTAGATTAAATATTTATGATGGAATCAGCACACTTTTAAAAAAATAGTGATTACCTGAGTTGGATGGCACAGGTTTCCTGGTACCAGCCATATTTGAACTGCCTTCAGGCAATTTTAATAGTAATTTAAAAGTACTCAGTACTCATCATTTTATGGCAGGCACTCATTTGAAGACATTACATAAAATGATATGGAGCTCTTATATCCTCATCTCAAAATGCATTAGTGATTTCTGCTTAAGCATTTGTAAAATACAGAGCTGAAATAAAAACAACTTATCCAAAGCCCCTTTCCTACTATGGGTTACTTTTCTGTTTACCCTGTTGATACTGAAATACATTCCTCTATTTAATAAATAGTTTAATCATCATTTTACTTCCTTTCAACAACCAGTTAAATTGCTGCAATGTAGGGTGATATGTGGAGATTGTGCATGAAAAGCAGCAGTTTAAAAAATAACAAAGTGATTCTAAAATGTCTCTTCAGATTTTTTAAAATAAAATAAATTAACAAATCATGGTTTATTGGCAGTGCTCACCATCTGCTTTAAGTCAGCAGAGTCCCAGGAATAAAAACCAAACCCATTTAAACCACTGCTGTGATTGGAGCCTTCATTATCAATATGATTTTGAAAGGGCTTTAGGAGAGAGAGAAAATCAGTTTCGTCTCATCAGGTACTTGGTGAGTGCAGCCATACTGCAGGATTCACAGGAACCTTCAGAACCATTTAATTTTCTATTAGGATTCTGTCTGTGTCTGTGCTTGCTTGGATTTCCTGATCTGTGTTTGGGTACAGAAGGTTTACTGAGAAAGCAAAGCTATTCTTGTTTCCGCATAGAAACACTTAGCTCTTTGCAGTGTAGCAGTTTTATCCACTTTTCTGAAGGTGCTTTCATGGATAATGTTGTTTGCAATGTTTTAATCATAACAGATTATCAAAGGCATCTTTGATTCCAGTTCCTATTCAGAATGCCATTTTTCTTTCCCATACTTTTCTTTTCTTTATCCATTCTCTTACTGTTTCTAATTAGTCTCGTAACACACTCAATTAAAGCAATCAAAATTACATTATACATAATAATCTTAGGAAGATTATTTATGGGAATGGAAATGAAATGGACCAAGAAAAGATGTGGTTACAGAGAGAAGCTGTAAAGGCAGTAATTTCTGGTACCTATTAAATATTATCAAAGAGAAGGATTTTTTTTCTGTACTGAAAGCATTCCTACCTTCTGATTTTTTTTTATTATTATGATTATTTTTTTTCATTTCTACTCCTGTAAATGCTTTTAAGACTATTTGGAAAAGCTGTCATTTTCAAAGTACCCTTAAGAGCATGTAAGCCTTACATAATTTGGAAAAAAAATTGCTCTCTGCTAAAATAATAGCAATTTTCTAGATAACTAGTTTACAAAATAAGGAAATGCCACAGACTTACTTTGAAAAAGGTAATGCAGTACAGATGGGTGGTTTATTCCATACTTTTGGAGGGAACATATTACCAGCAAGAGGAGAAATACCCAGATTAATGTGCCTTAGTGAGTAATCAATACTCTTATCTTTAAAGAAAAGAGGTAGAAATCTTCCTGGTACATGAGGTTTGAATACTGTTTGCAAGAAAGTGCAACACTCTATATTAGGACTTTCTAAGGCTTCACAAGAGAGCTGAAATGAGAGAGCTAACACTCAATGATTGTTTTCAAAACCCACAAAATTATGAGAGGAGCAGAAAGAAAAGTGAGTTCTTATTACCATAGATAAATTCCTCGGAGCCCACCATCAGGATTTTGAGATTCTCACTGTTATGGTTGTATGACTGGAAAGAATCAAATTAACATTATTTAGCATGAAGTTTTCAGTCTTCCTTAGCAATTTACTGGATTTCTTACCATTTTGATACAAAATAATAAATTGTCAATCATAGAAAATTCCTGTTGTGCAGTCAGGTGAACGAAAGATTTTTGAATAAATATGTTGAAGGGAAACAAATGTTTTCAGTAAGGAAAGGAGTGTGGAAATAAATAAAGCAATCTGAAATTGTGAGATAACATACATATTAACAAATAAATAAATAGATAAAGAAAATACAGCATACCAAAATATTTATGATGACCTAGGAGGTTTTTCAAATAATTCTAGTAGTCTCTATTTGTTGTCTTATTATTCTAGTCCTCTTCCTTGCCAAATTTTGTATGTTCTTTCAGGCTGTGACACCCTGATACGTGCTGTGGCCATTCCAGGTTAACTCCTGAATTATTACTGCTTCTGGTTGGACAGCCCTGCAACATACCTGCTTATGATATACATAAATAAGAAATTTGAAATAAAATTACAGCTAAATCCAATAAAATCATGTATTTTTATGGTAAATAAAAGCCAGGGAAAGGTGATTGAAGATTCCAGCTGATCATTCAATAACAACTACATTTTTATTATTATAACTGGGAGAAAAAATGACCACAGAACAAAATGAGAAATCATTATTTTTCTATTTATTTTTCTAATGTATTTTTCTTAATAATCATTTCTCAAGAATGAGTTTGAAATAATGGTATAAAATTAATGTCTAAAATATCAGGAGTATTTCCCTTACCCTCTCAAGACTGTCTCAAGGTTATGATCCATTACTGTAAAATACTAAAATTTGAAATATTTGGAAATGTTGTCTTTTAAATTATAATGTATGCATATATATTTTACAGTTGGCCATTAATATTCAGAGAAAACTAGGAAACAAAGTTTTAGAAAGAGCTTTTATTAATTTTCAAGGATGAGCGGAGAAAAAGTTTATTTAAAAAATACTTGTTAATAATGTTTAAAGTAACTACTGGATTAAAAAAAAAGCCACTTTCCCCAGTAGTATCAAAAACACTTGAAAGTTTTCTACTTTTCAAAAGGCTTTTAGCTGCTACTACTATTGTTATTATCGTTATTAGCAAGTATTTTGGAGGAAGTATTTTTGCGAATGCATTTGTGCAATTACTGCTTTCTCTAAACAGAACATTGTGAAAGAGAATCAGTGTTTATCTATCACACTGAAACACCTCCAAAACACTCTTATGTGGGAAATATATTATCCTTCATATAATTTGACAAAATTCTCAAGTAATTTGACCAGTTACCTTCAGTATACTTTTGGGTTAAATTCAAACCTTCCTATTTGGAAACCTGTAAACAGCGTTTGAGCTTTAGATGAAGAAACTTCAAAACAAGAAACAGTGGAGTCACTTTCTCAACACATATATCTTTCTGGTTGTTCCTGGCTCTTCAGGAATGTGTATAACACATGCAGGCTGTTGTCTTGATGGATGCTATTGTTCCATCTTGCAAAGTTTTAGGGGAAATGTTATACTCTAATGAAGATGCTTCCCTCATATATCCTTGTATCTCTTTTCCTTCTCCTCTCTCCTTTCTTTCTCCTCTCTTCTTTTTAAAATCTTGAAATTAGTCTTTTCTACTGTAAACATGAAAGAAATCTCTTTGTATTTGAGTAACAATTGTTGCACTAATATTTTATGACATAACTATACCACGTATCTAGATATATCAGAATTTTACTCCTTTTGTTTAGAGGTCACTCAGAAGCAAGACAGATTTACAAATATTACTTAATTTCATCACTGGAAGATAACATGATGCTATCAACATATTTGATTGTATCCATGGAAACAAATGGATTGTAGCAAAACAATCCTATTCAGCAGCTCAATAAAATTGCATGAGATTTTGAAATAAGTATGAAATTGGCACAGGTCAATACAATTTAATTTGAAATGTTACAAACACATTTCCTACTTTCTGTATTATTAGGAATAATGATAATTAGCTACCCATAATTATTCCTTAAAATTAGTTTAAAAAAAACAACAACAACAGAATAACTTACCAATTTTCATTAACTCTAATTTATTTCATGTCTTCAATCCAGAAATTTCTGTAAAACTTTGTCTTTCTTTTGTGCCTGCTCCTTTTGGACAGAAAACATCTCTTGCTCTTCCCGTCCCCCTTCCCTTTCTCTTTCCCTCCCCCTCCACGTTTTCCTTCCCCTTCCATCTTTCCTTTCCACTTCCCCTTCCTTTTCCCACACAACACAACTTGAAAATATCTTCTACAATCCAAAGTTGTTCCGTTTCACATTTGTTGAAATACTGAAGGGGACTGGGGAAAATCCAGTGGAAGGATAAAAGACTTAATATTCCCTTGTGCATGTCATAAAAACTCACATGTTGCAGGCTTTAGTTTTCATTGTTATAGGTCTCCACTCATGAGTCATTTAAAATGGACATATTCTGTTATTTTTATGATAACCTCAGCAAACTGTTCACATTCCAAAGTGTATTGTTAGCAATGTTAAATAAAGTTCAATAGCTGGAAGGTTATAATCAACAAGGGAGAAATGTTACACTGATAACAGTGTTAAATGCTTGTAATGTAACTATTCTATAATTCCTCATTCATCTTCATTTGGTAATACAGTAAGCAAGCTACTTTAACAGACCAGGCAAAATAAAGTGTCTTCAACTTGAGAGTGAGCAGCTGCAGGCAGTCTTTGTATGAGTGAAAAAGGGAAAGTTCTGAGATCTCTAGGTGTACTGATGTGTTAAGCTCAAGGTGAATCACTCTGCCTCTAGCAGAAGAGGACATTTGCTTTCCAAGTGGGAGCAGAGAGCTACTCCCCTGCTTGGCTCTACCCAGTGAGATAATGTCAGTGAGAAAAGGGAATATGTTTTATTATAAATATTAATATAACTATAAAAACAATGGACAAAGGAAGCAAAATGGACAAAAACAGTTTTGATCCCAAATCCTGGATAAGAACACTTAGAAAGATTATGAATTTTAATTTGAACTTGACTATTTCAAGATTTTTTTTTTCTATTTTCCAAGATAGGGAAAGACTGTAATGTCATTGATGGGCTATTTTGTTAATTTACATTTTCTGGTTAATGTGATGTGTTATGAGCACTAGCACTATAATTCAGATGGAAATGGCTGCTGGACACAATTGCCGAAAAAATACTAGATAAGTGACAGAGACATTTTGAGGTACAATAGTGTGCGTTCTAGATATAAATATTTTACTTTGAAATATTTACTAGAACTAGAATGAGATACAGTGTAAAACTAAACATTCATTTGCTGTAGTCTGGGGGATCCAGGTGTGCCTTTCCAAATAAAAAATAAACAAACAAACAAACAAATAAAATTATAGAACATAAAAAGAAATCCATCAGAACAAGGTAGGAGGTATGGCGTCCTGTGCAATCAGAAAGATGTCTCCTTTTAATTTCTAGTATTTTCTGAAGTCTAAGTCTTCAAATAGAGCCTGACAACCTTGCTGTTTAGGAATGCTGAGTGAATTCTGCCCAAAAGAGGCAGATCAGGATCCACTTATCTTGGCTTGAAGTGATGAAGTTAATTTTCTTGAGCTGGTAACATATTTAGGTGGAAAGAGCAGAGGGGACCAGAGAGACTGGTAGCACTAGTAACTCAGAGCACAGCAATTTCAGAGTGAAATCTTTCAAAAGAATTCTCAACCAATAAAGCCGTTCTTATCATTTTTAGGAAAAACCCACAGTGTGTGATGTGGTTCTGCCCTTGCAACTTTGTTAAAACAACTGAAACATTATGGTCTCTCTGGATGGAGATAATGAGATGCACTGTGCTTTGCATTTGGATACACCTGTGTGGAACCCTCACCCTGCTCAAGTTCCTACTGGATGAGACCAGTTCAACCAAGAGCAGAATTTGCCCTGATGTGTTTGAAGGATCATTTCTGGGACAGTGATAATAACAAACTGTAAATTGAAAAGAGATTTTCCCAGGTCAGATAGTGATTTCCCCTGCTGCTGAGGCATAGAAAATCAAACTTTCTGAACAGAGTAGCAAAAGTGCAAACACATACGCTAAATACAGAGAATAGCAAAAAATGCCTATTAAAATCTTTGAGCTTAGATTATCATATATCAAACATTAGTGGTAAAGCAATTACTATGATAAAATAATTTTTGTTCTGGCTATTGTGACTTCCCTTGGACTCAGTATAAAAATCAAAGAGAAATTGTCTCCCGTTTATTGGTGTAAATGCTAGGCCACATTTTGATCCTCATAACAGATATCAAATAAGACTGCCATGCTTGTTTATCCTCATCAGACTGGTGCTTGAGTCAGATCTAGACTAGTTCTATTAAATTACAAAATCTGCCTGTCATTCTGTCATCTTTTCTATCACTAGAGCTTTCTGTGTTTTACTGACACAAAGTCTGGGATTGCAACCGAAGCACAAACAACCTCACGAATCACTTTGGCACTTTGCATTGGTGCAGTAAATGAATGTAAAGGTAATGTGATTTTAAATAATTTGACTAATAATTTTATGCATTGTAGATGTAAAATTGTCACTTCTTTTTTTAATCTTTTCAGAGTCTGAAGGTATTAGAGAAAATTGTATTTAATAAAAATTTTTTTTTGCCCTTTTTACTAAATATAGGAAGTCCAAAAACAGAAGACTTCCCCAGCCTCTCCTCTCCTCTCCTCTCCTCTCCTCTCCTCTCCTCTCCTCTCCTCTCCTCTCCTCTCCTCTCCTCTCCTCTCCTCTCCTCTCCTCTCCTCTCCTCTCCTCTCCTCTCCTCTCCTCTCCTCTCCTCTCCTCTCCTCTCCTCTCCTCTCCTCTCCTCTCCTCTCCTCTCCTCTCCTCTCCTCTCCTCTCCTCTCCTCTCCTCTCCTCTCCTCTCCTCTCCTCTCCTCTCCTCTCCTCTCCTCGGATTAATTATAGTTCTTTATTCTAAAGCAGCTGTGTTAGTATCATGCATGCTAAATAAGTTTACAGTTGTGTAATATCATAATTGGAATTTAGTAAGCTTTGAACTACCCACGCTTGAATTGAGCTCTGTGAGCCTCAAGCAAAGCTTTTGATAGTTTAACTGCTATAATGGAAATCTGTGAGAATTACAATATTCAGAGTCTTCTAGATCCTCTTTTGCTTTTCCTCTGACACTAGAAGTTATTTCCAATAACACCATACAAGGCAATGGTGTGGGTCACATTACTGCATCCCATGAAATCTTCAGGGACAGTGTCTCAACCACCTCCATGGGCAGGCTGTTCCAGCACCTGACCACTCTTTTGGAGAATAATTTTTTCCTAATATCCAATCTGAACATCACCTTGTGCAACTTTAGGCCATTCCCATTCATTTATGTCTTGAAGATAGATATTTAAGGTGAATGTAATACAATACTTTTCTTTTAGAAAATGGTTTAACATAGGATTTCATAGATTGAGAGATCAGATGAATAACATCCAATAATACAAAAGTGAGAGAAGCAGATGTGGACATAAACTTGTCTATTGATTTACTAAAATGAAGGTTCAGGTACTTTTAGATTATATCAGACATTATCTGAAAAATGTGAATTTAGAGGTCTTTCTGGAATTTCTCAGTGATTTCAAAACACTGTTTAAATTCAGGCATGAAGAACGAGAGATAATAGCAATACTTTAGAAATTAAAATTTTTCTTCTTCCTTACTAGCTGCACAAATTATTTGTAGTTGAAATTACTCTAGCATTCATCTCAGTGTTACTCTTTTTATACTTATTTTTTACTTAGTCTGATTTTTTTTTTTTTTTAACTATAAGCTACTGGACATTTTTGGAGTTACTGAGTTAGATAGATATTTCATTTCATCATAATTGCATTTTCACATAACAAATAAATGAATATATAAACACATACATAAATACATACATACATACATACATATATAAGTAACAGGAACTTTCACTGCAGAATCTCTCTTCTTACATGCAATTATAACTTCCAGCGTTTGGTCTGTAACACTTATGCGCTTTGCATAAAATGTTGTTAGCAGTGATTGGACTCTAAAAAGAAGCTGTACTCAGTAAATCAGAAAGACATATTTTGGTTTAATCAATATGTACTCAATCTTAGTAAACCAGTATAAAGAACAATTTTATTCCTGGAAAATAAAAATTGATGAAAATTTTGTGGCTATCTTCAGAATTCAGCCTTCTCTTATAAAAGCTCAATTAAATGGAAAATCTTAGACTGACAAATTTTAATTTTCCCACTCCTAATTGAAACATACATTTTCTAACTTTTTTTTTTAGCTGCCATAATAGGTCTGCAGTAAGTAAAAATCTGAAGGAATCTGTAGTAAAATTTTTCTCTGTAGTGGTATTTAGAGAATGACAACTTTTGTAATACAATTCTCAGTCATAATGCAATTACTTTTTTTTTTAATAAAAAAAATGGATTGGGAAGCATCTGAGTTTGATTAACTGTTGTGATTATAATCATCTATTTAAAATATAGTGATAAATGCGGTAATGTCTGTTTCTGTTCTAAGTCAAAACAACATAATACATTGCAGCAGAAAAAAAAAGGGGATGAAAGGTTTGCAAGATCATATGCAATAACATCTTGACGTACATAACAATTCAATTGAACAATTTGCGCAGGCATATTTAGTCATGGAAATATATATTCAAGTATTTTACTCAGTTAAATATTAGATTAAACCCATGGTATAAAGGTAGGTAGAATGTGTGGTTTGAGGTATACTATTACTGCTTTCGCCTTATAACAAAGAAACTACTGAATATATAAATATATTTATTTATATATTACCATAACTCTAATTTACAGGAAAAAACAGACAACGTATCAAGAATTGTGTTCTTTTCTTTCTTTCTTTTTTTTTTTTTTTTAACAAATACAAGTCTCCTTCCCTTCAAATCTCACATAGTATCAGATCGGTCCTCTACCTCCCTGCTATGACTGTTGCTCCAAAAGTAATGATTTTTATTTATTTCCACGGAAACTACAAAACGTATAATGAGCATATATCACTGATAGAGCAAATTATCAACTGAAAAAAAACAACAACGCTCTTTTCAACATAGTCACTACCAATAGCTTTGCATTTTCACCAGTGATGAACAGGAGCCTGTACATCATGCTCACAAAAATCTGCATCGCTGGAGGTGACCACTGTTGTCACCACTGCTGAAATGCAGCACTCATTGCCTCACCATGCTCACATCTACTGATTGGTCTCCATAAATGTTCACCAAGTGACAGTGAATGTCAGTGGGTGCCATTTTTTCCATGCGGAGGAATTCAGTTCCACACTTCTGCTCCATATGTGCTTCCATGTCAGAAACTATTCTGACAGACTGCCCCTCTGCTATGATCTGTCATGCAGCAACAAACTGTACCATGCCACCAAAATCCACCTCTGATGTTGTGGACAGCAGCATAAAACAAGAGGTACTACTTTTACAGCAGTCCTCATATGTTCAAGCACAGAAAGGAGGCAGCTCATATTAAATGTTGCTTAGATTAGGGATTTATTTCTGCTACCTGTAATGGTCCTTCAAATACTATTTTTGGTATGTTCTCATGCTACACAGGATATGCAACATTTATTTTTATTGTCAAGCTGCACCACTCCAACAACGTGAGTCATCCATTCTAATTATTTCAGAAGCTATAAGGTCAGTTGCTTTAAAGAAATACGCCTTAGTAATATAAAGGGACAGTTTGCCCCCAAGGAAAACCAAAGTTACTCAAGACATATGAATGCAAAATTTATTCTGTACCACTGACATAAGAAATGTGGCCTTGAGACCACACTTTATCAGCATCGATGGTAGTAATTTATCTATTAGCTTAACTTCCTTGCAAGAAAAAATGGAGTTGATCATTTTTAGCATTTAGTATTCATCACTTAGAACATGAAGCTACAAGACTGTGAAAAATAATGGCTATCACTGAATATATTAGTAATTGTTGTGAGCCCGGATTCCATTCATTCACTCATTGCACACATTTTCTTCAACACAAATATGTATTTTATTTCTACAGTATATCAAGCTGTGTAACACATAAATCTTTAAAGCAGGAGCTTAATAGACTTTATATAATTCATATACATAGAAGTGTACTGTTTGTCATTTAACGTCACAGAGTTACATACAAAAATGCATACACTAAGATTGCTGATTTTCCCCTCTTCTTTTCTTGAATATCATTCTTATCTCCCATACAGTATGAATCAAAAACGATTGCCAAATGTTTTTTAAATGACTTCACATTCTTTCTGAAGGTAAAAATCTTCTGGAAAAATCTGTGTACAACAGAACATTCAGATTTACCAAGTCTTTTTTTTTTTTAACAATAATACCTTTTGTGATATTAAAAATATCACCAAATGCTAGAAAAGGAGATTAATTTTATATGTTTATTCATGTATTCTTTTTCAGGGTCACCCAACAGCTAATTATCCAGATCTCCCTAAAAATTTTCCTCATCTTTTTAAACCTATATCACAGACATTCATGGTATGCTCAGCCCACAGATCTTCAGAAACTTTGCTAACATTTAAGAAAAATTGTACTTTCTCACTGAGGTGAATAGGACAAAGACACCGAATGGAACAAGTTTCTCAAATTTGGAAATCTGGAACTTTAGTGTTCAGTTGTAACTGTCTAAAATAGAGATGTCTGTTTGTTTCTACTTCTGAATCACTGCTGTTCTGCTACTCACTTCCAGGGGAAAAGGTACCAGGATATTTATGTTAAGAAGCTGAGAAAATGCTACTGAAGTCAAGCACAGTGAAATTAGATTTCTGATCCCATGTCTGAATCAAAGAGAAAATATTTCTTATCAAGTCCCTGCTATGATTGATACTAAGAATGTTATATTAGTTCTAAAGCACTCAGTGATATGGAAAGTAACAGGCTACTCCTTTTCCTTCCTTAACCACATGCTTTCTTCTGGTTTTGTGTCTCTTTTCTGGTTGCTGCTGTTGTGACTTAATCCTTTCATAAACTTCTATTATGATGTCTCAGCTTGATTTCATAAAACTTGATATCTGCTTCTCAAAATGAGTACTGTGCAAACTCAAAGGTTATTTGAATTGCTGACCTTTTCAGCTATGAAATTAATTTTTGCAAACTTGCATATATATTTTTTTCAATTTTCTTTCTTTCTTGCAGTGAGAACTGCATCCAAGCAAATGATATGGGATCAAATTTGCATATGTGTTTTGTTTTGGTCTTTTTTTTTCTGTTGATTACTGGCAAAACATCTCCTTTTTATTGCATTAGTATCAGGTACGAGTTAAGCCTTATCTTTACTCACACATCTGATGATTAATCCATCTTAAGCAAATTTCCACAGAAGAGGCATGAAGGTGCACAAGACTCCCTAGCAGTAGAGCACTTGCATCTGCATTGAGGGTGGCCTATGCCATCTAAAGAGTGCTCTCCCTTTCCTATAATTCCTGTTCACATAAGGGCATTCTTATTTGTCTGCCTTTCTGACTCTCCTTTGATCTGTAACTATACAGGGTGGAAAGGGCATAAAAAGAAAAACTACTTGATAGCTTTAAAATGTATGTGGAAAAGGCCTTAAAGATTTAAAGAGTATCTCCTCCTTATGAGTGAACAGTAACAAGCTGAAAAGGTATAATTTAATTTTCATGCTTGTTGAATATTTCAAAGTGCAGCTGTAACCTCAGTGTGGATAGAAGGGTTTACATCTTCATGGCACTAAGTAAATACTGATTGGAAAACCTCATTCTGGAGGAATATTTGGGAAAATATGCAAATCTTAGATGCCTATGCTTTCTTCTGTAGAATATTCAGTGATGATCTGGCAAAGTAAAGCCTTCACTTATTAGAATTGTCCTCCTGAGATACTACCATAAGAGGAAAGTTGTTCTTAGAAGACAAACTCTGTTCATAAAAATCATTTTTACACACACATCTAAAAATAAACATCAGTTTTTTGTTTTTTGTTTTTTTGTCATTTATGAAATATTTTTTGAAATCATTTCATCCAGCAGTGTAACTACTGCAGCTTAAAACCTTACACATAATGCACACTCTTCTAGACTGGGGTCCGAACTGTACATTTTGACATGGTATGTCATTGACAGAAATATTATTTTATTAAATCTATTTTATTTTGCTTTATTATTTTACTTTTGAAAACCATAGGTGTATTTTATATGGTTATGTCCATGTGCTCAGACTTTGTGTGCAGAACATGCTGTAATTACAGACAACCATTATCATACCGTTTTGTGGTTAGAGCTGATGTATCTTTTGTGAAAAACTGCAACATCTTCAATAGAGAAACTGTCTCTGATTATGAGCTTGCTTAGCTCTGAGGAAAACAAAATGCTGACCTTCCTTGGTGTCTAGAATCATACTATAGTACAAATGTTGAATTAGTAATGTTAGTGGGTTCAACACAGTACTGGAAAACGCCCAGATTGACACTTAATTGACTGATGCTCAATTTCTGATGTGAAAATCTGGGCCAAACTTGAGTCCCTTGCTAAATATTTGCTCAAAATTCCAGCCTGAACTAGTGCAATGCCTGCACTAGTAAAGTAGATCATGCCAGGAAATACTCTAAGCATTGTATTTCTCAGCTGTTAACATGTTTTCTGGCAGATACTCTATCTAATTAAAAAAAGAATCTCCCAGACCATCCCTTGCCACTTCTCACAAGTTTGAGGTCATCCCTGGCTAATTGGGACTCTTTCTCAGAAGCAACAAGGATTTAATAATACAGATTCTGGCCTTTTTGCACCATTTGAGTTTAGTGCCTGCAGATGCTCCCTAGTACCATTTTACCTGGCATTATACATTGCCACAGGGACCAATTATCAGTATTATTGCTTACAGCATTGTCAACAACAGATTCATCTGGAATTCTGTCGCAGCTCTGGAATGTACTTATAGTTTTGTTTAACTTTGATTTATACTTCAGTGTAAAATGTTCAGTGTCTTCAACTGCTTCTGTTCATGTACATGGCCAGATTGCAAACAGCAGGGAAAAAACTATCATCCATAAGCAAGCATTTCATTTCTTAGTTGATAATTTCACAGAGAAGTCTCTAGTTTTTATGCTAGCAAATGCTCTTGCTGCTGAGATGCCATCACAAACTGGGCTGCTAGTTAAGAGAATAAATTTTCACATGACTGAACAAGTCCAAACCACTCGCCTTCAAATTATCTAAAACAAAATAGTCCAGTTTCATCTGTCTCTCAGTCTGTGCTTGTCATTGTATTGTTGCAGAGTTTCAAGTCACTGTAAACATATGTCAATTGTTTTGCTACCTAAACAGATTTTTCTCAGGTTTTTCTCTCTGACCACAGATATTTTTCAGAAAAACAAAACAAAAACAACAAACAAAGAATAAAACAACCCAAATCCCAAACGTAGGAACTCTTTCCTGATTAACTCAACTACTGAATAACAGTGTTATAATAATGATGGATGAATCTCCAGACACATATTTTTTAGCCTTACACGAACTCTTTCCTTTCATTCCAAGTAGTAATGTGGTAATGGATGCCTAGAATTCAGAATTTCAAGGCCAGATTACTTGGGATGTTGGGTGACTTGATCTAGTGGAAGGTGTTTGTGCCCAAGGCAGGATAATTGCATCTAGATGATCTTTAAGGTCCCTTCCAACTCAAAACGTTCTGTGATTCTGTGGTTTTGTGATTCCATAGATAACTATGTGGAGCTTCTCTGGAGCTTCTTAGTGAGCTAGTGAAGGATGCAAGCAACACGGTTTTTCCAGGGCATGACAAACCATAGGAAGTAGAGGGCTCTGAGAGCTTCTGAGTAAAGTTTTAGTAAATGTACACTGAAAAGTCTGCTTTGAGATTAGAGTACAGGATGAGTATACATTACTACAACCCAGGGAGTGACCTGCTGAAAAGGACTGTGAGGAGAAAAACCTGTGTGCCCTGGTGGACAACAGGTTAACCACAGCCCACCAGGTTGCCCTTGTGGCCAAGAAGGCCAATGGTACCCTGAGATGCAAGGAAGGGTGGGGCCAGGATGCTGAGGGACATGATTCTACCCCAGCTACACCCTGGGGATGCCACACTGTGTCTATTTCTGTGCTCCTTGGTTCACAAAAGACATGGAACCTCTCAGATCTTAGTGGAGGGACAAAAAGGTGAGTACGGTTCTGAAGCATCTCCTGTTTGAGGAAAGGCTGAGAGAGCTGGGGCTGTTCAGTCTGGAGAAGATAAGGTTGAGGGAGAACTGTTTATAAATACCTAAAAGGTGAGTGTGCAGCTGACCTGGGTGGACTCTTCTTAGTCATGTGCAGCAGTAGAAAAAGGGGCAACAAGAAGAAATAAGAACTCAGGCAGCTCCATACTAATGTGAGGAAGAACTTCTTCAAGTGTGATAGAGCACTGGAACGGACTGCCCTGAGTGTCTGTGAAGACTCCTTTTCTGGAGATATGCAGGACCTGTCTGGATGTCTTCCTGTGTTACCTGCTGTAGGAAGCCTGCCTTAGCAGAGGAGTTAGACTGGGTGATTTCTAGAGGTCCCTTTAAATCTCCTAAAATTCTTTGATTCCATATGATAAAATTTATTTGAAATTTTCCGTTTATGCCAGATGAATTCCACAATACTCCAGTAAACTTACTTTTTCTGTGTCTCAGAAAAGCAAATTAGAATTTCCTTCCCACACTGTATGCAAGTTTTTGAACACCTAAATTAGAAGCTACTCCAGGCAAAAGTTTTGTGTCTCCACATATCATGTGCATCTACCAGTACAGCTGACTCTGATCTACACTAAAAGAACACACTGTAAACAACTCAGATATTATGAGGTCTGACATTAATGTTAAAGCTCATATAGTACTTATTTAAACCAAGGAGCTCATATTCTACAGAGAAAACTTTGGTTTAAGAAGAAAATGTCAATCATATTCTAATGTTTGCTTCCTTCTTAGGCTTTTACTTATTTTTGACCCAGATTTTGTGACTTATTTTTTTGAGGATGTATAATTTTGCACCAGAGGCTGAATGAGCACAACAATGTTAGCTCTGACCTTTAGCTACTTCTGCAATGAAAACAGCAAGAGTAAGCGGAAATAACTTCTCCCTCTTGGATGAATTAATAAATGAAAAGTAAATGAAATCTGTTGCTGTCACCAGATGGTGTAGTTTTCAACAATCCTACTTTTATCTTTTTTTAACTATATGAACAGTTTCATTAGGGGAAATGGATTTTGTTGGTCATATTTTTTTATCACAGAAAATGCTGCATTTCATAAGCAATGACCGCTTGGAAAACTTTCCTAAATGCAGAGATGACGCTCATATTTTATTGTGATAATAAAATACCCTTTTTTTTTTCTCGTATCAGAGTCTCCGAAATGCAGCCTTCAATAAAAAAATTGTTTTGAAGCTGTGAATTTATATTCATTGCTTCACAATTCATGCAATTCACGTTCATCTAGTAATGTTATTCTACATTCTACATACTGTTCCACAATTTAATTTATTCAGCGCAAATATTTTACTCAATATCTGTAGGTACAGAAAATGAAAGATCAGCAGGAATGTTACAGTACCTTATATTTCTCTGTATTTTACTGGAGCTAAAGTGATTATGATCCCTAAATATACACTAATAAATTTAGGAAGAAATATTTGATATAATCAGATATGATGAAGTATATGGGAAATATTTGGTAAGTTAACAAAAAAACACCTATTACTGCATTTATTCTTTAATACAGTAAATGTGACAGCAATTAAGAGTATCTTGAAACTTGAGTCAGTAATTCTAGATTTTAAAATTCTGCTTCTGTTTGCCCTTACAAGAACAGATCGAGGTATGAATTGCACTGTTGCTTCTGCAGTACAAAAGTATGTGTTGAATATCAATCTTCAGATATAACAAGTCCACTCGAGATTTTTGCATCCATTGACTCTGACTACAAGTAGTTTTTCCACAGTGTGTGCTTGTAAAGCAAAAGTTACATTGTCTTATAGTGGTCTTGAACACTGATGAGGCAAAAAAGTCAGTTCCAAGGTAGATTTATTGCTGGGACATGGTGTTTTCTCCTAAGTAAGGGAATACACATTCAAATTTATTTTGAATACAGATTACTAGTCTTAGGTAAGAAATTGCAACTCTTGCTGAAATATACACAAATCAACCATAAGTATATAAAGTCAAACTGCGGATAGTAAAATTGCAAGTTCTAGTTACAAAGGAAGATACAGTATGTGTGTTCTTATGTAATTACTCAAGGGCCCATTATGTTCATATTTCATCAAGCGAACAGGACAAAACTGAAAGTGTGGCTGAACCACCTCTATACTGACTTGAAAACAAGCAGGAGAAAGCCTTCATTTTTCTGACTTTGAAACGCTGCTGTGGTATACTTCCCTCTCTGTGTAGGTCAACAGTTAGACTGCTCCAGCAAACGAATTCCTATGAGCTAGGAATTTTCTAAATTTGAGGCAGTGCTTGTCAGTGGAGGAAGAGAAACAGAGATGTGATGATGAATTTAGGTCACTCAAGTCACTTGCCATGCTTTATCTGGGCTGATTTAACTTTACAGCTGCTGCGCATCACTGGAGAATGTAAAGAAGCAGGAACTTAACAATGGGCAGGAACTAATTTCAAGTCAATAAAAATTTATAATCTTTTAATGGTGGAATCATTATAAATGGATAGGAAACAGAGTGACAGATTATTTCTTGTCTCAAAGTCAAGCAACAGTGAAACAGAAACTGTTTTCTTTCAGAAAAGTCCGCTAATTATACATTCAAAATTTAAATAGAAAAGCACCTGCTGTTTAACGTGGTATATGAGTCTGTCTCCCTCAATCCCTCCCTCCAAAAAACAACAGACAAAACAAAAAAATTAAATTAAAATTAGTACTTCATATATATATATCCAAAAGATGCCTTTGACATTGCCAGCAATTGTAGCATGTTATCGTGAGTTATTTTAGACTGAAAAATTTGAGCTTAAAATAAAAATAACTGTAGCCAGAGGGGAGAAGAGGAAATAAAGAGAACAAATAAGCTTACTAGACACTGGACAAAAATGGTATAACAATTTGATTCTTTTTTTGTTTTTCTTCTTCTTCTTGCAATTTATATAGTATCCTAAGTAGACAGCTGCCTTAATTATGCATGTATGAATATCATTATAGGCTGTACTTCATTTAAAAAGAATACCCATCCCAAAATATTTCCTAGTTCACCTGAGATCATGAACATTAATGCGATTTTCTATTATTAGTACCATTTTTTCTTCAGTAATCCTGCAATTCTCTGAGCATATCAATCTCTTAAAAACTGAAGTAAGCCACATTGATTACCCTAAAGTATCCATTTTATTTCACTGTTTTGCTTCAGAGTTCATTGAATATATAAAAATATCACAATACATTTCATAACTGTGTGTGGTAATGTTTATTGTCATTCTGGATTTTGATTAGATCTCTCTGTAGACAGAATTGTAGAGAGAGTGGGGAACAGAGATACAGAACGATACAGGATAGAAACAGAAGTTTTTGGCAGGGTTGCCAGTCCCTAGATCAAATTGTTCAGGGCTCCATCCAACCTGGCCTTGAACACCTCCAGGGATATAGCATCCACAACCTCTCTAGGCAGCCTGTACCAGCATTTCACCAGTCACTCAGTAAAAACTTTCCCCTGACATCTAATCCAATTTTCCTCTCCTTTAATTTAAAACCATTCCCCCTTCTCCTGTAATGATCTACGCATGTAAAATGTGCATTCCCCTCATGTTTACAAACTCACTTTAAATACTGGAAGGCCACAATGAGGTCTCCCCACAGTCTTCTCTCTTCCAGGCTGAACAAGCCGTTCCTTCTGTCTACCTTTGTAGGTGAGGTACTTCAGCTTTCTTATAATCCTCATGGCCCTCTTCTAGACCCTTTAGAAATGCTCCACACCTTTCTTATACTGGGGACTCCAGAATTGGTTGCAGTATTCCAGCTAGGGCCTCATGATGGCAAAATAGAGGGAGACAATCACCTCCCTCACCTGTTGGCCATCTCTTCTGACGGAATCCAGAATACCACTGGCTTTCATTCTTAACAGGGTTTCTTTCAAGGATTTCTCAGAATCACAGAATCACAGAATTGTAGGAACTAGAAGGGACCTACAGAAATCATTTAGACCCAGTCAAAGCAGGCTCCTTAGGCCAGGTTGCACAGGTAGGCACTGATCCAGGTGAGTCCCCAGAGGAGGAGAATCCACAACTTCTCTGGGCCACATGTTCCAGTGTTCCATCACCCTCCCTGTGAAAAAGTTCTTATGCACATTTCTGTTCTTACTCACATTCCTATGCTTAAGTTTGTGCCATTTCATCGCCACACGCTAGCTCATGGCCAAACTGTCGTCCACCAGGACACCCAGGTCCCTCTCCTCAGAGCTCCTCTCCAGCAGGTCACCCCACAGCCTGTACTGGTGCATGCGGTTATTACTCCCTAGGTGCAAGACTCAACACTTCTCTAGTTAAACCTCATCCAGTTCCTCTCTGCCCAGGACTCACTGAATGGCAGTACAAACTTCTGCCATGTCAGCCATTCCTCCTAATTTCGTATCATCAGCAAACCCATCTTGCTTACCCACACAAGTCTCCTGCCACCTTTCCCTGATTTCTTACTCATAGGAACACACTGATCCTGAGCCTGAAAGAAGATGTTTGAATGCTGACCAGCTGTCACAGGCCCCCTTACCTTCTAATACCCTAGCACAAGGGATAGCTCCAAGTAGATCCCAAAAGAGATCGAAGTTAGACTTCCTGAAGTCCAGGGTAGCAATCCTAATTTTTGGTTTGCTTCTTCCACTCAAGAAGAAAACTCTAGCATCTCATGATACTACATCGCAGTCTGTTCCAAAATTCACTTCCCACACAAGCCCATCCTTAGTAAGATCAAGATCCAGTAATACCCCACCCCTAGTCAGCTTCTCCACCACCTGCATCAGAAAGTTATCTTCAGCACATTGCAGGAACTGTCTGGAGAGCACTTGTCTGGCCTTGTTGCTTTACCAACAAATATCTGGATAATCGAAGTTCCCTATTGGAACCTGTGCCTGGAATTGCAAGGCTATTTATTTCCAGATGCTTGTAGAAGGCCTCCTCGACTTCCTCCTCTTGGTCAGAGGGCCAGTAATACACACTCACAGTAGTGTTGATACATTTTAGCTGCTCTCTCACGTAAAGAACAACTCAACCACCCTGCCTCGCCATCCTGTCTTTCCTAAAAAGCACATAGCCATTCATGAAAGCACTCTGGTCAGGTGAGCTGTCCCACCAGATCTCTGTGATCACAATGAGTCTGTGGCCTTGTGACTGCACACTCTAACTCTTCCTGTTTATATCCCTTGCTGCACACAATAGTATACAGACACTTTACTGAAGCAGCATGAGCAGGTATTCCTAAAGGGATGCAAAAAGAATTAATGCAGAGAATTCACAATGTTATCTCCTCTGAAGAATCCTCACAGTATCCTACAGGACAATCCAGAGGTTTTTCCCCGCAGTCTCCTATAACAACAACATTCCCAAGCCCTTCTTCCTCCTGTTGGCCTCCACCCTCGTCCTCCATCACATCCAGTTGAAATCTCTGAACTACTCACTTCGCCCTGTCAAGTTTCATTTTATCCCCTTTTCCTTTCATACCTAGTTTAAAGCTCTCTCAACATGCCCTGCCAGCTCCTCAAATAGGATCTGGGAGTTATTCTCCCAGTTTGCATACATGTCTGGGATTACCTCAGCCCAAGTGCAAAACCTTGCACTTTGCTTGATTGAACCTCATTAGGTTCACAAGGGCCCACCTTCTGAGTTTATCAAGGTTCCTCTGGATGGCATCCCTTCCTTCTGCTTTATCAATTACATCACTCAACTTTGTGTTATCAACAAACTTGCCGAGGGCGTACTCAGTCCCATCATCTTTGTGACTGATAAAGATTTAAAGTGTACCAGACCTAAGACAGATCCCTGGAGAACACTGCTTGTTACTCACTACCACCTGAACGTAGTGCCATTGACCACAACCCTCGGACTGCAACCTTTCAACCATTTCTTTATTCACTGAATACTCCACCCTTCTAAACCATATCTCTTCAATTTAGATATAAGAATGAGGTGGGGGACGATGTCGAAGACTTTCTGAAGTCCAGGTAGATGACATCAGTTACCTTTCCTTTGTTCACCAATGCCATCCCTCCATCATAGAATCATAGAATCATAGAATCATAGGGGTTGGAAGGGACCTCAAGAGATCATCGAGTTCAACCCCCCTGCCAAAGCAGCTCCCTACACCAGTTTGCACAGGTAGGTGTCCAGGCGGGTCTCAAATATCTGCAGAGAAGGAGATTCCACAACCCCCCTGGGCAGCCTGTGCCAGTGCTCCATCACCCTCACTGTAAAGAAGTTCTTGCGCACGTTGGTGAGGAACCTCCTGTGCTGCAGTTTCTGTCCGTTTCCCTTTGTCCTGTCTCCACACACTGCTGAAAAGAGCCTGGCCTCACCACTCTGTCCCCCACACCTCAGATATTTGTAAATCTGGATCAGGTCCCCTCTCAGTCTTCTTTTCTCAAGCCTCAAGAGACCCAGTTCACTTAGCGTTTCTTCATAGGGGAGATCCTCCAGGCCCTTCACCATCTTTGTGGCCTTCCGCTGGACTTTTCCCAAGAGATCCCTGTCTTTTTTATACTGGGGAGCCCAGAACTGGACACAGTACTCCAGATGAGGCCTCACCAGGGCAGAGTAGAGGGGAGGATCACCTCCCTTGACCTGCTGGCTACACTCTTTTTAATGCATCCCAGAATGCCATTGGTCCTCTTGGCCACGAGGGCATGCTGCTGGCTCATGGTCAACCTGTCGTCCGCCAGGACACCCAGGTCCCTCTCTACAGAGCTCCTCTCCAGCAGGTCATAGAAAGACACTAAATCAGTAAGTCAAGATCTGCCCTTGGTGAAGCCACGTTGGCTATCTCAGATCATCTGTAAGTCCAGAACATTTATTTGCCTAGGAGGCCCACTGTAATAAGCTAAGCTGCTGTCCCTGAGTTGAACTATGTGTAGTTTCATATTCTTTCAGTTAAGAGAAAAACAGTTGTCCCTCTGTGCTCCAAAGTGCTAGCCACTACTTAAAACAATTAGTTCCAGTTTTAGAAATTATCTAACATTGCCTGTGCACTTTTGTGGCATGACTCAGTACAGATTTCACTTCATAACTAAGCTACATATATAACTTAAATCTATAACATAAGTTTCACTTCCATAACTTGCTTTCCCTTGTCCTTTTTTTTTGTGTAAGGATTGTTCAGCTAGGGAAAGAGCAGTAGGGAAGTTCAGTTAAATCCCCCATTAAAGTGGAGACAAGCCCAGCAAATTATCTTTTTCCTTGCTTTGTAGTCCATGCCAGGAGGAGGTCCTGAGCCTCATTATACAGCAGGACACCACCATTAGGTTTCCTGAACCTGTATCTCCCATTTGTTACATTGATGGCTGAGAATATACAATGTGATTTGGATTCCTGTGAGTTTTTCTCAGGGATCTTGCCCAGAAACTGGGCAATTCCATTGTAGACTGCATTTTTGGAGCAACAAGTGAAAATCTATGGGGAAAATGTGAAAAGCAGACTATTTTGTGAACCCAGGAACTTGATTCTCTACTTTTATCAGAAATGATACCAACACAGCAAATACCAACTGGAAGTCCCTGTTGGACTTGCTCTTCACTTTACATTATGCAGTGTGGAGTCTTGGACTTCAAGCGTCCAAAAAGTTAGAGTCCGTTATTTAAAAATACACATTGAAGTATACAAGCAATTTGAGGCTGCAAATCATATACATAAAGTAAAAAAAAACATTTATGCCTACAAGGTGACTAGATTCTGTATACATGATCATGCTGAAAATTCTTAGTAATATGTGAAGTATTTGAACAAAGTAGCCAGGCTTTGCAGTAGCTGATATTTGTGTTTAATATTTAAACATGTCAGGATTGCATATCTTTTTCAGTATTTCTTATGCAACACCTTTCTTATTCTTTTTCTGAAAGAACTGTGTGACTTCTGTGATTTGGATGACTGTCTAAGAAAAGAAAGTGAGATAGGCCAGTCCGTATTTTCTCACCTCTGCCACAAGCTGAGCATACTGACATGAACTAGTGTCATAGTTCAGCTCGCACCCATTGACACGTGAAGCAGTGACAACTTCATCAAGTAGGCCTGCACCATCACAAATTTTTTTAAAAACAAATGTTACCTGCACTGTTGTACAGTGGAAGGAATGAAGGTTATTTCTTGTTTGTTTTGTTTTAATTTGTAAAATGGTAGTTTTCTGGTTTCAAATGTTAAAATAATTTCATTTCAATTTTTCTGGCCTTTTTTTTTTTTTTTTTTTCCTGAAAGATTTTTAAGCCTTGCTGCTACAGTGGGATTTGGGCAACAAAAATTTAAAGGCTTTGTGTCATGTAACTGTAGCATGACATACTGAAGTCTAACAAACAATAGCATTTTGGTTTTCTTATCTCAAGTTTTCTGGGCATTTCAAGTTCACTTGAAATGGGATAGAATCATAGCACGAGTGAAAAATGAGAATATCTATATTACATAATAACTTGGAATCTTACACAAAATCAGTCTGAGCCATCTGGAAGGAGGGATTAAGGACATCTAAATATCTCTGGGTCAACCAAAAATGCTGAGCTGGGAGTACCTCCTGGAGCATTAAGCAGACTTGTTGGTCAGGAAAGCAAGCAGACACACAGCATGCCACAGTAAGCAGGAAAAGGAGGCTCCTACATATCTGTCTGCAGCAGAATAAACTTGAATTGCTGCCTGGAGATGTGAAAAGGAAAGTTTTGTGATGTTTACACAGAGAGTAAAGAGGCTATTCCTATACCAGGAAGCTATAGAAAGTTACTTAGCAGTTAGGGCAGAAGGGACAGAAAGCAAAAATCTTTCTCTCCTCTTTTCCATCTCCATTTTTCCCTCAGTGCATTGAGACCAAGGTCAAAAAACATTTTTTTCTTTTATTAGCTTGGATTCATTCCAGCTTGTATCGCAATTTTCCTACACTGTCTTTTTTTTTTTTTTCCTAAATAAATACAAAATGTAATTTAGAGACAGAAGATTTTTATCTACACTGGTAATCTAGATTGAAAGAAAATGTTGGAGTATCTCCCTTTCTAAGTTCTGGGATCTTGCCACAGAAATCTTTTAAAACCCCCTTCTTGGCAAAAGGCACCTGCTCTCCCTAGGATGTAGCACCGGTTTCAGTAAGTAAATTGAAATAGTAACCATGCTGTGAAAATTTCCCAATGAGATTAGATTCTTGTTAATTCTGGATGCCATGGTTGCTGGAGGATTTACTTGGAGGTTATGGAGGAATTGCTTTAATTGTACAACTACCTGTTACAAGTTAGAAAAATGTAAATATTCTTTTGGGTAAATTGATTAAAAGTAGGAAACTGACAACCAAGAATCTGGCATCAATAGAAATCAGAAGAAATTAATGCATTACAGTATAATCACTTTCTGTTTGGTGGAGAAATGTAAGAGAGCATTAACAGTTATGAAAGTTCTAAGTGCTTTGAGAAAACATACTCGTATGGGAAGGAACAAGTTGAACAGCTTCAGCCAAGGTCTTCCTCAGCCTGTTTTTTTGTGTAGTATTTATGTAATTTATGAGTTATCTGCATGGCAGGGTAAAAAATCTTGCAAATGCTTTCCTTTAGACTTTATCTGAGAAAATATAATCTATATACAGTGCATGGAAATATAATTCACTGAAGAAAATGCCTGCATTCCAAGGTGACTAATCTGAAATCCAAGTGTTATCAAAATGGTTTATTTCAGTATATTCTCACATTTGACTTGGTAGGGCTTTGTTATTAACACTAGGGGAAGATTTTTATATGTTTCAGTACAAGGAACTTCAATAAAATACTATGGCAAGCAATAGTAGGCTGCCAGTAGTTCAGTCCACAGGAGATTTCTAAGAACATTTAAACAACCAGACTGGAATCTGTGCTACAAAAACCTCATTTAAGCCCAGGAGGGACTAGTTTTATTGACTTCTTTTATAAATATGAAGATACTGACTTTGATTTTTTTTTTTTTTTTTTCCGCAGTACTCTGCTCTTTTAATTAGAGCAAAGAAGGAGAACAAATTATGTATTTTCATCATTAGTTTAATCATTACCTACAGATAATAATAATAATAAAACTATTCAAAAGTTTAAGAGTCATCAAATTATGAAACAAATATACACAAATATTTGGAACTCAATTTTCCTACATAAAAATAAAACAAAAAAGGCAGCCTGAAAATGACTGTCATAATGACTTGAAAGATTTTTTTCCTTTTTTCCTGATATTTTTTTCTATAACATCAAGTTACAACTTTCAAACACATCTCTAATAGGTTGTTATATCAACCTTTCAGATCTATTGACAGCTACAGAGTACAGAGCTTGGATTTGTTACTATAAATATATACATATATATGTGTTTTTTAGGTAGTATTGTCAAGCTGTTCCTTATTTTTATTGACGAAAGATGTTGCAGCCAAGTACAAGACTCTGCTTTTGATACTTCAAGATTTTTATATTAGAAACAGAAACAATCACAGACTAAACTCATCACACAGATGTACCTATATCTTACCTATAATTAAATTAAGCACATGAATTCCTGTTAGCTTATCCAGTATCTCTTCATTCACTGAAATGCATTTTCTGAAACTTATGATAATTAATTGAAGAAAGAATACTTACAGCGTCAGCAATCCCCTGTGGGCATTGTCGAACAGGCAATAACATATTCTTCTAATAATAATCTGATTGTCAAATAGCTTCACTATCAGTATTTAAAAACAGTGCTACTATCAAAGAATATGTGCCAAAGTAAACACCCTATGCTCTTTTCTTGCCAAAAAACATATGCAGTGCGCAAAAGCTCAACAAATCAGGCTATTGTTAATCATGTAAAGGTATTTAGAGAACTATTTCAGCTTCATGAAGCACAAGCTGACATTTGGCATCTTTGATTATGTACTTAAGCATTTGTAAACTATTGAACTATTATCTAAATTCAGAACAGTTACTAATGCAGAATGTCTTTAGGAAGTCATTAGACCATTTTCATCCTACCCTATATCATAAATCATGAAAGGCTATAGGATTAGCTGAGGGTAAACAGAAATTTAATTACTTGATACTTGTTTTTTCTTAACCATGTGAAAATAAATTCTGACTTCCAAGTGGAAAGGCTCTTTTAATACAATGGAATTGTGAAAATATGTATTCTGAAGCATTTTCTTTCTGTGACATTTCTAAAAGCCATGAAGTTCATAGAATCATCGAATCGTGGAACAGTTTGGGTTTGGAAGGGACCGCTAAGATCAACTAGTTCCAACCCCTTTGCTGTAGGCAGGTAAACCTCACTCCCGACCGGGTGACTCACAGCCCCATCCAGTCTCGCCTTGAATGCTTCTGGGAGGAGGAATCCACAGTCTGTCTGGGCAACCTGTTCCAGTGTATCACTAACCTCACAGTACAGAATTTCTTCCTAATATCTAGTCTAAATCTACCTTCTTACAGTTCCCGCATAAATAATTGCAGGTACTCATAACTTCATGAGCAGTAAAAAAACACCAGTAATTAGTCATAGGCAAAATGAGTTCATAAATAGAAATTTGTATATAGAAAAAATAAGGGACGTTCAGGTTGAATATTAGGAAAAACTTCTCTGAGGGAATGGGAATCTTCCCACGGAGAACACTGTCCCTGGTGGTGTTCAAGAAACAGATGTAGATGTGATACTTAGGGACAAGGTTTAGTTGACAGTGTTGGTGGTAGGTGGACAGTTGTTCTGGATAATCTTAAGAGGCCTTTTCCAACATTAATGATCCTATGATTTTATGATATAACATAAAAAAGAGTACTTCTTACTACTCTTCATTTTTTTAACCCCAAAGTCATTGGACATATAGGTTTTTGGAGATAGTGAGTTTCCTTTTTCACTACATTATTGTTCTTAATCTGAGTTAGGCTTTCTTTATTATGTTTATCCTTAGTAAAGACATGAGATATCAGTTTATACAAGCAGATGGTATATTTTTGTGTAATCAGTAAAAGATTTTCTTAGATATGACTGATAAAGTGCTAGATCTTATTTCTAATAATAAACAGCATAAAAGGTGTATAAAATAGCAGGATTGAAAGCAGAAAAGCCCCAAATTAGTCATCAGCTACCCACAAGTAAAGACAATTTTCTTTGAAATTTTAAGTAGTCCAATGATAATTATTTTTGTTTCTCAAGACTGATGCGTAAAAGAGAAAAAAACTTGGAATTGCTTCAGTTTAGATGAACAAAAATAAAATGTAATCTCCTATGCCTAAATGAGAAATTACAAATTATATTCTACAATCAATACTCCCACACTCTTTGACCTCCCTGTAATAATGTACTCCAAACAATTTCCATACATGTCTATTTCTGCTACTGAAACTAAAATCAGAGTTTCTTTCTTTTGCCTTTTCATGCCATACCCGTGGGAAAAGAAGAAAACATGTTAAGTTGGATAAAGTGTTACAAAATGAAGTATGCTCTCCTGGAACCAAATGTCGCAGTAAACCTCCCAGAAGACATTCTACCACTCAAACGATACAGCATATATGCAAAGGCAAAGACATGACAAGAAGACTCTTGTAATTAAGCTTGTTAATGTCTTTGGGTTTATGTTCCCCTACCTGGGTCAAAATATGCCCTCTTCCCAAATATTTCTTCAAAATATGCCCTCTTCCCGCCTCAGAATGAAAGAAAATTAAAAGGTAGCAAACTTTTCCACACAGTGACTTCACTGCAGTTTTCTTTCAAGATGTCAGATTTTATAACATCTTCATTTTCCACTAGAAAAAATCTCTGAACTTGTCCTCTCCACTTGGCAGGCTTTCAAATTTGCAATCATCCAAAACACAGAAATGATCTGTCAACAAAATGAATCAGAAAGGTTTGAGAGTATCTCAGATACAGTTCCAGAAACGATAGAAGCATGATGTTTTTCCTGCTGCTATTATCCAAAGAAATATTTTAAGGCCCATGAGGTTAGAGGGCACCAAGGCAGACTCCACCTCATAGAGTTTCCTTTTAAGAGCACTGGAGAAAGGATAACCTGCATCTGCATCCCATAGACATTTCATTCATAGAGGTTTTTGTGCAATTAACTTTTTCTGACCTCCATGTATTACCAGATTAATTATAAAGGTCATAAAGATGGATGGAAAGCTGATTTCTCAAGAAAGTAGAGAAGTAGCTTAAGAATATGCATCTGTATATGTACATGTACATGTGTATGCCTATGTGCATGTCTATGTCTATATGTGACATACATAGACTGTTCCAAAAGTAATGTCATGTATTTGTTTCCATGGAAACTACAACAGACACAAAGAGCACAATAACACTATTTGATAGAGCAAATTCTCAGCTACAAAACACTATTTTCAACATATTCAATGAAGTGTCAATGAATGTCATCAAGTGTCCTATTTTACACTTGGAGGAATTCAATGACACATCTCGTTCCATCCACACATCCATGTCAGACACCATTCTGTCAGACTGCCCCTCTTGCAACAAAATGTAACAGAAAACTTGCTGGAAGGTTAAACCTCTACTGTCATACCACAGCTATCCACCCCTGATATTGTGGGCCAACGTCACAAAATAGGAGGTATTACTTTTGGAGCAATTCTTGAATATGCATGAGTAGATCCTATGTGTAGATATTTATGTAGATGACAAATAGCTACACATATATAAATTATTTATGCGTATATTTTGTGAAAGTATGAAATAAAAAAAAATATATTCCTGAAGTCAAACAACTTGCAATTAAGACTGCTCTGATAAATTTCCCACAAACTTCACAAAATGAACTTTTTTCAGTCTGAGTTCTGGTGCTTCAACTGTGAAAGGCAAAGGAAAACTAAAATAAAACACTCTTAAGTTTTTACTGCTCATGATGTAGTACAGTTTTTAACAGTTTTCAATGCTGAGGCATTTCAGTTAGCAACCATAGCCATTTCAATCTTTGATGACCAGGATTTATGCACTTTATGATAAAAGAAGATAGAGAAATTATACAAAGTAATGATTATAATTAAGATTATAATTTATCCTTCCTTGCCCAATTTCACACATTTCATTAAAATTGTGATAGAAAGTATCTGCTACTGCATGTAAACCGTATAATATAAACTAATAGAAGACACCATTTCATAGAAAATATTCGGTCATGATGTAAAGAATGTCAATATTTTTTCTGTCAGACTGTTACTAAAAGTAATACATACCTAACCACTGTGACAGTAACAGCTGGGAGGCTGAATGTGAGCAGCAGGATGCAGTGTTTAGTTATTCCCTGAGTAAGATAAAAATACAATGAAAGCACCTCAATACAATAATGTTGTTCCAAGTAAACTGTTTATTTTAGAGTTGAATTGAAGTGCTAAGCTGCTCCTCTGGAAAGGCTTTGAGATCCATTGTGCAATTACAACCTGAAAAAAAATAAAATCATTTAACCGCTGTATAACTATTAATTCATGTAAATGCTTTGTGGAACTCATTTGCATTTTTCTATGTGGAAATAGAACAGGTCTTTTTGAAAAGAAAATCAAATGCCTTTTCTTATTGTGGTAAGTTTTTTTATCAAAAAAGAGTGTAGAGAGATCTATACAGAGAACGTATTACATATCTGATACTGTGGACCAATATGGTGATTCTCTTGCTGGTTTAGCTCATAAACAGTCTTACAGAGATATATATTTTCATTCTCTTACTGAACTGGCATAAGTTGATTTTAGTCCAGTGGAATTCAGTGTTCTGGAAAGCTACCTCTTTAATTTCTCTAAATGCTTTAAGAGTAATGTAGGAGTAATGTAAAAGTACTCATGCCATTAGATTTCCTGGTGTAGAGAGCACAACTCTTCCAATACATTCTGCCAGGAGATACTCTTGAAACTTAAATGAAACTTCAATTAAATTTATTTCAAGAGTTGACTAATGAATCTTTCATGTATCATATATTGTTACAGCTTACTGTAATAAGAACTTACCCCTCTCACTTTCCCCCAGTCTGTTCTTAAATAAAGTCTTCAGAAATCCTTTACAAAACCATTAATGTTTTTAATTTTCACACTATTTCTCTTTATTGTTATAACCATTCCATATCTCTGTTGATTTTCACAGGGTAAACGTCATCTTTTGGGAACTTGAAACTCCCTAAAAGTTTGGTTAACATTTTGTGTGCTGTGGATCATCTGTGTTTCAGGCACTGAACAAGAGTATCTCTTTCGCAGTCCATGCCTGGATAACTTCCTGCTTTAGGACAAATATATTTGCAGTAATTTTCCATCCAAATTTTACCATAGTCAGGATTTTTATTAGTATGGATAGCTACGTGATTTTGCAAAGAGAATCTTCTGCGAACTCCTGAACATTCCCAAAATAAAGCTAATGCAGGAATTTAAACCACAGTAGCTGCCCTTCTGTGATCTCACTGCACCTGGCAGTAGTAAATGTTTTCAGCAGCTTATTGGAGGAACAGTAAAAAGGCCATAGCTCTTTGGAAAACTTGTGCTCTCTTTCAGCAATTTAACTGCTTACAGATGTACGTACTGAATTGACATCTTTAACTTGTAGTGGAAAATGAAAACTCCAGATGCTGTTGTAGCTGTATCCTCCTGTTTTCCCAGAGCATCTTGGGACCTTGGAAAATGAGGACAGGTGTTTTACAGATATAATTTTATTTGTTCTCAGTATTACTACTTGAATGTCACTGCACATGAAAATTCATTAACCAGCTGGAAATGATGTAAAAATGAAGCACAAATAGGCCTTTAATAATTTAGGACAGATAATGTATATTTTTTTTGTTGTTTTATTTATCCCGTCAGGTATTTTTCTCTCTTCTCCTTGCCTTTTCCAAAACACATGTCAGTCCTTGCTCCATGCCTACATCAGAGAATTTACAAGTGGAAAACTGGATCCCAATTGATTCCAAAAGTTGGACACCAAACTTCTGCTTGTGATGTACATTCTCATTAATATTTCAAAACTAATCAAGTAGGTTCAAGAACTGCTATTATAAACATATGAAATGACACAGTGTGTATTATACCTTTTTCTCTTCCTTAACTTTTCCTCAATTTAAGAATATATTCTCACTGAGAACTGCTTAGAAGTTTATGCGAGAATTATATTCCAAGAAAAACACAAAAGATTGAGAGCAGCAATTCCGTTTCTTATTCAACTTATCAAGTAAATATTATCATGACACCTGTTGTTTTTTTCTTTCATAAATTCTGCTTCTTCCTTGATAGTATTCATATTTTTTAATAATGTAGGCCTGCTACGTTACAGAAAAAGCTCCAATTTTAGCCTCCATTTATTGATTCACATCACATTTAATCTAATTTTGAGGAGATTTTCATATTTTTATCTTCTATTTTGTATCTTCTTTGGTTGTTTATTCTAATCTCATCTCCCACATTTATGTATCAACTTATATATATCAATAAAGAAAACTTATAAAATCTCTTGAGTTCTGAAAGAGTTGTTTCTTGCTTTTATAATATGTACTATTATTAAATATGCCTATTCCTTTGATATTAAAAAAAGGAATAAGTCCACTGCATCTTTAGCAGTGGATTTAGAAATAAATGAAGCTTTTGAAGTGTTAAGTGCTATCCTGAAATGTTGGATGTATCTGACTGGTGAAAATTCATTCTAAGAGGCATTTACAAAAGGTGACTTAGTCTGATGAACCTTCATCTTCATCTACTCATGTATTTCTCTTATCAGAATATGGAAAATGATTATATTTTTCAAGGTTTTTCAAAATAATTTAGAGGACCCAGTGACATATTGTTACTTGAATCTTGTTTTGTATTTTACCATGTGCTGGCTTCCAACACCAGCTCAGGGAACAAAAGAAAATATTTAAGATAATATACAGAATCAAATATATGAATGAACTTTTGCCTGATCAAGGCAGTAAGTTCGAAGGAACACTATCTTCTGTGTTGATTTTACCAGAACAACTCAAATAAAGACTTTACATAAAGTGACACTACTGAGAAACTACTTCAGAAAGAAGTGCTTACTTTCTCTAGTGTCGGTGGCACTTAGATTATTTTGTTTTTACTGCAATTGAACCAGTTCATTTAAAATACTGCAGGAGTTAGTGATAGTGTGCTTCTTCACAGTACAAATCTTTGAGGAGGAAATTCATTTTTCTAACTGCTTAAAAATGTTGAAAAGGGTTTTAAAATTAATCTATGAGTCATCACCTACAAGGACTGATCAAATAGCACATTTCAAAACATATTTTAGGTACATGAAAACTAAGTAATAAGATTCCAAGATTTTTGCAAGATTTTATGGAGAATAATTTTTCATTTTTAAAAGCCAAATTAAAAAAAGAAAAAAAGTTTTGATATTTTATGCGTTAAAACTTCTGTGGAGTTTGGGTGGGTTCATTGACACTAACAAATGTTAGATGTTGCAAAAAAATAGAAGCTAATTTCTAAAACAGATTATTTTTCTAATAAAAAAAAGTGCAAATAAGTACTCTTCAGAGCTTTTTTTCAAGTTATAAGAAAGGTGACATAGAGAGATTTGAAACATGCCCTAGAGCTGCAATTTTAATTATTAGCAAAGAACTGCCTCCTTTAATATGAACCTGAAATGGCCTGGGTTACTTGTGCTGAGTCAGATTTAATCTCCTGGAGAATAGTGGGATTATAGAATCTTATAATTATAGAATGGCTTGGGTTGGAAGGGACCTCAAGGATCATCAAGTTCCAAACCTTCTACCACAAGCAGGATTGCCAATCACTAGATCAAGTGCAAGATTAGATTGTGTAGGGCCCCATTCAACCTGGTCTTAAATACCTCCAAGGATGGGGTATCCACAGACTCTCTGGGCAGCCTGTGCCATCACCTCATCACTCTCTCAGTGAAAAACTCCCTGACAGCTGGTCTAGATCTTTCCTCCTTTAGTTTAAAACCATTCCCCCTTTTCCTATCACAGCCTACCTGTGTAAGAAGTTGATGTCCCTCCTGTTTATAATCTTCCTTTAAAAACTGAAAGACCACAATGAAGCCTAATCTTCTCCAAACTGAACAAGACCAGCTTCCTTAACCTGTCTTAAAGTGTTCACCCTCACTATTTCTGGACTTTGTGCAGTGAATGTGGTCAATAGTCAATCATTATTCATTCTAACTACATAATTAATCACTGTAAAGAGTAATGTACGATTGCCAACTGAAGTGACCAAATGGATATAATTCAAGTTGTTCAATGTTTAATTTCCACCTTGAAGTAGAAACTAAAGCTGTAGCACAATGCTTAAAACCTTTTGTCAACTGGGATCTAAATCAATGCAACACAGGGAGTTGTCAGTCAAAACCCCTTGTACTATAGTCAGCTATGCACATGTAGTAGTAGCCAACGAATAAGCTTTTTTGAACATTTTCTGCAACTCTATGAAGAGATACTGAGTACATATCTGAGAGTAGTAGATGTCTACTACTTGCATGCAAATCGTCTCTCCTAAGACTGAACAGAGGTTGAAAAACTAATCTCTCTTGAGGGAACGACAGAATGGCAAGGTTGGAAATGATGTATTAGATCATCTTGTCCTACCATCTACCCATTGCCATTATTACCACAAGCAACTAAACCGTTTCTTGTAGCTCCTCATCCAGATACCCCTTGAAAACTGCCAAGGATGGTGACTTCCTCCCTGGGCAGGCCATGTCGGTGCCAGAACACTCTCTGAGAGAAAAATCTTTTTCTTTTCTCCAATCTAAACCTACTCTGGTACCACTGATGACCATTTCCTTGGGTCCTGTTTGTTGCCTGGGAGAAGAGACCAATCCCCTCCTCATCACAGCCTCCCTTCAGGAAGCTACAGTGCGTGATGAGGTCTCCTCTGAGCCTCCTCTTCTCCAGACTAAGCAATTCCAGCTCCCTCAGTCGCTCCTCAGAAGACTTGTGCTCCAGACCCCTCACCATTTTGGTTGCCTTTCTTTGGACACGTTCCAGAGTTCAGTGTCTTACTTTTATGAGGGGCCCAAAACTGAACACAGTACTCAAGGTGCAGCCTCACCAGTGCTGAGTACATGGGGATGATTACCTCCCTGCTCCTGTTGGCCACACTATTTCTGACGCAGTCCAGGATGCCATTGGCCTTCTTGGCCACCTGGGCACACTATCAGCTCACGTTCAGCAGAGCATCAGCCAACAACCCCAGGTCCCTTTCCCCAGGGAAGGTTGTTCACAGCCTCATCCAGCATGGCTTTAATTGCTACCAGGGATGGGGAATCCACAGCCTCTCTAGGCAGTCTGTTCCAGTCACACCACCCTCACAGTAAGTAATTTCTTCCTAATATCTAGCCTAAATCTACCATTTTCCAATGTAAAGCCATTTCCCCTCATCCTGTTGCTATATCCCTTTTATACAGTCCCTTCCCGGCTTTCCTGTAGGCCACCACTGGATACTGTAAGGCTTCTATAATTTCTCTTGGGAGCCTTCCCTTCTCTAGGCTGAAGAGCCCCAGCTCTCTCAGCCTTTCTCTGTATGGAAGGTGCTCTAGCCCTCTGATTATCTTCATGACCTTCCTCTGGACCTGCAACAACAACTCTATGTCCTTCTTGTGTTGGGGGCTGCAAAACTGTACTCCCTGCTGGGTTTTGTGAGAACAGAGTAGAGGGGCAGAATCACCTCCTTCCATCTGCTGGTCATGCTTCTCTAGATTAAACCTTAGGTAAGGCTGGCCTTCTGGGCTGCAAGCTCACAATGCTGGCTAATGCTGAATCTTGCAACTGAAACCCACAAATACTTCTCCTCAGTGCTGTTCTCAAGCCATTCTATACCAAAACTGTCTGCGTTTGAGATTGCCCTGACTCTAATAGCTCTGTATATACAGTGATTTTGATTAATACTAAAATACTGAAGTACTTAAGGCAAAAACTGATTTGTTAATGAGTTGATCTTAAAGCTTAAACTGAACAAACTTGTCTTTTAAACTCCCTATACCATTAATTTCTGACACTGATAATTTATAAACATAAATATTTACATTCATTGTATAAATATGCACGCACATGTATACATTTACAAATATGTTACATCACATCAGAATAATAATAATAATTCTGCTATATTTTAGTGACCTCCATAAATGAGTCATGTACTTAATGTACCAAACTGTCTATTGTTAGCCCTTCTAAAACAGTTAAAATAAACATCTCGAGCAATATACTTACTTAAATCATAGGTATAATTTATTAAACATACTCATAACAGCTTCTTTCTGAAAGTTTAGTGAAAGACGAAATGTTTTGACAGCTGTCAGTCTCAAGAGTGTCAAAACATTAGACTATCAATCTTAAAAATATCTTCAAATTCGCAATAATGCAATTTCTCAAGTACTTCACAGGAGAATGAAAGTCGATTTTCTATTGTAGATCATTTCCCAAGAACAAATGATAATTATTTATAATAACCCATTCAAGCCAAATTCTGGTCATTTTGAAATCAGAGGGAATGTTTTCACCATTTTCTATAACTCTTGCCTATCAACATAGCAGTGGAATCATAGAACGATATATTTAAAGGAAGATAATAGAAACAGGGTTTGTTTGTTTGTTTCAGGGAGTGATAAATAATAATTTATTAGGGAGAAATTTGGTGGGAAATGCATAGAGAGTTTTTTAGCTTTAAAATATAGTTCACACTTCTGAAAGGAGAAAAAATAAATAAAATCTAAATGTTGCACTATATAACAATTAGACTTTCAAGTAACATATGTATCATTATATGAACATTAAAAATAGTGAAAATGTAATTCTATTTCCCATTCCTTCCCTTTTACTTTTTGACTACTTACACTTTCCATAAAAAATATAAATTCTTTTCATTATAGTAAAAAGATTAATGTATTTTGATAGTCATACAGAGAAAAAATTATTTTAAGAAATATCCTTAATATAGAAAACAAAATGTTAATGAGAACCAATGCAAGAAGGTTTAGTTGCAGCAAAGTTTTTAATTAAAAATAAAGTGACTCTTTTATCACAGAATCATAGAACAGGGTTGAATGAAGTGGAAAAAACTTCTGGAGGTCATATGGTCCAGTCCCCTACTCAGTTATGGACACCTGGAATAGATTGCCCAGGAAAACATGCAGGCTGTCTTTGAAGCTATTTGAGGAGGAAACTCCACAGCCTCTCTGGGTGACCTCTATCAGTGTCATGTCACCCTCGCAGTCAAGAAGTGCTGCCTGTTATTTGGAGAGAATTTTCCTGTTCTTCAGTTTGTACACAATTCCTCTTGCACTGTTTCTGGGCATCATGGGAAAGAGCCAGAATCTGTCTTTGCACCCTTCTGTCAAATATTAATATATTTTAATGAGGTTCACTCATGCCTGCTTTTCTATAGCTTGAAGAGTACCATCACAGCCTTTCCTCACAGGAGCAGTGTTCCCAACCTTCATCACCTTTGAGGCCCTGCATTATATTCTCTCCACTATGTCCATTACTCCCTTGTACTGTGAGTCTCAGAACTAGACACAATACTCTGTATGATCCCAACAAAGCTGAGTAGATCTGGGGAAAGATCATTTCCCTTGACCTGTTGGCAGTACTCCTCCCAGTGCAGCCAAGAATACTGTTTGTAGTGAAAAGGGCACAGTGCTGCCTCATGTTGAACTTGGTGTCCTGCAGAACCACCACATCATTCTCTGTCAAGCTACTTTCCAGCTGTGTATCTCCACCAAGAATGACAAACCGCTGTTAAAAGCTTTGCCTTTCTGGATAATAAAACTCTGTAAGTTTTATCAATTTCTGCCTAAGTCTCAGTTGAAAAATACCTGTATGTGAGTTATGTAGAATATCATGCTGTGTGATGTGATGTTGCATGTGATTGATCTTAAACTTTAGGAATCTTTAGAGAGCCAATGACTGCAGTAAGCATACAATTTCTGTTTTAAGAGTTTCTAAAAACAATTACTCTTCTGAAACTTGGAATAGTCATGCAACTTCAGTCAATATTTCATGAAACAATGTGTGAATTATTATATAGACTCTCTAAACATTAGCTTATCTTATCCATGAAACAAACAAACAAACAAAAAAGGATAAAATCCCTAAACCAGTAAATGCCACTAGAGGTACATAAAAATAAGGTTCTAGGAGGAAACTTGCTTTCAAGACACTCTTCACGATGCCATTATTTTCTATTTTAGTGCTGATATTGATACAGATTTTTAATAGTTTCAAACATTTATGTAGCTCTACCATGTGAAAACCAAGAAAATCTCTCCCAGAAAAGGCTTAAAAGCCTCACACCATTTTCAAAACGTACAACACAGTAATATTTTTTATTTTAAACAAAACAATTTTTTTTTCTCAGAACCTAGGGTATGTATTTTAAGAAGATTCAGCTTCTACTTCTGAGTACAGATTTGTAAGTGTCAGTGGAGTGCAATAATTATCTTCCAAACTCAGCTGTTTTGACATAGAGTTATTGCTGCTGCTATCAACTTTTCAGTAAAGGCGTCTCAGCTGTTCCTTGATCCAACTTTACTCCACAGCTTCAGGACCATATATGTTGAAATAATACTGACATAAAGATTGATGCTGTCATTTTCCAGCCTGAATGTCTGAAGAACTAAAATCTAGTTAGCACAGGAGAAATCATCTCTCCCTTTTACTGACTGAATTCACCTGCTCACAAAAAACGCTAGCCTGAATGCACAGATTTCATCTGATATGCTTTTCACATCTCAGCATGACAAAACAAAACAAAAAAAAACACCACAAAGAAAGCGTTTTGCTAGCTCCTGGATAGTTTTCCTACTGAAAGGTTATTCTCATTCATCTGTTGAGTGATAGTTTGTAATTTCTCACTGAGCAGTACGGTGTTGAAGCCCACTTTCAATATTTTAAAGGGAGGCACTCTCGAATTGCCACACATCCTGAAAGTCTGCCTGATCATTTAAGAATTTACTAGAAAAAAAAAGTCATTTGTTATATCAGAATTGAGGTTTTAATGCAAATTGTAAAAGAGCTGAATAAGCAGCTATACCACTGATAACACAGGTAGTAATTTCTCCATCTTCTGATTATACCCTCTGTTGTACCTGCATATACTTATCAGCAAGAACAGATATTGCTCTGGCAATGTTTCAGGAAATTATTACAGCCTAGCTTGATGTTCTTAGCACAGGAACTGGAGAATTTGGGTCAGAGCAGATGCATGCAATGCAGGGTTTTTCTAGTGCAGACACTATTACAGATTATTTGTCAGCTGGGCAAACCAAGCACAGTTTCCTGTTCTTGTTTCTTGTTTCACATACAAGAAGAGAGAAGAGGGAAAAAATAACACTTCTATTTCAATGCCCAAATGACATTTCCTGGTTGTGAGGGCTTGTTCTTTATATCAGATCGGTGATGTAGCCTCACACTGTAGATAGCTGCAAAAATCTAATATCAAAGTGAGATCAGAAAGCCAGCTGATTCAGCAGAGCTTTGTGGTGATGTATGGAGTAGGAAAGCAGTCTTGTGAGTTTCTATTATTGAATGCCTACAGACATTGCAATTTTAGAGTCCTCAGTTGGAAAACCAAATAGCTGTAGCTAACTTTCCTTGCATTGTCCAGAATTTCATTGTTGCTGAGATTTCAAAAAGGCAATTCAACTGCAGATTTGAAGTGCCTGTAGCTCTGAGGACAGCTGGATTGCAAGTAATATAAATATTTATACTAAAAATCAAACCAGGTAGAAACAAAAGAGATATCTGATTCATTTTATACTGGTAATGTGTCTCCTTCAGGTAACATACTGGTTCATTTTTTCTAAAACTGGATGTAGCCACTTTTAATCAAGGAATTTGTTGCTTGGTCATTAATATATTCACTGTACATTAATTAAAGCATAATATAAAATCAACATAATTTGTGGCTGAGCAATTTTTAACTCAACTGTGTTTCAATATTTTTTAAAGGAAGTGTTCAGTTTAACTATTACTTTGAACAGCACCGTAGAATCACAACATTGTGGAATAAGTAAGCACTGAAGAGACCTCCAAGTATTGCCCAGACCAACCCTTTTCTCAAACAAGCCTAATTATACCAGATTGGTCAGTGCAGTATCCATCTGAGCCCTGTGAACCTTCAAGCTCAGATTTTAAAGGCCTTCTGGCAACTCACTCCAGTACTTCCCTGATTTAATCTATTCTCACTTACTGTAAAACCATTACCTCTTGTCCTGCCACTACACTCAGTGAAAAAGGGTTTCTCCTTCGCTTTCCTGCAGGGACCCTTTAAGTAGTAGGAGACTGCTATAAGGTCTTCCTCATGAAAACTATAATAGGGTTTCCAGAGTGCAAGTGCACATTGCCAGCTTGTGTCAAGTTTTTATACACTAGTAGCCTTAATTTCTTTTTTCTGGGCTGCCCTCAGTTCCTTCTTCCCTTTTCATGTACTGATATTTGGGATTGTCCTGAGCCATGTGAAAGATTTTGCATGGCCTTGCTGAACTTCATAAAATTTCCATGAGCCTGTCTCTCAAACCTGCAAAGCTTTTTCCTCATAGCATCTTTTTCTTCTGTGTTGACTCTCAGGACCACTCAGTTTGTTCTCATCCAAAAAAATAAAAAGCGCAAACTTGCCTTCAGTCTCATTGTTCACATCACAAAAGACTTTAAAAACTGCCAGTCTTAATATGAATCCCTGGAGAATGTCATTCATCACTGATTTCCACAAAATTGAGCTGCTGATGGCAACTTGTTCAGTGAAGTTATACAGCCAATTTCTTACCCACCGAACAGTCCATTTAAGAAGTTAGTATCTCTCAGTTTAGCTACAGGGATGTTGTGTGGGACAGTACAAAGGCTTTGCACCAGTAAAGGTAGATGACATCCAGTTTTTTCTTCCCTTGTCCACCAATGTTGTCACTGTCATAGAAAGCCACTACATTAGCTGGTCATGACTTGCTCCTTTGTTCGCTGTCTCCAGACCTACCTATCTTCCATATTCCTTAAAATGGATTATAGTAGCATTTTCTCCGAGGTGAGGATGACTTATGTATAGTTCCCCTGACTCTTCACTTTTTTCCTCTTCTTAAAAATGTTTCCCCCTTCCCTGGAAACTTGACTGCCATGGCTTTTGAAATACAATGGAGAATGGCTTAGTAAGTTCATCTACAGCTCCTGAAGGACATTGAAATGCATCTTATTGGGTCCCACTGTGCACACTAAGGTTCATCAGATGTTCTTGATCTGGTCCTACAATGGGTTAGAGAGATCTTCCCAAGCAAGTCTTTTCATAGATTCATAGATTCATTAGGTTGGAAAGGACTTACAAGGTCATCTAGTCCAACCATCCTCACACCACCATCCCTACCCATCAAGCTATTAAATCAGATCCCTTAGCACCTCATCTAAACACTTCTTGAACAGCGCTAGGGACGGTGCCTCAACCACCTCCCTAGGCAGGCCATTCCAGTGCCGGACCACTCTCTCGGAGAAAAAATTTTTCCTCAAATCTAATCTAAATCTTCCCCGGCACAACTTGTGGCCATTCCCTCTTGTCCTTTGAGCAGGCTCTGCTCTTCTAAAATTCACAACATCCTTGTTTGTGAAATTCTGTTGTTGGTCTTGAGCATGCATCTCAGGATCTTAAGATCAGGGGTCTCACAGTCACTACAGCCAACAATATTCGTGTCTTTTACCAATTCTTCCTTTGCTTGTAAGCAGATAGTCCAATAGAGCTGCTGTATATGCGCATCATTTGCATGTGAGCATTTGAGATGGATCCTCAGTTTTGCTGCTTTTGCAGGTGAAAAGTCAGTGCCCCTCAGATATCATTTGATACACCATTCCCCAGATGCCTTAGAACCTTTGTGTCCTTCCTTCTTTCTTCCGTGCCCCATCAATGTGTCTCCAGCTTTTCTAACAAAGCTAGCAAGCTTGTTTATGAGCACACTTTGCCAGGGATGTTTATTTCTGCTCAGTAGCTTTTTGTGGGAAGAAAAGCTTTTCAATTAGTAAGAACTAAGAATTAGGCAAATCAAATCACAACATTGGCCTCTTAAACCATAATCTCCCTGACAATGTAGTTTGGACTTCCATATGTGTGTTTTTACCAAGTCTGCATCCTATCTGCAACTAACTAAATGCTTTAAGCAAAAAGAAACCTGCTTATGCCTGAATTATTTTCAGAACCCCAAATCCCTTTATGGATCTAATCCATGACATCCAGATCGCTTTTCTATAAGCCAATTCTCCATTTGAAATCTAGCAGTAAGAGCACTTCTACTTCTCAAACGGTTGCAGGGACATATTTCATTACTCTGATGTCACAGTGGGAGAAGAGCAACATTAGCAAATCCAAGTATTTTCAGGAGAAAGGTTCTAATGAGGAAAAACATTTATTTTCTAGTAAATAAATTGTCTTTAATGAAACTGTCATACTGCCTTTCCAGACTCCTTATTTTTCAGCTGTTTTGTTTAGATACATTTTAACACATTTCTCACAAGTGATTACCTAAAAGGCAGGAAATCTCAGCTTGATTTGCAGATCTGAAGATAAACTTGCTGAGCTGTTGGTTAGAAAAGTTCACACGTTGATCAAATTCATTAGATATCATTTAGGAAAAAAAAAGAGAGCACCTGGGAAATTTCTACGCCAATCTTACAGGGAAAAGTTTTTACTGTAACTATACTATCAAATAAGTTGCATTTATTTGGCAGTTAAATTTATTTAGTGTAGAAGACATTTCTGGCATATATCTCATGAGAGACTTGGTATTTGATGTCTATAAGATTACTAACAAAACCTCATTTCAATGAACCACTGTAAAACATTTTCTGTGAGATTACTACATTCAGTTACACATTAAAAACAGAAGAACTTAACAAATTTCTGTTTTAATGGTACAGGTAAGATATATTTTAGTACCTTTGAGATATAATTGATATCAGAACAGATAATATACACAAGATAACAAAATTAAAATATAATGTAATGTGTTATGATTTGTTTTTAGAGTAGTACATTATTGGCTTCAGTAAATCTAGGGTACAAATCCATGATTTAACAGGGATTTGTTTTCACCCTTGTGGTCCTTTATGGTCAATATAAAACTAGAACGAGAGCTATGATGCAAATGTAATTTTAAACTTCAGAAAATGTTTGAAGAATTAAATTTTCTCATTAACTAGATTTTATTTTTTCCAATCTGCAGCAGATATCTGCTTTCATTTAATTTTAATCTGCAAATCATAGGTCAAGCTCAATGAATATTTCAGACTGTTGTGCTCTAGATTTACATTCTAGGTGATAGGTTAGGACAAGACAAGCAAAAATCTGATAATTACTGAGAATTACGCCCACGAAATGAGCACTTTGTAACAACCCAAGATTTTAAGATTTCAAGATTTTAAGAAAAACAAATAAATAAATTCGACCAATTTTGCTGAAAAAATTATGTATGAGAGGAGTATACTGTCTGAGAGTTACTAATATCTGAATGAGAGAGAAATGTTTCTAGCTATTTTCATCACTTAACCCTTGAGCATCACAAACTAGACAGAAAGATTGTTTTTTCCTCATCTGTTTTGAAGGAGAATATTCCTATGGTACATTCCTAATCAGAGCTATAGTACTCAGAATACAATCTCCTGACCCTGGATCATTTATTTAAACACACAAATGAAAGAACTTTCTGAAAGTCCAACAGAATGACATATGGAGAACATTTAGTATTCTTAATCAACACCGACTAACCTTTTCTTACTATGAAAGTATTTGCCAAGAAATCTGTTGAATAAATAAATAATTAAAAATATTGTTCAGCATAAATAACTGTATTTCAATTCATTTTACTCACCTACAAAAAATTTGCCATAGATAGGAAAGTCCAATAATTGAAAAAGATTGATCAAATTTGAATTTCCTTTAATTATTAGAGCATTCAATGAAAAAATTCAATGAAAATAATCATCACTCTTCCCCCTTTTCATCTGACTGCTTATGGGGATGTCATTATCACTGATTATGGCTTCCTAAGCATAGCTACTTCCATTCATTTAGTTTATATAAAGACCACAAGTAGGCTCATAACTTTTTCCCAAAAAGATTAAATTACTTTTCACGTCTGTTTTCACATCTCATGTCCTTGAATAAATATCTAAAAAAAAAAAAGACAAAAAAACACACAAAGCTTATATATATTTATATTAAACTGTTGGGAGGTATAGAAATGCAAAATGCACAGCTAACTGTGTTTACAAGATAAAATCTTCTACGAAATAAAAGCTGCCCTAAGTTTTGAGACTTTTGTTTGGATTCATTTGCATTGGCACATGTCCAAACTATATATGCATCTCAGTTTTACTACCTAACTAGTAAAAAGTATATTCCTTAATCACCTAGAAGATTAGAGAGTAGCTTCTCACCAAAGGGTACTTTGAGTTCTACTGGTGAGTTGTGTCACAATAAAAAGATTTTCCTACTTTTCAGTATTAATATCTGAACAGATTTTAACATCTGCCTAAGTCTGCACTTAAGACTTCAGATAGCATAAATAGCACAGCTGATAATGAGGATGAACTGCCAGATAAACAGCTAGTAAAAGATTATTATTTTAAGCCTATTTCAAACAACAAATATTATTTTCCCAATTCCCAAAAGAACATTTTCTCTTAGTTCTAAATTATATTCCTGAAAAAGGGAATGTATTTCAACATGGAAAGCCTGTTGATTCCCTAGAGGCATATATATTCACTCCAAAGGTCCACTAACAGTGTCTTCTCCAACCCTGCTGCAGATGCCTGCACTGACGAAAACATGCCATGTGGTAGAGAAGAAGATGACAGCACCCCATTTCAATAACACTTTCAAACCAGCTAAGATGCATGCAAATCAAAGGTGTTGGAAATTGCCTTCAAAAATATCATTTTGTTAAGTTTGAAACAAATGTTAAAGCTTGAGCAATTATAAGAATTGTGTGGAATAGGATAAGCCTATGGCAGAAGTGTTTATCTGCCTGTTCTCTCAAAGCCTGCCCCTTCAGTAATCATAAACTCTTACCCAGCTTGAATAGAAGGAATTAATGACTACATTAAAATAACACATTCTTGCTGTATCTGCTTTAAGGATACCAGTGAGAAACTGCAGAAATACACAATGAACCTTAATACACACAAACTTCAGATGATTTTGAGTTTCCCCAACCAATACATTGTGTTCAAATTTATTCCTGCAAGTATTCCTTTTTATTTGTTTAATTTGTACTGCTGTATACTAAGCCATTTCATTAGAAACTCAGTATTGCACTAGAATCTGAGTATACTCCTCAGTGGGTCAGTGGGACATAGCTTCATATGGAGTATAATTTTCTGAGGCATCATGTCTTTTTATTTCTCTTCACAGCTTCATGTATTAAGATTGTTTAGAGAATTCTGTAAACGGGAGGAAAAGTTTGTTCTCACCTGTTGTTACTGCTGCTCCTGAGGATATACTGGAATCAACTACTAAAATGAAGTAGAAAATATCTGAGGATCCAGAAAAACTGCAACTATTAAAAATTTTCACAGGTAAAGAGAAGAATGTGAGCCCTACCCTTTTGAACCTTCACCAATCTGCACAGTCATCCTTTGGACAATTATACTTTTTATATCCTGCTTATTTTTTGAATCCCAAATGTGCACATGATACTCAAGATGAAGACACGCCGGCAGGGAGTAGTTTGACAGCCACTTTCCTTGGCCGTTCAACTGGTCAAAGAATATTTAGGTAGGTAATTATGTATTTATACTAACCACTTTTGCATAGAATCTTCTGGGACCAACTAAAGGAGTTTAAAATTGATCTCTGTCATCAGAAACCTCAGCTTCTATGCCTTCTGTAGTGGAGATGAGTAGAAAGGACAGTCATCACCCAAGAAGGCATTCTTGACTGGCTCTGCAAGTTATTCCCAGAGGTTTCTCACACATATAACTCTGTGAGAGAGTTTAAACCTTTCTTGCATAATCGCCAACTGCTTTTATTATTGTTAATTTTTTTAATGCTTCTCTAAGTATCTCTTTCCTTCAGAAAATCTAATCTTATAGAAACAAATTCAGCAATGACTCATCAGAATATAAAACACAGAATGCAAGTTGCAAGTCCCTGAACTCCAAATTACAGAATTAGGAAAGCTTCTGAAAAACAATTAATGAAATAATCTCTCTAATCTGTCAATTAAAGAATTGCTATGAAGAGGTTTAGAAAACATCTAGTGGCTCACAGCAGCTGATTGTTCATACCATATGGGCCACTTATTTCAGAATTTCTCTCCCTAAGCTTATAATACATGTACCTTCAGGGACTTTCTCAGAATCTTAGAAAAATACGCATGGATTTGAAGATAATCTTTTTATTAATAAATCTTTTTTTTATTGAACATGGACCACAAGAAAAGAATGATTACAGGAAACAATGATATATTGGGAATCAAGTTAATTAACATGATGAAAACATAATCCTTTAATCTCCAACACTCATTTGAGTTTTATTTACTTACTAAAACACACAGACTAGTTTTAAACCTGATATGAAATCCAAAAAACAGAAACAGACAGCTTAAAACAGATCTATCTGAAAATGGCAGAATTCAGTATGAGTTGTTCTGCAGAACAGGCCCCTAATTGAAAGCAACTTCTTATTTTCTATGAGATTTAGATAATTCATCAGGAAATGACGGCCATTATATTTGGAAAAAGTATTATATATGGAGAAGAGCAAAATACAAACTGTCTGTAGACAAGCCTGTATACAAATCTTCACACCAAGGTTTCAGGAAGCAACCAGACTATAGAAGGCACACACAGGAATTTTAAGATCTGACTTCATAAAATCTTAGAATTTCTCAGGTTGGAAAAAGACCTTCAAGATCATCAAGCCCAGCCAAAACCAAACCTTACAACTCCAAGTCTAGATGCTAGATTTCTAGGTTTCTGAGATTTCTAGATTTCTGAGATGCTCTTTTTCAAACTATTCATAGTATTATAAATAAAAGATAGGCACACAAAATGAAATACCCGCAAACATATGGCTGCATTAATATGGCAGAGAGTGCCAGGGAATATTTTACTTTTTGTCAGCAGGGCTAAATATCTTGGCTAATCATCAGGCCAACTGCTGTTACTGGGCTTGGAGTACTGACAAAATAAGTAAATCTCATCCTGCCTAGCACATTGCTGGAAAGGGTCTGAGGAGTATTTTCTGTTCTAGCCCCATTATGCCATAACAAACTCCAGCCACTCCCATCACTCTTATTCATAGCAGCAATAGCAAAGAATAGATTTAATCCTCTATGCTCCTGCTTTGCTAAATGGACTGCATCATACAGCTGTGTTACGTATTTATGACACTGTGAAATTTTGCGTTACTGTAGACATTTCAACCTTGCATTTACTCATAGACCACTGATAAAGAAACAAAATCTAGCACTGAGCCCTGCAGTGTTGCACTAGAGCAGAACTGTGTTGATATCTAAATGTATAACTTACATTCTCTGTTTTAAATTAAAATACTAATATTAACATTAAAATAGACTACTACATAGTATTAAACCAAATGCCTCAAAAAATCTAAGCCTATAATTTCTCCATACTGAGATCAATACATAGAAATGATCTCATACTTTTGTCCTGTACTGGGCAATGATATTTCTTGGACTAGTTCCATTCATCTTTAGGAAATATTCCTTTTTGTTCTTCCTTCTTACTCCTTAATCTTTACGCAATATAGAAAATGTAGACTTACATCTTATAAGAATCTGTGAGTGGATTTGGGTATTTAAGATATTCATACATTATTTGGAAAAGAGGGTAAGAAAATAAAAGAGCAAACTTTGCTGACTTCTGAAGTTCAAATAAACATGGAATAGGATTTACTGTGAGGTATAATAGAAAGAACTCATAAAGTTGTAACAGTCTAGTAAAAGGGCAATGGAGTTAAGTCCAGCTGGTGACCCATTTCAAGTGGTGTCCCCCAGGGGTTGGTACTGGGGCCCGTCTTGTTTAATATCTTTATTGATGACCTAGATGAGGGCACTGAGTGTAGCCTCAGTAAGTTTGCAGATGATACCAAGTTGGGAAGTAGTGTTGATCTGCCTGAGGGTAGAGAGACTCTTCAGATGGACCTGGATAATCTAGATCACTGGGCTGAGGTGAATGGGGTGAGGTTCAATAAGGCCAAGTGTCAGATCCTGCACTTTGGCCACAATAACCCCATGCAGTGCTATAGGCTTGGGGATGTGTGGCTGGATGACTATGAAGAGGAATGGGAACTTGGGGCGTTGGCTGATGCTCGGCTGAACATGAGCCGACAGTGTACCCAGGTGACCAAGAAGACCTATGGCGTCCTGGCCTGTATTAGAAATAGTGTGGCCAGCAGGAGCAGGGAGGTGATCATCCCTATGTACTCAGCACTGGTGAGGCTGCACCTCGAGTACTGTGTTCAGTTTTGGACCCCTCACTGCAAGAAAGACACTGAGCCCTGGAACGTATCCAAAGAAGGGCAGCAAAAATAGCGAGGGGACCTGGAGCACAAGTCTTATGAGGAGCAGCTGTGGGAGCTGGGGTTGTTCTGTCAGGAGAAGAGGAAGCTCAGAGGAAACCTCATTACAGTCCACAACTTCCTGAAGGGAGACTGTGAAGAGGAGGGGGTCTGGCCTCTTCTCCCAGGCAACAAATAGGACCTGAGGAAATGGCCACAAGTTGTACCAGAGCAGGTTTAGATTAGATATAAAGAAAAACTTCTCTTAGAAATTGGTCAGGCACTGAAATGGCCTGCCCAGGGAGGTGGTGGAGTTGCCATCCCTAGTAGTGTTCAAGAGGTGTCTGGATGAGGAGCTACAAGATACAGTTTAGTGCTTATGGCAGCGATGGTGATGGGAGGATGGTTGGACTGGATGATCTTGCAGATCGTTTCCAACCTTGCGATTCTATGATTCTATTTGCTAATAAAATGCAACACAGTATTCAGAAGACAGTCAGTGGAGGACTGCTCATTGCTATTTTCCAGGCCAGAAGAGGAAGTATTGCTAATAGTCTTTGGAGATCCAATGTTTGAAATAAATTTAAGAAAGTAATTCTTGCAATGAGAGTATGTTAATCTATAGAAATGTTGACTCCAGAATGTCTGTGATACTGAAAATATTATTGATTCAGGAAACAGATGTACAACTTATCAAATAGAAGTCTCTTTCCCGACTTTGTCTGAGAAAATCAAAAACCACTCTGCAGATTGAAGAGCACTATGAGGAATTTACTTTTCCCTTGTATACTCTTCACTACACACTCTTGCAGGGAGAGAATGTTAGTCTTGAAGGTCATTTTTCTGAATTTGAATACCTCTCTTATACACTTAATATGGAAGTAACTGCTCTGTATCTTCACTATAATGAGGAAATAGAAAAAATATTTCATGAACAGCTGGTGATGTTTGTGTTTGTTACGTATAATGTATCTCTTCCTTTCTTTTTTTCACTCAATCAATGAGCAGAGATATTGCCCTTGTCACACACAAACGCAGTGAGATTGCCTTTAACATTAAACTATGGCAATACAAAAATGATGCTAAAAATACCATACAAAGCAGATCAGTTCTCATTTCTTCTTCTTTTTGACTTACTTTCTTTGTAAGTGGTTAATAAACAAAAAAGAAAGTTAATTTTTATCTTATTTTCGTGTTTGGTCATTGCATTTTCATCAAGTTTTGGAGTTATTTTGATTTTGAATAGCTGAAATTGAGGTTATGCATTTTATGAGACAGTGTTTTATACATATCTGTTTCCTCTACATAAAACAGAAATTCAGGGAGGCTGGTAGAATCTGTATTGTGTATGTTTTGGGTCAGACCTAGGTGTTACAGGAGAATATTGGAAAAATAAATATGTAACATCCTCCCTTTAAATACACTCATCAGGACAGAGTACTGAAATAAATATTCGTGCAATTTTTTTCCCAGTCTGTATCTAGGAGCGGACCTAGTTTTCCCCTACTCTTTTGAACTGTATTGTGCAATTTGCTAATTGGAATTTTGTCTCCTACAGCACTCTTGATTACAACTACCTTTACAGCCTTATTTGAATCACCAAGTGTATACACCCACCTTCAAATTCTATACAGACACCTCAATGAAAAATGGTCAGTTTATCACTTATCTATGAGAAAATACGAATAGAAAAATGGAGAGAAATCAGAGGCTAGTTCAATCCAGCAGCTTTTTGTTCTTGCTTTATTTCACTCAGCCTTTCCATCATATGGGTTTTCTAAAAGCAGAAGAAAAAAGATAAAAAGAGAAAGCTATATACATGACAAGAGATTTTTATTCAGAATGTGCATACACACCAGGGTGGTTCTCACTCCTACTGACTTCCAACTAGTGTTAGTAACAATGATATTAATAACGTTAACCTACCCGTATAAAATAAAAATAAAATAATAAAAAAGAGATAAAATAATTCAAGTTGACAACTCTGGGAAACAGTTTAAAAACTCATTTCAAGTGTCACAGACATATGAGAAAAAGTCATCTTTCAATAACTCGTTATAGGAGTAGTCAGTATCTAAACTTCAAAGCAGACTGCCTTTGGACTGGGGATATTTCAGGTTCTAAAAAGCAGCCTGAACATTTTTCTTGTAGAACCATGTCACTTTTAATAGCTCATCAATTTCACAACGTGAAAATAATTACTTGCATTATTTCTTGAAATAAGTCACTATTACTGTAATGTGTGGATGAAATAATGGAAATTAAGAGATTTTTTTTTCTTATAACAGAACCTATTTCTCATTTTCAGTCTTTTAGTTTTCAGTTTTCCTCTATCTCCTTTCTGAGGAAAGCAGATTTTCTTTAATCCTATTGGCAAATGTCTGAGCTCTCCAAGGATATTTTGTCAGCTGTCCAAATTTAATTTGTATCTAAGATAACCCAGCTTGCTGGAAACTAGTTTTTCCCTGTTTCCTATAAATATCACAGGAAGTATAATGCATTTGAATTTTTATAAGAACATGAGATATTATTTCACTCAGGTTTCTTTAGGGAGTGAAAAAAAGGTTGCTTTGGATTCAGAAGAGTCTGTGGAAAGTTTAATGGAGGGAAAAAAAAAAAGACATGATGAAGAAAAACCTGTTGTATTTACATAGTTTTTTCCTATGGTAATTTCTGTTTTCACGTTGTAATGTATTTCTAGGATGTAAGACAGAATGAACACACAGTAGCAGATAACAAGAACGAAGATGCCTGTAAAAAATCTGTAAGCACACACGCAAAAGTAAAATCTGATCCAGTTTTCTTATAAAATAATTAATTTATATTTCTGGTTAGATCAATACACAGTCTTGACAAATCCATTAGTATGAGAAAAAATCTTTTCAGAATCCCTGTATTCAGGGATGGGTGTATGTGCACATCACAATGAGCTGCCCTACAGCTTAACTCTCTGAAACAGTCTTTTAGATGTGTTTTGTAATGTTCACTTCATGTAAGTATCCAAAGATAGTTGGAAAATTATTTCCTGCTGTTTCTTACATAATATCAGATTTCAATTTTCTCCATGTTATGGAAAAAGACTGTTTTCTTTCTTTCTTTCCTGTAAACACACAAGAAATTGCAGCTTTGATACTCTTTAAGATACTGATACTTAACCCACCAGTTACCAAAAATGAGACATACCATAGCAACTTACATTGCTAGACAGTTACGCTTCTTCTTTTCAACAATTGGTCTTGTCTCTTTCTACTGTGTAAGCACAGATCGTCATACCTCAAAACCAACTAACAACACAAGGTAACTTCCTGCTTACATGTATTAAACCTGGTTTAAATACAATTTTTTTCATCATATATTTTTACCCTATATTCAATTGTCATTTATATCTTCCTCAGTAAGAAAACTGCAGAAGAAAAGTTGTAGCTAATATCATATGTCTCAGCTCTTTTCTACACACTTTTCCCTGTCAAAACTGGCATCTAAATCCAGCATATTTCACCTTCATGACTCTTCTTCACCACATGGTTTCCTGAGGTCCTGAATTATTCTGAGATCCCACCATTATAGGAATCTGTATTTGGCAAAGCTTTCTCATTTGAAAAGAAAGATGGAGTTATATTCTGAAATGTGATTTTATTTGTAAAAAATATATTTGAATCTGCTCAATGCTTGTTCTCAGGCACACACAATTGTTCTTGGCAGCTTTTCTAACACTGAGAAGAGACTCTGTTCTAAACACAAGCATATATCAGTAATTTTGTCACTAGCTATTATAGAACGCTTTTAAGATTTGATAAAAAGATACATAAATGTCATAATGTATAAATATGTATGACTAAATGTAATTTATGTGACAAGAGTCATGAAAATAAACATATAATTTATTATATTTATATACTCTGTAAATATAGAACTAATTCTTTCATTTAGAGTAAAGACTGCCATTTATCCTGCTGATGATTATAAGTTATGTGATTTTGTGAATTATGTGATTATATAGGTCAAATAATACAAGATTGCAATGTTAAGTAAAGGAAACAAACATCCGAGGAAGGAAAAGTACCAATGAAAAATTCAGTAACAGACTTAGAAAGCTACCTCAAAAATGGTACAGTGCTTCAAAAGCATGGTCAGAGGAGAAAATCAGTGGTTAGTTTGTCAGGGGAGCTGTAAGTGGGACAAAAAAGCTGAGAGCAATGGCAACATTTTATGACCCTGGAAATACTCTAGCTTAAAAGTTCTTACTTCTGAACTATTTGTTTTTTTTTTTGTTGTTTGTTTGTTTGTTTGTTTGTTTTCAGAATACGAAAGAGGCTTTGAATTTTTGTTTCACTTTTGGGATCAAAATACTTTATAAAAATCAAAAAGCCTGTACCAAGAAATTGGATTTCCATCCAGATATTAGACAGATGGCCCTCTCTCAAAGGTTTTTATTGACAGAACAAGGATTTATATTCAGAGAGATCTCTTGACGGAACCACTGATGCCACTTGTCTTGATTATGTTTGTCTGGCAGTCACCCGGGACTTCCTATCTTTAATAGTAATTTTTCATGCTGCTTTAAATGTAGGTTCTCTGTCCACTTTAAGGAAACATTTATCTCAGCTTTTTGTTCCACCCTTCTGTTAGTGAGAAGCATTTGATGTATTTTTGGACAATAAAAAACTGTTGCTGTCTGAAAGGAAACTACATTTCCATGTACATCTTGAAAGATTCTCTAGATTTCAGGAGACAGTTCAAAGCTGAAACATTAGAAAGTCGTGCTGCTCATCTGCTCAAGGTAATTGATAATTTTTGTGTGCGATTAAACAACAAAATAAAATGTAGACACAGCTAAAGTGGTAACAGCTATTAATGTAATAAATACTAAGGCTGTATATAAACCTCCAAAATGAGCTGAAAACTATCTGAAAGTACACATAAAGAGGAAAGGCTAATTCCATGTTTTTGAAAACATCCTCATCAAAGAAATATATACTTTAAAGTGGTAAATTTAAATCTTTCTAGAGATCTAAAACCTAACTTATTCCACATAACATTAGTTTATAAAATGACATCTAAAAAGCAAAGAATAATTAACACACTCACATATGCTATCACAACTGATTTTGAAATGGAAAATAAGATTATCAGTAGCCAAACAACTCTATATACAATGTTCAAAAGCAATAAAACATCAGGCAGCCTAACCAAGCTGTAAATAGAATATAAAAGGCAAAAAAAAAAAAAAAAAAAAAAAAAAGCAAAGATTTGTGTAAGAAAGGGAGTGCCAAGAAACAGAAGTAATAATAATTACTTATAACTATATAAATGTAACTTATCTAAAGAATAAATAAATATCATATATTTAAATATATAGGCCAAAAAGGAAATACAAGTAAGCTGGGAGAAAGATCAGAGAAAGAAAGAAATCAGACACACTTCTTTAAAGCAAGTGGTTATTAGACACACAGAAACAATGACATATGCCCCAACACAGAGCTGACTACATCTTCCTCTAGTAGAATATTAAAAGGCATGGACACATTATTTTCATTGAATGTCATCAGACTTACCAGACCACTAATGTTATTCTATTTAAACTAGTATTAATAGTCTGTCAGCATAAAACCAGACTTTCTATAGAAAAAAATGAAAGTATTTCTTTCAACATCTTATAACATAAGGTTCATGTATGTTTTGAGTGTATGGTTTCATCTGGGAAAATATAGTTACTAACTTTAGGGATTATGACCTGGAATGGGAATTTTGGGGTTTCTGCTGAAATAAAAAGCTTATATGCGAAAAACAGTGTATTTCTCTACAGAGAAAAGAGGACAAAATACTCTATTATAGTTTCTTGTATTTCAAGAGTGATCACTAATCAGATGAGTCAGGTCTAGGCACTTAAAAGAACCACTCTATGTGCAGGAAAAAGAAATATAAAGAGAGCAAGTAAGAACAGCTCTCTCTTTAACAGTCAGGAAGAACATCAAGTAGGAATTAATGGATAAGTTTCTCAGAGTGGCCATGAATTCTGTATCCTTAGAGAGACAGGGAAACTTTCCTGGCCTGAACAACCTGATATATGATGGCATTGTAGACCAGGGCCCACCAGAAGTTCCTACAATCTGAAATTACTCTTTGGCTACTCAAAGGTAATTCCAGAGTGAAAATTCATAGGTGTTTCTGGTTTCTTACACAAAAGCATCCTTATTGAAAGAAAAAGTAACGAGGATGGCAAGCATATACAGAAAGTAGTTTTGAACTTCTGAGAGCAATATCGATAAAGCAGTAAAAAACCTAGTGAATAAAGAACTTGGAAGAGGCTCCAAAACCAGCTGAACATTCTCTTTTAGAATCATTGATGATTTTAATGGTCTTTACACCGCAGTAATTTTTTTAGTTGTTGCTTTAATATTTTTGAAACTCTTCATTACAAACTGTTACCTCATGGCAAAAGGTGGTGGATAGATCTAATTCCCATGTAGGGCACTGTTCTGAACACCTTGTCATTTTCCTCTTCCTAGCACCACAATGTCTCACATTTCTGCCCATGGCTGTTTTGCTAATAGCAGAATGGTGATCTGAGACTTTCATGGAGCAGAAAACACTGGGTAGCAGTGCACAGCAGATGGCACATGCTGCTGGGAAGGAATGAGAATGTCATACAAGTGTGCAGCTGAACAAGCTAAACGCAGTGGCTTTTTCTGCCACATCAGGTAAGCTGGAACCATCAGAAATCTGGGGAGAGCATGATCAATTCCTCTGCAGCAGTGTGAAGTCTATTTCTGCTGACTTTCTGGATTCCAGAGGCTGTGCCCAAATCTTTGTTTTAGAGCAACAGTAGCATAGAATTTAACTGAAGGTGGAGATTCTTCTCTGTCCCAGGCTGCTTGGAGTTTCCCTATACACCTAACTCCAAACCAACTTGCAGTAGAGTACAGCTAGTTTTGTTGTTGTTGTTGTTGTTGTTGTTGTTTTGTTTGTTTTTTAATTCTAAACAGGGATTATGCACTGTGAAATACTGCAGTAGGAGTTTGGTTTCCCAGAACATGCCCATTTTAAAAGACTTCCTTAGTACACAAATTAGAAACAAAATTAAGCTGCTGTTTTAAATCTGAAAGTCTCTTCTGTCATTTTAAATCAAAATACACACAGGTCATAAATTCAGGAAATCTGGGCCTATTAGAAGAGTTCAGTGCAAGGCTGAATTTCCAAAACTAGAACATAGTTTATAGTCTGAAGATTGTTAGTATGTTTTGTAGAAAATGTTAAACAAGGTTTAACACATTAAGGTATTTAAACTAATTTTATCTGATCATCCTTTCTATGAAATCAATTATATGCAGATGAGGCAGAAATCCAAATATTCAGATACATATTTAAGAGTAATCACTTATAAGCACAATGCACGTGTACATGTGCACATTCAGCCATGCACATTGATTATTAGTTCCAATTGTTAATTCATTTTGCTTTTCCCTCCTGCATGTGCTATAGCAATGGCACTAATGAAAAGGTAGGAAAAACACTTTGAAGAAATATATTTGATACCAAATCTTGTATTTCAGTATGTTCCTTTGATTCATCTCAATAAATCAGCATAAGATTTCAACAAGGTAATTAATGTTTTACTATTTTTTTAACATCATTTACCAATAAACTATAACACACCTATTTTACTTTCTCTGTTACTTGTAATCGTTCAAAAGTTCTAAAAGGAAAGCGAGAATGAAATGCAAAGGAAGAATATTTGATTTTAATTTGAAACATCTGTCTTCAGAATCCCACCAGCTATCACTATTCCCTTTGTTAGAAAATGCAGAATTTGCTTTTACTGTCTTTGCCCAGCAAAGGACTGTGGAATTTCTACTGTTGTAGTGTAGGATTGTGAAAAAGACTAAACAAAAAAAAAAAACAAAAAACTAAATCCTATTCAGTTACTGTAATTATCCTCGTATCCTAATGAAAGAATTATAAAGAAATTCCAAACTGGTGTCACTCGTCAGAAAATACTTACTGTTACTCTGAAAACATTTTCTTGGTCATGATACGTTAACATAATTTGTGTAGATGACTTTAATGTCTAACAAAATCTGAATTTAAACTGAAAGGGTGAAATATAAGAGGAAGAATTTTTTTTTAATTTAAAGCACAATAAAACTCACAAAACTCTTCTGTCCATATTTACAAATTTGTTCTTAAATAGGGAGCTTTGTTATTAAGAAATACTTTCAAGAAACTGGAAATAACATCAAGATAGAATTGAAATGTGAAAAATTGCAAAACTTTTTAATATGCAGAAATCATTTTTTTCTTCTTCCTCACAAGGTATATAACCCCTTTCTTCATGAATAAATATAAAGTAAAGGTATATTTTACTAAATATTTATCTTGCTTCCTTCTGTGATGCTATCAGATAAGACTATACAATTTTATAAAGCATTAGAATAATTATAAAAAATAGATTTTTTCCCTGCACAATAAGTTATCGTAGTTATCATACTGTTGCAAATACTACTTCTTGCTTTCTTACTGGTTTGTACATCCCAACAGAAGTATTTAAAAATAATCACGTTAATTCACAAATTTAAGTATGATTCTACATGTTTTAAAAAAATTATTTGTTTTAAATTTTATCTGACATAGTTTGTCATTATCCATTCTAAATCACAAAATAAGCTGACTTCATCCCAAAAAATTTGAAACTTGAAAACTATTCACTCCATCATCTTTCATGTGGCAAGGGTAGGTGTCCAGTCGGTTCTTGAAAGTCTCTAGAGAAGGAGACTCCACCACCTCTCTGTGCAGCCTGTGCCAGTGCTCCATCACTGCACCATGAAGAAGTTCCCACGTATGTTTGTGTGGAACTTCCTAGGTATCATTTTGTGGCCATTTTCCCTCGTCCTATCACAACACATCACTGAGAAGAGTTCAGCCTCATCCCTTGGCTTTCCGCTTCTTAGATATTTATAGACATGAATGAGAACACCTCTGAGTCTTCTTTTTCTCAAGGCTGAATAGACTCAGGCCTCCCTCAGCTTCTCCTCATAAGGGAGGTGTTCCACTTCTTTTATCATCTTTGTAGCCCAGTCTTTGTACCAGGGAGCCCAGAACTGGACACAACACTCCAGGTTCTCTGAATGCAATCCAGATGGAGAGGGGCCCAAAACTGAACACAGTGCTCAAGGTGTGGACACACTATTGTGTTGTACAGAGGAACAATCCCTATCCACCTGCTGGCCATGCTATTTGTGATGCAGGCCATCTGCCGTGGTCTTCTTGCCCACCTGTGCATGCTTTTGGCTCATGTTGAAATGGCTGTTGACCAACACTCATAGGTCTTTTTTTGAACAGTAGCTACCCAGTTATTCTTCTCTGAGCCTATACTGCAGTACATATGATTTTTCCTTGTTCAAAGTAATATTGAACGTCAAAATAAATTAACCAAATCAACCAAAACTTTTCAAAAATTTTCAAATTAGCCAAAGCCAGATTCTGCATAGAATCAATAAAACTGGAGGAAAATCTGTCAGACATAAGCAAGAAAGGAGATGAACATCTAAAACAGACCCAGTTTTGCATCAGAATGGTCTTTCATTAATTCTCTCACACCATTTAGGATAGACTAATATAGGATTTTATACAAGATTCTGGACTAAAAATGCAATCATGCATGTAAGCTTTTAATTTATCATACTGTCTACTACTAGTGTAAAATAAACTATTAGCTTTCTTAATAAAAGATCAGTTGCTTTCCAGTTTAATTTTTTTTGTCTTCACATATGACAGCTGTTTCATTTAGGTCTTAAGGAACACTGTTAGATAAGTCTGTTAGCATAGATGAAATTTCAAAGACTAAAATTTCAAGCTATTCATAACCTGAAGAAATGAAAAAGTTTAGGTTAATATGTAAAAACACAGTTATGTCTTCTTTTAAGTATAAACAAGTACTCCCTTACAAGCATATGCAACAAATAACATATTGGCACCTTGTGTTAAATGCTTTATACTGACAAAGTCATTTTGTTCAAAATACTTCATTTCACTGTTTTTTGAGAACTGTGTTAGTCAGAGGTTCTGTGTAAAGTGGCTGAATATAAGAGATTTTAGGAAAAAATATGCAGAAAATAAACTTTTGAATAAACAATTATGAAACTAGTCTGAAAAAGAGCTTTTTTTTTTTTCTTTTAATAATTCAAATTAAATATGTTGAAAAACTAACCCTCCTAACAAAGGTCACTTTCATGTTCTTCAAGTTGATTCATATGCAACCAGAGTACTATTAAATAGACATAACAAGAATAATAAATGGTTTATACTTTCGCCTCCAAGTTCAGTATTTGGATTCTTTCTGGTAATACTCTCTCCTCTCTCAAACATCTACTGTAAGAAGAGTAAAATTCTCATCCTCCTCACTATTTTCTGTGAATACTATTCTTTTGGGTTATTTGCCCTACAGTAGTCCATAGCAAAAACCTCTGTGCTATAAAGGGATTTTTGGAACTGGCAAGATGCTACAAACATCTCAGATTCAGGGATTGATGCAGCTTTTATTCTAGTACTAAATTTCCTGCTGAGAAGGAAGTGAAAGTGTGACAAAATATATGTGCTGCTTCATGATCTGCACACAGGGAGAACTTTCTCTTATTTATGTAGCCCGATTGTTAAGTGACGCGCTCAGTAACAGTGGCACAGTTTTTTCGGGACTTATTGTGACTTACTGAGTATCTCAAGGAGCAATATATGAAACCATGGCAAGGTATTTTGTAAAGAATGATCTACAGCAAATTCTAAACAAGTGGGGACCAGTGTCACGTATGAGAACTCATACACGAATTAAAAGGCATTTTTTGTTTGAGCTTTCTGTCTTAATAACAGTAACAGAGAGGTTTTTAAGCAAATTTGAATATTATCCTTATCCTAAGTTTAGATTTTGCGCTTCAAGTTTCTCTGCAGAATTCAGAAGGCTCAAACCTTGAAGTCTATTTTGGGAGATATATTAAAAGTTTTATTGTACTTATATAAAGACATCCATTCATCAATTTTTGGATAGGTGTATGCACAGATTCCAAGTAAACTTGGAAAAAATTTCAATTTCTAACATCAATTAGAATGCACAATATATCCATAAATATATGTATTGAATTATTTTTTTATATAAACTCATTTTTCACTTATACAAAAAGCAGTATTTCTGGAAATGAATGGATTCCCAACTATCATGTAAGTAGAAAGTATGACTTGATAGAGCAATTAAGGAGTGAATTTCTGAGTCCTAAACATTGATATACAGCATACCAAGGTATCATTCTGTTATGGCCAAATTGAGTCACCTGTTTCTTCCATGGCAAAAAAAGACCTCTTAAGATCATCAAGTCCAACTACCAGAGAGATGCGTCACCTTTTATTGAACAAACCTTCTTTGTTGTACCTGCCTGGGGCTGCGTGCCATGCTCAGAGTGAGATGCTGGGGCCTGTGGGAAGATGTGGCCAAGGCCCTGGATACTGGTGTGAAACACTGGTGCTAAGCACAAGAGATGTGGGGAATGGAGAGCCCAGTGGCAGTGGGAAAAGCCCAGAAGCTTGTGCTGGAGCATGTGCTGCAGGTGAGGACGGTTCATGGTAATGATCCAGTAATGGACTGTGACATCGCTGTGGAATGGTCAGTGATGTCTCCAAGTGAAGGTCGAATGAAGGTGACGCCCAGCAGCTCGGCCAAGCGATGGTTTGTGGCATCACCAGGCAAGAGATTGTGACTCCATAGCCCGCGCTGCCTTAACGTGGGTGGAGTGGCTCAGCCCAGCAGTTTGCGCCTGACCTCCAACCGAGCGAGCGTGCGAGGACTGGAGTGTAGACAGAGCGAGCTTTGGTACTGGAACGTGCTCTGAGTGCTGCTATTGCAGCTCTCAGCAGCCGTTTCACAGCCACTGGTTCTTTACCTCAACCCTGCACAGAGCAGGCATCCTAGAGAGGCACGTGCAGCAGCATAGGTAGGTGGTATGAAGACTGGCGGCTGGGGACATCACAAGGGATCCTTCCCAGGCTGCCATGTGACTGATGTCTCTTGTCCTCTTCCAGCATCACACCTGCTGCTGTAGTGTCAGCGCTGGGGAGCGCGTTGCCATCTCCCGCTCCCCCTAGCCCACCGCAACTGGTGGAAGCATGGAGGCAGATTTAGACACCCGCTGCCCCATATGCCTGGAGAACTGGGACAGCGCGGCACACACCATGCCGTGCTGCCACCAGTTCTGCTTCCACTGCATCCAGCGGTGGACTAGCACCAGGCCCCAGTGTCCGCTTTGCAAGCAGAGTGTGCAGTCCATCGTGCACTCTGTGCAAGCGGACAACAGTTATAAGGAGCTGGTCCTCAGACCAGCTCCAGTGGCACCCATCGCCACAGAGAGCCCTGCAGGCCCCCAGGCAGCCCGGCCATGGCCTGCAGTGCCCAGGCGTTCTCTGGGCGGGCTCTCCCCTGCCACCTGGGCTTCGGTCTTCAGGGAGCACCCGGCCCTGCTGCAGCCTCTGCGCTCCTGGCTGCAACGGAAGCTCTTCCGTATCCTGGGCACCGAGGAGCCACGTGCACGCAGGCTGGCCAACAGTACCATCTCAGCCCTGCGCCTCGTTGGCTTGGAGGAGGAGACCCTGAGGGAAAGCCTGGACCACGACCTGCCGGGCCACGCGGGGAGCTTCATTCGGCAATTCATTGCCTTTGCCGTCCAGAGGTGCAGCAGGGAGGCTCACCGCTTGCTGGGCCTCAACATCGTCCCTGCTGCTGGGGCAGAGGAGGCCAACTCTACATCAGAGCCCAGAGCTGCCCCACGTGAGGAGGCTCCTGTCTCTGGCCCAGCACCCTCCAACAGGAACGAAATGCTGGGCAGGGCAGGGGAGGAGCGTCATGGGAGTCCCAGCCACTCACATTCCACCTTGGAGCAGGCAGAGGCTCCTTCCCAGGAGCCAGAAGTGCCTGGGGCAGGGCCCTCTGGCACCAGCCGAGCTCAGGGAACCCGGCGGGCCCAGAAGAGGAAGGCCAGAGACTCCCAGGCCTCAGCATCGACAAAGAAGAGGCCACCCCGCCGGCAGGAATAGAACTGTGGTAGAGCCCAGGAGACCAGGGCCAGGCAGCTGCCGAGACACACACCAGCCCCAGTTGTTCCTCTTTATCACTGTACAAAATAATGCACCATGGAAATAAAGTCAAAAGAAAGACCGCAAAAAAACACGTGTTGGTATTGCTGACAGCACGGTGGTTGTCGCTTCCCCATCTTTGATGCTTTCTTCCCTTTTTCCTGCTGTCATGCCACCGCTGGCAAAGATGCATTCCGTACTCCGTATGGTCTTTCTTTATGGACAGAAAGTTTTAGATATCCAAATAAATAAGGCTGCCAACACTTGTCAGGTTTTACGCCAGATTTTATCAGTTCAAGATTATCTGGTGTAGGGAACCTGCTTTGGCAGGGGGGTTGGACTCGATGATCGCTTGAGGTCCTTTCCAACCCCTATGATTCTGTGATTCTATGAAAATCAGTACCTGTGGTCTACCAAATCTTCCCATTCCCACTATTATCTTCCACTTTTTTTTTTTTTCACTCCCATTGATAGTCATGTACAGGCAGAAGGAAGTGTTTCTCCTATCAAAAAAAACTGCAGGAATAGCAATACACATTTAAATTAAACAGATAATTTTCATTTATAATTTTCTGTTATTTATATATATACTTATGATTTCCCTCAGAAAATAAGTTAAAATGGCATAATGTATTTTATGTTAAAAAGATTTATTGGAGAAACTCTTTCTCCCTCTTGCCTCTTGATAAATCATCACATCTGATTGATCACTGTTCAAAGATTTATGCAGGAATGATTTTTCTAAATGAGATGTGCAGGAAATTTATATTTTTGTGGTTTGCATTGTGTGAGGTAAATTAGCACCAAGACAGGTCAATGAACTCATAATTGGCTCAAATTAGCACTGCTTCTAGCTGTGAAATTATTTATCTGGAATGGAGTAACACTCTAGAGTGACAAATTCTTTCGCTTTGAAACATCAAAGTAAAAGAAAATCATTTCCAATCTAAACAGATGTAAGCTCAGTACTCACGGTACAAACAAGATATAATATGAATCACAACCGTATTACCCCAACCAAGAGCACTTACAGGAATACTGTAGACTGATAGTTTTGTCAAAATGGCATTTCTGTATCCAAAATGAAACAGCTTGCAACCATTAGCTAGGTAATGTACTGATGACCTACTAGAGAAAGGTATCATGCCTGTTAGAGGGGTCTTGGAACTAGATCTTTGTAGTCTTTTCCAACTCAAACCATTTGACGATTCTGTGACTATAATTCTGGTAATCTTTAGGAATTCTACCTATGAATATGTACACTGGACAGGACATGTGCTATTACTGTAGGCATATTTTTATTCAAACCTTGAAAATGCTAGAAATGTACAGATATTAACTGTAACCCACAGTAAAAGTGGAGACATTTAAACACTGCAAACTCTACCAAAACTACAGAAAAGGAGACAAATCTTGGCCCCTGGTTTCTTAACTCTTAGGTAAATCTTCTGTAGTATTCATGAGTTGATAGTCAAAGAAGAGTGAGAAAACTGAAAGTGAAATTTAGTAATGCAAGATTCAACAATATTACCAGTGTTAATATCCATTTTCTTTTCATAATTTAGAGAGCTGAACTGTTATGAGTTAAGAACATTTTTAAAGCGTGTACACTGACCTTTTTTTTCCTCCAAACCCTACTTTTCCTCTGCTTTTCTTTGTTTTTATGAAGTATTCCTTACTTAGTGTTTTCTGTACTTTAAGAATGCATTCATATTTATACTTAAGGTATTTAGTGTTTGAGTACTATCAGTGGTTTATTGGCTGGTTCAGCCCAGTTAGGTGACTAATGAGACTGGGGACCCACAGACCCATGTCCTAGGAAAGGAGATGGAGATCGGAGAGGGTAGGGAGATGGGCCTAAGAACGAGATAGTGGTAACAATTTGAAAAGAAAAACTATTTACTAAATAAGAGATTGGAATTCAGAACAGCACAATATAATGCAATATAATTGAAATTGAAGCTAACAAATCAAGTAAAATGAGAGACAGTGTCTGAAACCAAAGGCCTTATGCTAAAGCTGAAGGCAAGACCACTAGGTAACCTCCACTACTGAGATGGCCAGCAAAAGAGGAAGTGTCCATGCAGTTTTATCTTTCCTTCTGAGTGGAAAACAATAATGCAAAGTCCTCTTGGATATGTAGTTCTTCTCTTCTGAGAACCAGGTAGAAGTAAATTCAGCTGTCCACAGATCTGGAGCATTAATTCTTTGACTCGCAGTGCCTTACATGACATTAAGATGTGGAATGCCAATAACAACAACAACAACAAAAAACACATGAAACCATAACACATATGCAGAGCCTGAGTGAATAAAATAGCCCTACATGTATGTTATTGCTAATAAGTTTTGTACGTTATATCCAACTTTCCTCAGTATTTTCAACATGATCAAAATCCTCCACTATATGCAAGAAACATGCATCAATAAGTAGCCACGTTAATTGTATTCATTAATTGAATATCTGGGTCATTTTATGTTTCCATGTTTCACATTATGTTTTAAAATGTTTGTATTTTAATTAACTGATTTTTTTCACTGTTGGAATAAAAAAGTTCTTTCTTCATCTTTATAAATGTGAAGAAAAAGAAGGACACCATTTCAGGGCTTTCCAAATCTGAATATATGTTACTGAGATGAAGTCACATTTAGAATTCTTCAGAGGTAAAATTCAGGTAAAGTGAATCTCATCAGATGAACATGAAGGCTTAATAAGAAGTACCTGCATAATTTTAACCAGTAGAATGGTCATACCTACTTGATCAAGTTGAGTGGATGAGAGCAGTGATTATATTTTTATATAATTCATTATATTATCCAAATTCACTCTTCATTACCATACAGTGTACCTCATGAAAAACATAACAATAGATTTTTGTAGCTAAGATATTGTGTACGTCATAAAATAAAAACTTGCAATAAAAAAGAAATTCTCATAAAAAGACGACAGAAGCTCAGGAAAAGAAATCAAAAGATTACAACATGTTTGAAGACTAGCATTTCAAAAAGAGCCATATGGTTTAATTATTTTTGTGTTTCTCTTTATTGCACACTAACTTTTGCTAGAATAAGAAAGTAACTCCTTGTACTCAGGATGTACTGTTAAATTGTTCAGACTACATCCAAGACAAATTTATGGATCTGGATTTCTGGCAAGGCAAATGAATCAGAACAGGCTGCAGATACTTTTCACCAAGAGAAAACATACAAATTGGCCAGGCGCTGAAAGTAGAAAGGTTAGTCATCTGAAACAACTTCTCCATCTTCAACTTTTGTTATCACTGAAAGCTTGCAGCAGGTAAATGTTGCTAGTTCCAAAGTTAATTGTGTAGAGTGTTTATGCAGGATAGACTGTAATCTGACAGAGAAAGAAAAAAATGTATCTCTCACTAACAGATGTAAACCTATATTCTTACACTATTTCCTTGACTGAAAAACTTTTCATTTAATAGTAGTTCCATTTTTGCTGAAACAAACAAAAACAAAAATTAATAAAAAATGGGGGGGGGGGGGGGGGGCAGGAAGGGGGGGAAGTGCATGATAATAGCAAAGAACAAAAGGCTTTACCTGAAGATGTGAAATGCTAAATACACATTCAAGCAGTTTAAGTCAAGTTGCACATGTACCACATTACTATGCTACTACTTCACCTTTTCCTACATAGGGCAGTTTTAATCAATGCGGTCTTTAAGAGAGGGTGATACATTCTCCACCATGGAAAAGAAAGAAAGAAAGGAAGAAAGACATATCCATAATTTGATCTGTCTTTTTCATGGAAAAGGAACATTTTCCAGCATGTCATCACTTGGGGAAATCATCCTATTACTGGTACCTGCATGTGAGTTCCTGTCTTCATCTTCTACCTCTGTCTGAGGTGTCCCAAGCTCTTTGGAGAATTCCTCTAGTTAGCCTCTTCTATGTGACAATATTATTTTGAAGAAGCACTAATAAAACAGGAAATAGTAGCGAAACTGACAAAGTAATTGTTTGAACTTGATGTGGCCTTCTTTGGTATGCTGGCAATCTGCCAAAACTTTGCATCATCACTAGCATGAGATTTAATGAAAAAATTAAGCAAGACTGCTTTTAATAACTTTTTCCCTGGCAACTCCTTGTTTCCTTGAATACTGATACATTTTTATCCATTATAATTTCTCCATGGTATCTTGATTGCATTTTACAGTTCTAAAAAGAAATTTCTTCTTGTGGTTTTGTGATTTCTGCTGTTGGTATTCCACATAAGAACATCATGTAAAAACAATGGGAGTTAAAGTGTTAATGTTCTGGTGGGCAGAGGAAGAGGGGTGGAACTCCTGGCTGGACACCAGTGGCTCTGGCTCTGGCATGCTTTCATCTTGTCTTTGACTGTGGAGAAATCACGTGTGCTTCCCCTATAGTCTACAGAGTAAGATCTCATATTGTTGTATTGTCTCTCTCTCATTTTGTTTTGATTGTGTTGGATTTAGTAAATTACCCTTGTTCCTCAGATCGTTGCCGCCGTTGTTAAGGATAAAGTATTGTAACACCTTTATCTCTGCACAGTACATTTGAATTACTCTAAAATTTCCACAATTATTAATATTGTCATTACAACAGTGCTATAGTAATTTCAATGATTGCAACAACTCAGTCACAGTCTGGCAAGACTTGTCAGAACTGTATGCAGGAAAGAGAGTTTATGAGAAAGAGACAAGAACTATGGTATCTATCACATCCAGACCTCTTTAAAATATAGGCAGTGGAGTTTCCTGGTGAAAAAGACGTGTATCTCTTCCATGTCCAGGAGCTCTGAGCTCACAGAGTAGAAGCAATTGTGCCACTAACCATCAGTAGTTAGAACAGCTCAGAAGGAGAAGGCACTTGGACAATTTTATTCAATTTGAATACCCTTTGAGGTTTATAAAGACAAGCGATTAATAGACTGTCCATCAGGTTGATAGCCAAATGTATCTCAGATTTAATTATTACTCAGAGACCATCATTTCTTTACAAGATGTAGTGCAGTAGTTCCTATCTGTGACATTATGAACAGGACAGGCTCTGTCAAGTAGTCAGAGAAAGCAACCACTCTTCCAATGAAATGATTTATTTTCACATTTCTAAGCAATGAGGTACAGGGGAGTCTCTAGAAGTGGTCTTCCATCTAACAGCACTTGGAGTGAATAAAATAAACTCCTTGAGTCTGGTTAGAAAGACTCCAGTATATTCTTACCACGACCTCTGCATAGTATATGACCTGCAGAAAAGCAAATTGGATGACTAGGACATTCAATTAAAAATGCACTCCTGATCCAGAGTGAGTGTTATGCGTTTGTTTGGGTTATGTGAAGAATGACGTTTCTGTTGCTCTACTCAAAACAAACTTAGGTCTTTCAGCTCAACCATGCTGAAACAGTATGTGTGCAACTGCATTTTTATGAACTTCATATACTTAACTTCATAAATGATAGTTATGCATTTTGTCTTTTCATAGAGTATTTAGTGACAGATCTTACATGCCATATTAAGGAATTATGCACTACATATCTAAAATAGGACTGTAATAGTGAGATGTCATGGTTTTATGATTTTTGGTACTGGTATTCCACATCATAACATCATGTATTGCATTAAGAGGTAAAGAGTTAATACTCCAGCCCCATGGATCATTGATGGTTCCAAGTATACCTGTCTCAGAAGAGATGAAGAACTACATTCCCCAGAGGACTTTGCGGTGCTTTGTATTTTTACGTGTTTTCCGCACAGAGGGAACAGATAAAAACTCTCTACAGTCACGGGACACTGTCTTTCCTTCAGGATCGACTCAGCAGTGGGTGCTCGCTGCCGTATCGCCTTCAGCGTTAGCATAAGGCCTTCGGTTTATCGGACACTCTCTCTTGCTCATTTTATTTGATTTATTAGCCTCTATTCCAATTATATTATATTATATTCTGTTATTTTGCTTTCTGATATCTTATTTAGTAAATTAGCCTTCCTCCTCAGATCGTTGCCGCTGTTTTGTTTCTAGGCCCATCTCCCTTTTCCCTTTTCCCTTTTCCCTTCCCCTTTCCTGGGGCATGGGTCCGTGGGTCCCCCACACCAATCGTCACGGAACCGGGCCGATCCAGTCCGGTAAACCATTGACATGAGATAATAAATCCACAAATGAAAGAAATATAATATTTCGATTTGTATATCGAAGATGTAGTTACAGTCTTTGCTGCCAGCCATCACTATACAATTCTTCCAATCCTTCTGTACTTCGCACAAAATATAAAGAAGTTTATTCACACAAGATGCTGATAACTATGTAACTTCAACTGGATTAATGTTAAACAGACATAAGGCACATTATTTGGTCTTGGAAGACAGAGTATGCAGGGAAATAAAGGAAAAGTTTGCTGGTAGCATTTCTGTAGGAAAATTGACATTTTCTGATCTAAATATTACCAATTCTTGAAAAGTATCCCTTAATTCACATGACTTTTGAACTTCATTTTTAACGCTGTGAAGATTTTATTTCTCCTGTAGACCCTTTTTATCTTCTCCAAAGAACTTTTTTGTTCATTTTTTCTTTTTGAGAATATTCTGTTAAAAATACACAACAAAGGTGAATTAAAGTATTTTGAAGATGGCTAATAATCATTGTGGATCAAAAAATAAATGCAATAGTATTTCATTCAACAAAATGTTCTACCATTTGAAGATCTCTACTGGAGCTGGACAGTTACAGGTTTAGTTAACTTCTTTGGAATAGAGAATATTGATGGTAGTTTTTACGCATAGATACCATTAGCTTTATGCAGCCTTAAAATTCTGGATTCGATTTTTGATTGAGAGAACAACATTTTCAGAACTGTAGGGACCACGAAGAAAGAAGCAGTTCTATTCCTCTCTTGCCGCTACCTTATGATAAATAATAACATAATATTGTTTAAAGAGATATTGATAGTCTTCTATTTTATTAAATAAAAATACTTTTTATCTTGTATATTTTTTGTGTAGGAAAAGTGAGTGAGACACACAACATAATACCAAACAGCAGCGATAGTTATAATAAACGTTCTTCTAAATTGACTGAGTTTTCATCAAAGACATTATTAGCAACCTAGGTAGAATGTGACATAATTTACATCTTGAAAATTTCTGCATAATAGCTCAATGAAAATATTATTACAAAAATAAAGAAATGATACCCACTTGTCGAATTGTAATATTATATAATTAAAATAGGTGTAAAATCAAGAGAGAGGAGGATTTGAAAATTTAAATTACTATAAAGCTTTTTTGGTTATTGTTAGTCATACAGTGACATAATTTTGAGAAACATGGTAAAGAGTATAAATACACAACCTGAAACTTATGTGTGTTCCACATTTCAACAACACATATTTGCTTAAAACAAGCCTAATTGCGCTTAGTCTCTGAATAGCAAATTTCTTCAAGTAGCAGTGATTCAATGTTCCTAATTACATAGGTTCATTAAGTTATGTATTCGAAACAAACAAGCAAACAAACAAAAAAACACTTTACAAGTTGTGCAGTTCCAATTCCAATGTAGGCGGAATTTCCTTTCACTCCCTCCCCATATGCTGCCATTTCAATTTGAATTAATCTGGGCATCAACTTCAAATGCCAGAATTGAATGCAGAAAGTAGCTGTCACTCACTATATACTTCCCATCAACTCTTTGCTGTCTAAATCTCACCTTAAGAGGTTTCTTCTAAAACTTCAAAGAAGTATGGGTCTTGTTCAGATAGATGAAAATAAGCAGCAAATTTACTTCCCACTTCGTCACTGATGGAATTAATATTGATTTCTATGTTCTTTTACCAACTGCCAAGGCTTAGAGGAATGCTTTTGAGGCACGGATATTTGTTTTTTCTATGTGATTGGGTAAACATACCTCAGATGTTCATTTTGGTCAGCTATCACAACTGACAATTATTTATTCTTTGGAATTGGTTCCTCTATATGTCAATAAGTGCCACCAATATGTTGTAATAGTTTTGTCATTACTTAAAGTGTTGGATGAATATCAAGAACGAATTTTTTATATTTCTTTTGCAGTATTACAGAAATATATATGTAATTGTCCCTTATTCCTAAAATTCCAAAAGAAGCTGAGCATCCAAGGAAAAACAAAGGAAAAGAAAGAGGATATAAAATAAACAATGGATTAGTTATTATAGAATACTGATTTATGTGATAGTTCATTAGCACCTACCTATCCTGAAATTTCCTTCTCCTCCTAGATCTTTTTGCAGAACAGAGTACTGTGATTTAGTACATTTAATTCAATTTGAAGAAATATGTTAAATGCATCGAGGACACTACAAAATGATAGAGCAAAATACTTAACACCTCACAGGCGGAATACGCCTTTACTTAACTGATGACACAAAATAAGAAATATTTTCAGTCAATGGTCTTGACATTCAACAGAAATTCATTATGAAGGAGTGGAGTAATTTTAAAAGGATGAGATTTCTAGTCTCTTCATCAGAAGTATTTCAGTTACTGTTGTCATTTACCGCATCCTACCTGTCTAGCACCGTTTCATAAACAACTGGTGGTATGGCCAGATAGTACACAAACACTGAAACTGCCCAGTTTGGGCAGAGATCACATAAGGAGAGACTGTTTACTGTGCTCTTTCCAACAGCAACTACTTTTGTTCTGACCTTATCTAAATGGTATTCTGGTTACTCCCACAATAGACATAATAATAATAGAAAAGACTGATATTTCTGATGGAAAAGTAAAAAATTCTGTGCTTCAGATTAGAATGAAGCAAAACAGAAAGTAAAAAATTGACTAGTTGGTTCTTGTATATTTTCTGTTATTTTTATAATTTGTCTTGCTGTTCCAAAGATGTGTTCTTTGTCTAATCAAGATTTCAAGACAATTTAAAAATTTTACATTAGCCATAGCCAGTCAGTTAGATAATTTTCTTCTTCATATACCCAGAATAGTAGGAGCAATGCACATATTTCTTATTTCCAAAGTTTTATTCCCATTTTAATTGTAAAATTTACCATAACATCATCAACTTTCTGAGAGAACATCCACATCCTTCAAAAAATATTATCTACAATAATATATAAAGGATGTATAATATGAACAAATGTGGAAGGTTTGTAATCTACCATGCTGCCTTTAATTGCTTTTTTATTCAGCAATTTAGAAAACATAGGATTCCACAAAAGATCAGCTTTTGCAGTAGACTAATTATCATGTTGATATTACTTAGATCTCCTTGTCCAATGTTAGTATGAAGTCCTTCATGCAGGATGCAAACCATAGTAGTTGCAATGCACTTTCTGGCCCAAGAGCCTTTCTAGCCTTCCTATTTTGAAGATGGCTTATAACTTGGCCTTTGTTTTTTTTCTTTTTTTTTTTTTCTTTTTTTCCTGCAAGACAAGTAATGTTTATTTGCCTACTGCCTATCATTCTTGTCATTTTCATAAGCTATCTCCAACAGCTTTCTGAAGAGCACAGATATCATCACCCAGTGAGGAAGGATATGAAATAACAAAACAACTTGATTCAGATTGACTGGGAATTGGATGGTCTTTGAACATAGCAGTCTCATGACATACCACACCTACCAGGGTGTTATTCAACATAGGCTGCTTGTCTGCTCTGTGCTGTACAGAGCAAATGGATGAATAAATTTGGGTTAGTGCCAGCTTAGTCATCTCTCCAGTAACCCACAACACAGCAAATATTCTCCATAATTCATCTAACTGAAAGCCACAGATCTAGGTATGCAAATGACCACAGAATATTAAAAACATTAAAAAAAAAAAAAAAAGGGGGACTATTTTCTATTTTGATTCCTAAAGAATAATTTAGAGAAACAAGTTGATTGTTCCTCTCCAGAGTACAGTTGATTATAATTTACTCATTTCTGAGCCTAGAAATAGTTAATCTATTTGTGAACTACATATACAGTGATAACCGATTGAAAAACTTTGTGTTGGCACAACCAAAAAGAAAAAACAAATATTTTTAGACCAAGGAGCATGGACAGGTTGATACAATACATTATTTTAAATTAATTCCATGTGGCCACATCTGACAGAATAATTTTTTCAAAGTAAAACATTTCTAAAAATTATCAACTACAGAAGAAAATATCCTTTCCCATCTGTAATATTTTTCCACTCTAAATAATACCCTTCCATGCACACAAACTTTGCACTACATATTTCCTCTTAGTATATCTTCCTGAAACATTTTTTATTATTCACATCAAATCATAACTATCGTCAGAAATTCAGTAGTACGTAACATACTGCAAGAAGCCATGAGACTAAGGCTGCTATTCAAGTATGTCCTTAATATTATACATTCTATTATAGAGTCAAGAACTACTGCATTAATGTGCTTTAACTTATGGTAATATTAGTCTAGAGGGGAATGTCTAAAGGGGAATGCTAAGACTTAGCATGAATGATGATACACTGTTTTTTATAAAATATAGACTGTGATATTTATTATCAGTTCTGCTGTAGGCAGCCTTGGTTTAGATGCAAAATGTAGCCTTCAGTCTCCGCAAGCTTTTAAAAGCTTTACTGTAACAGAAATCTGCAAATTCCATTGCATTACAAGGGAATGTCTGTCATATGTTCCATTTCTCACAGACTGTTTTCTGACTTCCAGTTCAGAGTCCAGCTTTGATAGCTACAAGAGCATGTTCCTAAAAAAATCATGAAGTTTTCATAGAACACATTTAAACATTTTCAACAAGCACTTGTAATAAGATATATAAGAAAGACTGAGTTCTACTGAGTATAGAACATAATAAAAATAAAGTATTTTTCACGTTCTCATTTTTAAAGATATGCGTATATATCTGTGCACACAAATGAGATGTACTGAAAAGTATGAAAGAGATATTTTGAGAGATTCATCCAACTGGTGGTTGGAGTTCCATCAGTTTGAATTCATCATACATTTCTTGTGGACTGACGGATTTCATACTGTACTAAAACTGTACTCTTGAGTGAACTGAGGGAAAAGCTTTGAAACAAATAAACATTTTTGTTTTGATTGAGAAACCTTGAAAAAATTGCTAACAGTATCCCAAATATACCCCACAGCAATGTGCGGCTGAGTGGAAGCTTCATAAGAAATTTGAACTTAGCTTCAATCTCAGTGTAATTAAAAGTAATTTTATGAGTATCAGGGATCTTTTATAGCTCCTTTGGTCATGTTTTAAGTACCATTCATTCCACATTCTACTTGTAATGACATAGGACACGTGATATCAGACATAAAAAAAAAGATTAACTCTTTTTTTCCCCTTTCTTCACAGAATACATAAAGTACTATATCCAACTGAATCTATACCTTCCTGAAAAGATAAATTATATACATTTTCTGTTTTTTGTAAAAAGTCCAATGTTCAGTAAATCTATATGAACACGTGAGATGTAACATATCAATGCTTCAGAAAGTAAGGACTGGACAAAACTGCTGTTAGCAGACTCTACTTTTAGCATCTTTCCTCTAGCCAAGGGCACTCTGTCCAAAACTCCCACTCTTCAATTTCTTTTCAGGCATTTCTCCTTTTCTGGGAATCCTTATTTAAACTCCCACTTTCGCAATATAGTTGCTCACTATGCAGAAACAAAATGCGTGATCAGCCTCCCAGTTGCAGTTTCTGCTTCTTGTCTTTTTATCATTTGTATCACTAAGGATGTGCCATATTTTCTTAGTCCAGATGTTATCAAAATTTACCACCAGATTGTACTGGTTATAGCTAGCAAGCAACAGTCTTCAGCTTCGAGAGTTCAAATGTTAAATTTTGGATACTCAGTGATCCTCTTTCTCCAGTTATCTACCATCTATCACTGTTCACAGTTTTAAGCTATTTTGCGTCTTTGACAGCTAGAAAGTATTATAAAAACTGCAGAAAATTTGAGATAGATACCACATGATTAAATGAGATATATGAAGCCAATGACGCTGAAAAGATATTCAATGAAATGACAGATACCTTTGCAAGGCCAATCTCTATTATCTTTCTTGAAAACAGGACTGCAATTGTAAAAGGACACCAGTGATGGGAAAACAGAAAATGTCATACTCACCCAAAAGAAGCACTGGGGAACTACCTACCAGCCAGTCTGTTTCACCTCCCTGCTTGGGATGACTGTGAAGCAAATTTTCCCAGAAGGTACATCCAGACCTTATGGTGACCAGAAGTATACTGCCGGAAGGCACTGACAGAATTCCATAGAAAAATGACTTGCTTACTGGATGCAGGAAGATATTGGAGCTTGCTCACCTTGACTTTAACAAGGTACGCAGGATCATGACCATAGCATTCCTACATCAGTACTGGGAAGACATAGAATGAGTAAACAGATGGTAAGATGGTATGAGAGGAAAAGAGGTTGAAAAATTAACATCAAATACTGTTAAGGACTACTATTTCTAGTTGTGTCCTTTGGTGGTTGCTGTTATCAGTATCATCAGTGTTGCTTACAGAACTTAATTTTCCTTTGTTAATCCTAGTTTCAGTATCAGTGAGACTGCATGCATGCATGATGTTCTCTTCTAGCTCTACTTTTCTAGGGCTCATTGCTTTCTTTATGCAGGTTTATTTCACACATACGGTAGAATGCTAGTCAGACATCATGGTAGAATGTTAGTCAGGCATAAGGTAGAAGATATGTATATTCACATATATATATACTAGTGAATGGTTATGAAACACAGACTCACAAAATTAACAATTCTCTAAACATCTGTAAAAATGTACTGTATTTCCATGGAATCAGTACTCTTATAACTGTTGTCTAAGTAAGAGAGAAAATCAGAGTAAAGATCTCATAAATTAAAAGGAAATTTATCATTCCTATTTCTCTTTTTTTTTTTTTTTAAAAAAAAGATAATACTAGTTTTGACAAAATTTGTTTATTTTACATAAAAATGCTTAGATCTAAAATAGTTCATATTTACATCATGTTGTTCTTCCCGTTCATCAAATAAGTGATATCAAGTTTTGTTTTTATATTTTTTTATTTCTTGCATAAACCATGTTAGATATCAGAAAACAACACATACATTTTCATCTGAGATCACAAATTACAATGATCTGCTCTTCTGCAGCCATCCCTTATGTTTTTGACAATTACCAAATTTCTTAAGAAAACTCATTGTTTTATTCTCAGTGTTTCCTCTGGATGGATTGCAATCACTTAGCATCCTTCTTAAGTTACAGTGTACAAATTTCATATATAACCTCAGAATACATCACAGAATACCATAAGGCAAAAGTTTAGGTTAGTGTGTCTTAGACCCAGTAGTCGTCTCTATAAATCTCTTATATGACCAGCTGCTTTGCAATGACATATATCCTCTGGTTCAGTATGTGTTCAAATATATCAGAAGTCCTCTGTAAAACTGGTATTACTAGTTTTTACCCCAGACTTAAGTGTTCACTTAAGGAAGTAATGTTTTTTTTTTAATTTGGTGGCTGTCTGAGCCTGAAGGTCTGCCTGGACTTTATGAATTTAACAATCTGCAATCCATCTTTCAGAGCACTAATGAAAATTATTGAATATCAGTAATCACGACACTCTTCCATTTCGATTATGATCCACTCATAATTAATCTCTGCAAACAGGTTTTTAGTCAGTGTTAAACATAATATATTCTTCACTGTGCTTTCCAAGGCAATCTGACAGAATGCAAAGTCTAAAATAGCTGGAATCCTGACACAAGTCAAGATATGACATCCACTGCCTCTCTCCTATCCACAAAGAGAAATCAGATTCATCTCACTTAAATTGTTCTTTGTGGCGCCATGTTTCCTGTCATTCCTTTTTTTTCCAATCTACTTGGAGTATGTTTTTATTTGGAGGTGTTAGCATATAACTACAGGTTCCATACTGGCAGCTAGAATTAAGAAGACAGGTCTAGAGTTTTCCACTTCCTTTTTCAGAGGTACCTTAATCTTTTACTGTTTTGTTCATGGCTATTCTTGTAACCACTTTTTTTAACCTCAATAAGGACCACTGAAGTTTTGGAGCCTATGTTTATCTCTCTACATTTATCTGTTTGATATGTGACCACTCACATTATTTTTCTGTCAATTTGTTAGCTCCACTTCTTTTGTTCCATATTTTTAAGACAATCTCTGTACCATATCCTCTCTTTCTCACACAAATCCTTCCCCTTTTCTTCAAATACAAACTGCTTTGTAATAAAAAGAAAGATACAGATTACTTGTAGCCTTGTTTTTCCTCTCACTTAATTCAGACCTAGCACTGGCGCGCACAGACTAGCACACATCTATCCTGCTGTAGTTGGGCTGCCTTTCCTCCAGTTTTTTTTCCTTTGCTGAAGAATAGATGTAGAGATGTGGAATAAAAGTCTGATAGAAAGACTGGGAAAGGAAAAAAAAAAAAAAGTGTACACTTTCACAGCTCTGACAATTTCTAGAACAATATTTTATGAAACTATTATTCCGCATTGAAAAGCCATTTTTGTTCTGGTAAAATCATTCAGTGTATATATCAACCAGAAGCTGGGAACAATGAATACAATGAAACATCGTGCATCTCTCTTCATTATATGTATAATGACCTGAAAAGGAATGTCCAAGGATGTACTTAAGATTACTTCACATTACTGACAGCTTTTGCTGCTGCTGCCTTCCAGGAAGATGGATATGGTTTCTGTTGCTCAGTAACATGAATGTACATCAACTGACAAAAGAAAACAAAAATACTGGAAACAAAAAACACATCCAGTGATAAATTTTTAAAGATTTTCTATGTAAGGTCTATTTTAAAACTTTGATTTGAATGTCTTGAACAACTCAAATTGTTCGCTTCTGAGTAGTAGAAACTTTATTTATTTATTTACTTCTTTATTTGGTGTATGGATTTTTTTTTCATTTGTTGACAATTTAGTTAAGAAAATATAGAATTTCTCTGCTGCTGAACTCCTGGCATGAAACTGTGCAGTTATCTCTAGTCACTCTTGCTGGTACAGCACATAATGAATGACTTGCTTTTCTCGTCATGTCAAGGCATGAAAAAGTTTTAACAGTGACAAATGACTTCTTTCTTAAAATGAGCACTTGCAGAAAACATTTGCCATGATTCATATTTAATATCCTGTCTAGTCTGAGAAGGTACTACAATTAAAAGTTCATTAATGGCAATGATTTCTAATGTATGGTATGTGCATAACAGCATAACTACTGTTACAATCGATAGACAATTGTTAACTGTTAGAAGATAACTTTTTCTCCAACGAGATAAACTTTGCAATATTGAAGCTGAAGTTACATGAATTTAAAATAGCTCTCAAATATTATTAGTAAAGCAATTAACCTTTAATTCTGACTTTAATTCTTTAATTTAATACGTTATCTTTTGCGACAACAAACTGAAACAATGAAGTTCTTGAATACTGTAAACTATCAATGTGCATGTCTTCTTGAAACAAATCTTTGTGCCAAAAAACAAGTAAAAGCTATCTACCCAAAATAGATGGAAATCAAAACAAATAAGGCAGACAAAGCTTGTCTATGGGGACATGACTAAGGAGTGAGACATTCAGATGAGACATTGGAGTTTTATAGAAGTACAGCAGAAAAATCATGATGAAGAGCAAAGATATTTAAACTGAAATTAAGGGTATGTATTTCTTACAGAATTTATTTCTGAATGATAGTGAAGTAGAAATGAATGTCTAGAAATGGAGGTTGCATCTGAAAGACAAAGAAAGCCAAATATGCTTGCCTACTTGGGTGAATGCAAAAAGCTTAAAAAAGTGGTCATAGCAAGTTTTTGTCTGTAGACGTAGGATGCTCCTTTACTAAAACTCTCAAAAAGAAAGTTTAGAAGCAGACAGTAATCATCCTAGAGCCTCAGATAAAGATGCACGGCACTTCAAACAAAACAAAACAGAGATTGTATTTTTACTCACTCTTAATGCAGTCCCTGTGGCCTTGAGGTATAAGAGACAAAAGTGAACACAGGGGCCAAAAGAAATGAGATAAGCTGGAAGAACATATTTGAATTTATGATATGCTTCATTTCTAATAGAGTAACACTCTCCTCACAGTTCATGTATGTGGTCTATGAAAGGTACTAATGGCCAAAGGAAAGGAAATGTTACACAGTTTCCAGAACAGAAGGATTAATTCAACAGAGAGTTCAACAGGAGTCTATCCTGTAAGGATTCCATTGTAGGGCATCCATTTTTGTGCTGGCAGAAGTAATAAGTCAAGCTATCAATTATCAGTAAATATGTTTAGAAAAAAAAGGGTTACAGGACATTACAAGTGATAACTTTTAACAGCGAGACTAGATACGAACAATGGACCTAGAAGGCCGACATCCATAGGGCAAGCATTTCCTTCCACCAACCCCATGTAGTATTGACCTTTCTTCTGAAAGGATGTCAGCACCTCTTCAAGGTACTCTCCAAATCCATTCTTCTCTGCAACAGTGAAAAACAATCAAAAGAATGACACTGTTCCATATTCAAAGAAACTCCCGTCAAGTTACTGGAAAAACTTGTAGACAAGTGAGCAGTCAAACAGTCCTACAGATTAGCTGCTCTTCTTCCTTCATAGACTTTCTTTATAAAGAAGTATAAACTGTAATTACACGGGAATTTAAAAGTGAACATATTCCCAGTATTTCACTGATATTTATATTAACAACTTCACAGAAAACTCTTATGCAACTAGCTAATAACTAAACTGTTGACTGTGAACTCTTTACTCTTGTGGATACAGTATTAAGTGAAGTACTTGTAAAAGAAGGGTAGATAGGTAAATTATGAAACGCTCTCTGCAAATAACATTTTGAGATGTACTTCTTTACTGCATTTATATTGTGGTGGGTTTTGTTTTTCTTCTTCTCTTTCCCTCCTCTTGCATATAGATATTTCTGTCCTTACTTAATTAAGCAAGGCAATAAGCGCAGAATATACTGCAGACAAATATCAGTAAAAACATAGTAGTAACTGGCTTTTACATTGAGCTCTATAAAGAAATAAATTGATTTAAAATGTTAAGCAATATTGTCACAATTTTTCATAAAGATATGAATCATTTATATATATATAAAAGAAAATAGATCACTTAAACCATTGAGTAAAAGAGATCACAGATGCCCTCATTCAAAGATATTTGAGCAAAACTGCTGACTAGCAATTCTCAAAGTGAGAAAAAATCAGGCCCCAGATGCTGTGAGAAAGTGTGCTGCAAAAAAAGACTGAGCAGCATTCCTTCCCAGACAGTCTTTTTAAATGAAACAAAACAATGTCTGAGCATGGATTAAGAGTTCACAAACGTATATTATTGACATTCAGGAATGCTTCCAATCTTGTACCTCTTCTTCCACTTTATGTCCAGGGCCTTGGTTCAGGAGGGAGACCCACAGAGTGATTAAAATACATTGTTCCCCAGGGGGCAAATTGATACAGTATATAATGGAAGTCTCCACTTAGCAGTGAATTTGAGGGACTGTGCGCTAGTGAATGTAAAATACAACTAACCATATACCCGAAAAGGATAAACTGCTGGTATAAAAATGCATTTGGAATATCTGGTGGAAAACAAGTATAAGCCACTCTCCTCGAGTCCAATAGACAAATTTAAGTTGTGAATCAGATCTTTGGCTGGCAGAAGACATAAAAGAGTACCAAGTCACTGCAAATAGTCACTAGGATCTAAATTCAGTGATATATTAGTGGTAATATTATTTTGATAGGTACACTGTTCATTAGTGTTAGATGCTGTTGGTTCAATGAGAATATACCAATTCAGAAAAACCTCTCTACTTTGAAGATTTGAGGTTAGAATGGATGATTTAAATTTTACTTGTAACTACAGTAAATTAGTGAAAATCACTGGAGATTTTTAGGTGTAACACGGCAGAAACAGAAGTCTCTGTGCTTCATAATCATAATGGGTCACAAGGATATCAATAACTTCTTATCACTCCACAGACAGACACACTTCTTCATCTGCTGTTCATTTGAGAAGTGTCAGATTATACCTATCTATCTGCACTGTTCACCACATATTCTGTCCTTTAGTCTAACACAAGTAACATCATTCTATGCCAAACTTCAACCTAATTGGTCATTTTTTTAATCAAATTAAACTTGTGTCTTGTGTGCATGTGTTGTCCTTTATTTTATTTCTTGTGAAGTATTATTACAGGTATTTTCTCACTACTATAAGAGTTATATAAAATAAGAGTCATTGATTTATTGTCAGCATATCCAATATCTTGTTGAAGGCTTCCGTAAATGCTTTCTTCCCTTTCTAACATGCCCAACCTTGAAATAATGTGTGAGCCACATCATCCTCAAGGCACTTTTGACCTGAACTAAATTACAATAAAGTCTGAGTGGACAACTTATAATATAGAGGTTTTTTTTTTGTTGTTTGTTTTGTTTTTTTTTTTTTGCCAAGGACCTGTCCTTGAAGAAAAGACATTTAATCGCTTGTATAAGAGAGGATAATTCTGAATTCGTTTCCTATGATCTTAAACATCATGGTTAATATGACATGCTAAAATTGTACTTTATCCTTAGGGACTTCAGAACCTCTGAAAGAGTCATCTCACAGTCTGAAGAGCTCCTCATTGTACGGAACAGCACCAAAACTCAGGAATGATGGTCACCTTTTCTGTCTGTCTTTCCCCTACTCTTTTTATTTTCTTCTCTTTACATCTTAAAGTCATTGAATAACACAAGGTTGTCATGGTTTTATGATTTTTGGTACTGGTATTCCACATCATAACATCATGTATTGCATTAAGAGTTGAGGAGCTGATACTCCAGCTCCATGGATCATTGATAATTCCAGGTATACCTGTCTCAGAAGAGAAGAAGCACTACATTCCCCAGAGGACTTTGCGATGCTTTGTATTTTTACGTGTTTTCCGCTCAGAGGGAACAGATAAAAACCCTCAGCGGTCACGGGACACACTCTTTCCTTCGGGATCGACTCAGCAGTGGGTGCTCGCTGCCGTATCGCCTTCAGCGTTAGCGTAAGGCCTTCGGTTTATCGGACACTCTCTCTTGCTCATTTTATTTGATTTCATTAGCCTCAATTCCAATTATATTGTATTATATTGTGTTATTTTGCTTTCTGATATCTTATTTAGTAAATTAGCTTTCCTCCTCAGATCGTTGCCGCTGTTTTGTTTCTAGGCCCATCTCCCTTTTCCCTTTTCCCTTTTTTTCCTTCCCCTTTCCTGGGGCGTGGGTCCGTGGGTCCCCCGCACCAATCGTCGCGGAACCGGGCCGATCCAGCCCGGTAAACCGTTGACATTTTTGGCGCCCAACGTGGGGCAAACGAGCTGCCTTAGCCGGGCAGAGACATACTCTTAGAGTGAATCTCTGTCTCTTGCTAGCAAGCTTATCTGTACTGCAGGTGCTGTACGGCATAACACGACCTTGAAGTCTGGGCGTACTGCCAGTTGTTCTGGGATATTTGTAAACTTCTTTTGGGTACTGCTAGCTTGTTTCAGTAAAGAAAAAAAAAAAAAATGCTCTCGCTTTTTAAACTGCTCTTAAAGGGGCTGCATTTCGTGGTTTCTTCCCTTGTAATGCTCAGAATATACTGGGACTTAATTAAGTTTGCCATTCTGATCTATGGAGCTTGGTCTCTATATGATAAACTAAAAACAGTGATGGAAATACCTACCTGGCTTTTGTATATGATGTGGCATTCAGTTCCGGGGGGAGCAACCCCAGGTGGAGTTGTTAATTCTACGGAACTCATGATTTTTAAACCGGCTCCTGGCCTCTCCTTTGAATTCATTAGGCGTTTTCTGAATGCTCATCCAATGCTCGTAATGATTGTGGTGTCAGTCTCCCTGAATGTATTCTTCATGATTCTACTCAGTATCTGTATTTATAATATTTTGAGAAAGACTTCCCCAGAGCCAGAGAACAGTGACTGGCAAGGAGTTTGGAGGGACTTAGGAGAGACTTTAGAGAAGTGGTCATCACCGGTGTCGTGGGACTTTTCTCCTGAACACCTGCAAGATCCTGAGAACCTAAGCAGATATTTGAGACAGGGATGTTATGGCTCAGACAGATCTGAGGAGGACCAAATTATTTGGGGTCTGGCTTATGCTTACCGAGCCTTATTCAATACTATTCCAGAGAGGCTTAGAGTTTTTGAAATAGAGCGAGAGAGTCTCCGAGCCGAAAGGGACAGTCTCCAAATTGAGAAAGACAGTCTTTTAGCTGACAATCAGACCCTCCAGACCGAGAGAGACACCCTCCAGTCTCAACTAGATGCTTTCCAGTCCAACATGGACGCCCTCCAGACGGAGAGAGACGCCCTCCAGATGGAGAGAGACGCCCTCCAGTCTCAACTACATGCTTTCCAGTCCAACATGGACGTCCTCCAGACTGAGAGAGACACCTTCCAGTCTCAACAAGAAGCTCTCCAGACCAACATGAACGCCCTCCAAACCGAGAGGGACACCCTCCAGTCTCAACATGATGCTCTCCAATCCAACATGGACGCCCTCCAGACCGAGAGAGACGCCCTCCAGACCGAAAGAGACACACTCCAATCCGAGAGAGACGCCCTCCAGTCTCAACATGATGCTCTCCAATCCAACATGGACACTCTCCAGTCTGAGCGAGATGCCCTCCAAACTGAGCGAGATGCCCTCCAATCCGAGAGAGGCACCCTCCAGTCTCAACATGATGCTCTCCAATCCAACATGGATGCCCTCCAATCCGAGAGAGACGCCCTCCAGTTTCAACATGATGCTCTCCAATCCAACATGGACGCTCTCCAGTCTGAGCGAGATGCCCTCCAAACTGAGCGAGATGCCCTCCAATCCAAACTCAATAGCCCTCAGTCTCAACAAGATGCCCTCCAATCTGAGCGAGATGCCCTCCAATCTGAATTAGATGCCCTCCAATCTGAGCGAGACTCCCTCAAAACTGAGCAAGATGCCTATCAATTTACATTACTCCGTTTCCAGAATGAACTAATCCATGTTCGAGCTCAACAAGTCAGGCTCCAAGGTGAACTAAATTTCGTCACAGCTGAGCGAGACGGACTTCGAGCCGAGCTAGAGAAGATGATCATTAATTCTAACCAATATGATCAACCACAGGTGACACCAGAATTGATGTCAGTTGCCCCTGTAAGAGGGCGGAAAATGAAAACAGTCTCGACGCCCTTAACAGAGAAGAAAGAGGAGGAGCTGAGAGTGGAAGAAGCAGACTCTGAAAGGGAAGAGGACAAAGTAGAGGAATCAGACGCTGCAAGAGAAGAGGAGAAAATAGGTCCAGAGAGGTTGTTTAAAACTTCAGACTTTCCATTAGGAGGGCTGACACACCCCACAAGATTACGGTCACCAACACCTAGGAGGGCAATAAGTCCTGATAGAGTAGAAGATGAAAGAGAGGTTATTACCGATATTACTCGACCTATGAAAATGAATGAAATTCGAAGTTTGAGAAAAGACTTTACACGCCACGTAAATGAACCTATTGTCACCTGGTTACTACGCTGTTGGGACAGTGGGGCCAACAGTGTATGGCTAGATGGTAACGAAGCTCGCCAATTGGGTAGCATTGCCAGGGACTCTGCCATTGACAGAGGCATTAGTACATGCCACAATAGACCCTTCACTCTCTGGAAGCGGATGCTGATATCCGTGAAAGAAAAATACCCCTTCAGAGATGATCTGTTGCCTGAGAAAAAGAAATGGTCTGATATGGAAAAAGGCATAAATTATTTGAGAGAATATGCTGTAGTGGAAATGTTACATGACCCTGCATTCATTCACGATGAACCAGACCAAGAGCATGATCCTGAGAGAATCAGATGTACACCAGTTATGTGGCGTATATTCACAAGGACTGCACCAGACAGGTATGCCAGTACATTAGCAGCAATGTATGGCAGAAGACAAAGAAGACCCCTTATAAATGACCTGATTAACAGACTTCAAGACATTGAGTTACATTTAACTCCTCTACAAGCTTACGTTTCAGCCTTTGCAAAGGTAACCGAAAGACTGAACAAAATAGAGAGCAATCAAGAAGATATAATGGACGAACTGGTTACACTTAATTCTGATGAAATTGATGGATCTGATGAGAACGAGGATTCCCAAAACAGCAACATCTCAGCTATCAAAAGAGGACGTTCTCCTGCTCGAAGAAGTGTCAGCAGTAAAACTATATCACGCACTGCCCTGTGGCGTTACCTACGTGACCAGGGGGAAGATATGAAGAAGTGGCATAAGAAACCCACTTCTGCCCCGTGTAAAAGAGTTACAAAATAGGTCAACCACCAGGGTGAACTTCTCCAAGAAGGTGACTGCTCCAGTGATTGCCGGATATGGCAGTAGCCGTAGAGTCAACAGAGGTAACATATAGAGGGGCCCTGCCCCCAGCCAGGGGGGGGAAAGGGATAACAGAGTGTATTGGACTGTGTGGATTCGATGGCCTGGCACATCAGAACCACAAAAATATAAGGCATTGGTGGACACTGGTGCACAGTGCACTCTAATGCCCTCGAGTCACCAAGGGACAGAATTAATCTATATTTCTGGGGTGACTGGGGGTTCCCAAGAGCTGACCAAGTTGGAGGCTGAAATAAGTCTCACTGGTAAAGACTGGCAAAAACATTCTATTGTGACTGGCCCAGGGGCTCCATGTATACTTGGTATTGATTACCTCAAAAGGGGATATTTTAAGGATCCCAAAGGGTATCGATGGGCTTTTGGAATAGCTGCTGTGGGCGCAGATAACACTAAGCAGCTGTCTGCTTTGTCTGGCCTGTCAGAAGATCCGTCTGTTGTAGGGTTGCTACAAGTGGAGGAGCAACAGGTACCGATTGCTACAAAAACGGTGCACAGACGGCAGTACCGCACTAATAGGGATTCCTTGCTCCCCATTCATAACCTGATTCGTCAGCTAGAGAGCCAGGGAGTGATCAGCAAAACTCACTCCCCGTTTAACAGCCCCATATGGCCAGTGCGTAAAGCCAGTGGAGAATGGAGGCTGACGGTAGATTATCGTGGCCTCAATGAAGTCACACCCCCACTGAGTGCTGCTGTGCCGGACATGCTTCAACTCCAGTATGAACTGGAGTCAAAAGCAGCCAAGTGGTATGCCACCATTGACATCGCCAATGCCTTCTTTTCAATTCCTCTGGCCACAGAATGTAGGCCGCAATTTGCTTTCACTTGGAGAGGCATTCAGTACACCTGGAACCGTTTGCCCCAGGGGTGGAAGCACAGCCCAACCATTTGCCATGGGTTGATCCAAACTGCATTGGAACAGGGGGGTGCTCCTGAGCACTTACAATACATTGATGACATCATTGTGTGGGGCAATACAGCAGGGGAAGTTTTCGAGAAAGGAGAGAGAATAATTCAGATCCTCCTGCGAGCTGGCTTCGCTATTAAGCGAAGCAAAGTGAAAGGGCCTGCACAGGAAATTCAGTTCCTAGGAATAAAGTGGCAAGATGGACGTCGTCACATCCCAACAGATGTGATCGACAAAATTATTGCTATGTCTCCACCCACTAGTAAGACAGAGACCCAAGCTTTTCTGGGTGTAGTGGGCTTTTGGAGAATGCATGTTCCAAACTATAGTCTCATTGTGAGCCCTCTCTTTCGGGTGACGCGGAAGAAGAATGATTTTGTATGGGGTCCTGAGCAGCAGCAGGCTTTTGAGCAAATTAAGCAGGAGATAGCCCGTGCCGTGGCCCTGGGGCCAGTGCGGACGGGACAGGATGTAAAGAACATCCTCTACACTGCTGCTGGAAAGGAAGGTCCCACTTGGAGTTTGTGGCAAAGAGCTTCTGGAGAGACCCGAGGCCGACCCCTTGGTTTCTGGAGTCGAGCATACAGGGGGTCTGAGGAGCGCTACACTCCAACTGAGAAGGAAATCTTAGCCGCGTATGAGGGGGTTCGAGCTGCTTCCGAAGTAATCGGTACTGAAGCGCAGCTCCTTCTGGCACCTCGACTGCCAGTGCTGAATTGGATGTTCAAAGGAAAGGTTCCCTCAACCCATCATGCTACTGATGCCACTTGGAGTAAGTGGATTGCGCTGATTACACAGCGAGCTCGAATGGGGAACCTCAGTCATCCAGGAATCCTAGAAGTGATCATGGACTGGCCTGAAGGTAAAAAGTTTGGAACAACCCCAGCAGAGGAGGTATCACGTGCTAAAGAGGCCCCACCATACAATGAACTACCAGACAATGAAAAGAGATATGCCCTGTTCACAGATGGATCGTGTCGCATTGTGGGAAAGCACCGCAGATGGAAATCTGCTGTGTGGAGCCCCACACGACAAGTTGCAGAGGCCACTGAAGGAAAAGGAGAATCAAGCCAATTTGCAGAGGTAAAGGCTGTCCAGCTGGCCTTAGATGTTGTTGAACGCGAGAGGTGGCCAGTGCTTTATCTTTACACTGACTCATGGATGGTGGCAAATGCCTTACGGGGGTGGTTACAGCAATGGGAACAAAATGGCTGGCAACGGAGGGGTAAACCTATTTGGGCTGCTGAACTGTGGAAAGATATTGCTGCCCGAGTAAAGAATATGGTTGTAAAGGTGCGCCATGTAGATGCTCATGTTCCTAAAAGCCGAGCAACTGAAGAACAACAGAATAACCATCAGGTAGATCGAGCTGCCAAAGTTAAGATGGCTCAAGTAGACTTGGACTGGCAACACAAAAGTGAATTATTTTTAGCTCGATGGGCCCATGAGACCTCGGGCCATCAAGGAAGAGATGCAACATATAAATGGGCTAGAGACCGAGGGGTGGACTTAACTATGGACGCTATTGCACAGGTTATCCATGACTGTGATACTTGCGCCACAATTAAACAAGCCAAGAGGATGAAACCTCTTTGGGGGGAAGGGCGATGGCAAAAGTATAAATATGGGGAGGCGTGGCAGGTAGATTATATCACCTTGCCACGAACTCGCAATGGTAAGCGTTATGTGCTCACCATGGTGGAAGCAACCACTGGGTGGCTTGAAACATATGCAGTACCCCATGCTACCGCCCGAAACACCATTCTAGGTCTCGAGAAGCAAGTCCTATGGCGACATGGCACTCCAGAAAGAATTGAGTCAGATAATGGGACTCATTTCAAAAATTCTCTTGTAAGTAATTGGGCCAAAGATCATGGCATTGAATGGATTTATCATATCCCCTATCACGCACCAGCTTCTGGTAAGATTGAAAGATACAATGGGTTGCTGAAAACCATGTTGAAAGCAATGGGTGGCGGAACATTTAAGCATTGGGAGAAGCATTTGGCAGAAGCCACCTGGTTGGTCAACACTCGAGGATCCATCAATCGTGATGGTCCTGCCCAATCCAACTCCCTACCTACTGTAGAGGGAGATAAGGTCCCTGTAGTACATGTAAAGAACATGTTGGGCAAGGCGGTTTGGGTACTTCCAGCTTCTGGAAAGGGCAAACCTCTCCGTGGAACTGTCTTTGCTCAGGGACCTGGGTCCACTTGGTGGGTGATGCAGAAGAATGGGGATGTTCAGTGTGTACCACAAGGGAATTTGATGCTGGGGGAGTGCAGTCAGTAATTCCATGTATATACTTGTGTATATATATGTTGTGTGTGTGTATATCTAATTCATGTTAATCATTGTTCTTCTGTATGTATCAAGCATGATGTAACGATGTGGAATAAGGGGTGGAATGTCATGGTTTTATGATTTTTGGTACTGGTATTCCACATCATAACATCATGTATTGCATTAAGAGTTGAGGAGCTGATACTCCAGCTCCATGGATCATTGATAATTCCAGGTATACCTGTCTCAGAAGAGAAGAAGCACTACATTCCCCAGAGGACTTTGCGATGCTTTGTATTTTTACGTGTTTTCCGCTCAGAGGGAACAGATAAAAACCCTCAGCGGTCACGGGACACACTCTTTCCTTCGGGATCGACTCAGCAGTGGGTGCTCGCTGCCGTATCGCCTTCAGCGTTAGCGTAAGGCCTTCGGTTTATCGGACACTCTCTCTTGCTCATTTTATTTGATTTCATTAGCCTCAATTCCAATTATATTGTATTATATTGTGTTATTTTGCTTTCTGATATCTTATTTAGTAAATTAGCTTTCCTCCTCAGATCGTTGCCGCTGTTTTGTTTCTAGGCCCATCTCCCTTTTCCCTTTTCCCTTTTTTTCCTTCCCCTTTCCTGGGGCGTGGGTCCGTGGGTCCCCCGCACCAATCGTCGCGGAACCGGGCCGATCCAGCCCGGTAAACCGTTGACAAAGGTTTATTCAAATTTCTTATAAAGTCATATATTTTAGACACACAGCTTATATAGGTATAACTTTAAGATTGATAACACTTTGAAGATTAATTGTAGCACAAAGATTCTCATTAAAATTGATGATTGACAGGATGAAAGAACTGGGGCTGTTCATCCTGGAGAAGAGCAGGCTTTGAAGTGACCTGATAACAGCCTTTCAGTATCTAAAGGGGAACTACAGGAAAGAAGGGGCAGACTCTTTGGCAGGGTCCATGGTGACAGGACAAGGGGAAATGGTTTCAAACTTAAAGAGGGGAGATTTAAGTTGGGTATACGGAAGAAGTCTGTTATAGTGTGGGTAGTGAGGCACTGTCACAGGTTGCCCAAAGAAGTGGTGGATGTCCTGTTCATGGAAACTTTCAGGGCCATGCTGGTTCAAGTCCTGAGCAACCTGATCTAACTGTGGTATCCTCCTGATCATTGCAGCAGAGTTGAACTCAGGATCTTTAAAGGTCCCTTCTAACTCCAAGGATTCTGTGATTCTAGGACTATGTTTGGACCTCAAGTACTATTTCACTTTAATCTAATTAATGGGATTTGAGAATCTGGTCACACCACCTTCCTTTCATGGTCAGGTCATGACACAGTTTAAAATGAAATCTATTAAGGACTGCAAGTGTATATAGAACTCAAGAATCATCAATTTCAATCAAGGTCTGTACACTGGCTCCTTCAGGAGAATTTTATTGTGCTGTACTTTAGCAGGATTATAGCTGAAAACTTGCAGAAGTAGGTATTTACCTTAAGAGGCTGATGCTAAGTAAGAACTACAGTGCACTATTTATTCTTTCATTTCATTCCACGGACAATGTAAAGAAAAATAATAGAAAAATTTTAAAAAAAAATCCCTTTCTAATCTTTTGTTCTCCCTTTCTTCCTGACTAGGGAATGTGGGAAAAAAATTCCAAATGAAATCCCAGAGGTTACAACAGAAACATAATTCTCTAGAATTCTAAAAAGCTTTAGAAAGATTCTTATTACTGTAGAAACATAGCAATGCTAGGTAATTAATTTACAAATGTATTTAACATAAATTGTAGGAAGTGCCTAAGTATCTTTTGAACAGCTGACACTAAGCTATCCTTGAAAAGACTTCTGAAAAAAAAGTCTAAATAGCTGTAATAAAAGGTACAAGTCACCTATTATTTGCTCATTAAGTATCTTTTTCTTTTTTTTTTTAGTAATTGAAGAGTCAGAAATTAAAGACATTCAACTTAATTTATGATCTTTAAACCAATGAGAACTTTCATATAACTATTATAACTGTGTGCATTTAAAATGCGTAAAAATATGGCAATCTGTGATGGCACAGGTGTGTACAAGCATTTATTTTTGCTTACACAGTATAAACTAAGGCCTTTGGGAAATAACTGGGGAAGAAAGAAGCAAGTTGCAGCTGGTTACTTCATGATGGGTCCTAAATTCCCTGTCTTTCTTATGTTCAACTAATTAAAGGATTTATTTATTTATACTATTTTATTTATTTTATTTATTCTGCTTCGTCATTTAGGGTTGCAATTATGTAAGTCTGAACATTTAGACTTTTTTCTTCTTTTTACTAAACCAGTTTACTGCAAAAGTTCTACAAAAGCCAGCTTTTCAAAGTAGAGTAAGAAAAGTTCAGAAACTTGTGAAATCTGTGGTAATTGTGTCTTCCTTGCAGTAATTCTAAACATAGGAAGGAATGTACTATAAATATATGATACATCTGTTTTCTCATTAATTTTCATAGCACTATGTGATTATAAAACATTAATCATTAGGAAAAAAAATAAGTCAGAAATATGAATTTTTCAGTGAATCAGATGGAGATGTCAAGCTTGATTTATCAAAATTTTCTGTATGCAATTTTCAAGGGTTGAGAATGAGGAAGAAAAATCTTTGCTAAATAAGAAGACTTGAATTTATGCTTTTGATGGTTGCATAAGACAGTAGAATGCATAGCTTTAGACATTTACAGTGTCTCAAAGGTACTCCCTCAAAATGAAAAGAGGATGCATAGCAGAACTACAACAACCTTTAGCTTCTCTATCTGATAATAATGGATTTTAAAGATTTAATCTTCCTGCTTAAGCCCAATGATTTGGACAGCTGAGAGTTCAAGGCAAGGCTCTGATACAGACAACATCAAAAAGAGATAGTGTTAGAGCCTTGCAGAGATGCCTCATTGTCATGCAGAGCCTAATTAGAAGATTAGATTTAGCAAAAGGCATCCAAAGTGCAGGCATAAAAAGGCCATCTTTGTGAAATTACTTTTCTTGGCATAGGTGGTTCTCTAAGAACAGAACTTAGTCACACTAAAAACCCGTGCTGTGGAGGGATTTATTTCAATGGCAGAACAAATGATGTGTTATTTACCTATAGTGTCTTTCCCTGGTAATTTTACAATTTAATTTAATATCTAGAGTGTTCACTAAATTTGAACTCCCCAGCTACCATTAGGAAAATAGGCTTTGCAAATTTTCCATACAGAGACTGTATTCCATAAAGAGGGTTCTAAGAGAAAATATATTCACATTGCAGGTGTCATTCAAAATCCAGGAAGAAAACTCTGTCACTCCAATGTGGTGTTAAACAGTATCATTACTTTATTCCTCATAATGTGTACTGGGCGACTAGACAAATCAAGTATGTGCTTTCAGGGTTCTAAATTTAAACAGTTAAGACATACATATGCAATACATTGGTATACATATTCATTTTTTTTGAAGAAGTCATTGCTACATGCTAATGTCCCTCTTTCCTTCATCAGCTTCATCACAGACTTTTGCCCAACCTTTAGCTGTTTTTTTCCCCAGTTTGGGAAATTTTCACTGCTTGTTATGCAGTGAACAACTTTCTATACTAGTGTACTGTAACCCAAAACAATATAAGTAAAATCCAAGAAAAAAGTACTTACACCTGGTAGGTGCAAAGATAAAAGTAGTCTATTGTGATTTCAGAGCTTTTGGGAATCATTGAGAAAAACAAGGCTGTTCACTCACCAAGCAAAGCCAAAATGGAAAGATTTAGAACTAGAATTCATTGATTCCTTTTGCTAAACCAATATATTTGTCCTTCAACTAATATACTGATCCCTATTGCTAAACTAGCCAACAGGGTGCCAGTTGACTTTTCAGTAATCAGCATAAAGGCTGGTTGGACCCATCCAGCACTGCTGTAACAGTAAATTTCAGTCATCCTGAGTCTCTGAATAACTCTAGAGAAAAAACTGTAGCATGTGGATGGAAAACAATGGAAAACTCTTCACTGCAAGTGGAGATGAATTCCACTACAGAAATGAATGTGTTTTTAAAGCCAAGTATTAAGTCATTGTACACACTCAGCAATTTGAAAGGTGCACTTTGGAAAGAAATAAATGCTTCTTGTGTTTTGTGCACTCCCATTGTGCTGTCAAGGGTAGGCTTCCTGTTGAGGCTGGGAGCTACACCCTCTCAGGGGATGCTCTACTGTTGTCTGAAACTGAAAAGAACATAGCATCATTTCTAAGCAGCAAACATCAAAGTGACAATTATTTAGTACTGTGAGAAGTTAAAAAATAAAAATCATCACCATGTGTTCAAATACAGTGATTTTTTTCACCAAGAAATTAACAATCTGCATCCCTGACTTAGCACATGAGCATTTTTTGTTGAAAGCTTCTTGTCTAGCTCTGGAAGCAAGACAGAGACAACCAGGAGAAAAGGGTTTGTTGAATAGAAATGTATCAGTGGGGGACAGATGCTGAGCTCTGCTCTCTGGTGACATGGAGGGGATGACAAGGGGCTGTGTTGGGAGGGTTGGAGGGTCAAGGAAAAGCTCTATCCCAGAGGGTGGTGGGCATGGAACAGCCTCCCCAGTGCAGTGGGTGCAGCTCTGAGCTGCCTGGTCTCAAGGAGCACTGAGGCACCACACTCTCAGATACAGGGATTGGGTGTGGGTGTTTCTGTGTGGGGCTGTGAGTTGGATTCTGTGATCTTTGTGGGTTTCTTCCAACTTGGGACATTCTATGATACTGCTGTTCTATGAAATCCAAGTGTGGGCTTGACCATAGAAGCAAACAGTAAGAGAGAGAAGATTGTACAGGAACATGTGTGAACTGCTTTGCAAGAAAGCAGCTGAAACACAGAGCTTATGGTAAACCAGAGTTCTGACTCGGCACAGTTGGTGTTTTATTCTACTGATTTTACACTGACAGAAACCAAAATAAAACCATTTTTCAAAATAAGAACATAAACAATCAGAAACGGTTACTTTCTTTCCCCCCATATATTTGATACTGTTTGAGATCAATCAAAAAGAAGCAGATAGTTTACAAATACTTTAAGCACAAGTTAAAGACAGAAAAGCTTTACAAAGCTGCATGTAGGTTTCCATACCCAAGAAGCACTCCTTTCTCAAGAAAGAATGCTTGGAACAAGTTATCAATCAACATTTGGCAGTTATTAGAGTAATCCCTATAATTCCAGAGTAAGCAGTCTTCAAGTGTCTTCATTAATGTGTAAGAAAAGTCCAATCTGATCCTTGATTTGAAACTGAAATTCAGTTTCTCCTTTCTTTTAGAAATAAGTTTCTCATTAGATATATATATAATTTTGTTTTATCTTTTTGTTCTATTTCAAGCAAAATATATTCTAAAGTAACATTCATCACCTGCATTACTATTTATCTCCATTTGATTTAAAACTAACGTTAAAGATACATTTTTCTCAATAAGCAGGTACAGCTGTTATGAATACTTTGTAACTACATTATTTTTATCATAGAACAAAATATTGCTTTAAATTGAATAAAATGGTAATATTTTTAGCATGTATTATTAACTACTAACCTAACACAGTATTTTGTTCAACTTATGGAAAAGGATCTCCATGTAAATATTTTGTCTGTAGTAGTTAAATTAGTTAAATTTGCCATTTTCAGTTACGAAAAGAGTGAATGCTGCCATGTGTATTGATGTAATAGAATTAAAGATTTTTGTCATGCTTTGGAGTACAGCACTCATTTATGGTTAGGGAAACCATTAGGTACTTCATGATAAAGCTTTCTCAGCAATCACAAGCCAATCCAATCCTGTAATACAACGATTCACAATTATTTAAAGGATATAAACATACTAAAAGAGTGCTTAGTAATGACACATCGCAGGATTGTATAAGAAGAGATTCTGAGAAATTTAGCATATCCTGCTAAAATATTTTTCTGGAGCATTCAAATGGGAAACCAGTCCATAAGAGAAGCTTGTGGAGTACTTTTAAAAGGGTTACAGCCCTTGTGTTCTCATATAAGTTTAAACATTAAATATTTTTTCTTGCATACCAGATTTCAAATATGGGTTTCTTTGTCAAAGAGCCTGCACAATGCTTTTCTTTACAGGTAAAGTGAATGTCTTTCCACCCCTGTCAAACTGTTATTTTAAAAATTACTGCTACTTTTTAAGTACAAAACAAATCTCTGTTTTACACAATAGTGCAGCTGTGCAAGTAGAAATTAAAATACAGCATCATACCTTTGTACTGATGCTTTAAAATTATTGTTCCTAGGAGCAGTAACTTGCATTATATCATAAGAGAAGAATAAAAGGAAAAAAAGGCTGAGTTGGCCTGTCAGCCTAATCCTATTGAACTCAAAATCCTAATTACACTGGGCTAATTCTATTTAGCAGTACAAGAAGGACCAAAAGGTTTCAAAAGAATATTTTCTAGAAGACAAACTATGAAGAGACAACCCCTAATTTTAATTCTCTTCCTTATCCTGAAGGTCTATGTGAATAATTTCCAGTTATAACTGAGAAGGGGAGGCAATTTCTAGGAGAAATGTTTCACTTTCTGATAAAGTACAAGGGGTATGTTACAATTCTGAAATCTGAAGCTGAATTATTCATATGGAATTATGTGATTTCTACATAATGAGCAATTAATTAGCATAATTACAAAGTCAGAGTCTGGGAAAAATAAAAATTGCATAGCATATCATAGTGATGATGCTTCTTATCTAGAACTGTGCCTCTGCCAGTAGGCTGCATTTTGGATGTGATTGAATAAAGTTCAGGCACTGCTTATGGGATTACCGGTTAGAGCTATACAGATACCCAAGCTCTACTGGAAGTTATCCCCCTGGAGTGAAACAGTTCTGCTGATGTCCTTCTTTACCCCTTCAAGCTAATGCAACTTCTGATGTTTTTATCTTTAAAAAGATTTGCAGCTCTTGGTTTTGATCCCAGTAAGCCCTTAGCCAAAGTGATCACTTGTGTTAGTGAATTAGTTCCGCAAGTTGATTTCATACTTACGTAAGAAGATAATTCCTTTTCCCTGTTTTGAAGGCATAGACATCCCCTTTCACAGTGTACCCAATTCCCGACTTCTAATGACATTTAACAGAAGCAACTAATTCAGTGTTTGCCTGCCTGAGCACCAGGTTAAGGTCACATTGGACAGACTTATTTTTCTTATCCATGGTCCCTTCCTCTGCTTCCATATGCAGTTCAAGGGCACACTGACAAAAAAAAAAAAGGTCTGTGTAAAGATCTGTTGACTAGTCATCCCTGGACATAATACATTTACTTCCGTCTTGAAGAGGCCAAATCATTGCCCATACCACAATTCCTCAGCAGGAAAATCTCTGAGCAGAGAATTGACGCATAAAATGCTATCAGTAATGTCAGTGGATAAGTATAATAATTGGGTTCCCAACTTACCATGAGTTTATTTAAAGGAGAAAGGCTCCTGTGGGAAAAGGGTAAGAATCTCCTTCCCAGGTAGCTTGTTCAGGCAAGAAGAATATGCAGAGATTTTAATGCATAACAAATATAGGAGTCAAAGAATAAAGCTTTGATCCCAGAACTTGTTCAGGAACTGAAGACTTCAGGGAATAAACAGAATCAAGAATCATCCTTGATAGAAAGGAAAACTTCAGGAGGATCCATAATTTTCTACAGATTTTCTTGGAAACTGCACAACAGCAAAGACAAGAGTTGATAAGTAGAAGCTGATGGTATAACAGTTTATTCCATGCCTTTCTTTATAAATTAATATTTTTTAACTTACTTAGATTTTATTGTAATAGCATTATAATGTAGTTATTTTTATTTCCAAATGAAAATCTTCCATCTTATTGGGTGAGTTAAATTGTGTGTCATAGTATGATACAGTGTAGGAACAGTTCCTTGAAAGGTGTATGTTTTGACATCCAGCCACAGATTCAAAAAGAGAGATTGGTATTGCTTCTTCTTACGTCAGTATCCTTGCTGCACGGCTTTACAAAGCAGTGTTATCATAAATCAATTTTTCCACTGCCAAAAATTAAGACATACACCCTGTTGTCTCATCGTGGATGAGGGTCTGAATCTCTGAGTAAAGGAAACACAGAAGTAAAAGTTTGAGCTTTACTTTCTTTCCATGTTTGCTCTTAAAGTCAGAATCAAAGCAGACAGACTTCCCAGGAGTGGTCTTTCGTCTGCTGACATATGGTGATTGACACAGTACTTCAGTAATGTGTACAAGATGTTCACTTCTGTTCTTATCTCTGTGGGATATCTTAATTGCTTTCTTCTTGTAAAAACTAGTGTTTTCAAAATATTTTTTTATTTTTACCAAACAGCTGAAAGAGGTTATTTTCTTTTAGCTTTGTTATTCCAAATGTTCCAAAGCAGTGACAAAGTAGAAAGATCAGTTGTTTACTTCTTAAAAGCAAAGCATTACTGAAGTCAAAGTAGAATAGCCTAAATCACTTTGAACAGAACTGGAGTTTAGTTATCCAATTTAAGAACAACATATGAAATTAAGTTATCCATATTTTGAACATTGTAAAGTCTGGGGCATGTGGAGCTAGGTCATAGACATTAATGTTACTTCTTTGTAAAGTTTGCATCAAAAGATTAGAAGTGATTTGACAGAATTTGACTCCCTTTCTTCTTCTCTTCATCTCTGAAAAACTGGATTAATTAAATAATACACATAAAAACTGATAGAATGAACATTTCTATATTTTTTTCAAGTTTACAAGTTTTTAAAATGCAAAGTTGTATCAAAATCAGGGTAGGAAAAGTATTCGAATATTGTAGGTTGTTTCACAAAATCATGAAATTTTATGGGTTGGAAGAGACCTCTGGAGATCAGTGAGTCCAACTATCCTACTAAAGTAGGTTCATGCAGCAGGTCACACAGGAAATTATCCAGGCGAATATTGGTATATCCCAAGGAAACTCCACAGCCTCTCTGGGTAGCCTGTTCCAGTGATCTGTCAACTGACAGTGAAGAGGTTCATCTTTGTGTTAGTATGGAACCTCCTGTGTTCCAGTTTCTGTCTGTTGCTTCTTATTCTAATGCTGCAGGCCACAGAAAAGAGTCCACACCCACCCACTGGAATAATGTGCTTCCAACATAGATAAACAGTTATGAGATCTCATTTTTCTCCAGGATGAACAGTCCCAGCTCTCTCAGCCTTTTCTCATAAAGTAAACACACTAGACCTCCAATCATCTGGACTCTCTCCAGCAGTTTCTTGTATTTTGTGCACTTGGGAGCTCAAAAATAGACACAGTACTCCATGTGCAGCCTCATCAAGGCAAAAAGGACAGTGATGATCACCTCTCTCAACTTGCTGGCTGTGCTCTTTTGATACACCCTGGGAAACCATCGGCCTTTTTGGCCATGAGAGCACCCTGCTGGCTCTTGGTCAACCTGTTACCCACCAGGACACTCAGGTCCTTCCCTACAGAGCTCCCTTCCAGCTGGTCAATCCCTAACCCGTACTGATGTGTACAGTTGCTCCTCCCCCAGTGTAGGACTCTATACTTGCCCTTGGGGAACCTCTTAAGGTTCCTCTCTGCTCAACTTTTCAGCCTGTCCAGTCTCGCAGAATGGCAGCACAGCCTTCTGGTTTGTCAGTCACTGCTCTAGGCTTTTTATTATCAAGAAACTTGCTGAGGTTACATTCTATCCCTTCGTCTAGGTCACTGTTGAAGACATTGTACAAGAATGGACCCAGCAATGACTCCCAGGAAACATGACCAGCTACAGCTCTCTGATTTCTGCCCGTCAGACAGTTCACATCCATATATCAATTTAATACCTTTTTATTATTAAATTCAGTTATTTTCTTGCAACATAATAGTGGGCCTATCAAAAACATGTCAACATTTATTTTCAGAACAGGAATTCACTCTTAACTGACATCTTATCAATTCTTATAGACATAAATCCTAAAGAGAGTTAAGTAAAGATGCAATGTAGAAACCTGTTACAGTTGTTTTAAGAATTTTTAAAACATAAAATTGTGCATTGAAAACATAATAAATATCTTCACTTCAGAAAGCAAGGATGTGAAAGTGGAAAAATCTATTGAACATTTCTATGAACTCACATATGACATACTTGTAAACCAAGGAAAATAAAGGTTGTGTTATAGTGACTGAGTTCATGGAAAATGCAATATAAAATTTGAACTTGCCTTTTATTTTCCTAAAGAAAAAAATAAACATCATTCACAGTGGCTCTCCTTTTCTGCTTGTTTTGTGTGTTTTCTTTTGAGAGCAGGGCACATGATGGAGATCGTCTGCAGTCTTGTTATCACGCTATATTTCTCTTGCACGTTAATTTACCCTTGTAGCATTTGTGACATCTCTTTATCAGAGCTGAGCAAGCCATGCCAAATTTTATATCCAGAAGAGCATGTGTTCCTTCTTGGGCTGTATATCATCAAAGTATTTCTTTAGATTCTGTTTATGAATGTTGTCTGTATTTTGCACATTTAGAATGGAAAATAATAATAATAATAATAATAATAATAATAATAATAATAATAATAATAATAATAATAATAAAACTTTTATGCAAATAAATAGATAAATCAATAAATAGATTTCTCAAGAGAACAATTTTCATAAAAGCCTTCTGGGGATACAGCAGCAGATTTGGATGTGAGATCCAGATCTGATAATTCCCAGACTGCTCTGTTAAATACGTATCCCCTTTGTACCTGTAGGAAAAAACAAACCTTGCTGAGAAAACTTAAGTTTATTGTACTTCATGCAACTGACAAATTGAGATGACATCATCAGGGAAATACATGTATTCTAATGTTTTAAAACAGTGCAAGTACTCAGAAGTGATAGAACTTATTGAGTTGTAAAAATCGGTAGTTTAAACCTGGGAATCCAGATAACATTGAAAAAATCACAGAAGAAAAGTATTCTTTAATATATGGTTCCCATATAAACAATTCCCCAGATATCTGAGCAGAGAACTAATAAGAAGTTATATGTTAGTTTGTGTGGCAGAGACCCAGCAGTGTTTGCAGGTTTATTTCTTGTTTTGCGTGTAAAGAAAGCAGGTGTCAATATGTTCATCTAGACTGGTATACTGCATTTGAAACTGATCAGGAAAAAGTTGCTCTGGAAAACTCAGATAGTCACAGTTTCTCAGTAAAACAACATTATGAATTTCTGGATCTTTTTGTACACTAATATTTTGTACCACTGAATTTCCTATTGTTGCTGTAAGAATAGAACTGTTACTACCTACACAGTCACCAATCAGCTACCACCTATACTTGCCGCATTTCTAACTAATATATTAATAAGAATAATACTGCATGTGGTTAACACATTCTCCTGAATTTTTGTCCACTTGCAAAAAAAGCACATTAAAAACTACATACAAATCCATTCAAATATTCTTGTCATATATTTCAACAGATAAAAGAAAGTTGGATTAATGTAGGACACTGTAGCTACCAGTTTTCATGTTGGCACACTATGGATGTAATAACTATAAACAACAAATGTACAATAAGCAAATATAAATGTACCTTTATATAGAATGAACAGAGCTTTAATCTTTACTATGTTGGACTTGGTGCCTGGGATGAAATCTACCAATATTTCAGTGGAATCTATTGGTTTATGATACAGAAGAATGTGATTGCAAAACCTTCTGCCATGATATATGCTGACATGAATTCAGGCTGAATTTGATATCCTGAAATGTGTTCTTAGTTTGAAATTTTGGGAATTTTAAAATACCTTTAGCAAGAAGTCATGCGTTTGCCTGGAGACTGTTCCTTATTAAACTGCTTATTTTCATAAAAGCACATTAATTAATATCTGTGCAGTTTTTGATGCTCTCTCCCTGTCTCTTCATCTTTCTGCTTCCTTTGGCTATAAAATCTGTTTTTTTCTTTCTTTTTTCTTTTTTTATATCTTTCCTAGTGTCTCTCCTAACACTGGGAAAGACAGTTGATTTTCTTTTTTTTTTTTTTTCTTTTTTTGTTAATTTTAAGCAGATCGTTGTGAACTTGTGAACTTTAAAAAACTTTGAGAAATTTATGTTTGCACTTAATTTAAATCAATCAATCATAGAATGATGTGATTGAATGACTTAGGATTGAAGGGACCTCAGAGGTCAACTTCCACCCTCCTTGGTGTGGTCTGGCTGCCACCCACCAGATCAGGCTGCCCACAGTCCCATCCGACCTGGCCTTGAACACCTGCAGAGTGATAACGCACAGCTTCTCTGATAGCTGTGCCAGTGCTTGACTGCTCTCTGAGGAAAGAATTTGCTCTTATGTCTGATCTAAATGCCCTCTTTTTTAACTGGCTTAAAGACATTCCCCCTTGTCCTAATACCATCAGATATGCAAAAAGTCAGTCTCCCTCTTGTTTATAAGATCCCTTCAAGTACTGGAAGGTCACATGAGGCTTCCCTGGAGCCTTTTCTTCTCTGAAATGAGCAAGCCCAACTCACTCAGCCTATCCTCATAGGCACGGTGCTCCATCCAGCACGTTCAAGGCCCTCCATAGCCCTCCCTGGCCCAGATCTCATGCCCAAAGGATGTCCCTGAGCATTCCTATGCACCATCTTACAAGACAGAGCCCTGATAATGTCTTATCAGCTGGGAAAATCTCACCCCCTGACATGAAGTCCTTTTGTCTCTGCGTCCTTGGTGCCATCCATCTTACCCTCGTTTTGGACAGGCCTTCTTGCTTCCCATCCCTTGTACACAAAAATTACCATTGCTGAGTTGATATAATTTGTACTTTTCCATCACTAATCACGTTTCTTACTATCTCTGTAATATCAGGATTTCAAAGAATAACTAGGAGCCTACCCAAAAAATAAATTCTACAACAATAAATGAACTTATATAAATGATTTCTAAATAAGAAATAAACTAGTGTCATCCAGTAAATTCTCTATGTCCTGATGTATTTAAATAAAAATGATTTTGTTCCTGCTTTATAACATTGTGTGAGTCCTCAAGGAAAATGAAACAGAGATACAGAGATGCAGAGTAGTTTTACCAATAAATTACTATTTTTTTTTAATTTCTTAAATTCTTACTTGTGCTTTTTTTTTTTTTTTTTTTTTTTGGTAGAAAGTGATGACTTATTTACTTCTATCACACTGCATGCCAGTGTTTCTTTTGTCATTCTTTGTACTGGGATATTGCAGAAATCTGCATAAGAATTCTTAAGGAACATGAAAAGAAACAGGCGAACAGCAAATATACCTATTTAAAAGGTAGAACTAGCATAAAGGAAAGCTCCACTCATAATTACCAACTAATTTTCTGCCAAGAATGTGTGAGGAAGGAAAAGGGAGGAAAAAGATCTGTTTTGTCAGCAAGAATCTCAGAAAGATATGCCCTGGACATGAAATTGCTCATTATACTCATAAGACACATCAAATTTTGCGATTCTCCTGCTCCATGTATTATCCAGTTTAAAGATGAAATTTCTTGAAAGTTACCATTTTTTTCCTACACTATCTAACAAAGATGTTCAATGGTATTCCAGGGAGCATAAGCCTTTGTTAAGAAGGTTCTAAAAAGTTTTAAAAAGGGCAATACATTCCTCATTTTTTCTACATTCATATATGTATTTTCTTAATTAGATTTCTGCCTGCAAAATGTTTTCTGGTTTTTAAATATTTAGCATAGGAATAAAAAATTATTAATTATTTCTGAAAACATAATAAATCATCAGGTATTTTGCAACACTATCCTGGTAGAATTGAATCTCACAGAAAAAAAGCAGAAAGTCTCCAAATTTATAGATTTCAGTCGTAAGGATCTCCAATTATACTGAATATGATCAACTTTAGAATGCATTTTTAACACTCAAATGTTTTGTTTTTATTCTCAGAAAAACTAAATGCTAAAATGGCTAGTTAAAACAATGTTAATTAAAGCAAAAACAAACATCAAAAAAGTAAAAACAGTTTCCCCCGTCTCATTCCAATTAATAGGAGAGAGAGGAGGTTCTTTTGACTTATGTGTACCCAACAGAGAGATTAAGACACAATAGGTCAAATGTTAGCCCGACCAGTTTATTACAAATTCTAGTTGCTTAGGGAGATCGGGAAGGGAAGATGGATGATAGAAAAGAGATAGGAAATAAAAGCAAGATGTCTCTGTAGAAAGCAAGAGAGAAATAATCACCATCTGGATTTCAATGTAGCCCATAGTTCAGACACTGATCTCTATTGTAACTATGGGTCAATGGGTCGTTGGAGGTTGTGTTGTTCGGTTGATGATTATGACTTCTTTTTTTTTTTCTTAATGAAGGTATGAACATATATAAGTCCAAAGTGATCGAGTCAGCTCTTTTAGGAGAAAAAGCTCCTGGCTTTTGGATCTGCCCAGGAATTCCTTTCTTCCCATCTTCTGACCCTTGTCAGCAAGTAAGAGGGAGCAGGGAGATGCCAATTGTATCTTGCCTTCATGGGATACAGTAGTATCTACCCCTAATCTCCCTTAACAGATATTTGCTCACAGGCTAGATCTTCTGCCAGTAAACACTTCTGAGAACTCTCTTTTGAAGCAAACACCTGTAAAGTTCTTTCTAAGGTAAAACTGTCTACAGAGTGGTGCTGGCCATGTGACATCCGCCACTGCCTCCTAGATAAGCCAGAGTCTTATTGCAAAAAATTCCTCAGAAAGCAAGCTTTGAGACATGAGAACAATTATTGCCTTTCACACCCCCATACCAAAATAAGTAATTCCTACTTACTGTATTTATTGTTAAACTCTCTAACCCCTTGGTCTGTAGTGGGTCATTGGAAAGGAAGATTGCCAGGTAATGGGATGATCACAGTAAAGAGTGTTTCAAAAGATAGGATACTTTCACAGCTGTGACAATTGTCCACATGCATTTATTCTTCTTGAAAAGCATTTATATGTTTTTTACATGTTTTTTCTTGACAAATTATCTTCCAAAAAAAGGTTAGAATGTTCAATTCTTCAGAGATTCAGCCCTGATTTCCGTGACACAGAGCCCTGATATTAAACACACTTATGTAGAATTCTTTTGGAAATAACTCCATAGTGGTATACCATGCCACTAGTGTGAGTCTAGAATTAGAGAAGAGCAAACGCCCAAGCAGAGAGTGGTAATAACAGCAAAACACATTATGCCAGAATAGTTCTAAAGAAGGGTAGTGAGATGCTGAGATAACACTATTGAATTTCTTTCTTTGGTGAGGAGATAGGTGCCAGAGCAAGCCTGTCTAAATTGTCTACAAACTGTTACACATTCAGTCAGGGAGATTGAGTGAATAGTGGTAAGGCACAGCGAGAAGATTAAATGAAGTCAGAGAAAATGCAGCACCCACTGACACTTATCTCACAATGATATTAGTTCTGTTATGCTAGCATCAACACTCATTAAAGCATCAAACAACAAGCCCTTCTTTGAGTGGCAGGTCGTCATTCTCTTTTATGGTTTGCCATAATTTCATTTTGCAGCATTAAAGTCATTAAGGCCCCAACATATGAATACAACTGACTGAATCTGATGAAAGAAGAAAAAGCTTTATCCAGCATCTGCAAGGGAGATTTTGCTATTGAATTCACTTCTTGAAGCTCATTTGGAAAGGAACACCAAAAGAAAAGTAAAAATGCTGCTCAAAATCCGGCTTAAAATGCATTAAAAATATATTATTAAAAACAATATATAACAAATAGATAAAAAGGCAAGAAAAATTATGTGCAAGTAGTTATATGAATGGCAGATCTGGATTTATGTAACGATTCAGTGCTCTCAGGAAACCGACAAATCCGACAAAGTAACTTGACGCGCCAATGAGTTACGTCAAGCAGGTATTCCCTTTATTACAGCACTGAGTGCACAGGGATCGCTCACCAAACATGCACACCAAAGAGACAAACGACTACACATTTAAAGGCATAGCACATACATATTTATCACATTCCAAGGACATAGGCAGAAATTCTGAGAGTGATTGACATCTCTGGTGGTCCTGGGCTTAAAGCTAAGAGTCATTTTTGCTGTAAATTTCCAAACATTAAGGGGTTTGAATTATATCTCAACAGCAGCTCTGAATCCTTATCTTCACAGGACTCCCCCACTGAGTTGCAAGCAGCAACTCCACTTATCTTCTCTGTACCTTCCATTGTGTTGTGAACAGCCACCCTACCCACCGTCTTTATCTTCATGGGACCACCCCCTATTGCAAACAGCAACTCCATTTACCCTCTCTTATCTTCAATGGTCCACACATTTCTGTGGTCTCTGTGTTTCTTCCTAATGTTACCTGTTTGACCAAGGTATGAGGCCTAGTTTTAACAAGTTTATAGATTCAATCTAATTCAATTTCTTGATTCACTCAGAAAGAAAGCAATAGCTTGAAGACAACAAACCAGGAATGAACAGGACAGACATCATGCTCTGAAAGTCCACAAGATATCTTGCAAATGTTGGAAGTCTGAAGCTAAATTGGTAATTTACTGCAGCAATAAGGTTAAGTTTATCATTGAAAGTGAATAATGTTTTATTGGAGGTAAGAAAAAAACAGTGCAGACTTTTGAACAGAACAGTTGAAAATTCAGTAGCACATTGACTTTGCACAATCATAAAAAACAAAACAAAACAAAAAAAAAAACAAAAAAAAAAACAAAAAACCAAAAACATTATTATAACTAGACCTGTGACAATGGTAATGATGGAAATTCAGTGGGCTACAAAAGAGGAATTAAAGAAATTTTGTTTTTTGATGTTAAAAGACATAACAGAGATTGAGAGGATAGGATCAGCAAAACCATGCAGTGATTAGGTCAGAATTTGTGACAGGCTGAAGGGTTTTTTTTGCTGTGGATGGAAAAATCTGCAGGTCTAATCATACTTGTACATCTTACAAATGCAAATAGTAATCACTACATCCTGTAATTCCAAATACTTTCAGAGTTAGTTAAAAGTCTGTTGTGTTTACAGAATTACTATAAGCAAAAGTCCTAAAGAAGTTGCATATCATGACAAAGGAACAGCGATTAAATACACTATTTGAAATGAAAGAGTACTTCAGGCTGAGTTAATTTTCATATAAGTGGAGAAAAAAGAAAAAAGATCAGTCTCTCACCTTCAATCCTTTTACCATTTCTATCTAAGTCTAAAATCTTTTAATCTGCTTACCTTCACATTTCAGCCATTGACATGCTTGGGGAATACATTAATAGTCAATACATAAAACAAGAAGGACATTACGTAGCTTAAGTTTTATAGTTCTGCTTCTTGTGTACACATACAAGACAGATTTCAGTACATGAAGAAAATTATATAATTCCGTTATGGTACAAGGCAATTTTTTAAAACGTTAATTCTGATGCTATTGAGGGTAGCTCATTTCATTCTCTAGATTTCCACCAGGAAATATGCAAAAAAAGAAAGAATTCTGTAAGCCACTAAGAAGTGGTCTAAGCTTTTGTCAGTGGTTTACAGGCCAGTTCAGCCCTGTTCCATGATTAATAGGGTGGGGGGATCTACGGACCCACACCCTGGGAAAGGGGAAGGGAAAGGAGGAAAAGGGAGAGGGTAGGGAAATTGACATACAAGCAAAACAGCAGCAACAATCCGAGGAGGAAAGCTAATTTACTAAATAAGATATTGGAATACTAAAATAACACAATATAATACAATATAATTGGATTTGAGGTTAACAAAGCAAATAAAATGAGGGAGAGAGAGAGAGAGTGTCCAAAAATGAGCACCTTGCTCTAAAGCTGAAGGTGAGATGGCAAAGGATGATGCAGATGAGCTGCAAAAAAAAAAAAGGAAGAGGCTCAGGACTTGCATGCAGTTTTATCTTTCCCTCTGAGTGGAAAATGGGAACACAAAGTACTCTGAGGTATGTAGTTCTCTTCTGAGAGCTGGGTACCCAAAAATTTGCCAGTCCATACAACTGGAGCATTAACTTTTTATCTTCCAGTGCTTTACATGATGTTATGATGTGAAATACCGATAACAAAAATCATAAATCCGTGACAGATTTTGGAGTAGAAAATTTTATGAATGCCATCTGTAGTTGCTTTAGTAACAGAACTTAAATAGAAATAGGAGAACAATAAATTGCAAATGTCCAAGAGAAATTTATTCTTTATGTCAGCCCCTGACTAGAAGGTGAGCTGTAAAATCCTGTTCCTCTGTAAATATTCAATATACAGTCAAGGATAATGCATATATTGCATGTGGTGACTCTTCTCATATTCTAGGCAAGGGATTAGTAGACAAATAAAGTTATGCTGAATCAAAGGAAATGTGTCCTAATGGAGTCTTTTTTGCAACAAAATTGAAGCCTTGGATAGTCTGGAGAACACCTAACAAAGACATTATGTATGCTAGTCATTTGAAAACAATGCAACACCTACATCCCTAAAGGCAATCTGTCAATATAGAGTAGAAAGCAGTGAGATCTGAACTGAATTTTCCGTTTTAATCAACACCATTCAGATCATATGTGCCATTTCTCCAAGAGTTCTTCTGCCCTATCAGTTAAATGTTTAATGCAATATTTAATCCTCAAATTGACAAAAAGAACTGTTCTAGAGACAAGGCATAAGCATAGAAATCAAAGACATCAAGGACATGAATATTAAATATAAATGTAAATAAATCTGAAGAATGTAATTAATGCAAATATTTATTCACTTAGACTCATTTATTCACCAGAGCTTTATTAAGGAGAGTAAAGGGTGCCTTACAGTAAAACTAGCCTCAAGACTTCAACTTTTAACACTTTGTCATGCACCATAGGACATAGCTCCTTATCAAAATGAACAGGTATGTATTACATGAATACAATATCACAAGCTTGCTTTGTGGTTTACAGTCTATTTCAACAAGATCTGTGCTAAATGAATTTACTATAGACTTCTGATTGAAAGAAAGCAGGTAAAGTAAACAGACTACCTTACTGAGTATACTTCATTAGAACTAAAACAGACTGCGCATCATCAGTTAGTCATTTTATTTAAAATAATCCTTCAGATAAAGATCCAGAGATTATTGCTATAAGCACAGAATCATTGAATGGTTTACAGTGGAAGGAACATCTGGAGGTCATCTAGTCTAATCCCCTGCTCAAATCAGGAACATCTCTATTAGATTTCTCAAGTTGTGCCCGCTAAAACTGTGAGTATCCTCAAGTATAAAGACTTTGTAATTATCCTGGGCAACCTCATTCGGTGATCAAATACCTATCAGTATGACAGTTTACTCATATAATATTTCAGTGAAATGTATTTGAGATTGTTTCTATTGCTTCTTGTCCTGCCACTGGACACTACTAAGAACACATTCTGCTTTCTTTACAACCTCTCTTCCAGTATTTCATAAAATTATAGGGTGAATTGGAAAGAACCTTAAGATTAAAGATCATGCAGTTCTAACACCCTGCCATGGGCTAGTTTGCCACCCCATTGCATCAGGCTACGCAGGGCTGCCACATCCAACCTGGCCTTGAACACCTAAGGATAGGGAATCCACAGCTTCTCTGGACAATCTGTGCCACTGCCCCATCATTCTCTGAGTAAACAATTTCCTCCAAACAGCTGATCTAAACTTTTCCTTTTATTTAAAACTATTCCGTCTTGTTCTATCATTAATATCATTATAATAATAATAAAATATAATCATTATATTATTATAATCATTATAATTGATAGTTGGACTGGGTTTAAATTCACATGGGTCCACTTTTAAAACTTACACGGGTCCCTTTGTATGGCATTCATTCCTCCCATCATATCAACTGCACCACACAGCTCAGTGTCATCAGCAAATTTGATGAAGTTGCACTCAAATCCTTTGTCTATGTTACTGACAAAGACTTTGAAGAGTACTGGTCTCAAGTCTGATCCCTGGGGAACACGTCTTATCACCAACCTCTATCTGAGTACAGAACCACGGACCACAAACATCTGGTTGCGACTGTTCTAACAATTCCTTACCCACAGAATCACAGAATCACAGAATCAATGGTAAGGGATGGAAGGGACTTCTGGAGATCAAGTCCAACTCCCATGCCAAAGTAGGCTCCCTAGACCAGCTTGCACAGGTAGGCGCCCAGGTGGGTCTTGAACATCTCCAGAGGAGGAGATTCCACCACCTCTCTGGACTGCTTGCAACAGTGCTCTGTCAAGCTCGCTGTGAAGAATTTCCCATGAAGACGTGTGAGGAATTTCCTAAGCTTCCATTTGCAGCTATTTCCTCTTGTTCTGTCACCACACACTGCTGAAAAGAGTTCACCCTCGTCCATTTGCCTCCTCCTCCTTAGATATTTATAGACATAGATCAGATCCCCTCTGAGTCTCCTTTTTTCTCAAGGTTGAAAAGATCCAGGTCTCTCATTCTTTCCTCAAAAGGGAGCTGTTCCAGGCACTTTATCATCTTTGTAACCCTCCTCTGGACTTTTTCCAGAAGATCTGTCTTTTTTATACCAGGGAGCCCAGAACTGGACACAGTACTCCAGGTGATGCCTGACCAGGGCAGAGTAGAGGGGGACGGTCACTTTCCTCCACCTCTTCACTTTCCTCACACTCCTCTTAATGCATCCTAGGATCCCATTGACCTTCTTGGCCACCAGGGCACACTGCTGGCTCATGGCCACTGTTATCCTCCAGGACACCCTCCTCAGAGCTCCTCTCCAGCAGGTCATGCCCTAACATGTACCGGTGCATGCAGCTATTCCTTCCTAGGTGCAAGACTCTACATCTGCTCTCTTGTTAAATCAATTCTGGTTCCCAACTCTCCAGCCTGTCCAGGTCTCTCTGAATGGCAGCACAGCCTTCTGGTGTGTCATTCCTCCCACCTTTGTATCATCAGCAAACTTGCTGAGTGTGGACAGTATCCCCTCATCAAGGTCACTGATGATGATGTTGAACAGGACCGGACCCAGCACCGACCCCTGAGGAACACTGCTAAGTACAGGCCTACAACTGGACTCAGCACCACTGATCACCACCCTCTGACAGTCAGACATTTCTCAATCCACCTCACCGTCCACTCATCTATTCCACACATCCCCAACTTCGTTATAAGTTTGTTATGCTGTGGGAAACAGTGTAAAATGCCTTTCTGAAATCAAGGTAGACTACATCCAATGCTCTCCCCTCATCCATCCATCCAGTGTTGACATCCTAGAAGGCAACCAGGTTAGTCAAGCATGACCTTCCCCCTGGTGAACCTATGCTGACTACTCCTGATAGCCTTCTTCTCTTCCAAAAATTCCTGAAAGAACAGGAAGATGAAAGAAAAAAAAATGATGCCAGAGAAAGGAAGAGGTGTTACTGAAGAAAAGATGCTAGAGATCAGATAGCTGCTATGAATGAGCACTGTTATAAGGATGGTGTTTGGTGTTGCGTATGAATGGCTGTTCAGCAGAAGCCTCTTGACTTCCTGCCCAGCCTCCCTGTACCAGTAGTGACCTCTCTGCTCTATTAGGCAACTGGGACCTAAAGGGGATACCCCTGTGAGTTCCCAGGTCTGATCTCTCTGGTGTTTAAGTAACCCCAGCTTCCATATCCATCACAGACTAGACTGTGCTCAATTCGCACATGAATTACTAATCAAAATTACATGTCACTTATGCAAGTTTGTGGGTGTTAAGACATATGTGCTTCTATTGTGCATGTTTCTAAACCTTCATGACCTCTGAAGGTATTAGCACACAAAACAGAATGAGAAAAATAAAAAAAGTTACACATGTGCATTCCAGATTAATTTATAGTAATCTTCAGTCGATATTTAAGATATAAATCTTCCTTTGAAGTCCTACTTTGATTCTTAGAGCCGAATAGTTCAAAACAATTATCTGCATCTCTATAATGGCTCTTCATAATCTTGAACTGCAAAAAGTGTCTTTCAGTGGCTTCAGTCCACGTGGAAACTTCTTTTCTTGTCTTTAATTTTTTTCTTAAGACTTTGCGGTCTGTCAGTCCGTTTATCACAGCTGCCGAGTGAGAGCAATGGTGAATGGTTTAATATTGTATCTTTTAAGACTGTACTCTCTAATGGTGCTGTAATTTTTTTTTTTTTCAACTTATTAGTTTAATATAGTTTGTGTATGCCAGATGGGCTTTTAAGAGACCACTGGGAACAATTTCTCAGCAGTTTTAGGATGGAAATATATATAAAAAAATCATGCTGTTTCTTCATGGCTGGGCATAATGCACTATCAGTTTGTAGCCTGTAATCCCAGTCCTAATGGAATTCAAAAGGTGTTATCAATGTAAGTCTTAGGTCCACTGGTGGCAGTGCTGCTCTTTTGATTAATTCTGTAAGTATATTATGACTGTAAGTAGGAATTGCACTATATTTTTATTGAATATCCTGGCATGTTATACCTAAATCAAATAACTGTTTGTCGTTATTTCATAGTAAAGGATGCTTGGATCAAGTTCTATTTTTCATGGAACATCTTTGAAACATCAAGGGTTATTCAGGAGCAGGGAGGTGATCATCCCCCTGTACTCAGCTCTGGTGTGGCCGCACCTCGAGTACTGTGTTCAGTTTTGGGCCCCTCACTACAAGAGGGACATCGAGGCCCTGGAGCATGTTCAGAGAAGGGCAACAAAACTGGTGAGGGGTCTGGAGCACAAGTCTTATGAGGAGCGGTTGAGGGAGCTGGGATTGTTTAGCCTGGAGAAAAGGAGGCTCAGAGGAGACCTCATCACACTGTACCACTTCCTGAAGGGAGGCTGTGGTGAGGAGGGGGTTGGCCTCTTCTCCCAGGTAACTAATGACAGGAAGAGAGGGAATGGCCACAAGCTGTGCTGGGGAAGATTTAGATTAGATTTTAGGAAAAAAAATTTTATCTGAAAAGAGTGGAATGGCCTGCCTAGGGAGGTGGTTGAGGCACCATCCCTAGCGCTGTTCAAGAAGCGTTTAGATGAGGTGCTAAGGGATTTGATTTAGTAGCTTGGTGGGTAGGGATGGTGGTGGGAAGATGGTTGGACTAGATGATCTTGTAGGTCCTTCCCAACCTAATGAATCTATGAATCTATCTATGAATGTATTCCATGCATCACAGCAACACACACACAGAACCCTGCAGATGAAAAACAAATCAGGTAAGTACAATTTGTGCATGGATCTGTACCTGGGAATGGGTGAGGAGCTGACTTGGAGTTTATGGACTGAGATTAAAGGGAGGAGAATAATGTTTAGGAAATGTTATGGTGGGGCTCCACTGTGGGGCACCAGACCAGAAAGACTGATCAGGTGAAGCCCTGTAGAGGCAGGACAGGAGCAGCCTTCTGTTTGTTTCAAGCCTTTATCCTCCTGTGGAACTTAAACCACCCTGACAGCTACAGGAAGAACAACACAGGGCATAAGCAATCCAGAAAATTCATTTATTTCTTTCTCCTAGGGACAGAGAAGCAAAGGAGGAGAATTGCTATATTGGATTTCATTCTCAACAAGGAGGGGCTGGTGGGGAATGTGAAACGAATGCAATAACCATTAACGTGGACTTCATGATCCTTAGTGCAGCAAGGATGCACAACACATTCACTACCCTGTACTCCAGGAGAGCAGATTTTGGCCTCTTCAGAAATCATGGAATAAAGTCCTGAAGGGAACAAGGGCAAAAGAAAGCTGGTTAATATTCAAGGATTATCTCCTCCAAGCTCAATCACTCTATTCCTGGCCTAGAAACATAGATAAGAATTTTTCATGCCGGAATCCAAGACAGATTTTTGTATGAGTAAAAGCATAAATTTACTACATATCAAAAAACAAGCTTTGTGAAAGGAAGGAACGTAGGAGAGCTACTCCAAAAGAATGCCTCTTATTTTATGATGTTGGCCAGTGATCTAAGATGTAGATGTTGGTTCTATGACATCAAAAAATAATCCATTGCATTTTGTTTCTGCTCAACGATGACAGCAAAGGGGTAGTCTGACAGAATGGTAAGTGGCATGGAGATGTGTATGGAGCAAAGATTTGGAACTGAATTCATCCATGTGAAAAAATTGCACCTATAGACATTCATCAAGGCTTTCTGAATGGAGACCAAGCAGTGGATGTGAGCACAGTGAAGCGGTGAGTGGTGTGTTTCAACGAAGATAACAGCAATATGAAAAACAAGCAGTGTTCCAGACAGCCATGCACAGCTAACATGCTATAAAATGAAGAGTATTTTGATCAGCCTATCTGTGCAAATCGGTGAATTACTATCACAGAGATAAATATCAACTTCAGTATGTTGGAAATGATGATGGCAATGTTAGAATATCACAACTTTTGCACCAGTTTGATCCAATGTGTGCTCACACAGGAACAGAAGGAACATCATATTCAGATTTATCAGGTCTTATTGAACTGTAGGCAGAAGGGGACAGTTTCCCAGATCATGTCATTTCTGGTGGTGCAATACCATGAGCTAAAGTCAAATGGCAATCAAGTTTTACAAATAAGCTGTTCATTACTTAACATATGCTGCTCTGACAGAGCTACAAAAAAGACTGAATTTTAACTGAAAAAGCATAAGATCATGCAGAAATTGCTATATTAAGTAAGTATGTGCTCCACAAATCTTACACCACTGAAGAAAATAAATTTTTGACAAAAAGAGTAATTTAGGTGAAAAGTACAATGGCAGTGACATTTGTGCATTAAAAGATTAAAAATGTTTAGTTGTACATTATTTATATGTTTTCACACCATCTTTTCTCTGTTCCATGCCACATTAAACACATTAGTATCTTTCTAAGGGTAATATCTATGAACTAAATGTAGCAGCAATTCTGGAAAATTTGTTTTTTTCTTTGGTAATACAAAGAAAACATAAATTCTTATTGTAGCAAGAAATTATTTGAAGTATTTTCTTTTTGCTTCAATATACTTTCCATAGGTTTCACTCACATATCTGCATTTCAAGGATATTGAAACAAATGAAGCAATGTTTTGTAAATGTTTTCTATAAAAGAGAAAATTCACCAAGATAAAATGTTGTCTCTAAAATGCCTTAATGTATTAAGGTTTCATACGTTTTATTTATGCTTTGGAGTTATACACTACTATATTGTATTTTTTGTTGCTTTGACTTATCCTATGTGAGTTAAACTTCTAAATATGAGTTATTTCATCAATTCAAAATATCTTTTTAAGTCATAGGAGGAACACCACATTTCATGTAATTAAAATGACTCCTACTTATTTTCAATTCTATTAAACGTTCAACAGTGTAATGGAAAAATGTGTTACTGAAAGTTTATGATTTATTTTATTTCACAGTATTTCCCATTGCACATCAGAGAACATACACAGGTATGCTCTATAATGTGTTATGACACCATCTGGGCCTTGAAATATGTGGACGTCATTATTATTTTACGATTTTATTTTATTTTTATTTCTTGTTTCGTGAAGTAAAGAAATGTTATGATACTTTAAATAAACAAATAAATAAATAAATAAACATTACTTGTTTTGAGTATTTCATTATAGGGAGGCTTTTACGAATGTCAACATCAAGGCTTTTAATATTTTAATTTGAAACAAAAGAATATTTGTCAGAAACCAAAACAGTTTTGAAGCTATAGTCAGTATTCATTCCTCAGTGATACCTACTGGCAACAATATAGGGATTTCTATATTTAAAATATTAACCAAAATAGATGTTGCAGTAACTTTTAATAGTTTTTGAAAAAAAAATTGAGTTAAATCCTTTCATTGCTCTGAAGTCAATGGAAATTAAAATTATCTTCTACAGCATAGATATGGCTTCCCTTCCCTTCCCTTCCCTTCCCTTCCCTTCCCTTCCCTTCCCTTCCCTTCCCTTCCCTTCCCTTCCCTTCCCTTCCCTTCCCTTCCCTTCCCTTCCCTTCCCTTCCCTTCCCTTCCCTTCCCTTCCCTTCCCTTCCCTTCCCTTCCCTTCCCTTCCCTTCCCTTCCCTTCCCTTCCCTTCCCTTCCCTTCCCTTCCCTTCCCTTCCCTTCCCTTCCCTTCCCTTCCCTTCCCTTCCCTTCCCTTCCCTTCCCTTCCCTTCCCTTCCCTTCCTTCCCTTCTTCCTTTTTTTCTTACTTTCAGTGAATGGTAGAGCTGGCTGAAATAAAGCTGCTTATTTTCCAAGCTTAATTTGAAACATATATCAAAGCAAGAATTATTTGAATATTCTAAGCTGTATAATAACAGGGTACTCTCTATGTGATCTCTCTCTTTATCTCTCTCTCTTTCTGCATGTGTGTGTGTAGATTTATAGAAGTAGATCATGGGTCACAGTCCATATCTTTTCCAAACAGATTGCATCACATTCTTTATCCAAAGTCATGGGTCCAAGCTAAATTAATATAATTCTATGCAAGAGCACCATCATGCTTTCATGAAAATATCTGGAATTCTGTATGAAGATGATGACTGCAGAGACACTTGATTTCCTGTTCTTCTGCAAAATTCAACTAATAAATCTAAAATGTACTTTATTTGCTAGCTTGTTCTAAAGTATGCAGATTGTGCAAATTTCAGTAAGCTCTAGCATGCTAATACCCAGAGAGCATAAATTATGACATTAACTTGTACAGACAGAGAGATAATACAGATCCTAGAAAAATGCTATTTAGGCCATAAAGACCAAAATATATGTTTTTCAGAAGTGTCATCCTAAGGGCTCATTTAGATGAAAAAATAGCATAAAAATATAGTAAGAAATACTTGATTTCTGTATGGTGAAATATTTCTGTATATGAAAGTGCATTATTGCTGAGAATTAGTTTGATTGTTTGTAGAGAGTAGTGCCTTCAGTATCTAACATGTGAGGGGCATCTAGACATACAGGATATTTTTCCTACAAGCAAATATGAACCATTTCAATGACACATTTGCATCCCCCAGTCACATTACTCTGCATCCTGGTCTCCTGGAAATTCATCCCAAGACCTCTGCATGAACAATAAAGTAGGTGAAAAGAAGATAATGTTCTGGGCAGAGTTTAGATTTTTTGTTTGCTTGTTTGGTTTTGATATGTCTAAAAATAGATGTTCAATTAACTCTGTTCTTTACTCTGAGAGTTTAGAAATAGCATAGAATAGAATTCAGTGAACACACAGGCCTCAGTTTCTGCTTAAAAGAATTGGAAAAAGGGATTAAATAATGATTTAAATACTCTCTACTGGTTCCAGAAGCAAAACTAAAAAAAAATATCTTGTTCTGGTTTTGCTAAATCAGAAGTCCAGATTCTGACATTCTGATAAAATCTGAAAATATTAGGCATCTCTTTGCACATGGTGTTTTACCACTGGTCATATAGAAATTAAAAGCAAGAAACTAATAGGAAGAGTCTAAGGTAACAGCACTGTTTAACACTGTTTTGTGCACCTCTCTGTCTTTGCAGTAACTAGGGTCTGCTTGCATAACTGCGGACAATTTGTCAGAGCAGGGGGACAGTGTTACAGAGAAACTTCTTTCTAGCATCTTTTTTGGGGGTGACTTTCTTCCATTTGTCTCTTTCTTGTAGTCCCAAATAAATTGTCAACATGATCGTTATTTCTGAATTGAAAAAAAATACATTTCAGGGGATCATAAATACCGTAATGGACAAGAAAGAGAGTGATGATCCCATCCATAAGTCAGTTCAACATTGCTGTTTTATAGGTTTTATCAAAATCTTATTTAATTTCTCAGTTTTTAAAAGATGGCTTAACGTAGCAACTTTGTAGTCCTTCAAATACCAATTATCTCTCCTGTGAAGAGTTTTGAAATGCTGCATCTTTCAGTGTTTCTTCACATAAGGATGAATATTACCTCCCATATCTTTAGGATGAATAGGTTTGATATTAGGGAGAAATTCTTACATCAGAGTGTAATGGGGCATTGGAACATGATGCCCAGAAAAGCAATGTGTCCCTACCCCTGGAGGTGCTTGAGGCCAGGTTGGATGGGGCTCTAGGCAACCTAATCTGGTGAGTGACAGCCAGCCCACAGTAAGGGATTGCAGCTGGATAAGCTTTAAGGTCCTTTCCAAGCTAAGCCATTCTATGGTTCTATGATCTTCTGAGTTTAGAACTGTAGTATGATTCTGTGAATTTTTCTTTTTTATTTTAAAAAGTGGATATTATATTCTCAAATCTACTGATATCTACAGTTAATTACTGGAGCCTCTTTCTTTCTCACTTGACTGTATATGCTTTGGTGACGTTGAAATCTGTTGTGTAAGTAAGTGCCTAGTGGTCATTCCCCTGGAAATTATGTACACTGAATGTTAATTCCCTTCTTTATTGCCTCAACATAGTGCATGCATTAACAATTTGTTGGCTCTTATACAGATAACAATCTCTTTGTACTGCTAGCACTTTCTATCAGTATCAGAATACACACATATGACCTCTTCCACCAAAATTAACTTCCCACAAACAATGAATATTTAATAGTTTTATTTAAAGTAGAACAAATCGAATTTGAGAGAGAGAGGTCTTCATCTGTTTTTTCCCATTTCCCAGAGAACACTGATCACTCTTAGTGTAATTTAAGAGACTTGTTCATCTTTGAAAATATGTATATTTAAAATGCTTATAATTTCTTATTTCAAAGGAGATACTGGATTTATACCAACATAAGATTAGACTTGAGGAATAACTCCTCTGTTATTTATACCCAGAACCTCAACTACTATAAATCACTACAGCTACACTTACTGTGATGAAATTATAATGATTGAATACCTCTTGAACATTCATCTCTGAAAATTCTGGAACCAAGTGTGTTTCATTTGCATAAAAGAAAAATTTGTAAAGCTGAATTCTGTGCATATCTACTATTGATGTTATGCATGTTGCTGATCAGGATGCCTAAGAGGGAGACTGTGGGAGCTCAGTCCAAAATCCTTAGATGAAAAGGCTGAATTATGGTTTGAAAAAAAAGGGTTTTTATCACACCAGCTAAACTAAAGAATCAACCTGCTAGGAAGAAAGCAGGATAATTTATTAGTTAAATATAACTGATTATTCCAAAACCATCTGGGAAAAAGTTTAAAAACTGAATAATAAGCCTGTATATGTTGTCACCTTCATTTCTGTAGGTAGAAAACTACCTACATGGAAGTGATACCAGATAGAAAGTTGCTTCTGCTTTGAAATAAAACAATGATAGAGACATAAGTGAAATATTACTTGCATAGCTAGATTTTGTGTATATTTGTATATTAAGGTTTTAATTGCTGAGTGCCATCATGAGAAACAAGATGCTGAATAAAATTTTCTGATGAAACAATGAGCAGGTCCAGAAAGGATTAGGAAGGAGAACAGACTACTTGAAAGGAGTCTGCATTCCTGACCAATGAGTACTAAACTGATGTATGAAACATTGTAGAAAAATATTGTTTAGTGTTTCTGTTCATTTAGATCACTTTGATCTTGTTTTCTCACTGAAGAGGGGTACTGGAGAGTGATAGCTATCCAGAAATCACCGAGCTTCTGCAGTTTTATCTTAAATTCATGTCTGTGCAACTTTTATGCAGTAATTGTGAAATTTCTGTTCTCCAAATGTTTAAGAATCATTTTTCCAGTAAAGAGACAAAGCCTTGTCTCTTTCCTTCAAACGGACATAGCCTACACTCACTGAATATTTGCACTTCACTGTTGCCCTTACATTTCAGTTTAGTTACACTGTATTTATACATACTCTGGCACATAATCATACTTGAAGCAATACCTAAGTGTGCAGAGACAAGAACAAAGACTGTACCTTGGTTGTGAGAATCTGTAAGTAACTATTTTAAGAATCTGTACTGGTTTACTGAGGATGGTGGATACTGCTGTTCTGACAAAACAAACAAACAAACAAACAAACAAAAAAACAGAACACAATAGAAGAATTAATTAGTTTTTTACTAAGTAAAAAATATTTAATAAATAAACAATCTTCAAATGAGGAGTTAGTGTCAAAAGGAAAACTATATTAATATCACATAATCAAATCAACTTTAGGAAATAAAAAGTTATGGATCATATGAGACTAGCATCCACTTCCTACAGTGCCTTCATTCTCCCAAAAACCACATACACCTTGAACTGACAGTTTATCCATTTTGACAATCTTTCCCCCTTTGAAGTTATCATAAAATCATAGAGTCATAGAATGGCTAAGATTGGAGGTCATCTAGATCCAATTCCACCCTTCCATGGGCAGGTTTGTCACTCACCATATGAGGCTGCCAAGAGCCTCATCCAATCTGGCCCTGAACGTCTCTAGGGAGATATATAAGTCCATGGGAGCTGAGAGGTTGCACCCATGAGTGCTGAGGGAGCTCACTGATGTCACTGCAAGGCCATTCTCAATGACCTTTGAAAGTTAATGGAGCTTCCTCAAGACTGGAAGATAACAAATGTCACATTTATCCTCAAAAAAAGGACAAGAAGTACTGTCTGCAAATTTACAGTCTCATCAGCTTCATCTCAACCGCTGTGCAGGCAATAGTGGAACTAACCCTGGAAACCATTTCCAAACACATTAAAGAGAAGAAGTTGACTGGGCCTAGTCAGCATGAATTCATAAAGACGAAAGTGTGTCTGACCATCTTGATAGCTCTTCATGATGAAATGACTGCCCTGTGGATGAGTAGAAAATATCTGATATTTTTTACCATGACCTCTACAAATCCTTCAAGGCTGTCTCACAGTCATCCTTAAAGAATGTTAAGATACTTTGAGTCTGGGATAAGTAAGCAGCAGTGATGTGACTTGGAAACTGGCATAACTAATGAACTAAAATGACTGTAAGCAGTAGCATATATTTCATGGAAGACTTTTTCCAGTGTTCTACCTCAGAGGTGGAAAGCAAGTGCAGCGTTGTTTAATATCATTAATGGCGTGGGTAATGAGGAAGAGTGCACCCTAAGCAGACTTGCAGATGACACAGAGCTAGAGGGAATGATTGACACAACAAATGATTCTGCTGCCATTCAAGAGAATCTCAGCTGAGTGGAGAAATGGGCGAACAGCAACTTCATACATCTCAACGCAGGAAAATAGAACGTCCCATAATAAAAGGGGAATAGATCTCCTGAAGAGAAGGATCTGAATGCCCTGGTGAACAAAAGAACAGCAGAGAAAACCAGCATTCCCCAGGGCAGAATTGGGAAGTATTCCAATATGGTCAAGTGAGATGATCCTTCACATCTTCTCAGAACTGGTAACATATTTGAAATTCTGGATCCAGTTTTGGGCTTGTCTTAACAAGAGAGGCATGAACTTACTGCAGAGTGTCTAGTGAACAGCCACAGAGATGACAAAGGGACTGCATCATCTGTTATATGTGAAGAAACTGTAAAATCTGAGTCTGTTCAGTCTAGAGGAAGCTCAGGGGGATCTTATCAATATGTATTTAAATATCAACCAGAGGCGAAGCATTACTAGGTGTGATGGGCACCAATGCAGAAAGGCTCATAAAATAGGTTAAGACTGAAGACAGCTGGGATGCAGTGACCATGTCCTTGCTGAGTTTGTGATCCTGAGAAATATGCCTGGCAAAGAGCAGAGCCTGAACTTCAGGAGAGAAAATTTCCAACTCTTTGAGAAATTATTGGATGAAATCTCCCGGGGAGCTGTCCTTAAGAACAGAATAGAGCTGGTAACATCTAATGGACACCTTTCTTAGATACCAAGTGGTCTCCATTCCCACATGTAAGAAATCAAACAGAGAGGGCAGAAAAACAGTATGGCTCAACAAGAATCTCCTAGTCAAACTGAGGAATATGAAGGAAAAAAAAGCAGTGGAAGTAGGGATGTGTAACCTGGGAAGAATGCAGGAATGCCATCTGAACATGCAGAGCTGAGATCAAGCTGATGGAACTGAACTTGGGCAAGCAATATGAAGAATGACATGAAGGGCTTATATAGGCAAACTGGTCAAAAAGAAAGGTCAAGGAGAGTATACCTCCTCTAATAAATGAAAAGGGAGAAACTTGCAACAACAGACAAGGAGAACAGCCTTTCAGAAAGGCATTTGACATTGTCTCCCACAGCATCCTTATAACAAAGTTGAGGATGTGTGGAATAGATGAGTGGACGGTGAGGTGGATTGAGAAATGGCTGACTGTCAGAGGTCAGAGGGTGGTGATCAGTGGAGAAGAGTCCAGTTGGAGACTTGTACTTAGTGGTGTTCCTCAGGGGTAGGCGCTGGGTCTGCTCCTGTTCAACATCTTAATCAATGACCTTGATGAGGGGATACTGTCCACCCTCAGAAAGTTCGCTGATGATAAAGCTGGGAGGAATGGTTGACATGCCAGAAGTCTGTGTTGCCATTCACTGAGACCTGGATAGACTGGATAGTTGGGCAGAGAGGAACCGGATAATATTTAACAAGAGAGCAAGCATAGAGTCTTGCACCTAGGGAGGAATAACTGCATGCACCAGTACAGGTTGGGGCATGACCTGCTGGAGAGGAGCTCTGAGGAGGGTGACTTGGTGTCCTGGCGGATAACAGTTTGGCCATGTGGCGGCAGTGTGCCCTGGTGTCCAAGAAGGCCAATGGGGTCCTAGGATGCTTAAAAGGAATGTTGCCAGCTGGTCAAGAGAGGTGATCCTCCCCCTCTACTCTGCCCTGGTCAGGCCTCACCTAGAGTATTGTGTCCAGTTCTGGGCATCCTGGTATAAAAAAGACAGGGAAAGAGTCCAGTGGAAGGTTACAAAGATGATAAAGTGCCTGGAACAGCTCCCTTTTGAGGAAAGAATGAGAGACCTGGGTCTTTCCAACCTTGAGAAAAAAGGAGACTCAGAGGGGATCTGATCTATGTCTATAAATATCTAAGGAGTGGGAGGCAAATGGACGAGGCTGAACTCTTCTCAGCAGTGTGTGTTGTGACAGAATAAGGGGAAATAGCTGCAAACTGAAGCTTAGGAAATTCCTCACAATGTGCGTGGGAACTTCTTCCCAGTGAGAGTTACGGAACACTGGAACAGGGCAACCAAGGAGTCTGTGGAGTCTCCCCATCTGGAGACATTTGCCTGGACACCTACCTGTGCAAGCTGGTCTAGGGAGCCTGCTTTGGCGGGGGGGGGGGGGGGGGAGTTGGAACAGAAAATTTCTAGAGGTCCCTTCCATCCCCTACAATTTTGTGATTCTGTGAATCCCAAGAGCCTGTGTTCTCCAGTCTAACAATTCAAAGTGCAGAATCACAGCATGTTTCAATCTTCAACAGGAAATTCTGTGTCATGTCGCTTAATTAGTTAGTGCATTTAAAATTGTATAAACTGAAAAGACATCTTCATGACATTCTGATAGCATTAAAGTGAGAAATTATTTTTACATGTGACTCTATATAGACTCAGCTTATGACATACATGATGTCATTACTAATTGATTCTATGGAAGTGTTCCAAGATAGCTACAAAATAAACCACTACTGAAATGTATTAAGACTTTCTCTCATTCTTGGCTCTGAATTTCTTAATCTGTTCCTTTATTACTTTAATAAGAACCTACAAACAAGGTTTGGGAAAGTAAACCCTTTTATTTACTAGCCCTCAGATTTGGAAGGCTAAAGTTTGGGTTGCACCAGGAAGCCTGAAGCAACTGAAGACAAGAGACTTGGTTTGCAGGAAATCCGAAACCAGGAAAGAAAATAAAACAAGTGAGTATAAATAATTAATTATATCTCATAAACATGCGCCAGACCAGGAAAAAAAAAAAATAAAAATCCATCACTGTGAGACACTTCAGTTAGAAAATAAAATAAAGAAAAAGATAATGAAAAAAGATTTGGATGCAAACGTCCCACTAATTGCCAAAATGCCTGTAAGCTGCCTTCATTTGATGTAGTGCAATTTACCAGTCCAAGAAATAGGAGTAGCCATCTGCAGAACATCTGCAGTTACAAATATTTATATGATGAAAAAAAGCAGTAGTTTCATGTCCCATTGCAAACACAGCGCCAAGGATAGAAATGTGAATTTCATCAATCAGATTAAGATTTCAAGGTGTACCATTTTCTAGAAAAAGAGGTAGGATGTAACATTTCTCTGTTCTTTTCTGTTGTTGTTGTTGTTTTTTTTTTTTTTTTTTTTTTTTTTGTCATTTTATTACTAGCCTCAAGCCTGCCTAGACTGAAAATCTGAGATCAAGCACATTTTTCCTCACTATAGAATATTTTGATAATCACAATTCTTCTGGAAGTCATATAGCTCTGATACAGAATCAGATACTGAGTTTCATTTCCTTAGGTGTCAGATTTCCTATTATCTGCACAGGAGTTTGACTCATATGTCAGCTAATTCACTGACATCAAATCATGAAAATATCTGAAGATAAGGCAAGCTGGATGGAAGAGTAGAAGAAATAGGGGAATTACACTGTCTTAGAAAATACGTGTGTTTCAATCTGTTACACTCTAGCTGAGAATTGATGGAGCTCCTTTATGCAACAGTTACAAGCTTTTCTTATAGATGTGGAAAAAACTTGCCACTGTTTTTATGTGGAAATTGTGCAGTATCTGTTCCTTGGTGCCAGTAGGAAGGCATGTTTGACACTAGGTCACTTCATTTTCACCTTGTGGTATAGCCAAAGAAGGCAGGTCATTGGAGGTAAAGCTAAATGCATTAGAGCCACAGTTTCTATTTGAAGAAAAAATGTGTTCATTCCTCTTTTTAAGAAACAATTTGTCCTTTATCTTTTCTGTGCAGAGCCTTGATCTAATGAAGGAAGGAAACTGCTCCTTTGGACCTAGCAGAGCAGAGAAGAGCTAGATGACGGTACAAAGATGGAAAAGATATTCTCCTAGGAAGTCATTTTTTAGGGTTTTAATATATATTTGCACGAAATTGTTTGTTTGTTTGTTTGTTTGTTTTCATATCAAAACACTTCCTCAAAAGATTTTTTCTTGTTTAGCCAGAATCTAATTTAAAGCACCATCTACATGGATTTAAAAATCTAAAAATAAAAAGAAAAAACAAAATAGTTTGTAATGTCCACAATGCTTATGAATATTTTTCTGTCAGGAGTGATTAGAATAGCTGTAGGGAAAAAGATCATTCATTTTATTAAATTGTATTTTCAGATAAAGTATGTTGTTGTTCAGTGTTCTACTGTTTTCCATATACAAGAATAAACTTACCATTCTTGTAGCAAGTGAGGAGATGGATGCAGGATATATCTTGTTATTACAAATATCCAGTGAAACACAGTAACTATTGGTAATAAGAAAGCACATGAAAGGTATTTATATTTTAAACGCAGTTTCTTCCCTTTAGGATTTGTTTCCTCCTCTGTTTTCCAACTGGACGCCTACCTGTGCGACCTGGTATAGGGAACCTGTTTTTACAGGGGGGTTGGACTCGTTGATCTCTTGAGGTCCCTTCCAACCCCTATGATTCTATGATTCTATGATAAAATTCTTCTAGCCAGAACCACTAAAGCTTATAGGAAAATACAGTAATGATGCATACTGAACTTATCATGAGTTGTAGATATTTACTGCATTTGCCTAAATCAAGTTTTCCTATATGTATATTTGATACATGACTGAAAATGTCCCATCAAGATGTAGGAATCAGGAAATTACCATGTGGAAAATGCATATAATAACTGTAAAATATAAATTATGCAACTATTATAATATTGCATTGTACCCTATGTATTATCAATTAGTATTAATGTATCTACAGATACATCTACAGCTTATACTATGTTCTTTTCAGGTGATTTTTTCCAGAGCAATTTTCCCACTGAAAGGAGGAAAATACAGGGCTCTCTGTTCTCCTGGTAGACTTCTGTTTTTGCTTGCATGGTATCCCAAATGTTAAGTAAAATTTATAGAATCTTTGTAGTGAAACAGAAAAAATTTTTTCAGTGAAAGATAATCATCTTTTTTGATGTGATCTAGATCTATCTAGAAAATATGATTCAGCAAAAACCCTAATTATGGACATCCATTTCAAGCACAGTGTTGACAAAAGTTATTATGCATGTGTAACGAATACGTAAACTAAGCTTTGTTAGATTTTTTAAAAAGATCTTTCTGACATACTGATGAGCAGTAGGATAATATTAAAGATATCTTCAACATTAGATTGAAGACTCAGTCAAAAGCTTCATTTTTTTAAGGTGCTTATTTTGCTCCCCAGATGACTAAATCTCAATACAAATATTTGAGGTGAAGATATAAAATGATAAAGTATTATGATGAAGTAAAAGATTTTGAAGACAGATCTGAAAGTAATTCTTCCTATTCTGTAGTTTTTGTGGAAATAAATAGGAGGCATTGCTTTTGCAGTGACACACTTGGAATGGCAAAAAAAAAAAAAAAAAAAAAAATTGTGTAAAAGCTGTAACAGATTTGGGAATACGAAGAAACTCAAAATAATATTGGTGAATTGGATGAAAGAATATAATAACCTTGCTTGCACATAATAATCTGAGCTATTTATTTAGACACCAGCCCAGCACACTTCCAAGGTATCCTTACTAATATCAGACATCAAGTTTAAATAAGAACGCAGTATATATAGATTTACGTATGTTCTGCTAGATTTCTTCAGTAGCTTTTACAACAAAAAGTCCAGCAAAAAATTATAGCAATTACATCAGAACACATATTTCATATTTAATTAAGATTTTGATATCCCCTGATGACACCAAAATAAATTATCTCTGGATCTTAGTGTCGCCATGAAGTGGTGGCCTGGTAATGGACAAAAAATAGAAAGTAATTATTAGTAAATAACTTGACCTTAGCTTCTACTATTTCTTCTTTTCCTTAGTTCTTGACATATCAACAGATTCCTTGTGATTTGCAGACCATTTACACTACCGTAATTTTAGTGGTTTTTTTCATGGTACAGCTAAAAATGCTCCATATCTCATTGAAATCAGCAAAAATAGCAGTGTCATTCAATTTGCTGAGAAAAGAGCCTCAGGAGAGATCAGAGGCTGACCCCTGGGATTCTGGAGTCAAGCGTACAGGGGGTTGGAAGGGTGCTACACTCCAACTGAAGAGAAGATCTTAGATGTGCATGACGGGGTTCAGGCTGCTTCCAAAGTAATTGGTAATGAAATGCAGCTCCTTCTGGCACCTTGACTGCCATTGCTGAACTGGATATTTAAAGGAAATGTTTTCTCCACTCATTGTGCTACTGATACCACTTGGAGTATATGAACTGTGCTCATTATACAGTGAGCTCAGATTGGGAACCTCAGTTGTCCAGGAATCCTAGAAGTGATCATGGACTGGACTGAAGGTAAAAAGCTGATTATACAAAGCTGGAAGGGGTGACTGACACACCAAAAGGTTCCATACTAAGGTGTGGAAGAACTTCTTCCACAGTAGGGATGACAGAGCTCTGAAACAGTTTGCCTAGAAAGTTTGTGGAATCTCCTGCTATGGAGACGTTCAAGACCCATCTGGACACCTATCTGTGAAACCTATTGTAGGTAACCTGCTTTAGCAGGGGTTTGAATTTGATGATCTCTTGAGGTCCCTTCCAATCCCTGTAATTCTGTCATTCTGTGAGTCAAGTCATATCTGAGCCAGGCTCCTGAGGGCTTCAACACCCTTACAGTGTAGTGTATGCACATCCAGAAGGTCTACAGAGCTCTACCATATCATAGCATCATAGAATCATAGGGGTTGGAAGGGACCTCTAGAGATCATCGAGTCCAACCCCCCTGCCAAAGCAGGTTCCCTACACCAGGTCGCACAGGTAGGCATCCAGGTGGGTCTTGAATATCTCCAGAGAAGGAGATTCCACAACCCCCCTGGGCAGCCTGTGCCAGTGCTCCGTCACCCTCACTGTGAAGAAGTTCTTGCACACATTCATGTGGAACATCCTGTGCTGCAGTTTCTGGCCATTTCCCCTTGTCTTGTCTCCACACACTGCTGAAAAGAGTCTGGCCTCGACACTTTGTCCCCCACACCCCAGATACTTATAAACCTGGATCAGGTCCCCTCTCAGTCTTCTTTTCTCAAGACTAAAGAGACCCAGTTCACTTAGCGTTTCTTCATAGGGGAGATCCTCCAGGCCCATATACGTAATTTTAAAAATTTTAACTAGGAGTCTGATTAAATTTCCATTTCCCTACTCTGTCAGTGGAACACGGAAATAGTTCAGACTGAAGTCACTGTACAGTCTTTATGAAAAAGCATTAACTGCATGATATACACCAGAATTCCCTCAGGAGGAAAGTCACAGTTCATAATTGCCCCAGATCATGCAGAATTAGAATACCCTTTTCCTCATAAATATATCACACTTTCTACACAGCTCTTTCTCTTGCTAAATAAAAACATCTTTCATTTCTGTCCTACAAATTAAAATGAAAGGCTAGACCCCTTCACCTTGCTTGGCCTCTTCCAAAACAACCACATGTGGGCCTGGGAGCCTGCAGTACTATTTTCTGTGACTCATAATTTTCATTGTATTCATAATTTTCCACTTTTATGTTCTGTAGTATTTCTTCATTCATTGTTTGTAATGAATATATCCTACAAGCAATAGTATATGCCTAAAATATAAATAATATTGCAGATGAATTACAGATTTTTGACACAAATCCACTTCTGAGAGTATGTTTTTTTTTTTTGGTTTCCTATAAAATCTGAAGTTGGGAAAGTTTTCCATGTAGTATATTTATTTCCCTTAATCTTAAATGTCCCTGCTAACTCACAACCACTGAATTCAGTAGCCTGATTCCACCACAAATAAGCATAAAGTCTTATTTGAATGGGTTAAAATTCAGAAATGCCTTTTTATAAAAGAATAAAATGTAACCTAAGGGAATATTAGAAGAAATGGTAAATTTTTTCACTAAAAATTGATCATATGTTGTTCTGTGAGGAAAAAAAATAAAAACTTATTTGTTTAAGACATCCATCACTCCATCTTGAAATTAAACAAAGCAGGTAAAAACAAGTTTGATGCAGACTTTAAATGGCAAGACAAAAAATATTAGAAATGAGTAGTTTTGAAAGCTTTGCTTCCTAAAAGATTATTGCATAATGAACATGAAAATGAACTATTTGGCACAAAACATTGTTATTGGAATACAGACTAATCTTATATTAGGAATACAAACAAATCTGATATCACTCCAGCAAGTCTCTCCTTAAGCTTTTTCTCAATCCCCAGAGAGCTTCAGAAGCAGATTTTATGGGAAAGTTAGATACATGAATAGGTATCAAGTGAGCTTACCAAGTGATCTTCCTAAGATCCCTAAATAATGCCAAGATAAATACTTAATGGTCAAGAGTCTTACAAATTAATCTGATGTAGATTTTTTTTTAAGACAGTTCTATGATTATGTGGATAACCATTACAGAAATAAGATACGAGCTCTTAATCCTTCTAAATCTCTCCACTTAAAAGATTAATTTACACATATGCTGGTTTTGATTGGGATAGAATTAGTTTTCTTCATAGTACCCTGTATGTTGCTAAGTTCTGAATTTGTGATGAAAGCAGTGTTGATAACAGTTGCTTTTACTTGTTGCAGAACAATGCTTACACTGAACCAAGGCCTTTTTTGCTTCTCCTCCTGCCTTGCCAGCCAGCAGATGAAAGTACAGAAGGAGCTGGAAGGAAACAGAAGCAACAGATGAATAACAGCTGACCCAAAGTGAACAAAGAATTGTCCCATACCGTGGTATCATGTTCAGCAATAAAAGTTGAGGTAAAGAAGGAAGGGTGAAATGATGGTAGCGATGAGGTTGACCCTCCTAACGAAAGGCTACGCATATTGGGCCCTGCTTTTCCAGTTATGGTTGAATGTCTTCCTGACAATGAGAAGCAGGGAATTAAGTTCTTCTTTTGCTTCTTTTGTGCATTTTTTTCCTCTACATATTAGATTGTCTTTTTATCTTCTCCTGAGTTCTCACTCCTTTACTTTTCCAGTTCTCTTCCATATCCCACTGAGGATAGTGAAAGAGCATCTCTGTAGGGCTCTTTTGACTGAAATACTCACAACAAGGTATTGAAAAAACAAACAAACAAACAAACAAAACCTTCTCTCTGTTAAGTCAAAATAAGCAAACAAAAGGCAAGAACCCAGGAGAGCAGTGAAAGGCAAATGGAATCCCAAACTTACTTGTTGGCCAATCTGCAGATCTTTTTGAGTCAACTCAAGTTGTAGCTCTCTTCATTGGTAAAATGGTCCTATGCAAGGAAAGAAAGAAGTCCGATGATATATTCCTTCCCTCTGAAAATCCTGCCAAGGTGAACTCTGACAGTGCAGAGCTGTGCATATTCAGAAAACAAGTTGGTCAGAAATTCCTGCAGCACCTCTAACATCTTCTTTTATCACCTGCCCTAACCTCTATGTGAGATTATGCTCTTTGGCTTTCATCTTCACTCCAAGGAGTGCTGGAATGGTAGATAAAAAAGAAAAATAACAGGAGGCAATATCAAAAAACAGGAACAGATGACTGGAGATTCATCACACTTACTAGGAGGCAAGTTGAATTTTCAGTTAACTGAAAGATACATTGTTAAAACATGGATAAAATTCCAGAAATCATGAACTAGTAATCTCTTCATAAATTATACAGTGCATATGTTTTCTATATGGATAGTCTAATGAAAAATTTATGATTAATATGCGAATTTCAGAATTCTTGCTGCATTAACTAGCTATATAGATTATGCCCTTACTACCTTTCTCTCTTGAGTATGTGCATTTGCATATATAATTAACAGTTGCAACCCTCAGCTCAGACTGGACTCCATAAAAGAGTCACTGTAGACAGAAAAAAACTTCAAAGGTTTTACAGCCTGCCAATCCAAGACACAATGTATGGAAGAAAAGGGGGCACGCTGAAATTGAAAGGTTTTCTTAAAATCAGTCAAGATATTCATCATTGAAATAATGCTAGACACCTGACTCCAGCACCTTAAAATACATTTACTCTTAATTCTACAAGTTCTAATGCAGTATAAAAATGTTACTTTTAGCACCCTTTAGCTTTTTGTCCCATATAATATTAATGAATACTTAAAAGAAAATTGATATATTTTAAGAAAGCAGTCATGGAGCAATCATGATTTTGATTAAGCTTATTTTTTATTTGTGCTTGGACAGAGTTTACTGATTTTGCACAAAAACTTTTTGCCTAGGAACATGCATAATGAACATCAATATGTTGGCGTAGTGCTATGTGAAAATTTGACCCTGAATCTTGAATATTGGAAATAGAGGTAAAAGATACTGTCAGTACATTCCTTTAAGTGAACAGTAACTACTGCTCCCCATGGTTCTAACTCTTGTGATAACAAAACTGATGGTTTCTCAGATTGCATCTTATTCTCCCACACTCCTCCGAGTTTTTTCCTCTCCAAGGAAACTGGGGGATAGTTAGGTTAGCCAAGGGTATTGTACCCAGTGTTTTCCTCCAAGTTTGTCTTGATGAGCAGCAATATTGCTGTATGATAAAACATAACAATTGTCATTTAAATTCTGAAAAAATATATAAGTTTTTCAAGTCTCGCTTTTTTCATATTCATCAGGCATGTACCTTCTATCTCTAATCTTATTTATAAACAGGATAAAACAAAGAGAAATAAACAGAAAAAAATGTTCACTAATGGCAATTATTTCACAAAATTTATAACCAGTTTATTTTATTACTTTGTACCGTACCAAACTGCTTTAAAAACTTTTCTGTAAATTATCATTAGGTAGCAATGACAGATGGTGCATCCACCTGCTTCTTGTTCCCTTAGTAACATCAATAATATTATACAACTCTATAAAACAGCTTACACTAAGGGATTGTTGTCATCAGCCATCAATGTTTATAGGGACAGAATAATAATGAAGTCTTACTATGGGCACTAAAGCACTTGCTGAATGTCTCAGTTATGGAGAAATCCCACTTAGAAAAAAAAAAAAGAGAGAGAGAGATTATAAACTAAAGGGAGTGCTTTACCCAGCTCTAATTTTCAGTGTCCAAGAACTGGAATTACAATATGCATGATGTGTTGTATCAGAAGGGTCCTTTCACTTTAATTGTAAGTCAAAGACTTTGGATAATATATTCTCTTTCTGATTGGCTTTCTTGCTAGATTTTATTTGTAAATGCTTTCATATTCATTTATTCTGAAAATCCACACAGCCCAAGGCTGTACCCTGCATTGCTCTGCCACCACACTCATATCTGTCCTACCTCCATCTCTGCATTTTCTTCTTTCCAGCATGGAGATTCATAGACCTCTGGGGTCTCCTAGCAGTGTGGTTATGCTTCACAGCACCATGTTGGCTGCATAGGATGGCACAGCAGTGAGCTGCAGAACAGCCTCAGGGATTGCTAGTTGGAATGCCACGCTCCCGTGTTTTAGATAAATGGTGTGACTGCATTTGGAGGGAAGTACAGCTCTCCCAGCAGCCCTGCTGGATCAGAGTCACTGAGGATTCTCATGATTTTCCTCTGCAACAGTACTCAGACTGTAAAAGAAACTCCTTCCTCTTCGATTTCAGAGTGTTCATGCTGACTCTTTTGGTCTCATCTTGAGCATTTAGCTCACCGTGTTTTTGTACTGAACTTAACAGTGGTTCTTTTGCTGATTGTAGGGAGAACATTTGCTCCCATAAATTTATTATACTACAGAAATGCAACATATCTGGATATTACTGGTAACACAAATGTTGTGGTTTATGATATTTTAATCAAACTCTGTGTCAAGCACTCAGGTTTTCTTGACACTACGCTGACTGATGTAGTTGGAGGAAACAAGAGCATTCAGTTGAAGGAAAAAATATTTTTGAAGAAGGCATTCTGTGACCCAATGTATTTGTTTATTCTAGAATAATTCATTTTTAAAATGTATATTTTTTAATAGCAGGCAAAAAATCCTTCCCCATTCAAACAGGAATCCTCATATAGAAAAACATGATTATAGATTTTATAATCTATATAATTTTATAAGTTTTTCTTCTTCAAAATCTAATCTTTTTATATATATATATGTATATATATAGGTGAAGTGCTCTCCAGAGTTCACAGGCTTTTCCACAAAGTTACTGGAGAGATATGAGTTTCTGGACGAACATACAGGCATATGAACAAATTAAGAGACATATATTTCTATATTTGAGAGACTAAGTAACACGATTGAAAAAACATAAGTGACATAGTCTGGTGTCCACAGCTATCCTCAGGAGTATCAGATAATAGCGTAAAAGGAAAAAAATACAAGAATATGAGGGAAACTATGCATCAAGGTAATTCTTTAGAAATAAAGATGTACTCAAATAATATATTTTTGATAGATGTTTATCAGACTAATTTTCAAATGAAAGAATTTGGGTTCACCGGTAACTATCAATCAGTACATTATTATGAATCATTCTTATGAACTATTCAGGATAAAATTTAAAAAAGGATAACCCTTATTACAGTAACCAGCTGTATGAAGATGTTTATATAGCATGACATCTCACAAGAACATTTATTTTTATTTGTCCTAAGGTTATTTGAAGAATAGTAATAAAAATATATTAGTCACCAAAATAATAACACAGCATATATTACTCAAAAACTGCAAGGTGTTTTCATAAAGTTAAGTACAATTTTCATTCATTAATATTTCTGCATTTCTGACTGACGCTTAGTTATCATCAATAAAGGAATGACAAGGCAATGGAAATTACAAGATTTGTTGAAAATACACATTTTTTATCCTCTTGCATCTAACATCTTTTTGGGCAGAAGAAGTCATGACAGATGACAGGAACAAAGAAATCATAGTCAGATTTGATCTTAATACCCATCTTTGCTCACAAAAAGGTGATCTGCTTTCTGAATACATCAATATACATATATAAATATACATATATATGAAACTCAGTTGTCAGCTCCTGATCGTAACAGCTGTACTACTACCTCTTCATAACGATATGTCACAATGCTTTACAGGTTTAGAGTATTTCTATTTTAGGTAATATACTGATTAAAGCTAGTTAGAATCTTACATCTCAACAGCAAGTATTAATTTTTGTCCCCTTCCTTTCAAAAGTCAAACCAAACTAAACCAAAAAACAAATAAACAAACAGACAAGAAGTTGAGTTTCTAACATTCAGAAAAAATTCAGTTTTATTTTAAACTATTTTTTCCTCCAAAACATCTCATAATGTGGTTATCCGAAGCTGTCTTTGGAACCTTACAGTTCACTTACTGTTCAGGCAGGCTGTATCATTAGAAAATAATGCTTGTAAACAAAAAATTGATCCATCCTATATATCAATAAATGTTTGCAGTATTCCTATTAATATATTCTGACTATACAGGAGATTGCTCTCTTGAGCAATTTATAGTCTATTTAAGTACAGTACCAGATTTAGTGGTTGCCATTCTGATCGAAGCAAGAGGTTGGAACTCTATGATCTTTAAGTTACCAAGCCTTTCTATAATTCTATGATTATATCAATGTTAAACTAAATTGGTAATGCTTTTATAGCTATATACTCTTGAGTTGTGTTCTTGACTGTCTTGGATATAGGTCTTTTGGTTATCACAGAGAAGCATAATCCAAATATGCTGAGAATATCTATGAAGAGATCATTATCTCTGTAAAGCAGCAAGGAATCTCTGATAGGAATAAATTATAGGGAAAATTAAAGTCAAGGATTTGATTTCATACAGATGGAATATTAACAATAGCACCTAATAGCAGACAGCATCATCAGCTACCTGTAGACCTCATGAAAAATCTTGTCAGTGGCATACTATGCGTGATAGGAGATAATGAAAGAAAGAAAATTTCTCTCTCCCTCACCACAACTTCATTTTTATTTTTTAACAGATAGCTTCTATATTGAATTGCATAGCTGGGGAAGAAGAGAATAAAGAAGAATGCTTGTCCTGAATTTCTGCATAACATATTCCTTGAGTGTAACAAATGTCAAAGGAAAACAAACACTGCAAACTATTCTCTGTTCTTCTGAACTGAGAACATTTTTCCCATACAACCAGATTTCCATTGGATTGAAGAATGAATTAAACTGGAATACAAAAAACACTGATATTTAGTCTTCCATTACCTGTGTGTGTGTTTGTTTGTTTGTAGTTTTGTTGTTTTTTTTTTTTTTTTTCCCAATAATACATTGCCCTGTGCTTTGAATAATTTTTTGAAGCTTCATGGATAGAACTGTTTTCTTCTTCATCCTTCCTCCTTGCCTTTTATGTAATATAATTACTCGGAGAATGCAGTTAGAATTATGAATGAACAAAAATTCTTTTTCTCACTTCATCAAACCCATCTTCAGTTATTTTTAATTCGCATGTGGAAGCATTCTTTAAATTCAAAAGACAATGTTAAAACTAGATAGCTGAGCATAAGTCACCTTTTAACATCCATATTACTAAACTGATAACGTAGACAGAGAACTAATAGGGAACTGACAGGGAACTAATTGTCACTCTGTTCTCAGCACTGGTGAGGCCGCACCTTAAGTACTGTGTTCAGTTTTGGATCCCTCACTGCAAGAAGGAGAGTGAGACCTTGGAGTGGGTCCAGAGAAGGGTACCAAAGCTGGTGAGGGGTGTGGAGCACAGGCTTTATGAGGAACAGCTGTGGGAGATGGGATTGTTCAGGCTGGAGAAGAGGAGGCTCAGGGCAGACCTTATTGCTTGGAATAACTTCCTGAAGTGAGGTTGTAGTGAGCTGGGAGTCAGCCTTTTCTCTTTTGTAACTAGAGAGACGACTAAAGGGAATGGCTTCAAGTTGCATCAGCATGGTTCAGACTGGATTTTAGAAAATACTTCTTTGTAAGAGTGCTCAGGCACTGGAATGGGCTGCCCTGGGCAGTGGTGGAGTCACACACTCTGGAGGTATTGAAGGAACATTTATATGTTGTACTGAGGAACATGTTTTAGTGACAACTATTGGTGATAGGTGGATGGTTGGACTGGATCATCTTGAAGGTCTTTTCCAATCTAGGTGATTCTGTGATTCTATGGACAAAATCAGATTATCTTTAGAGGAGAGGTTTGGGATGGGATGGTATAGGAAAGGTAATAGCTTTCACTTTCTGTTTATCTTCCAGAACAATTGAATATTGAATATATTCTCTCCTAACCCAGTATAGTTTCAGATCTTTTCCTCATAAATAATAACATTCTATTTGCTCTTCAGAATGGAGAGCCAGAGCAGGAGGTCAAAGAATACATTATATTTACAGCAAACTGACTTGGACTAAATGTTGCCCATGAATTCTCATGCACTTCAGAATGTTAAGAAAAATGCCAAAAAACAGTTCTCAAAATCCTTCCAATTAAATCATTAATGCAATTTTTTTTTGTGTGTTGAAAGCTCTATAAGCTAATGAAATTTGGATAGTTTTTCAGGGATGCAAAGTTTTATGATGATTATTGAAAAACTAGTGAAGGTATGTTTTGTTTTGTTTTTTGTTTTGCTTTAAAGCTATATAATAATAAAATACATTGGGAAAATGAATATATTTAACAGAATTCTGTATGCATGCAAAAGGGTCCAGTTCAATCCTCTGTCATTTGCTGCTGGAACTAAGAGATGAAAAAAAATGTTGGAAAAAAATGTTGTCTAATGTAAACAAAGCAATTTTGCTACATTAGTAGGAGGGGAAAAAGTATATTTAACACAGCCTACTAAAATTTCTTCATTCTGTTGCAGCAATTTTGCTTTTTTCTCCGATATTCTAACCTTTTCCTTTATGGATTTTCATTCTTCATACCTCGTATATCATAGTCTTAATTCCCTTTTAGTTAATCCCAAGAGTCTGTTGGTGGGAGAGAGAAAATATTAGAGTTCTGTTTACTGCGGTGTGCAGAAAATTGTTCACATCCCCTGAATACTACATCATATATTGTTATTTCTGAAGTTTGTTTTTTTTTTCAGACAATTTTTTGCAGACAATAAAAAGTCTCTGAATGACAGACAAGAAGAAATAATACCAGCTTCCCTTGGGAAGGATCCCAACAGACTGCCACAGGACTCTTCGTGGTGCAGATGGTGCCATGGTGGCATCTGTCCCACAGTGATAGTGCAGGAACCTTTACTCCACTCTACTCCTCCTGGAAAACATCTCCACACCACTGCTAATGGATCAACCAATGTAGTCTATGGCAGTTAAAACTGCATTTCTCACTTCACAGTGAGATGTATAGCAACCTTTCTAAGAAAGATTGGTAATGAGGACTAAAACCCAACCCTTTCTTTTCTTTGATTCACCATATCTCACACTATGTTCCTTTGTTGTGACAATGACCAGCCTGAACTGCATAATTCTTCCTAGGCTTTTTCCAGAATTTAGAACAAACTGCTTGAGTCACTGATGCCCATTTGCTACTCAGTTAATACACAGCGGATATAGAAAGTGACACATAGAAAGTTCAGACATCTTTCATACATGAGATTGATCTAGATATGATTTTCTTTTAAAAATTTCCACTCTTCCAGGTTTAAGAGAGTCCAGTTTTGTTACATAAATCCCAAGAAGCAAAACTGAAGGTGGTATCCAAGACTTGCAGACCTAATGACAGCACCAAACAACAAACTTCTATTTAGTCTTTAGCTATACCACTGCCATCCATCCTGCCTTCTACAAGCAAGTGTGCAGTACCACAAAGAAGTGGAAAAATTTTCAGCAATTTTAATCACATTCCCTAGGACATAATGTAAAGCATCTTCTGCTACATACAGTTGGCTGGTTAAACAGAGATTGTGTGCTGGACCAGTTCAAAGTGCTATTCCCCTCCACAATTACTTAGAACAATAGTTCTCCTATATAATCATAAAATCATAGAATCATTGGGGTTGGAAAGGACCCCTGGAGAGGTTTCCCACAGCAGGTTGCCCAGGAAAGTATCCAGGTGTGTTTTGAATGTCTCCAGAGAAAGATTCCACAACCTCTCTGGGAACCACAACCTTTATGACCTTGCATTAGACTGTCAATAATGCTCAGTTCCCAGTCTATCCAGTAGTAACAACATTAACAGAATTTCATTACAACAGGAGAATTTTTGTCAAAACAAGCAAAAAATCAATTATAACAAAAACAACCTTCCTCCCATCCCTTCCTCTCTCTCCCTCCTCTTATTTGGAGGGGTCTCAGTAGCTACAGATATAGTCACTAATGAGGAAACTATTCAATAGAAAATGCCAATTCTAGCCATGTACGTATGAAAGTCTTCCTCAGATTTGTACTTGAAATTCTGTTCAAACCACAAAATAAGAAATGGCAGGTCAAGAAATCTGTGGCTTATCGATTTTTAGTGCAATATAGATTTTTGTTTATTTTAAGGCTGATCTTATTTCTTCAGCTGAGGCCAAACAAACTGAATTAAGAGAACTGTAGCAATATGAATCTACACCAGTTTTCACAGGAAAATCAATACAAGTCCAAACCATAATGGCAGTACTGTACCTGTTTAAACTTCTGTAATAGCTACTGTTATTTTATGTATTTTCCAACATAAAACGAAGGCAAAATGCATAGAGCACATCATTATGTCTGTCTCCAGTACAAAACATCAGAAAGCTTTTGGTAAAATAAATATTCCATTCCCATGTCTGAAACATGGGAGTAAAACAACATAGTCAGCTATTTGGCCAGCTATAAATATATTTTTATATAAAATATGACTGTAATAGATGGGAAAATAAGAAGATTGATGGACACATACGTGTTCTAAAGAGAGATCATTTACAGAGGAAAGCAAAAGTCTTCAGTAACAATAAAAGTACAGAACTGATTGCTATGGAGGATCACATTTTTGTTTCATAAAATTTTTACAGCATTCATTGCTTGGTCATTGCAATAGAAGTAGATGAATGCGTATTTTGAGGGTCTTTGGCAGTATAAGAACGTGTCATGAACTGCATTTTCAGAAGCAGTTTTGAGCTTTAAGTAAAAAGAAATAAAAAAAAGAAAAAAAGCCAAGAGAGAAAGACACAAGTATATATATAAGTACTGGCACAAGCTTCGTAAAAAGTCTTTGTGAGTTATAGAAAGGTAATAGAACACGATTTCAATGTGTTTTCTATGTAATAGTAACAACTGAGTAAATTTCAGCTCAAGTAAAAAGGAGCTCTTTCTGCCAAATATGAATTACTTCTCTCTTTTTTCTCTCTATGTCCTTTTGAAAATCATACCTATTGTATGTGCCAGTTGTACTCTGCAAAGTACTGAAAGCTTCTGCTCCCTCTTAACACTAAAGGACAAAGGGTTTATGACAGCCTTGAAAGATGTTCATTCCCATACTGCTCTCATATGTGTCATCTTGTAGGATAAAGTCTGGAAGTTCCTTTCTTTTTCAACATCTCTCAAAAGTAAACGGATTTTCAAGGTGAGGGTGATATTTGTTCAGGTTGGGATTGGGGCAGTGGGGCACAGTGCAGACCTGTCCTTGACACTGTATGTCAGTAAGGTGCGTTAGACAATCTGGGAGCAGAAACAGACTTCAAGACTGAATTTAGTGCAGAACTGATTGAACTAAAGGTTTAGGCAGTGCAAGGCAAAGACTTTATCCTGCACTGTCTCCAATACGAGCACAATATCAAGGGAGCACTAGGACTTGCTTGGTGGTTGCTCATTGCTGAATTTCATGTCAAGAGGGTTCAAACAGAAACAGATGCATAACCACTCATACCAGTTGCTGCCCCACTGTCTTTTACAGTGATTTCCTACGTGTTCTTTTCAGATATTTCTTCAGATCAACCATTTCCCTTCTTCAAGATAGCAACTGCTCTTTAAAGTCAACTTTCAAATCTGGAAATAAAATATATTACCCACATTTAGACCTCTACGCAATAGGTGGAATTTGCATTTTGTGAACTGTTAGTCAAAGAGTGACATTTCTTATGACAATACTTCTTTGCTTTCTGTCATAAAAACCTAAAATTCCCTAATTGTGAACAAGTTCTTTTCATGGACTTGCCTTTAAAGTACTACAGCAACTGTTTCTATAATTATAAATATTTATTAAAACAATAGTTGCAAAACTTCATGCTGTTATCTCTCACTTTGATAAATTCAAAGACTGGAAAGTAGGGGAGGTTTTTTATTACCACATTCCAACAGCACTCTGAGACTAGTAAGTTGTATTCAAGACTAGCTGTGCCACTCAAGTACTTTTTTTCAGTAACAATAAAGATTCTTTAAAATGTTTTGTAATATTTTAGAAATGAAAACTGTTGGAAAAATTATGAGATTAATCAGTAGCTGTTCCTAGAGAACCTAGCTTACTGACTTTATTACATACAATAAATGTAAAGTAATGCCAAATTAAAGAGAAAACAAACAACAATGTAACATGGTGGGTACAAAAGAACAACACAATTTGTTGCCATTATCAAAAATATGACTTGCATTATAGTTTTATAATTTAAGATTCTATTAAAAAAATATAGATCAATCTCTTTTGAGTTGTGAGATCTCTACTGTTGGTTAACCCTGACAGAGTTTAACAGTACACATTTGCTCTCTCACCTCCTCTCAACGGTATGAGGAAAAAACTCAAAAGAGTAAGTGAGAAAACTCCTGAGTCAAAGACAGCTTAATGCATAAAGCAAAAGTTGTGCCTACAAGTATGGTAAAACAAGGAATCTATATACTCCTTTGGTTGTCAGACAAGCTCAGATAATCAAGAATTTCTGAAGCAGGGGTTCCTGGGAAGACAAACACCATCACTCCCAATATCCTCAGTTCCTTCTTCTTTCCTCTTCATGTCTTTGGTTATCCTGGTGTAGCTGTCCTCCTGGCTGTGTTATCTCCCAGATTACTGTGCACTCTCAGCTTACCCACTGGCAAAGAAATTAAAAAAAAAAAAAAAAAGACATTTGAGCATTGTTCAGCAAGAAATAAAACATTGTGCTTTCACAATCTTTAACTTAGTACCACATTTGCTGCTATGAAAAAAAAATAATCCAAGCAACATCAGTTCAATGTTTTTGATCCAACTCGAAAAAAATATAATAAAAGAAAGCATGTTCAAAAATATTAAGATAATACCAATATATTACTGATAAATAAATGTATATCCATGCACCTATACATATGTGGTGCCTGTAACAGACATGAGTAACAGACATTTACTTAATTAATGAAGCTTACTTTGAATTTACACAAATTCTAGTCATCTCAAGTAATTTCATGCTACAAAATTTCTTTACTAGAAATTAATACATAGGGCAAAACTGACAGGCAAATCTCTTATATGTTGCAACCAGTGCCTCCAAACAGTACACTGATTCAATGGGTACTCCTAGATAACCCCTTTCTGAAAGGAGCTGATTAATTCTTCTTTCATGTCATGGTTTTATTATTCTTTGTTATTGGTATTCCACCTCAGAACATCGTGTAGAGCACAGGGAGTTAAAGGATTAATGCTCCAGTTCTGTGGATTATCGATAGTTCTGGGTATACCTGTCTCAGAAGAGAAGAACTATGTACCCCACAGTACTGTGTGTTACTTTGCATTTTTCTGTTTTCCATTCAGAGGAAAAGATAAAACTGCTGGCAAGACATAATGTCCCTCTTTTTACCCTTTTGGCTCATTCTGGTTGTGTGTATGCTCCATAGCCATCTCATCTTCAGCATTAGAGTGAGTTATTTAGGTTTTTGAACACTCTTTCATTGTATTTGATTTATTAGCTTTAATTCTAATTATATTGTATTACTTTGTGTTCTTTTGCATTCTGATATCTTATTCAGTAAATTAGCTTTCTTCCTCGGATTGTTGTCGCTGTTTTGTTTTTAGGCCCAACTCCCTACCCTTTCCCATTTTCTCTTCCCCTTTCCCAGAGCATGGGTGCATGGGTCCCCCTGCCCCATTAGTCACAGAACGAGGCCAAACAGGCCCAAAAACACTGGCATTTCCCCACCTGTCACTGTGACCACAGAATAGAATGTGGAAGTGAGAAAACAGCAATTTGGAAATGCAAGGGAATCTACAAAGCAAAAGTAGATCTGGTTTCAGCTATAAAACAAGAAAACATACCATATGTGCATTAAAGGGGAGCCGGAGTTCAAATATGAAAGGGGGCAGGAGAGCAAGCATTTGAAAAAGCTATAGAGAAAGTCATTAATATCTAGTAAGAATAATGACAATAGACATATATTCAAAAATTTTACTGAAAAACATTCCTTATCATCAGGAAAGCTGGGGAGTAAAACCTAAGACAGCTAAAAATGATCTTTTATTGTAACTGATGTCTTCAAACACAATATGACAGGAATATAAGAGCCATGAGGAGGGGTTTTATTGAAGCTGGCAGACAAAGAGCAAGGTAAAAACCAGTTATTCCTGGTTGTATTCACTCCCACTGACCTTTTAGTTAAGTTGGCAGTGCCTGGAGAGATATGAGCAAAAGGTGCCCCTGAAACACCAATGTCAAAGACCAGGGAAAGCTTCAGGCAAACAGGTACCTCAAGACAATTCCACTCTGTCTTCCTGTCCAGAGCTATTTCAGCTGTGAGGTAACATGTTGTTCAGGTCACTATCCTCTAGGGTCTGGAAGCCACAGATGAAGATTTACATCACTTTTGTAAGCCATGGCCATGCTGTCTTACTTGTCCTCATAGGAAGTAGAGGAACTTAGGAACTTTTTTGGACTGGGGAGCCCAGAACTGGACACATTACTCCAGGTGAGGCCTGACCAGGGCAGAGTAGAGGGGGAGGATCACCATCCTCAACCTGCTGGATACACTTTTCTTAATGTATTCCAGGATCCCATTGGCCTTCTTGGCCACCAGGGCACACTGCTGGCTCATGACCAGCTTGTCATCCACGTTAATCTGAAGAGGGAAGTTTTCATTAAGGATGAGACCTCTGCATAGAAATCAAATATTATCTTTGAAGGCAGAAATTAGTACTTTCCTTGCACCAAAAAATAAATAAATTAATTAAAAAATCTCATCGATGTAGAGTTATTCAGACCATATAGAAAGAAATCGAAGTCTTGTTTGTTACAGCATAGGACACTATACCCACTTCACAATTATAAGCAGTTGGTATCTGCGGCCACTGTTGAGCAGTTTTTTACCTCTAAGGAATAACATTAGTTTTTAGCATGCTGAAATTTCACGTGGAGAGGTTATACGGTTATATCACAACTGCTGAGTTCTTTTGTGTGTTTTATAAATGAAACCTAATCAGTATTAGGTCCTATAATTGTAGGTCCTGAAATGAAACATAATTACAATGAATAATTTAAAATAATTTAATTGGATCTTGGGAGTTCTTTTATATGAAGTGAGTATATATGACTATCTGCAAAATTGCATTTTGTCACTTGTTATTTACACAGAAGTATAACTTGTGCTTCGCCATTGTTAAAGGCACAATAACAGAAATATAATTGTAGCAAAAAAAAAACCCACCTGCCTCAATATCTTTCATGTAGTTTGATAGAAGACCTGGATGGCTGTTTGTCCCCTCCTGTCCCTAAAGAAAGAAAAAAGAATGAAGCACCAAATGACTAATTTTAGTTTTTCTTGATTTTAATGTAAGAATCATCTCCTTTGGTCTTCTGCTGAAACTCTTTATTTTCTGTATATATTTTTTTTATTTTTTTAATATTTTGTGAGTATTTGTGGGATTTTCCCCTTCCCACTCCCTTCTTGCTCCCTGTATTTCCCAGCCACCAACAGGAAAGACAAAATGCGTGAGGAAAAAAAAAAGAAAAAACAAGAAACCCCAGAGTCGACCTAAAACAAATGAAGCAGATCTGCTGGCTTTCCTAAGATGATGTTTAGCTTGAGTATAGAGAATCTATCTTATAGTCATGACATTAATAAAGTATTATGAATTATGCTGTGAATAAAAAGAAACTGTACATGAAATGCTGAGTGAACATGAACAATAGTGAAGTAGAATATTAGTCAATGGTTTCCTAAAGGAACCTAAGGCCAGAAAGTGATAAAAGTGTAAATACCAAATTAAGGCGGAATGTTCCTTAGAGACTGAGATGCACCTTTTTAGCATTTCTGCTAAATCACAGTGTAAATTAATTACATTTTCCAATTATACAAAGCCAAGACAAATCACCAGCACAATTACAATAGGAGGATGAAGCCAAAAGCATGCAATACTACCATGAAAACTGAAAAATCACTTTCTTAAAAAATGCCTTGCTTGTAAACAGTATTTTCTACTTTTATTTATTATTATTATTATTATTATTAATAATAATTTTTTAACAGTTCACTATTGTTTAAGTATTTTCTTACAAATACTGTGGAAACAAAATACCAAAGAAGGAGGTCTGTCATGGATGTTTAGCCACTTAACTGGCTCGGGTACAAAGGTCACAAAACCCACCGAGTACTGTGAGAAACAGAGGCAGTACAGGTCCACAGCTTGGAGTTTGTGCCAAGAGTGCAGACAGAGAGCAGCACATCACAGGCAGTAACATCTGAAAGAGGAAAGAAAACTCTCTATGAGGAACATAGCAGACTGCAGAATTCATTTAGTCCCTGAAACACATAATTGATTATACTAAGATGAAGGTTGGATTCAATAATTAGCTTCAAGGATACTATGAGAAGGTGGACGAGACAAATTCTTATTTCTAGACTATTTCTACATTATCTCCACACTCTGAGCATTTTTTCATCAAAAAAATAGTGATATTTCTTTCAATTCCAAGAACAGCATGATTTGTGCTATTTACCTCTGTTTTACATCACTTAAAAGAGAGTGTATATTAACAATTAAAATGTTTTTTTTTCTGAAGGAATCTGCAATCCAGAATATGGAATCTGAAAAACAACAACTTAGGGAGCTCTAGGGTAAATAAACTTTCAGATGATTTCAATGGATATACAAAGAAGTCATGATTTCACCTTTCATTCCACCTGTTAAACCAAAACTGCATCTTGGTATAGATATATGTTTTCCCACTTCAGTATTTTCTTCAGTAAACATTTTCAGGGAGAGAGATGAATACATGACAAAATTAGTGGTTATATACAAGTTACAGTGAAAATAGAAATAATTTATGTTAGGATATTATGACTGGGTCCACTGATTCAGAATTTTCACAATTCTAAATAAAAAAAAAATGAAATACAACTCAGATCATCCATTTTTTCTTTTCTCTGACCTGGCAAACAGTCACTGAATCACTCAATGTGTTGTGTTGCACATCACCTGACTAAAGACATAACTAAATGTAATACAATTCTGCCTTTCACCTCAATTTTTCACATTAAGTTCTACTTAATTGAGCCTGGCTTTCAAAAACAATCAATAAAGATAAATATGAATGATTCTTCAGATCTTTTAAGACTAAAGAAATTTACCCTTAAAAAATTAATTGTTTCATCTGGATTAATACAATGTTAATTTGACAAATGGTAAGTTTAAACTACAACAAAAGCATATATGGATCTTGTATTACTATAGGTCACTCCACTTAGAACAAAACACTGGCCTCAGGGCAAATCTTTACAAGAAAAATCTGTATGTAGGGTCATTACACCATCTGATAAGAGTAAAATATCTCTCCTGGTGACTGCAGAAGGTCACTTACAACTACAACAACAAGATAATGGCTGGAGATCTTGTTACACAGATCACAGAATCATCCACACATCCACAGTTTCCAATGAGATGCATCCCAGAGTTCTGAGGAAATTGGTTGTCACCAAGCACTGCATGTGTAATTGCAATCCTAGAGAGCTTTGTAATACCTATATCAAATAGCAAAATATTTCCATTCCAGTCATAGCAGTTATTGATACTGATTAATTGGTGGGAGAGATAGCTGCATGTTGCTAACATAAGAAATTATTAACATTACCTAACACTAGCTTTAGGAAGTAAAACAAAATGACTTGTACAGTTATTATACCTTTTTCTCAGTATGAATACTTCCCTCAAAGTTCTCAACTATAAGCAATTCCTCAACAAAACCTGGCAAATATTCTGTTTGAGACGCATAAAATAGATACTTTGAATAAATGCCCTCACTGTGCTCCTTCCTACCACTGCATTTGGAACACATAGCATCTTTTTCCACATGTATTTGCCAAATGCAGATGTTTCCTTTGGCAGAAACAGAAAGCTTTCTTTCTCTTCTTTTTTGGACTCAACTGTACTATTCAGTGACATCAGAGAATATCAGCAGGGGGAGCCCAAATCTTGCACCCTACCAGAGCGAAGGCTGGCACAGCTCTATGTTATGTGCTCTGATCGGTGATCAGGCTGAGTATGCATTATCAGTGGGCACACACACAGGAACACACACGAACATACAAAACTTATATACATATCTGGCCATACAAATCAGCTCAGGCAGATGGAAAGAGCACTCACAAGTATATAAGCAGGGCTAGTAATGCTGTCCTGCTCCTCTCTCATGTTGGAGGTCTGTAGAGGGGAAAACATATATCTATACATATGTACAGGTTGGTTCTCCTTAGTGGTTGGGCTCAGACACCCAGTCTTCTCAATAGCTGCCCCTAGATCCCAGTATCCATCACAGCTAGATTTATGTGTACAAGACACTGCACTCCAGTAGCTCACATAGTCTGGCATGTATGCACATATCTAACTCAGGAAAACTTAGAAATTGAGTTTTCTTAAAATATAGGATAAACTACGGTGACCTGGTTCAGGGCACAGCCAGATCCGCACTCTGGCCAGCAATGCAGAGGCAAGTGCATTCAAGGCAATCATTTTATCCAAGTGTCACTCTGTTTCACGTGTTTCTTCCTCCTCACACCATCCAAATTGCTTTCGGTTCCTACTTTCAGTTCCTTCTGAAATCATAGCAGAATCAATCCCATGTTATTCTGAAAGAATTTTCCCCTGTATTCCAAAATGTGATTCCCTAGTCTAAATGGTGACCCCTTAATCTGGTAGGTGCCATGGAGAGATGCTGCTGGTGACCCTCAAGATTGATATTTCCTGTCCTTCTGACTGGGGCCCTCCTAGGAAAACCAAGAGGGCCAGGTCAGTGTTTTCTTCCTCTGGTTGGGTTATTGAGTTGCCCTCTTCTACTGTGATGCTTCTGGGCTCTCTCATAAGAACCTTTATTGGGCTGATGACCATGAGCTGCCACAACAAGGTTATGTGTGGACTTCCCCACCTGCCATTTGTCCCACTGTGCTGTCCAAGGTGCAAATAGTAGTACAGAACTTAGCATGTACCAGTGGGATACCACCAAGATTATAAAGCACGCAGCCGTGTTGCTAGTATTTGATGTTTAGGTGCCAGTTTGTTATTGCATGGAATTTAACTAAGCAGAACATTTCTACAAAATAAGTTGAAGTACAATTTATTTTTAATTTCAGTAATATGAAAAAGTCTATGTTACCTCAAATAAAGGTAAATTTTAAGGCTTCTCATTGAAAAACTATATATATTTCTCCAACTTTCTTTTACCTTTATTATTATTATTTGTTATGAGTGATGTGTCAATCATAATACACACAATATTTTGAAGAATATGCAAAGATTTGAACCTGGGAGCATCTTTATAACTTCAGCCACAACTAATCTCCTTTGAGGCTTACTCCATTTACATCTGACTTTTATGTGACCTCAAAAAATGGCGTTCTTCAAAATAACAATAAGCATAAGTAAACATAAAGCACATGACAGCACTGTATTTGAACAACATTTTCTCAAGGTACTATCTCATTGTTCACTGAGCTGTTTTCACAGCCATCAAGACCACAGCCAAGCTGACTAGAGTTCATTTTAGCATACTGATTATCAATCTCTCCTTTCAGTCAGATTATCTGATTAATAAATTTAGAAAGCTAAGCACTACAACAAAACATAAATAAGCAAGATTCCAACATAGTCACATAAAAATCTCATTTACAAACGAAGGATTTGCTTGGATTTTGTGGCATTGAACAGTAAGTTCCACCAACACAAAATACTCACCAGTACAAACAATGGACCAATACGAATCTCTATGTGAATTAACAGAATGAGTAACAAGAGTAGGCAGTAAGATATGGCTCTGAAAATTCATTGTCCATTCAAATCTCTTGGCTTCTTGAAAGCTTCTTTCTTTCTGTTCAGAGTAATCACACTGAAAAGGTCCAGGATCTTATCACTGCATCCTCCCCAGTCATTGCTATGGGCTAGAAGAAATATTCCTAGGATTTAAGCAATTGTTAGTGTTTATGTTGCTTCAGTTCTACAATGTGTATTTATAGCAAGAGTTCTTCTTTCAATATGTTTAAGATGTGCTATTTGATCTATTACTTCAACATGAATATATCACTTAGTTTTTAATAAGAGACAAAATGTGGGAAGATAATGTGTTCAATTCCATTTTCAGAAAATCAGATTATTAATTTTTACTAAAGTACACTAGACTATCTCAGAACTAGATATTAGATGTACCTGGAACTTCAGAAATATACAAAGACCACAGAAATGATCTATGGAATGGAACAGCTCTTTTACAAAGACAGGCTGAGAGAACTGCCTGATCATTCAGTCCAACCATCCACCAACACTTCTCCGTTAATACATATCCCATAGTATGACATCAAAATGTTTCTAGAACACCTTTAGAGACTCAACCACTCCCTGGGCAGCCCATTCCAGCCCCTGACAATTAAGTTGGAGAAGAAATTTTTCCTATCTCCAACCTCCCCTGGAGCAACTTGAGGACATTCCCTCTCGTACTACTGCTAGTTATGGAGGAGAAGGGGCCAACCCCTACCTCACCACAACATCCTTTCAGGTAGTCACCCTTACTGCACACCCTTACTGTAAAGAAGTTCTTCTTCATGTTAGTGTGGTTCCTATGAACAAGTTTTAGAACATTATTCCTTGTCCTACTACTTCCCACCTCCCCTCTCTCAGTCTTCTTTTCCTCAGGCTGATCAGACCCAGATTACTCAGACTTTCTTCATATAGAATATACTCCAGGCCCTTTATCGTCTTTGTAGCCCTCCAATGGACTCCCTCTTCTAAATGTGGACTCACCAGGGCAGAGTAGAGAGGGTGGATCACTTGCTTCAATCCTCTGGCTACGCTCTTTTCAATGTACCCCTGGATCGCAATGGCCTTCTTGGACACAAGGGCACACTGTTGGCTCATGGCTAACCTGTTGTCCACCAGGACTCCAGGTCCTACACAGAGATCATTTCCACTAGGTCATCCCCTAACCTGTACTGATCTACCCTGTACACAGGTTCAAGACTCTACACTTGCTCTTGTTAAGCCTCACCTTTTTCCTTCCTGCTCAACCTGTTCAGGTCCTGCAGGATGGCATCACAGCCTTCTGATATGTCAGCCACTCCTCACAACTTTGTATCATCAGTGACCAGTTCTCCATGTCATAAACTGTTGTAACAAATAACAATGTATGTATGTATTTTATGATATTTCTATAAAATTTATATTCACATTTATATTACTGCTGCAATTATTCAATTGCATAGGCACAGAAACTTAACACGAGAGTCACCTCAATTAATATCACCTGAGAATCTAGTCTTTTTTCTCATTGTATCCCCATTAAATTACAGCTTTGGAAAGCTGAAATGCCAGTACAGATAGCAAAAATACTTTGCAAAATTAATAAGAATTGCACACAATATTTTCAATCCTTTACATTATAACGTGTGATTTTAAAATTTAAATGGATTTAAATTTTTGGAAAGGATTAATTACTAGGTGTATTTTTCAGTTACAAATCTGATCATCCTTCTGAGTAACTTTCCTTTTGAGATACCATTAAATACTTCTCTCACTATTTCCATTACTGATTATCACCAAAGAATGTATGCATTGTCAAAGAATGCACGTTACTCAATTAAAATGTTATGGTCTTGCTGGTGGATGTCTATAAGCCAACTCAAGCACTTAAATGCAAAGTCTTTGGCCTTAAATAGCTTATGTCAGACGAAATATTATGCCAAAGGTTATACTAAAAGGTGCCTTATCCTTAACAATAGCAGCTTAATAGAACTTACATGAAGGGAGTCCTTCATTCAGCATGGTGTTTGTTTGTTTTTTTGTTTGTTTTCAAACTGATAAATAATCTGTCATGCATTTTTTTACATCAGAGATCTCTGCCATAATTCCAACACAAAGTGTGGAAGATTTTTTCTTCCACTATTTTCTGGAGAATAAATTGTGTTCTACTTAGAAGTTTTAAGGAAGCATATTCTAAATACTTCTAATTATTATTTTTAAACAAACACCTTTCAAAGGTCAAAGATATAATATAATATGGGCATGTTTTTTGAAGATCCTTTGGGAAGATTTGACTGTTCAATTCTTGAAAATTTGTATGTCCACAGGAAACACAAATAAGAACATGAGATAAAGGTAGACATCAAGTGAGAAACTGTAATATAAAGACTGAAAAGCTGTGAAGAATTATTCCACAAATGACAAAATATTCATGCAGGATCATTCATATACCATGAGATTCATGCTTAGTCTTATTCACAGTCATTAACTTTTTCTATATGTAGTTGAGGTTAACTATAAAAGATGGAAGTAAATAAAATTCTATTGTTTAAGGGTTATAAGAATAATATGGTTTCTAGTTTCCACTTTTCTCCATATCTGTAGAAAAAAAAGTCTGTGAAATTTTGCTTGACACAGACATTATTCTTTCATCAGTCTGTACCAGTATGTAAAACACAATCACTGAAATGACCTTGAATGCTCTCAATCTCACCGGTCAAAAAGCTGACTTTATTTCCTGTATAAATCCCTCCACACTGTATTAGACATTGCTTTCTTTATTTGTTTTGTTTTGTTTTTAATTCTTCTCCCTTAAGGTATTGCTGTTGTTAAAATAAGTAATTATTTATAATAATACATTATTATATTATTATTATCATCATATTATATATTATATATATTATATTATTTGTCATTTATTATTTTATCTATTAATAACAATTCTATATTATTTATTATCTGTTATATATTCAACTGTGTAATTATTATTATATTTATTATTTGTTATTTAATATAATATTTTTATTTTATTATGTTTTATTATATTTTAGTGATAATTTTTATATTGTTATCTCTGGGCCTGATAAACTTGCCATTTGTTTTCAGAATCCAATTCTACCAGGAAATCCATATCCATATGTAGATATCCTTCTCCATATCTCTGGAAATATTTTCAGTGCTGACAATCAAGTTGTTCAAACATGGGAAGAAAAAAAATCAAAACATCACCAAAAAGTGCCTCAAACACAAAATAACATTTTTTCTTAAATTTAATCACTTGCTCAGTTTTTCTTGTGCAATGTAGCATGTGATGTCTAACATACAAGGAGTACAAGTGGATTGAAGAGTTTTTTTATCCTTCCCTATGTATAATTAATGATGTGCTCTTATTGCTACATCTTTATGTTATTCAGCACAGTATCTCATAAAGATGTAATTGTTTAGAAATCAAAGTTAATGAGCATAAAAATTCAATATTTTCTTTTCCCCGTGTACTATGATTTTTCTTTCATTACTAGAATTCCTCAGCTAATTATCTTCTGCAGACATTCTGGAGGAGAAAATATGCAATTTTAAAGCACATGTAGAATAGGAAATAGTTAAAAAAAAAAAAAAAAAAAGAGTTTCCTTGTAATTAAAGAACACGAGTGTGGGTTTAGTAGGTGTATCTAGAGATTTTTAACTGGAACATCTAACCACACTAAGCTGAAGCACAGCTGAACACAAATTTTATTATTCCATGTTGGCCCAAACCCCATGTTTTTGTTTTTTTTAATATGGTACATATGTGATACACTATGGCACATACAATACAGGTAGAATGTTTAAAAAGCCTCACTCATGACTTCATTATGCTCACTACTGTATTTATTATGCCTTTCACATGAATCAAAATAAGGAAGTCAGAAGTACTGTATGGATCAAATGGACAAGATGCTTAATTATAACTAAAAAGGCACAACCCATTATGAATGTGAAATACATCACTTGGGAAGATATCAGAATGAATAGTAATACTTTAGGCCATCATACCCTAAAGAAGAAGCAACAGGCTCACTGCAGAAAATTCTACAAAATAGGAATTGCAGGCGCAATGGATTATAATAATAAGTTTAAACACCCTATTAATGTGCAAAACGGTCATTGCTGTGGAGACCAGCTTCAAGGCAGGTAAAACTGCACTGGGAGAGGGATCTAAAGAAAAAAAGGCTGACCAAAAAGCTCTTCTCAGGGCTTTCTGAAGCCAGCAAAGCACTGCTCCTGTGCCAGGACCAGCAACTTGTGGACAGGCTGCTTAGCTAGTAGGGGTGGAGCTGCCATTGCCCACTCATTATCACTTGACCTTGACCCTTGGCTGCTGGGCTATAAACAGCATTAGGGAGGGTGGAAGTGAGCTTCCTCCCATGTAACACATAAAGTGAGAAGAGAGTGCTGCTGCTCACTGACAACAGGGTGGGGAGAGCAGAGCATAAGGACTGCAGCAGCAGGGTGAATAAGTGCTGCCCCTTATGCTCTGGTGAACAGCTCTGTTATTTGTAGTCTCTGAGACTATTGGCTTAACCGTGGTCTCTACCAGACAGCATGTTTGCCACAAGAAGACTGTGGTGACTCAGATGGAGGACCTGTCTAGAAATGTGGGGGTTCAGGCCTCTGGCTGTAGGAAGTGCCTGAGTCTGTGCTGCCTGGGAAGGATGGTCAAGATTTCCCTTGTGTGAGGTGTAAGCAGGTGGATGAGCTGTTCAGCCTGGTGGTGGAGCTCAGGGAGGAGGTGGAGAGACTGAGAGCCATCAGGGAGTGTGAGCAGGAAACTGACTGGTGGAGTGATTTGTTGGCAGGACAGAGGAAGGAATGCCTGGGAGATACCCTCAAAAAAGTGGTGGATCCCCTGCCCTGTCACAGTTGGACAGATTTGACATGTGAGGAGGGTTCGAAAAAGTCCCGGCTCGCCATCAAGGGTGCGCTCCCTGCCTGCCTATCCCCCTTCCCAAGGTCCCCCTAAGCAATAGGTTTGGGGTGCTGGAAACAGGTGAGGTGAAGGAGGATCTGCATAAGAGGGGGACTAGGGTGAGGCAGCCGTCCCCATGCCTTGAGACCCCCTCTGCCAGGAAAGACAAGAGGGTAATTGTTGTAGGAGATTCCCTCCTCAGGGGAATAGAGGGCTCCAAATGCAGATCCAACCCATAGGGAGGTGCGTTGCCTCTCTGGGGCTTGGGTCAGGAGCATCACCATAAAACTTCCAGGTTTGGTTCTATCCTCTGATTATTGTCTGTTATTGATAGTTCAGGCAGGCAGTGATGAAATGTCTCAGGTATCCCTGCAAACTATCAAAAGAGATTTCAGGGTTTAGGGAGGTTGGTTGAGGGAGTGGGAGCACAAAGTGGTGTTTTCCTCTCTGCCTTCTGGGGTGGTGAGGGGTATGGAGCTGTCTAGGGAAACTCAGGTTCTGAATAAGTGTCTGAAAGGATGGTGCCACCACAGGAACTTCAGGTTCTTTGATCATGGGACAGTTTACTCAGCTCCTGGCCTGATGGCTGCGGACAGCTCTCACCTGTCTCTGAGGTGAGACAGGCAAAGACGGCTAGTGAGCACCCACTGCTGGGTTGATCCTCAAAGTAAAGAGCCTGTCTCATGACACGCAGTTTTTAACTTTTTCTCTGAGCAGAAATATGTAAAAATACAAAGCAACACAATGTCCCTTGGGGAATGTAGTCCTTCTTCTCTTCTGAGACAGGTATACCCATAACTATCGATGATCCACAGAGCTGGAACACTAACTCTTTAACTCCCAGTGCACTACATGATGTTACAATGTGGATTACCAATAACAAAAGTCATAAAACCATGTCATAAAACCAATAAGCATTTATATCAAGATTTTCTCAGAGAAGAAAGCTGAATAAAAAAAACATTTTTATTTTGCCAGGGGATGGAGATTTCATTCACAAGCTTTGCCAGGTAGTTATATCGTTAAGTATCTTGTGTCAGAACAACAGTTACAGGAATCACTCTAGATCTCCTTGAGCAAGTAACTATCCAAATTATGCAACAGTCATATTATTCAAAATATTTTGTAGGAGAACAATGAAGTGATCAACTGTCAGTAACTGAATTATCTTAAGCATGCTCGGCTGATGCATCATGCTTGTCTCACGATTCCTCTGATTAAATATTCTTAGAAGGAAAAAGTTGAACAGAAGATAGATATATAAAATGAGTCACTTCAGGTTTAACATGAAAATTGTAAATAATGAATCTGCCTGCTTATTCTTTCCACATCTGTTCTAATGGTCAGCTACTGAGATCTGTGTAATACTTTTTAAACTGAAAATATAGAAACTTTTGAACAGATGTTTAGCATGCACAATTAAGGGTAGCTTTGCTGATTTACTCCCCATTGAGTCACACTTAATGGGACAAAAACTGAATCTAATGAACCAAATTTAAAATTTCATCATTTTTGGCTGAATATGTCATATAGTTTATTTATGTACCAGCCTGTATAGATTTAAAACTCACATTAGATATTCTCAGAACACATTTGAACCCTTTATCTGTCTCATTGCTTAGACACAATCCAAACCATTTTGAATAGGACAGGATTAAGATAAGGAGAACACAGTTCAATAAAATAATTTTGATTTTAAGTCAAGTTTGAATGTTATTTAGGATAAATCTGTAATAATAAAATACTCTATTCTTCTTATATCAATTTTAATAAAACCTTTTAATATTATTTCCATTCTTCCTGATCTGACTACTGTTCTTTTTATTGCCGGTAGCTGTTTGGTTATAAATTTCTAGTGATGTCTCTGGTCAAAGTGGCATAGTTAAATAACTCTTTATGCATTTCTTACATATGATGTAAAGTAACTCTCTTACAGATAGAAGGTACATATGATATACATGCACAATGCATCTAATAAAAAGTCAACAAAGTATTTCAAAGATAATAGAGGCAGTGACCCATTCCTCAAGCCTGTCCAGGTCCATCTGGATGACATCCCTCCCTTCTGTCATATTGTTTGCATCACTCAGTTTACTATCCTCTGCATACTTGCCAAGGATGAACTCCATCCCACTTTCTGGATTGTTTATAAAGATGTTGGACAGCATTGGTTCCAAGACAGAATCTTGCTGAACAACACTCATCATCAACCTCCACTGGATAGAGAGCCAGTGACAACAGCCCAGTGGTTACAATCACAGAATGGCCTCATGTTCTCAAGGATGAAAGGCCTCATGAATCTCCAACCCCACTGCCACAGGCAGGATCACCAACCTTTCCATTTAATACTAGACCAGGCTGCCCCACAATCTGGCCTTGGACAACTCTAGGGACGAGGCATCCACAACCTCTCTGGGCAGCCCATTCCAGCCCCTCACCACTCTTGTCATAAAGAACTTCCCTGTGACATCCAACCTAAATCTTCCCTCCCTCAACTTAAAACCATTTCCCCTTGTCCTGCTGTTATCTACCCTTTCAAAGAGTTCACTCCCCTCCGGTTTATAAGCTCCTTTTAGGTACGGAAAGGCTGCAAGGAGGTCACCCCGCAGCCTTCTTTTCTCCAGGCTGAACAGGCTCAGGTCCCTCAGCCTGTCTTCATAACGGAGGTGCTCCAGCCCTCTGATCATCTTTGTGGTTCTCCTCAGAATGTTGGTGGGAAGCTTCAGTCTGCACTGTCATATGAGCCATGTCTGCTTCTGATGTTGTGGTCCAACATCATAAAAATAGGAGGCATTAGTTTTGGAGCAGTCCACTTGCGTAGAATCATAGAATCACTCAGGTTGGAAAAGACCTTAAAGACCATCGAGTCCAACCACAGTCTAACCATAGTACCCTACAACCCTCCTCTAAATTGAAATTCCTGAGCACCACATCCAAACACTTTTTAAACACATCCCCCACCTCCCTGGGGAGCCTATTTCAGCGCTTAACAACCTTCTCTGTAAAGAAGTGTTTCCTGATATCCAAGTTAAACTTACTCTGGCACAACTTAAGTCCATTTTCCCTCATCCTGTCACCTGTCACTAGTGGGAAGAGACCAACCATGCCCCTCACTGTAATCACTTTTCAGATATTGGAAGAGAGCAATAAGGTCTCCCCTCAACCTCCTTTTCACCAGACTAAACAGTCCCCGTTCCTTCAGTCTCTCCTTGTAGGGCATGTTCTCCAAGCCCCTCACAAGCCTTGCTGCCTTTCTTTGGACCTGCTCCAGTGCCTCAATGTTCTTTCTGTACTGAGGTGCCCAGAACTGAACACAGTATTCGAGGTGAGGCCTCACCAATGCAGAGTACAGGGGCAGGATTACTTCTCTAGTCCTGCTCACTACATCATGGATGCACCCCAGGATGCCATTGACCTTCTTGGCCACCAGGGCACACTTCTGGATCATGGCTAACCTGCCACCTACCAGGACACCCAGGTCCCTCTCCTCAGAGCTCCTCTCCAGCAGGTCATCCTCCAACATGTACTAGTGCATGCAGTTTCTCCTCCCTTGGTGCAGGACTCTACAGCTGCCATATTGAAATGCATTATTTATGAACCATTAGAGAAACACTCAGTAAGAAGTGTGTGGTAATTGGAGTTCTAAGAACAGACACAAACAGTTATCGAGGTGGTGGTTATTAATTGCCCTTCCTCCTTCATAATACAACTTTTTTTAAATGATTAAACTTGTGTGTATTTTCTCAGGGTGTGAATGTAAGAACCTCCTCATGGGTTCTATTAGAAAAATAAATCTCTTAGCTTTATAATGTTCCTCCTTTCACTTACTTTATGTATTTCTCACCCTTCCACTCAGTGTTTTTGCCTAATTTGCCTTTTCCCTTACTCTAAATGGAACTATGATACAGTTTTAATAAGCTCTATACATACCTTATTGTTCTTGTTAATCATAACTGGTGGTTTTTCTCACTCTCAGGGCCTTCAGAAGTAAAACTAATCTGAGAAGAATCATCTGCTCTAGATTTGCAAGTTACTGCTACTGGTGTTTTGACATTTGCTCACATTTATACAAGAATAATGGCAAATATAAATTACTCATAATAGCCCAAAATAGCATTATTACTTTTTTTTTTTTTCGGAGGAATTGAACCTCATACTTCTCTGCTAATTTATCTGCTGTTCATTATACTCCCCGCAACTGACACTTTTTCTTATGAAAATAGCATCAGAAGTAGGAATTTAGTTGATCTTAAATTCTGCTTCAGGTGTGCAAATATGGAAATTCCAAGCTACATAAACAATTAATTATGATGGTATTGTGAGTCATATATCCACACAGCAAGTGTTTTAGCATCTCTGACTGCACAAGATTAAAAGAGTTGATAGAATGAATAGCTATGACATTAGCACAGCACAACTGATGTTGGAATGCCCCACTGGAGATCGTCTAGTTCAACTCCCTATCTGGAGCAGAGTCACCTTTAGATTGACCTATAAAGTGATACGTTAGGAGGTTTGGAATATTTCAAGGGATGAAAACTTCACAAAATTTCTGGACTATCTGAGACAGTGTCTGATCTCTCAATAAAAATTTTTCCTCTATTTTAGTCTGTGTCCATTGCCACTTGTCCTGACACTGGGTGTCACTGCAAAGAATCTGTCTCTGACTTTAGTTCACCCATGTACATAAGCACGTGGATAATTAATTTCCAGGATGATTTTTTCCAGTTCTCTCAGCCACTCCTCATATGACAGACACTCCAGACCCTTCACTAATTTACTTATTTATTAAAAAAAAACCAAAAACCTCTCTTATACTAATGTACCCTGCAGTTCAGAAGAATCTCAACAGTGATACAAGCTAGCCTTCTCATCATAGAAGGCTATCAGGTTGATCAGGTACTGTTTCCTCTCCATAAAGCCATGAGGATCTACTCCTAATCACCTTCTTGTGGTCTATATTTTGAAATGGTTTCTAGGGTTTTTTTTTCCTGTGACTTAAATGAGGCTGGCCAGCAGTGGCTCTTCCTCCTTACTCCTCCTGAAGATAATAGCAATAGTTGCATTTTTTCCAATTTCCAGAAAACTACAAGAATCACCATGACTTTTTAAAAGTAACTACGATTGGTCATTAATGACATGGGCCAGCACCCTCAACATTATTGGGTACAATATGTCAGATCATAATTGTCGTAAATATTCCTCAACCTCATCTTGTTCCATCAAGGATAAGCTTTCTTTGTTCCAGATTTCCACCATGGTCTCAGTGTCCTGGAATTGCTAAAGATCAGTCTTACTAGCAAAGACTGAGGTTAAGAAGTCATCACATCTATTCTGCACCAGAGATTCCTGTCTTGTCATGAAGTTGTGGTTTTATTTTTCTTTTTTGTTTGTTTGTAGGTTTTGTGAAAAAATCACTTTTCTGTATGGTCCTACCTCTCTTTCCCCAATTATTAAAATGTTCCAGGAAGAATTTATAGTATTATGAAATCAAAGAGAGGCTTTATTTAACTATTTAATGTTAAAGGAAATGGTATGTTCATGTCAGTTCAATATTCATTGTGTGTAACAAAGGCAAAAAATGAACAAAAATATAAAATCCAGAATTACTCTTACTGCTGCTATAGTTAGTTATCCTCAATATATGAAGAGATTTCTTTTCACTGGCTTCATGATGTTTTTTGAATCACAGAAAACGGTATTTGAATATTGAAATCATACCTATGCATTTCAAGGTGATGCCTGTAAATCACTTGAGAACTTGACACAGGGCATTCCTGTCAAATTTAGCCAACAGACTGGATGTAATAAAATAGAGATATCAGACCCTCTTGTCCTGTGAATGCAACTGTGTGATTTCAAGACTGACCTGTTGTCATTTCAAATGGAGTTTCAATTATACACTTGTTCGGGACCTACCTGTATCTAAATACTTTGTTTTGTGGCTTGGTATCATCTCTACATTGTGTGCTTTTCAACACATGGAGAGCTACCAGTTTGCAGGTGACATGTCTGTAAAAAAAAAAAAAAAAAAATAGAAAGAAAGAAAGAGAAAAACAGACACAGACAAAATAAATATAATCCCTTTCTGAGTGATGGACAGAAAAATCAGTATGTTAGGTTAAGTAATTAAAGGTTAATCAAAGTGAACACGAAAACCCATGGAGCATTGGATGAACAGTGGCAAGCAGAAGAGCTACAGCAACATAATAACTAATGAAAACAAAGCATACTGAGTTAATTACTTACACAGCTGCCAAGGGGAAACAACTACAAATGTGAAACCCACCAAAAGATGCTGTCAGATAAAATCCACCTCCCAAATACTTTCTTGACTGAAAGTGATTATTTGCCTAAAGAGATATAGGATTCATTAGGGAACTCAGGAGGAGAGATCTGGGGGATTCTTCAATACTGTTTATAGGAAATGTAAAGATATTCAGAAATATATGAAACTTACTGTATTTAGGGAAAGCATCACAAATAGAGGAAAGAATCAATTAGGACTGGCTAAGACAAAGTGGGGGGAAATAGGTCAAAGAAGAGGATGAAAAGAGTCAGTTGAATGTAAAGAGGATACAGGGCAGCCCAAATATTGTTTTGAATCACCGTACTTACATACTTTGGCCTGTTTTCTGTGTCAGTACAGCAGTACAGTCCATTTTCTGAGGCAGTGTGGGAACGCTGGAGAATTTCAAGCTAAGCTAACCAGTGATTAGGGTAAATCAGAATAAAATAGGAGTAACAAGAACTGGGAAACTGGAATAGTACTCAGGTTTCTAAGTCTCAGAATTCCAAGTACTAGCAGCTAGAGAGGCTTCAATCTAGTAGCCAGCTTTTGGAGAGAGTAATATGAACATCTGGAGCTACTTGTATTGTTAAATGCATATATGTCATTAGTGAACTTAAATCTTCATCAGATGGAAAAGAGGACCATGATCAGGCTGTCCATGCCTTTTTGCCTTCACACCCTTGAGCGCAACCTGCATGGCCCCACATACCTGTTTGTATCCTGGCAGGCGAAGTGGTTTCTACTTCAGTCCCCTTTTTTTGTAGGGGGTGCTTCATTCCCACTGATTCTGTTGGGCCTCACCAGTGAAAAGAAAGGGAAAGAAGGCCTTAATTACATAGGCCTCCACCATGACCCTTGTCAGTACTGTCCCTATCCAGATGAGTTGCCAGCCCACATTTTCCTTGTCCTTTGTTTTGCCTCTCACAGAAACACACATTCTCTTGACCATCACCTCTCTTGACAATTTTAGCTGAGAGTTTTTATTTTTTTGGCATCAGAAATGCTCAAGGTACTGCTTTCCTGGGCCATATATTTCCCTGAGTGGTTGGCCTATCTGCACTTCTGTATCTACTCCTACTTCTTTTTTTTCATCTGAGCTCATGGCCTTCCGCCACTTTTTCCTGGTTTGCTGAATACTGGAATGGACTGCCCTTATGATGTGATGGTTAACAAGGTTTTTTGACCCTTTATGGCTGCTGTGCCAGTTTCCTTGGGATTCTGACAAACAGAATACCTAACAAGCTTCAGCCATCTGTCCTTCATCATGTGCCTCTCTCCTCACCACAGATTTCTTGTTTCATGGAATTACTTACTGCAGAGGCTTTAGGACTGTTAGTATATGCCTTCAAGGTGAATTAATTATGATACCTCTGACAGTGAAACATCATGATTTTTTTGCTTTTATCTATAAATCTCCTAAACTCTAAAACTGCCTACATTTTTTTTAACATAGAAGTCATCCACTTGCAAAAATTACTCCTAGTGCAGCTGACAAAAATGAGTATATTGTTGGATAGATCTTTAGAATATTATTTTCTAAAAATATAAACAGCATGGCCATTTCACTTCATATTTTAGAAACACAAAAGATGTTGTGTGATTTTTAAACATTAGATGTTCAAAAAGGCAGTTCCAGCTCTAATGCCAATCTCATTAGTTAGAAACCACATGAACAGTAAGATGAAGGTTCAACCCTACTGTTTTAATAAGAGGTCAATGAAAGGCCAACTTAATTTCCTTCAGACTCTTCTCAATAGCATTAGTTAGTGAAATCAACCCTTGTTTAAGTCTAAATTCTGTTATTTCAATCACTAATGTTTTTTCTGGGATCAATGAGCAAATCCATCAGGGACAAGTATTTTAATTTCACTAAGATAATTTTATAATTCAGAGACTTAACAAATTTAACTCCCAAGTTACATACAATACATCCAAACATACAATACATGAATTGATACTGAAATAATAGTTTTCTGCTTTGAACCTTTAGCACTACAATAGAATATTTTTTCTGATAATTTTCATGGTTTCTCATACATGACAAATAACACGCAATTCATCTTCAAAAAGATTTAAGTGATCAGAAGTGCAGTGTAGCTCTATGAAATAAGTATATCAGTCCCAGTCAAGTAAATTGAATTTTTCAGCCCAAACCCAATATGTATGGTTGACTGATTCAGTAGCTTGACATTTGTCTTTGTAATGTTTTTTCAAGATAAATTGTGTCCCCTTAAAGTCCAGTTCTGGTAGGTACTATTTTGCATGGACACAAAACCAAAGCTGGAAGTGAACTTTCAACCTTCTCTTTCTAGGTAATGTCCTTCTAACTTGCTTATCAAAGGAATCAGCACAGCAAACACAATATGTTAAATGAGAATCTAAACTTACTGTCTCCTCAGACTGTACCTTAAACTAATAATCTTTCTCAGAAGAAGGAAAGTTTTTTCAAGATGCCCCACACCATAAATTTGGATATGACAGAACTAGTTTTGCTCCCATATGTGAAATTTACAGATCATGAGATGTTGAATAATCGTATTTGTAAACCGATGTCTGCTGAATTCCCAAAACAAAGTATCACAAGCATACAACTTTCTGACTGAGAAAAATGAAGGATGGGAAATGCGGCATTAAAATATATGATTTTCAAATCTTGACAGGAAAAGACTTGACTTCGAAAGGAATAAAAAGGAGAACTGTCAGGTTTTTTTTTCAACAGAGTTTTTAAAGCAGTCTTCTAATTCTACCATCATTTTGTGACATGGCAAATAGGCAGACAACAAGTAATCTGTTTAGAAGGATGAGAAGAGAGAATAAAATCTTTTGAGAAAATAAGGCAGTTGTTTAATTAGGACAAAAATAAAGTCTTCAGTTAAGAGTTAAGAATAAAAGGTGAGGCAATACAGATGTGAGAATGGACACAGAACAGATGAGCCTTACCTGTTATTACCGGGCAGTAAACTCTGCTCTGTTGTCTCTGCAACAGAATCACAGAGTACACTGAATTGGAAGGGTCCCACAAGGATCAGTAAGTTCAACCCTGGCCCCACATAGGAGCACTGAAAATTCTAACCCTTAGTCTGAGCACATTTTCTAAGCAACTCTTGAACTCCATAAGGCTTGTTGCCATGACCACTTTAGTGGGGGACACGTTCCAGTGCCCAAATAGTGTTCTCAGTGAAGAACCTTTTCCTGAACTCCTCCATACGCAATCTTAAAACTATTCCTTTCTGTTACATTATTGGTCACCAGCAAGATGAGATCATTGGAGCCACTCCATCTGCTCCACCTTGCAAGGAATTCATAAACAAAAATGAGGTCACTCCTGTCATTTCTCTAAGCTGAAGAAGTGGTCTTTCCTCATAAATTATACTGTTTAGTTTTTTCACTGTCTTCATTGCCATCCTTTACAATCCATTCTAATATCTTAATATGCACTTAATATTGTGGAGCACAAAATTTCACATGGTTCTCAATCTGAGGCTGTACCAATGCCGAGCATAATGGGACAACTACATCTTTCAGCTTGTGAGAAGAGCAAAACAAGACTGGAGTAGCAAGGAAATTAATAAGAGGGACCATATTAATAAAGAGAACCACTAGAAGTAAATGCTTTAAAATAACACATAAAATAATTTCTAGTTTCAAGCCAACATTTCTGTAAGTATCAAATTAATTTTTCATAAAACATTCATTGTGTAATTGTCCTGCATTACCATCTTAGTAGGCAAAATTTCTAGTTCCCCCAAAATATCAGCTAGAAGAAGAAAATATTTCTGCAATAAAGCAGCTAAAGCCCTGTAACACACAATGGGACTTCTAACTCTTGTACCACAGAGGGCTTATAATGGTATCACAAGGGATTTCAAAGCTTTCTTCATTTATGAGGGTTTCCACTGACATTGATTTTGCACACTTTACACAGTAAAGTGTCAAAGAATAAACAAAAAGGCAGAAAGCAATTCCATTTTCTTTTCCTGCTCTACCCAGGAACATTGATGGGACAGAGAAAAAAGGCCGAGTTTTCCCAGGGGCAACACCAGAAACAATAGTTAGTACTGGCCCTCAGAAACACACTCTTCAGGACTGCGATACCTTTCCAGTGATATGTTTCCAGTAGCACTGTCCTTAGTGTTCAAAGTAAAGCTCTACTATTTCAGGTACTATGACTTTAAAATCATTGGCCTGGACTTCCAGAAATACCAGTTAAATTATTGTGAATCACAGTATGTGGTCACTTAAACTTTCTAAACCACTTTTTCTATTCTGTAGAATTACATTAATCTTTCCCTGTTTAAAATTTCCTTTCACATCTTTCTTTCTGTCTTAGACTTTTTATTTTATTTTATTTTTTTGTTTGTTTAATCTCCCCTTAGTGTTTCTTTGAATCTAAGGTTTCTGCAGTTCTAGGGGTCTCCTGCCTCAGTAGAGACCTCATCTGCATTATTGAGCAAATAGTAATGACATGGGGCCATTTCCTGCACTGTTTGAGAATAAATGATAGCAGATGCATCTAACTACCTTAAACTGTGTCTTCGCTGAGCTGCAAGGGTCAAAGCTTTTATCACCTTGGGGTCATCAGCCCATTATTACTGATTAATGGAGCACTCACCAAAACAAGGACATTGTGAGTAGTATGTCACAGAGCTGTCATATTAACTTTCTGAAAGCTTCCAAGCCGGGCATTGAAAGTTAATAAACAGCAAATGACAAGCTTAAAGTAAAAACACCTTTTCTCCATTAGGCCAAAATAAAAGGCAGATATCTAGAAGAAAGAAGGAAAAACACATGCTACCTTTATTATACTTTAAAATTTAAGAGCATACAAATTTCACAAGCTTAAGGCCTGGCAAGCAGCTGAGTTAGATGGTCAAATCATACAGGAAAGCATGAGGGAAGATTTTTGAAGTACCTCTCTAAAATACCCATTTTTATATCAAAGCACATGAAGTATTGGAGGGAAACAGGCAAAGAAGGAAGAAAGACAGCATGCTGAGAGAGACACTAATCTTCTGCTACACATCTTCTTGCTTCACACAGTACAGAAAAATTGTTGGTTCTTGTGCTTCTGGGCTAATGTCTCATTTCAGTCTTGTGTCTGAATGGAAACCAAAACAAGGATCAGTGTCCTCTTTAAAATAAATTATGAGACAAATCACAGAAGAATACTCTGTTCCATCTATAGACAAGTTTGTTCAGGAGAGTACTGACATTTTATAAGCATCCTTCTATCATCATTTTTCCAGTGCAATGATCATAGTCCACCTTGTTGACAAACTTCTGCCAGTCTAGGCTGCCTGCATTTGGGTGGAGATGTGTATGAGGCTGAATCACCAGGCCTAGGAGGAAAGCAAACTAAAGCTTGTCAACTGCATTCAATTCTTACTTGGCTGACAACACTGTCAGATTCTGACATACAAGAACTTGCTTGGTTAAATTAGCCAGCAAGCAGGAGGATGGTGAGTTAGAGCCTTTCTACTTGCATTAGTTTGTGTTAACCTTAAAGACTGAGAATGCTTTACTCCAGATTTAACATCTGAGTACCTAATACTTTAATGTATTTTTTTTTTACTTTACAAACAGATAATTTCAAAGTAATAATGGATTCCTAGTCCTTATTTTGTTATCAGCTTTGCTTATATTAGTTTCACCCAGTCTTGAGAGTCTTCTTTGGTGCTGTTCTCTGGAAAATAAAAAAGCCTATGTTCTTCATGGCCCTAATCTGTCATATTATGGATTAATCTTGACACTCTCTTCCCTGTCTATCAACCTGTTAAGTAAAGTTCCACATAATACCCATTTTGAGCCTCTTCACACTTTGCATGCAGTAGAACTCTTTGAAGCACATGATATGTAATATGACAAAGGAAGAGGGAGTGGTGCTCAATGCTTTCTGTTACTCCTCCTAATGCAGTGATCACTCACAGTTCAAACCAACTGTCTAGGTCTTGAGTTTATAAGATCACCGTGAAAGAAACATCACAACAAACTATATACGAGTATTAACTTCCAGGTATCCCAAGAAGTAGTCTCCTCTGAACCTTTGCAGGTCTACAATGGTAGGTGAGAAACTGATGAAAATAGCCCTGCATGAGTGTGCAAAACAAGGATTTGTTATTAACAGTAACACTGTGAAGGATATGTTCTGAGCCTGGGGATTCCAACCATAATTTATCTTACTATGTGACTAAATGTGTGGTATGTGAGCAGAATTAAGATTTTCCTGTAATCATCTTTCCTTGTTGATTTTCAGGTAGATGGTCCAATTTTTTCCCATTCAGAATAACATTTGTAGGTCTGCATAGTGTATTTGAATGAAATTGAAAAAATTCCCTGCAGCTATAGATAGGTGAAATAGGGAAACACAGACAGGTCTATTCTATCCTTCAGTGCCTGCATGTGATTTTTTTTTTTTAATCTATTTGCAGGGAATTCATTAATATTGAATAGTATATTTTTCTACCTGGTATTCATTAATGAAAGGGGAATTACAAAAACTATGCAGGTTTTTTTTTTTTTTTTTTTTTTTTTGCAAAAGCAGCTATGGTCTTCTGGTTAGTCACAAAAATGAGGAAAAGAATTCCTAGTCTGCTTTTAATTATTTGTTTCTTTTTTTTTTTTTTTTTTTCTGATTCAGAGACGAAAGAGAAAAAAAGCTTGTTTGAGCAGCCCAACTGTTAACATCATCCTTATTTACATAAACTATTACTGCCACTTAGCTCACAGCAGGCAGTTCTGTGGCAGGTGTATGCTGTATTTGCCCTTAGGTCATTCCACCACAAGAGGAAGCTAATTCATTTTTCCAAAGAATACAAAATGAACTAATCACATTCACTCTTTTCCTTAGAAAATACACTTACTGGTTATCTCTGAACTCACCCCAAGGTGTCTTACAATTTGCCTTTCACTGACTTCCTGAAAGACCCTTGCATCTGGACAGCAAGCAGGTACATTTTTCATAAGATTTGTATGGTCTTAACTCAGATCCATGGAAAACTCACTGACATCCAGATTAGATATGAGAGATGCACAAGAATGGAACAGAAACTGTTATGATCGAAAACTAGCCTACAAAAACAAACTTTTCTTCCTAATGTTTGAAGTGGTAATGAATATCTCTGAGGACTTTTTATTTTTATTTTTTATTTTTGCTACTCCCTGCACCCTGGTAGCTTATTTCCTTTGGCTTTGCCACTGCCTGTGCCATTGTTGTTTTTGCCCTGATGTTCACCTATGAGAGAACATAAGCAGAATATGTGGCTCAATTATCACTCCTATTTGCCCCTTAATCAGCAGGGGATGTACTAGGCATAAGTTGTGGTAAGAGAAAAGAACTCTGCAGGAGCTTTCATGCCATGCAGTCCTTATCTACTTAAGAAACACCATGTGTGGAAGGAGAAATTGTCAGTGGATAATAACTGGTAGTTTTTCCTTTTAAGATCTTGAAAGTTTTGGCATTTAAATACTCAACATGGATTAAAAAGATTAAAAAAAAAAAAAAACAACTATCTGGCAAAATTCTGTCATAAATCATTTTTACCACTTCCCTCAGAAAAAAAAAAAAGGACTTTCCCATTGACATTTACCTATAAGAATACGTATTCCTAGCTACTGATTTAGCCAAATTGCCTATGCAATTTCAAATATATTACAGCATGAAAGCCATGAAAGCTACTGATCAGCAAGTGAACAAAGCAAGAAGGCTAAAACCAGCCTTTCAAGGACGTGTGAGGAATGATGTGGAGACATCCAGTTAACATTTTGATGAACAAATAAGTATAATTATGTAAAAAACCAAACAAACAAAAAAACAACCTTATAGAGCTCATTTCACTGGAATGTGAATGACAAAAAAAGATTTTCCTTTCTGTGTGTAGTGCAGATCTACACCAACCACTGATTAAGTGGTTAAGTAAAAACACTTTATAAATAAACAACCTGGTTAAGGTGGCTGACCATAGGTATGGTCATGATCAGGTAGGAACTCCTATTGTTGACATTACTGAGATATTCTTTTGCATTACAGAAATTTTTCTTTCTATAAAACTTTAATAGAAAAAAAAATTGTGGGATTAAATACTGAAGTTCCAGTTTACAAAATACCCTTTTTGAAAGATGCGTGACAATGTTTTATTTTTCATTTAAGTAAACTTAATTGAAGATCTAGAAACATGCACATGTTTCAAAAGAGAATATGTCAGAAGTTTGATTTTAATATACAATGTTTTCCCCTCTAATTCTCCTTTTCCCATCCCCCAAGGCTGTTCAAATAGTAATTAATCTTTAGCTCTGCAAGAAGAAACAACACTGGGGAAAAAATGGAATAAGACTGCTTACACATTTTGTAATTTGATATGTAATTGCCCAGAGGGGCTTTTATTACAATGCATGCAATAGATAAAATTAATCCCTACAAGTATGTCATGTTATTTGTTTAAGGTAGGAAAATTGAGCTCAGCCCTCTGGAGGGAAACTGGAATTAGCGTAATGAAAGCTTATTCTGCACCAAAGATATCCTGACAGTATTCTCCATTTCTTTTGCTCATCCCTGTGGTTCTAGGGCTGTTGATCAGCCTTTGCTGCTTTTCCTAAAACACTTGTTATAGATGCACTGCTAACATTTTACCTCATTGCCCTGCTCCTTTCCACTCTCTGGTGGGAAGCAATGCAGTGGCTTGCAAGACATGCTTGTGTGAGGCTCCTTGACTGCCAGCACAGTGTTAAGTTTTCTCAGTGTGCCTTTTTCCATCTTTTTCGTAGCTATTTAATATCCCTCTCTCACACAGCAGTACAGAAGTTCTCTTCTGTTTATCTATGGGGGAGAAGACACTGATTTGAGGAAAATAATGATGCACTTTAATTTATCATACTTGTCCCCCCCCCAGGTCTTTAAATCTTGGCATGGTAACAGTTCTGTGGGAGACCAAAGTGCTCACATTGGGTTTATAGGGATATTTTCCTGACCTGAGACTGAACAAATACTGATTCCTATGTGTCTCTGGACTAGGCTCTTATTCTGAAAGCAAACTACTTATTTCAGTATTACTTACTAAAGAGAAAAATCCAATTTTCTGTTACAATTTTGGAAGACAGAATTTACTAGTAAGTAAAAGCCATTCCTAAGTGTATGCTTTGAAAAATCTCCCTAGTGGATAAAGGGAAGCCTCCCAAAAGTAAGATTTCTTTACATGTATTCAATTAAGTATAGAGGATTGCTGAGTCAAAGCAAGCATCCAAAGCTGCACAGTACCTTGATTTGCTGGTGTCAAAAGTACAATACTAACTTCACTACAACTCTTTCATAATTGAATTTGGAATGAGTGCTTCTCTGAAATAGTATCTCCTATTTTATTCTGTTTGTTATGGCATGTGAGGTGGATGTTGATGTTATGGCAATAGAGGTTGAACCTTCCTACTAATATTCTGTTCTATTTTGTTGCTGTTTGGCAGATGGCAGCAGAGAAGCAGTCTGACAGAATGGCATCTGATATGGAAGTGTTTATGAAGCAAAGGTGTATCATTGAATACACCTGTGTGGAAAAAAATGGCACCCACTGACATACATTGACCCTCACTGAACATTTATGGAGACCAAACAGAGGATGTAAACACAGAGAGGCAGCTGGTTGTGGGTTACAGCAGTGGTGGCACTGGCAATGGTTACCTCCACTGGTGCAAATTTTTATGAGTACAGCATGCAGGCTTTTGTTTATTGCTGGCAAAAATGCATAGCTACTGATGGTGACTTTGCTGAAAAATAGTGTTTTGTAGTTGAGAATTTGCTCTATTGTGTAGATGTTGTTTCCATGAAAATAAATAGGAGACATTACTTTTGGAGCAACCTATGTATATCAGCTATAGATGTGATTACCATCTAATGTAAGAACACTCTTCTTTCAATCAGCCAGGGCTTCCACTGAGCCTAGAAAATCCAAGAATAAAAATAGATCAGTTTTGTAAACTGTTAATTATTAATGAAACTGTATCATTGATGTAGTAATAAGAGAAGTCTTCTATTTTAATGTAGATCATTTGTGTCACTGATATTAATGATTTATTCATAGAAATGATTAATAGAATTGTAGATTAATTAATTAATCATAGAAACATAAAATTATGGAATTATAGAATCACAGAATAGCTTGGGTTGGAAGGGACCTTAAAGATGATCTAGTTTCGATCCAATTGCCTTGGGCTGGTTGCCCCCCACCAGGTCAGGCTGCTTAGTCCCCATCCAACCTTGCCTTGAACACCTCCAGGGATGGGGCATCCACAGCTTCCCTTCGCCAGAGCCTCACCATCCTCTGAGTGAATAATTTCCTGTTAATATATAACCTAAATCTCCTTTCATTTATTTTTATTTTTAATTTTATAATAATTCCTCCTTGTTCTATTCCTGTCAGATACTCTAAAGAGTCAGTTACCCTTAATCCTGTTCATAAGCTCTCACTGAGTACTGAAAAGCTGCAATGACATCTCTGCAGATCCTTCTCTTCTCCAGGATGAACAGGACCACTGCCCTCTAACTTTCTTAATAGAAGAGGTGCTCCAGCTCTCTGAAGACCCTTGTGGCTTTCCTCTGGACCTGCTCCTACAGCTCTTATTATTCTTCTTTTGCTGAGGAACACTGACCTGGATGCAGTGCTCCGGTCCGGGCCTCACTAGGGCAGAGTAGAGGGAGACAATCACCTCCCTCGCTCTACTGGCCACCCCTCTTTTAAGGAAGCCCAGAATGCTCTTGGCCCTCCAGGCTGCAAGCACACACTTCTGACTTATGTTATTTTTTTCACCTTCCAGAACCACAAATTCCTTCTCTTCAAGGCTTCCCTTAATGAGTTCTTTTCCCAGTCTGTACTCCTGTCTGGGATTGCCTGATGCAAGTGCAATAGCTTGCATTTGGCCTTGTTCAACCTCACCTCGTTCACAGTGGTCAACTTTTCAAGTTTATCCAGGACTATTTGGACACAAAGGCACACTTCAAACCCATATGTGGCATGAACCTTATCAAAGGCCTTGCAGAAGTCCAGATAGATGATATCAGTTTCTTTTCCGTTGTGCACTGATGGTGTCACTCCATTAAAGAAGACCACCAGGTTGATCAGGCACAATTTGACATTGGTGAAGCCAGTCTGGCTTTACCTCAGCCTTATAATGCATTTATACAAATGTGAATGAGAGAAACTTCTCTCTTGCAAAGAAAGTACTACTGTTCAAAAAGTATAGGCCTCTAAATTACTGAAAGATTACCTTGGTAATTATACTGACGGATTCAGAAATTATTTTGGTTCATTATCGTCCTTCTTTTATGGGGTTACATTAACTTGAATTGTTTCATTATCTCTGTGACATTTTTTATGTCTCTGAAATTTAGGGTATTTTTTTAAGTTAGTTCTCTGCAATTAGATAAAATCTCAGGCTCTTGTTTTCAATATTTATTGATTTGTGTTTGCTGTAAATTTCTATTTATGTGCTACATGGCCCCATTGTGCCGCATTTGAACACTGCAAATAAATGACCAGTTACTCAGTCTTCTGTGTATATCCTGAAATATATGACTGAGATCATGCTGGAGAGATAGTGCCAATGACATGCTTATCAATAGCACAATATTAAGGCCTATTCCACCTAATTAGGGCAAACAGAAATCAAACATTTAGCATTACAAATATCAGTGAATATTGTGAATTATATTTTCAAGTAAAAATGTCATTTATGAAAATCAGTACTACATTTCTCTCTCTTCTCAGTACCATTACACGAAAAGAAGCATGTAAATCTAGAGGTGAATAGTATTTTCTATTACTATAATACATTAATACATTTATTTATTAATGCAGGGCCATCAGTTCTTTGTTTTTATTTTATTTTATTTTATCTTATTTTATTTTATTTCCTTTTATTTGTTTAGTTTAGTTTAGTTTAATTTAGTTTAGTTTAGTTTAGTTTAGTTTAGTTTAGTTTAGTTTTGTTTTGTTTTGTTTTGAAAAGTGGTGCTGTAATTTAGGAGGTACGTCCTTCTGAATATTTTGTAGGAATATACTATGACATCAGGGAGGTTTTTATTTTTTTTTAATTCATTTTTTTATCCATCTTTAATGAGCTTATTTTTATTTAAGTCACATATCAACACTCAAAGGATGAACCATGGTTAAGTGACACATAAATGCAGTATTTTCTGTTTTCGTGGATGCCTCCAGCTAAACATTGATAAAGTAGTTACTTTAAATATACATTTATTCATAGATCCATTTTACTATCAGAGAACTCAGAAATGTACATATTAACATATTAAATATTCTAATTAGAAAGTACATCTCTGTTCCTTCTCTGAATTGTTGATGACAATTCAATCCTTTAAAACAGAACAATAATAGGATACATGATTTGTTGCACTAAATACTGACACACACTTTGTATAATAAAACATTCATTCATCAGCATCTTTGTGAAAACAGTTGTAATGCTAGGATTCATCTATATTTGTAACAAATATATTTATCTATAATCTACTTGTGTGCTAAAGTTCTTACAAAACTATAGCATACTTATCTGAATCTGTATCTTTGTTTTCCACTCTACATAAATAAACTAAAAAAAAAAAAATTTGTTCTGTTATTGTAGTTGTTTTTTTTTTTGTATTGTGGTTGGATTTTTTGTTTTTTGTTTTGTTGTGTTGTGTTGTGTTGTGTTGTGTTTTGCTGGCTTTTTTTTTAATCTTTCTGTCTGTCAGCTCTGATTTTACACTTGCTAAGATAAATGATATTTCGTTTTGTTTTTGTTTTACAAAAGAATCACACATAGATGTTGCTATTAAAGATGATGGATTATTTTCACTTTCTGTGATCTAAGGAAGATATGGAAAATACATTATGACTGAATTGACCAAACAATTATTATTTTCAATTTCTATTGCAAGTTGACCTTCTATGTGAGTATATTCACCATAAGAAAGTGTAATTAAATAGATGTTTCATGTTAGACGGATGAAATTGTTTTTACCTAAAACTCACAACATGAAACCACAGATACCTGAGTTTTTCACAGGATGTTCTGACAAAAGAAATTAAAAAATTAACTAGATTTTTTTTTTTTCACAGATAAACGAGGACCTACAAATATTGTTTTCATTTTAAAAACCATTTTCAGCTTTCGTTTTAAAATCGGTTTTAAAAAATTAATGAAGTAATTGGTCTCAGTTTGTATACTTTTTTCTCCTGTGCACTTATAATTTTCACTACATATTTCTCCCCCCATAAAGGAAATTTCCTAAGCAAATATGCATAAGCATTATTTCCAATAATTATTCTGCTTAATAAATGAAATCATTTACTCAGTGAACAGTTTTCTAAAAAAAATAATAACTTTTTCCCCCCTTTTGTTCCTAATTAGACTACAACTAGGACACAATATGATTTTGTGATGCTACATGCCACTGCAAATAACCTGAATTATAGTAACAGTCTTGAATTTAGAAAGATCATCTTTGGAGCAATATTTAAGAACCTTTTGTTTAACTGAATGATATTTTGGTGCAAATTCAATATAACTTATTTTAAATGTGTCATCAGGTACATGATAAACAAACAAAGCATCTATCAGTGTTATTGGATAAGTTCTCTATTCTACGTGATCATTTGAAGATGCTTTTATCTGATCAGATATTTTAAGAGCAAATTCATTGATATATAGCACATGTGACAAAAGAGAGGGAGTGATTTTTTCTCACTTGGCGTATTTGTCAGTACTCCTTGCCACTTACTTTCACACATTAAAAATTGGGCAAGTGTTCATGATCTTGCAATCAATAACCCACAGTTTTTGCGAGGAGAGCTTCCAAGAATTTGCCAAAAGGGAATTTCTATTCCAGTACCTTTTCTCTCCATGGTGATTATGTACAATTTATCTCCATAATTTCTTTTTTTCTGGCTTGACCTTGCATTTGTCATTTTCAGGTAAATAGTTTCTGGAACATCATTCAGCATTACAATAAACTAGTTTATTCAGCTCTTTATTTTTATGCAATTAGATTGCTTTAGACACTCATATAGACACATTAGACACTAAGAACTTCTTGATCTTATTTTTCTATACGCAAACACACCCTGAATTAGCAAGCATAATTTATACTGGTATATACTGTAATACTGGTTGTACATCTACTGCAGTGCCTGCAATCTGTGCAAACAGCACAAGCGAGATGCTTCTGCTTGTCACAGGAAACTGGTAGTTTAGAAGCAAAGTGATCCACACAGATAACCACATTGAAACAGATTTTGCAGCACATGCCAAGTCCTGCTTTATCACTGCTGAAGTACTATCCATGAACCTTTTCATTCAAAGGTAATTTCACCATGTCTTGACAAGAATAGTCGATGACTGCTTCATCATCAATAAAGAATCCTACAACCACGGATTTGTGTTTAGATACATAAGAGCTATCAGAGTATCAAAGAGAATAAATGAAGCCAGAAAGAACAGCTACTCCTACTGACCAAGAGAGCTGTAAAAAAGAATTTTAAAAAGATGCTACTAAGAAGTACTGAGAAAATCACAACAAAAAATGTGTCCCTTCGTTCCTTTGTCACACTCATGGAGCTCAAGGGGATTTAGCAGGCAAATGTCTAACCAAAAGATTAAGTATTTAAATACAGTAGATGCCATGTCCTATGTTTATATTATTTGTAGAATTGATAACACACCCTTTCCAGTTCAACCACAGCTCTGAGTATTTTGGAACATGCAAGAGGATAAATAAAAAGAAGGGAATGGAGAACTGGGCAGCCTGTTCCAGTTCTCCATCACCCTTATAGTGCAGAACATTGGACTCCTGACCATGAAGCCCAGGAAACAAAGAATGTGGTGAAAGATCATTGCATGCTTTGCGGTGGGGCACTGTTTTGTTGTGAGTGTACTGATAGGGATTCACAAAACACTTGCTGTTGTTTAGCATAGTATTTGACCAATATGCTGTTGTGGAAAATTACTTTCTGTGAGCACAAGACTATAAGAAGATCCTGATTGTAGTAAAAAGACACATTTTTCTTTCACTTCTTAACTGTACCCTAGCATTCTGTGTGGTTACTTTGCCACTGGGAAGAAGAGCTGAAATTCCATGGAAAAAGGGGAAGAGTTGAAATTTGATGAAAATCTGAGTACTAATAGAATTCAAATCAGAATTCTTCAAGGAGAATGTGGAAAATATGCTTCTTACTCCTCTTTTTTATTTTAGCCCTAAAAGTTGACTAATATCTTGGAAATTTAATGAAATACCACAAAAAGCCAGATACCTTATCCCTCACATAGATCTTAAATGTGAGAAAACACAATTTAAGTTTTAAATCCTGTACACTAAAATGTTCCAAAGTATAAACTATAAATCTCAGTTAAAATCTGTTCTCATTTGCTAAACTAGTTTCTTCTTTTATTGGTGTCACATAGATGTTCAGATGCGTGTAAAAGATCTCAGAGATTAGCAACATAATATTTACCTGTTCCAAACATCATTCTACCTGACAACTACAAAATTCAGTTGTCAGAACAAATGCAAAAAAGCTGGAGCAGTCCTATGTATTTGTTTCAGAAGTTTTCAAAAATCAAAGAGGAGGGTTCTTTTTCTCTCTGCTCATGGACTTATCTGCATGTGTAATAAGATTACTGCTCTTTAAAATGAAAGCAAACACACTCTAGCTTCCAATGAAACACTCAAAGCATTTGTAGCACTTTATTAGAAGCACTAATGATTTCCATGCCTCTTCCTTAAGTTTTCCAGATGTTCATATTTCTCCCTCCAGAAATTCTCACAAATTGAAAGTGTTTGGCATTATTTCTCTACCACTGTCACCCACGGTTAACTTTCTGATGAGACAACATTTCTTGTGAGAGCATAAGTGCAGTACATTGTTTATTAGATTATTGTTATTTCAGTGGCTCTGTTGCAGTAAAGCAGTTGGTCCTTTTGGCTGCCAGGGCTCTCTGCTGAGTCAGATCCAAATTTCAGTCAGCCAGAATCTGCAGATCCCTTTCTGCAGAGCTGCTCTCCAGATTCTTGTCCCACAGTCTACATACATCCAGGCTTGCCCCACCCTAGGTGCAGAATACACCACTTGCAATTAGTGATTGTAAAATCTCTAATTTGTCAAGATGCCACTGCAAGATCTCGCTGTCCTCAAGGGAGTCATCAGCTCCTCCCAGTTTAGTGTCATCTACAAACTCACTTACTACACTTCAAGTCCTGTATCAAAGTCATTTATAAAAACATGGGCTCTGAAATGAAGCCTTGTCTGGTGTAATCCCATTTACTATAGTCCTTGGAATCCAACCAGACAGTCAATTTTTCACTCATTGCATCATATTTTTCCAGAGTTCTATCCTGGACATCTCCCCCACCCCACCCACCCTCCCCAATATGAAGGATTTTGCTGAAAATCCAAAAAATTTCAGCTGCCTCCCCTTTGTGAACTGGGTGAGTAACCTTGTCATAAAAGGAGATCAAATTCCTTAAACAGAAATATCAGACAAGAAAAAGTTGAGAAAGCTAGCCTGATGTCAACAGTTTATGGTCCGGTTTGGCCCAATTCCATGGCCAGTGGGGCATGGGGATCCATGGACCCATTCTCCAGGACAGGGAAAGGTGGAAAAGGGAGAAGGAAGGGAGATGGGTCTAAAAGCAAAACAGTGGCAACAATCTGAGGAGGCAAGCTAATTTAACACAATATAATTGGAATCAAAACTAATAAATCCAATAAAATGAAAGAGACAGTGTCTAAAACCGAAGACCTTACTCAAAGCTGAAGGCAAGACAGCTAGGAAACTCCCACTTATCACAAGCAGCAAAAAGAGGAAGTCTCGGGACTTGTTTGCAGTTTTATCTTTCCCTCTGAGTGTAAAATGGGAACACAAAGTCCTCTGGGGTATGTAGTTCTTCTCTTCTGAGAAGCAGGTACCCAAAAATTCGGCAGTCCACAGAACTGCAGCATTTACTCTTTAACTCCCAGTGCCTCACATGATGTTATGATGTGGAATACCAATAATAAAAATCACAAAACCATGACACCTGACTCTCAAAAAAAAAAAAAAAAAAAAAAAATATATATATATATATATATATATATATATCCTTCCACTATCCTCATTCTAGCCCTCCAGATAAAGCTCTGATTTTCTAGACTGCTAAGTGTTCCTGACTAGTACAAAGAAAAAGATTTTTGAAATTCTGTGTAATAATTTTACACATAATCAAAATAAGAAGTAAGGATAAAATATCTGGAGAGATGGGATCTTAAAATTTTTTGCTGAAAGCAGTAATGGCCGCTCAGCACACATGCAGGATATGACCCACAACAGCAAAGCTACAAGCCTAGGACTCTACCAAGGAGAGAGAAGCTCTTCAATGAATGATTCTGGGCATCCAGTTGAAAAAGTGTGTCTTTAAGGAAGGACCTAATTGCTTTTCCTTCCAAATGCCTTAGCAGTTTTAATAGAATTATCTTCGTGGAGTTGTGCTGTGATATAAGGTAACCACTCTTTCTCTTTTACAGAAGAAAAACAGAAATGCTAAGACGCAATATCATCAAGCTTATTCAGGAAACTACGTTGCACTGATGAACTACTCTCTACTTCTCCCTGTGTATATGAATTTTCCCTATTTATTTCCTATTAAAAGGTCCTTTTTCAATTCTATGAGGGGAACTGAGCAAACAGCTGTGTGGTGCTTAGAAGACTGCCAGATTAAACCACAATGCTGCCTTAAATAGAACAAATCTGTGTTTCTTAAGCAAACAGCAAGAATACTTCTATACTGACATACAACTGCAATTCAACAGCTACAGTCAGCCGGAAAATTCTCTATCCTCCTTGTTGTCCCTATCCACAAATATTGAAGTTTAATAAAACATTTTAATTTGTAGCTGAGGAACTAGAGTGTCAGTGTCTTCTCTTATATATAACTTAAGAGCAAATTTTCCAAATGTATTCATTACTACTAAAATTTCATTACATTCTAACTATAAATCTCTGCTTTTAAGTGCAATACAAGGCATTGAGACAAACTTCTAGATCTAAGTGTAAATTATTTTAAGCACATCGCCAGTAAAATGACTTCACGTATTCTTTATAATTTCATTTAGTATCATACTGAATCAAATAGCCTTGCATATGGTTTTACAAGAAATAGTAAACAATTATGGCAATTATATGGTGAAATAGTACTCCTTGGAACCAGGTACTACCTACACTGGACACAAAGTTGCTTTCTGTCTAGTGCAGGTTTCTCATCTCTACTCAAGAGGAAGTTTTTCTACTGGCAGAAACTTTAACTTCTGCACATAGTGCTGTAGAGATACTAGATAAATTTTTGCACCATAACCTGGGCCATTCAAGGCACTAAGGAGAGAAGAAATTTTTCCTAAATCATATAAAAATTTCTTGTCTTCCAGTGAAACAAGAAGAATGGAGGAAGACTGCTGGTGTGGATTGACCCTGGCAGGCAGCTCAGCACCACACATTTATGTACATACTCCCCCAAGTGGGATGACAGTAAGAATCAGAGAGGTAAAAGTGAAAGAACTTGTGTGTGAGATAAATGCAGTTCAGTAGATAAAGCAGAAGCCATGCACAAAAGCAAAGTAAAACAAAGAGTTCATTCACTGCTTCCCTTCAGTGAGCAGGTGTTCACACATAATGGTTTCATCAGAGGGCAAATGCCATCACCATAATTGTCTCCTCCTTCTGTCTTCTTTAACCTAAATGGTTGAGCACTGTGTCATACAGTATGGAATATCCCTTTGCTCAGTTTTGGTGAACTGACCTGACTTTGAACCCTCCCAGCTTGCACATGCCCAGTCTTTTCACTAGTAGGGCAGCACAAGAAGACAACCTTCACTCAGTGTAACTAGTCAGAAACTGCTAAAAGTATTTATGAGTTATCAGTAATTCTTTTAATCAAAAATTAGAAACACAACATCATATGAATACCTATAAGGAAAATTCTCTCCCAGACACAACCAAGACAACTGTGCAAAATGTCTGCCTTTATGAAGAAAATTTTGTTGGAAAGTGGCTTCTTTGATCAACACACACAGGGGCTTGAGGAAAAAGTTGGTGAAAAAAGAATCTCAGCAGGCTGAACTCCTAAATATCTCTTTTTTCCTTCACCTGAGAAGTGTACTGTATGCTCTGTGGCAGTGCAGAGGATGAATGAAACAGAAACTCTTTGCCATCATTTACGGCATCTGTTGATTTCCAATGTTCCAGAAGAGAATAGATGCTAGTTACTTATAGGAGGAAAGAGCTGAATTAAAAATTCAATACTGGTAACCAGACTGCTGTATTACAAACAAAGAACTGCAAAGCAGATAAACAAGCACATTTATGCTAAGATCTGGAATTCAGTTTTAATGTATTGAACTACATTTCAAGCACCTCTGTAGAATTAAATTTAGTAAAATACTGCTACACATAAACAAACAAACAAATAAATAAGACAATCACAAATGACATGTTCATGTTCAGGTCTGTTAGAGCAAAAGAAAATGCATTTGTTTTGGCAAGCTATGAATAGGTTGAGAAAAGTCACAGTAAATGTCTCAGCAAGTAGCAATTAAAATATTATTTTGTAGTTTAGGTCCACTTTCAGTAAGAAAAGATGGATCAAATTAGTACAATTGCAATTAAAGGTTTTGTTATTCTGCTGTGTACAGATTTTAACTTGCTAGCCCCACTGTAACAAAAGTGCATACTGTGAGAATACTGTTAAGTGTATGGAATTATTTATGTTTGTACATATGGAATAAAAAAAAATTGAATTTAGATGAAACATTAAGGAAGTTTCATTAGGACTATTGGTTAAGAGTTAAATAACATATTCCTGTATTGGTAAGATTCTGTTCAACTAATATTGAAACAAGATAAACTAGAGCTTTTTGGAAGGGGCAGGTGTAGTTTGGTCAGGGGTTATTTTAGGTGGTGGAAAAGTTTCTGGTTCACAGCCAGTGATCTTCAGTAACTTTTTGATCAGGTCGAGAATTCACCTCCATTGTACAGAAAGTACAGAAAGCAAACGGTTACTGTAGTAAAAAATAAATAACTTTGAACCAGTCAGTACTAGAGATATCTTCAACAACAGTGCATGGAAGCCGTCAGTGATGGGAGAAAACTGAGAATGAAGCAAATTTCCTTCTCAAGTTTTTTCAGTTTCTGAGTCGTGCTTCTCCTATTATCAACTTCCCTCATCTAGACATAGAATAAGTACTAACCACAAAGGCCTGTGTTTTCCACCTATTCCCAGTTTAGAGCATCAAGATCTACAATAGGAATCTGGCCTACAGTTTCCACAATAGTTAATACTGACCACTCAGCAGACAAGTCAAAAGAAAATCCTTATCAAAGGATTTTGCCAAAGTGAAAGGACCTTATTTTTATTTTCTATCTCCTAATTTCATACATTATTTATTTAAGCTTGCAATACTAACTTTAAATATTATTTTTATATTATATATAATGTTAGGCTTTTTTGTACATAGGAACTTTAAACTAGAAAAGTCACTTATCAGTGCATTTTTATTAAACACTTAAAGATCTGAGTCTTTCAGTCAGCTGTTCCACTCATACCCCTTGTTGTCTGCTGTGTGGACTTCAGAGAGATTAAGATTAAAAACAAACAAACAACAGCAAGCTAATTAATAAGACTCCATGATTCTTAGTGACCTTTTTATTTAGTTGTGGCTTTCCAGAAAGCATGCTTTTCAGAGGTAAAGGTTATCTAATCTCTAGGTAAAGAAAACTCTAACACAGTGTGAGAAGGAAATGTTTTATTCGCAGTAAACTAATACAGACCCTGTCCAGTGCTGCCTAAGACATGGTCAGCATCCACCTGCCTCTCTTTTACCTGCTGAGAAAAGCTAATAAATTGTGGCCAGAACAGAACAAGAAATGTGTGAAACATTGTTTTTTCCATTTACACTCAGTGTACCTGCTAATTCAAACAAGGAATTACTTGACAAATGTCTTAAACACCATGAGAAGTAAGATTTCCTGGAAACAAAGCCCAGTGAAAGGCTTTATCAAGATAAAGTCAGGAGCACTTGAATCCCACAGCAAAGGATGTGGCAGCATCATCAAAAAAGTCAGCTATCATTTGTCCAAAGAAGACATTTCAGGAAGAAAAATCCTTGAAGAGACAAAAATGGTAGTAGAATTCTTATGAAGAATGGTAATAAAGTTTATGAGAAAACTGTTTCTAACAAGGCTGCAAAAGTGACCATTAGAGATTTCAAGAAAGGTGATAAAGCACAGGGAATGAGGAAAGCCAGTTATTAAAGAGTGATAATTGATGGCTCAGAGCTGAAAGGTAATATTTGACAGTGTTAATCAGTGCAGCTTCAAGCAAAAGATGTAGAGGAAAAGAAGTTTAAATTGAGAATGATTTGGAAAAGAAAAAAATACAAAGAGGATGAGTCAGTGTAGTGATGAGGGAGTGCTAGATAATGACAAGACTAATCACAGTAAACTACAAACATATTTATAGAAAACATAGAAACAGACATAAGTTACAAAGGAAAGCAAGTAAAAATATAAGTCATAAAGGTTCAGTGAAAGTAAAGATGGCTTACATGGAAGGGATAAGAAGGAAATAGATATGTTGTAAAACAAGTTACAGTAAAGTGGAGAAAAAGGTACTTAAAAATAAGACATTAAAACTATGGATTTTAAAACCTGTTTCTATGAAAAGTCAAGCTGGCATTCTCAGCAAGCCATCATGGAGGGCAGTTAATGAGGTCTAAATATTATCTTGTACTTGCTCTCATTCGGTCTGGATGTCCTAGTGTTATTTTAAGGCACGTATGTTAGAAATACTTTCTCTTACTTTTCAAAGAGAATAATTTGCTACCCAACAGACTTAGTTGCACTAATCTGAAAATAAATAAGCATTCTACAAATCTATTATTATCTTCCTACAATTAGCAGCATTCTAATTAGCAACAATGCTGATAATGCTTAAGAAAGCAATCACACAAAATAATAAGTAGAATTGTCTTATCAGTTTTCTGCTAAGTTCTAATGTTTTGTATTAGAATTTTCCTCTATTAACTTTCATTATGCTCCCACTTGATATAAACAGTTCCACAGATCAGAATAACTCTGTTATCCCTCTGTTCTTAAAACAGCAACAAGAAGTGGCAGGAGTTCTCACCATCTTCAGAGGAAAGGGGATATAATTGGAAATAGATCCGCTGGAACAATTAGAAATAGTTTTCAAGATTCATATTCAGGAAAAAAGTTTAGATTAACATTTAAATATTTATATACAATTTCTAAATGTATTCTTTATTTTGTTGACAATTTTCTATGTTATTTAAAAAAAAAAGCAGAGAAAGCATTAGGTTCATACAACATTTCTTTCTACTTCCAAAATTTTGTATTTTCACTGCAATAACAAGATTTTCAAATATTAGTCTGTTACCATACATATTTGAGAACATTTGTACTAAGACCAACTCTTTTACCAGGTTTAAATTAATGGTTAATGGGTAAACTCCCATTCTGCAGAACACCTGTTTTATCCTGTTAAACATACACCATCATTATTAAGATTTTTTTCTTATAGAAAAAGAGGAAAAAAAACCTACCCGTAAATGTGATTGAAAACGTATGGTAATAATTTATTTTGTGAATCAAAAGATTAACTACTTAGATAATTCTGCAAACCATTATTGTCAGATTTCAAATACATTTGTTCCTGTGCGTGAAAAGAGCAGACTACACCTAGTTACACACTACATCATTTAGAGATATTTTGCTCATTCATCTCAGTTTCTCAAGTGGATCCTCTATTCTCAAGGAAGAATGAAAATTAAATAAACCTAAAATGAAATTCCTAAACTGAAACATATCACCAAATCAACTTCCCTGAATATGCTGTCATCTGTATTTCCTGGAGAATGTTTGAGTGTTTATTAATAAATTAATAAATTTACTACTGAGGTATGAATATAAACATTTCCCAGAACTTCCTTATACAGAAAAATGAAACTGTGAATAGCTGTCCTTGTAAGAGATCATATAATTAAGTTAACTGCTGATGATATTATTGGACTGGGAAAACAAATGGATATATAGGAGTTTATCTCTGTGTTAGCAGTTGTGCAGTGGGTAGATGAGCTAGTTGCCTTTCTTGTCATGGCCTGAACGGTCCAGCCAGTCCCAGTCTAATTTTCCTCTCCTATCTTTGCTCATGAGAAACCTGTTCTGGGCTGGTAGCCACTCCCACCTGTGGAGTCCACAGACCGCTGATGGTGTATAAAGTATAGTAAATTTAATAAGCAAGTGCTCTGTTGGTGTTTTTATCTCTCAGTGAGATGCTGTACTCCTTCAGAGGGATTTCATCATTTTACCTATAGGAAAGGAATGACAACAAAAACAAAAGTGAGCTTTTTACTCTCCTTTTACCGCCTCTCAGCATCGTTTTCTACAGGGAACTGTTCACTGTACATGCACATCTTTTTGCAATAAATAAAAAAATAAATAAATAAACTTATTGCATATCTTAACATTTATGTGGCAAGCAGGTAGTTGATACAACCTATGGTATGATTTGGTATAAAAATATCTTTCATACTTCACATAGATTTTATTAGGATGACTTCTATAAAACAAAAAAATTGCACAGGGCAAGAAAGGACTTTCAAAGCATCCCTCCATCTTCTACTGCTTCACTGACTTCATATATTTCTACTGTTACAAAGATGATGATGAGAATGTGATTCTTATATTCATGACTGCAGTGTGAGGTATCTGTCTGTAGTCATTTTCAAACAGAAGGTCCGGGAAGAATGGACTGTACCATCCATCTCAGTAGCTGTGTGATATACAGGGTGTTATGTCATTCTTGCAGTAGCTACTAGGCAGTCTGTTGTTACAAGAAACAGTAATAGAACACAGCTAGTGCTACGAGACAAGGGTTGAGGAAGAATTGAGAAACCAGTAACATTGGGGAAGATGTGGGTCACCAAACATACTGTGACTCTGACACTCTGCAACTTTGGAGATAAGACATGTGTCTTAAAAAAAACAAAACCTTCTTGAGGGGATGCCATGAAAGTATAAAAATTGAAAACTTCAACCCAGATAGTCTGTAAACCAGATTGTACCTGGTTTGGGGAAGAGGGAGGTAGGGAATTGTGGTCAATGATAAGGACACGAAATTGTAGAATCATCAAGGTTGGTTAAGACCTACAAGATCATCTAGAACAACAATCCACCTATCACCATATGTTCCCAATAAGCATCTAAATATTCCTGTACAACTCCAGGAACTGTGACTCCATCACCTTCCCGTGCAGTCTGTTCCAGCACCAGACCACTCCCTCAGAGAAGAAATTTTTCCTAACATCCAACCTGAATCTTCCCTGGCACAACTTGAAGCCATTCTCTCTTGTTCCATCCCTAGTTACACAGGAGGAGAGGCTGACCAACACCTCACCACAGCCTCCTTTCAGGGACTTGTAGAGAGCTATAACATCGCTCCTGTGGCTCTTCTTCTCCAAAACAATCCCAGTTCTATCAACTGCTCCTCATAAGAACTGCCCTCCAAACCCCTCACAGCTCCATTGCCCTTCACTGGACATGCTCTAGGGCCTCGATGTCCTTCTTTTAGTGAGAAGCCCTAAAGTGAGCACAATGCTCAAGGTGCAGCCTCACCATTGCTGAGTACAGGGGGATGATCATTACCTACTTTTAGATTTTCCATGAAGATAGTGATCAAATTTCATTAAATATAATATCATAATTCATGTTATTTTAACTGTCACTGAAGAACCTAACCAATATTGGTGTCTATTTTTGGTACGTGTTTGAACATACAAAACCTAAAGCAACAAATCTTCAAAGACCTTAGCTCTACTAGAAACATAAATAGCATAAGAAAGCAACATTTTCTATTCTTTCAGTGTGGTGTTGAAAAAGGAAACTAGGTTATTGCTAAATATGATTTTTGCGAATGCAAGATAAAAGACGTGAGAGAATGAAATAAATTTTGTTACTTGATTGCTTTGTTTATGCTGTGTTAGCAAGCCTGGTGCTGTATCTATGGCTCTTTCTAAGGAAGTGATAAATGTTCCTGGAAAAGTAAAAACAAAAAACAAAGCAAAACATCCATACAAACAAGTAAACAAACAAAAACCACACCCCTCAAAATACCAAAATTCACCACAGCGTAAAGTAATGAAATTTAATTTCTGTCCTTATTGTTCCTCTGAATTGTAGCAGACAGACCGGACAACGATAACCAAAACTCCCAAGCAATATTTGTTTGTGGTAACCATCCACTGTCATCACAGAGTCACAGAATCACAGAATCACAGAATCGTAGGGGTTGGAAGGGACCTCTAGAGATCATCGAGTCCAACCCTCCTGCCAAAGCAGGTTCCCTACACCAGGTCGCACAGGTAGGCGTCCAGGTGGGGCTTAAATATCTCCAGAGAAGGAGATTCCACAACCCCCCTGGGCAGCCTGTGCCAGTGCTCCATCACCCTCACTGTAAAGAAGTTCTTGCGCACGTTTGTGAGGAACCTCCTGTGCTGCAGTTTCTGGCCATTTCCCCTTGTCCTGTCTCCATACACTGCTGAAGAGTCTGGCCTTGCCACTTTGTCCCCCACACCTCAGACATTTATAAACCTGGATCAGGTCCCCTCTCAATCTTCTTTTCTCAAGGCTAAAAAGACTCAGTTCACTTAGCCTTTCTTCATAGGGGAGATCCTCCAGGCCCTTCACCATCTTTCTGGCCCTGTGCTGGACTCTTTCCAAGAGATCCCTGTCTTTTTTATATTAGGGAGCCCAGAACTAGACACAGTACTTCAGATGAGGCTTCACCATGGCAGAGTAGAGGGGGAGGATCACCTCCCTTGACCTGCTGGCCACTCTCTTTTTAATGTATCCCAGAATGCCATTGGCCCTCTTGGCCATGAGGGCACGCTGCTGGCTCATGGTCAACCTGTCATCCACCAGGATACCCAGGTCCCTCCCTGCAGAGCTCCTCTCCAGCAGGTCATCCCCCAGCCTGTACTGGTGCATGCGGTTATTCCTCCCTAGGTGCAAGACTCTACATTTGCATTCTTGTTAAACCTCATTCTGTTCCTCTCTGTCCAACTCTCCAACCTGTCCTCGTCTCAATGAATGGCAGCACAGCCTTCTGGCATTGTCAGCCATTCCTCCCAGCATGGTATCATCAGCAAAATTGCTGAGGGTGGACACTGTCCTTTCATCAAGGTCATTGATGAAGATGTTGAACAAGACTGGACCCAGCACAGGTTACAGGCCTCCAACCAGACTGCGCCGCCAACAACAACCCTCTGTGCTCTGCCACTCAGACAGTTCTCAACCCACTTCACTGTCCATTTGTCTATCCTTAGCTTTGTTATAAGGATGTCATGGGGGACAGTATCAAATGCTTTGCTGAAGTCAAAGTAGACTACATCCACTGCCCTCCCCCCATCTACCCAGCCAGTGACAACATCATAGAAGGCCACCAAGTTGGTCGAGCATGACCTCCCTTTGGCGAACCCATGCTGGCTACTCCTGATAACCTCCTTTTCTTCCAATTGTCTGGAGATGGCATCCAGAACAAGTTGTTCCATCACCTTTCCAGGCACAGAGGTAAGGCTGACTGGCCTATAATTACCAGGATCTTCCTTCTTGCCCTTTTTGAAGACTGGAGTGACATTGGCTATCCTCCAGTCATCAGGCACATCTCCCATTCTCCAAGACCTCTCAAAAATGATAGACAGCAGTTCAGCAATCACATCCACCAGCTCCCTCAGCACCCATGGATGCACCCCATCAGGTCACATGGATTTATTAACATTAGCGTTGCCTAGGTGCTCATGGATCATCTCTTCCCAGACTAAAGGAAAATCTCCCATTCCCCAGACCCTCTCACTAAACTCCAGGGCCTGGGATTCCTGAGGGAGAGCTTTTTCACTGAAGACAGAAGCAAAGAAGGCGTTCAGTATCTCCACCTTCTCAGCATCCCCCATTACCAGAACACCCCCCTCACTTAGCAGGGGGCCCACATTCTCCCTAGTATTCCTTTTACTGTTAAAAAAAGTTATATGTAGCTTTAGCTACGAATGTGATTTTTTTTCTCCTTTCCTCCATTCCTCCCTTACTTTAATATTGTCTTGCTTCCCTTCTCCAATTGCTTTTTTCTCCCCCTTTCCTGTTGAGGAGGGAGAATGAGAGAGCAGCATGGTAAACATCTGCCTGATAGCCATGGTCATCCCATCACAAGACTTGGTTCTACAGTGATGTTTTTAAAAATATACTAAAATTTACCACTGGTTAAGTTAAAGCACACAATTTTAACAACAAATTCTATTGTTTCTTGGGAATAGAACAAAATGAGAAAATCGTTTATTTATCATGTTTGGCAAAGATACATATATCAAATAGAATGCCGTTTTATTCATTACACTGCCCTATCAAACAAAGCAAAAGCTTTTAAAAAAATAGTAAACCTACCAGAGCATTGTCTCATGGTCAATAGGATCTTCTCATTGCTTTCTAGATTTCAGATCTGAATTTTCCTTATATCTGTGCATGGTTGTCTCACTAATTTCATTTTACTATGCCTTGTTTCATTTTACAATTACCTTTGTTTTGTTGCAGAACAATTTTGTTTAGCTTACGACGATAATACAGTACAAATTATGTCAACTGGGATTTCCTCAGATTTACACCTCAGTGCAGAACTAACTGCAGAAGGATGACCATTTCTTTTTACAGATACGGTTCCCAATTAGTTGTAGGCCAACATAGCCCATATGGAGCTCCTGTACTGCCCTCCTTATTTGTTAGATGTTCTTATACTATCCAGTATACAGAGCTTCTAGAGAGGCAGTTGAGTTTTTTTCATAGTGACTTAATAGGAGAGGTCTTTATTTCTGGACTTCGGTCTGAAGTTGTAAAGCTGCAGCATCTCAAAAAAAAAAAAAAAAAAAAAAAAAAAAAAAAATCATATTGCTCAATTCCTGGTAAAATTCTTTGAGAGATTGCAAGTGTATGGTTAGTTTCTTCTGGCATGCATATTTCACATGCAATTTTTTATTGCTTTATTTGAATTTCTCTAAATAAACACCTATTGTCAATGCAACACCTGAGATTTGTCTAAAATTTTCCGTGGCTTAAAGAAACTTTATATAAACCATGTCCCTTTGTACAACATCAAAAAGTTTCTTGAACACCTCCAGGGTCTGTGACTCCATCACCCTCCTGTACAGCCTGTTCCAGCACCTGACCACTCTCTCAGAGAAGAAACATTTCCTAATTTCTTGAATATCCTCTGCCACTACTTGAAAGCCATTCTCTCTCATTCCATCACTAGCTACACAGGAGAAGAAGCCAACCTCTACCTTGCCAAAGCCTCCTCCTCTGCGGCTCCTCTTCTCCAAAACAATCCCAGTTCCATCAACTGCTCCTCATAAGAACTGCCCTCCAAACCCTTCCATTTGCCCTTTCTGGGTATGCTCCAGGGCCTTGATGTCTTTCATGAAGTGAAGGGCTCTAAACCGAGCACAACACTCAAGGTGCAGCCTCACCATTGCTGAGTACAAAGGGATGATCATTTCCTTGCTTCTTCTGGCCACACTATTTTTGATACAAAACAGGATGTTATCATTCTTTTTGGACATCTGGGCACACTGCTGGCGAATGTTTAGTTGAACATCTCCCAGCAACCATAGGTCCATTTCTTCCACACAGTCTTCCATCACCAACCATGTACACTGTTGTGTTCAAAATGCAGGACTTGGCACTTGGTCTTGTTGAACTTGTTCCCTTCAGCCCCAGGATCCAGCCTGCCCAGATTTCTCTGTAGGGTCTTTGTAACCTCAGGCAGATAAACATTTCCTCCCAGCTTGATCTCATCTGCAAGCTTACTGAGAGTGTACTCAATCTCCTTGCCCTGGTCATCAGTGAAGATATTTATCAGGACAGGCCACAGTACCTGCTCTTTGGGAACACCACTTGTGACTGGTCATCATCTGGATTTAATTTCAGATGCACACCCATTCCTTCAAAGTCAATTAATAAATTATAACCTTGAGATAACTATCAAATCTCTTACAAACATATATTTACAAATTAATGCTGCCCAAATAGAGTTTGATTTCTTTTCAAATGAGTGCAATACATTAAATTGCAATCTTACATATAAATTGTTAAGTCTGCCATATAGTGCTAAGACTACAGTACTGAAGATTTCAGAATCACCTAATCTGTACAGGATGTTGTGTAAACATATCTTGTATTTCTGTCCATGACATGAAATGAGATGAACTGATCATTGCTTAATCAGTTTTTCTAGAAACCAAGTTGTGAGTCTGTTATCTATATTGATTTGATGACTTCACAGTAAAAGACCTACTATTCTATGAAACATTTTTTTTCAGGTAGTTTGGACAAATCAGTGTTGAACTCATGACAGTTAATAATAGATTTTGTTTAATTTAATCTTCACATTTTGTCATGAGTTTCTGTCTTCAAATTATTCATTTCTACTGCAATGGTGATTTAGTAAAATTGTGATCACAGGAATTTCTAGAATCTTGCATCTGAGTACATGTGAGCTGTCAGAAACTAAATCCAGAATCATGGTGATGAAATCAACTCTGAATTGAAATGACAATAGACAAAACAACCTCAACATTTAGTTTTAAAACATGGAAAGAAAATCACAATTAATTTAATTTTAAAGAAGTATAAAAAAGAAAACAAATAGCACAGCCTTTCCTTTTCTGCAGTGACTTCAACAAAAACTTGAGGTGATATTTTGTAACCTCTTTTAAGTTGTTTCTCAATAGTAATGTTAACGATAAATATACCACTCAGGTCATAGACCCCAACTTCTACATTGGGCAAAGCATAACATCCATTGGACATAGAATGAGTGGTCAACATCCACTGCCAAACAATAGAGACTTCTAAATAGGCTAATAAACATTTTATTAACAATGAATACATATGTGTTTGCATGATTTCTAAACATGGTTTGGGTCTGAAAACCAAATGAAATTCCTATCTAAGTAGTCCAGGCATTCAAGAGCTTTCTTGAAATAAATATGTGCAAATAATTTAATCAACACTCACAGATTTATTCTTGTTTTATTCACCAAGGGCTCACACTGAAAATAAAACATGAACACTGCATTTTGCAAATTAAAATTCACAGGATGACTTCTATTTCTAAGTGTCAACAGAAATTCACCTGCATTAATCTTACATGTGTGTAGATATTCGGGGTGGAGGAAGAAGAATAGCACTGAAGGATTACTGTGGTAAAATATTCCTGACATGATAAGGGGGGGTGACTGTTCATTAGGAAAAAAAAGATTCAAAATGAGAACATTAAATGAGTTCATTCTTTCTGTTAGCATGAACAACACAGAGATTACTCTACTTATTAGTGTGATTACATTTCATAAAGAAATCTTGCAACCTTGATTCAGAGTCTGTAATCAGATTTGAATATACATTGATATAATTACATGCCTGATATACCATAAATAATTATGAATTCTGACCTTAACAATGCTACAAATTTAGGAATATGCTTTATGTTGCTACTAGTAACCATTTAAATGCATTTATGCCACAACAAATTAACATTTGTTACATGCTGGGACCTTGATTAGATATAGCTTCTCTCAGTCTCTCTTGATGGGTTTGTTCTGCCTCATACAGATAATTAAAACATTAATCACAACAAGAACTTGAACCTCTGATACCCAGGCACTAGGCCATGTCTGACTGCTAGCCCCATAGACAGCCCTTATTTTTGCTCTCTGATCCAGAGAATAATTAGTTCTCTTTCTGACTGAAACCAAGCAGAGAAATTTACCCCAAAGTAAACAGTAATCATATTACTTAGTGTGTTCATTGTCTAAATTACATACATCGCACAAAGGGACTGTAATCTAGGATTTCCATGTGCAAGTTAATTTTTCTGCTATTGAGAGTATTTGCCCTGAAATGTTTCTCACCTTTCTAAATTTAGCACAGAATTGCATTCAAATACTGGGAATGTTTTGCAAATGAAAGCCATGAAGATGATCAGTGGGCTGGAGCAGCTCTCTCATGAAAAAACACTGAGAGAACTGGGGCTGGAGAAGAAAAGGAAGCAGCTAGACCTTGCTGTGGCCTTCCACTACTTGAGGGGAGCTTATGAAAAGGATACTGCCATAATTCATGGTCTAACATTGAAAGAACAAGGTGAAGAGGTCTTAAACATTAAAAAGAACAGAGATTTAGGTTAGATGTCAGGGATAAATTCTTCACTCAGAGGGCTGTGAAGCACTGGCACAATCTTCCTGGAGAAGCTGTGGATGCCCCATCCCTGGTGGTGTTCAAGGCCAGGTTGTATGGGTATCTCTGGATGGCCTGATAGTGGGTGGCAACCCTGCTCATGGCAGGGGCATTGGAATTATATAATCTTTAAGGTCTCTCCAAAGCCAAGCCCTTATCTGATTATATTTCTTTATATGATTCAATGATTCTGTGATTCTATTTCAAAATGGTCAGAAACCACAGGATAAACACTGATCTTGCCACTTGCAGATTTCTCAGGATTCTGAGAAAAAAAAAGTTAAAGAATGCACCTGAAAAGTTCTAGAAGTAGGCTGAAGGACATACTTCTTTGCTTCAGTATCAGAAATTGAGAATTGGTCAAGATAATCTCTAAAGAGAGAATACTTCTTTGTACCTGGTAAACTTCCTTTTAGAGATATTGGAAATTCATCCTAAGAATTATTAAGAATATCAACATTAAAGAAAAATAATCCTAAAATAAAATGTCATTTTAGAAATCCAAAGATCAGTATGCATAAATGCATACTTGTGAAAGTAATCCATGTTTCAGATAATTGATTTAAGCTAGAAGGGAAAACTGAGCACAACAAGAGTTAATGTTTAGAGAATAGAGCACCATGGTATCATATGACTGCAATCTTTTTGACAGCATTCACAAGTAATTTCTGAATGTGACAAGGCCTCACTCTGTATGAGCAAAAGTAGACTCTTTGAGTCTCAGATGCTGGAATATGTTATTGAGGAAAGGAGACATACTCTTTTTAAATCAACTTGCAATTCCTCATGACAGAATGCGCATTATATGATAAATGCTATATGTTTATGGTTTCCAAATTGTTTGTGGGAGGAGGAAAGGTAGTTTAATAGAAATACTGCCTACATGTTCGGAAAAGTGCACTTTAAAAAAAAAAAAAGTTACTTTGGGGAAAGACAAGATAGGGTTGCAGATTAGACTCAGTATTGCAAAGTAGTTTATTAAAGAATTCAAAGTATCTTAAAAGCTATGCAGATCTACTGCATATTTTTTTTTTATTTGATACAGCACTCATCTTCTTAGACATAACAACAATAGGTTCCATATATTCTAAACACCACATACCAACAAAACAAGATATCTAATTCATTTTTAAAGGCAAAGAATGTGTTCTGTACTCATAATAGACTTGGGAGTTCTAAATTACATCTTTCATGATTATCAAGTCACACTATAAAATACAAAAGAGAAAGAAAAACACAAGGTTGAACTTAACCTTTTGTTTCCAGATTTCTACTTTTTTTTTTTTTTTTGATATTTCAAATTTGATCATCAGAAAGGCTTTTCTTCCAAAGGAGATGATAACATTCAGCCATCATAATTTTTTAATGTTATATGAAGATGGAAGTATCAAAATGAACAAGAATCACCTGAAGATATATGCCTGAAAATAAATGAAAGAAAACATTTACTCCATCCCAAAATTGGCCTAAGATTTCATTATTAGCAGAAATCTTGAACTTTACTTCTACACAAAGTGGTCTATTTCTAAATAAACTTGATGTTAAATGGACCTATGTTTAAAATTTGATGAAACCAAGCAATTTGTTTTCACAACTGTCATGTTACTTTCACAGTTGTCCTTCAATCAACACTGAAAATCTAAGCCACCTAAAACCATTAGAGAAATGAAGAAATGAGGGCTTGTAGACTAAATGGTGTGTAGACTTCAGTTCTGACAGCCTCACTTGGAAAAGGCCCAGTATTACAAGCATGTCTGAGAAGGCCAACACTGAAGAATTTAATAAAATTCTTCTTAAAGCTACTTTTCTTGGGGTTTCATTTTCTTTTCTTTATCATATTTTTAAAGCATTAGGGTAGAAAAGGAAGACATTTCATTCTTCATTCCTTCCCTCCATTTCTTCCTGCTACTTTAGGAACTTATTGAGGAAAGAGTTATCTTACCTTCCTCCTAGTCTAAATTTGTGCTATTTTGCTGTTGATTCATCTGTAGGCAATCAACCATGTTTTGTTTTTTTTTGTGTCTGTGTGTTTTTGTTATCCTTTTCTGAGTAATTCACATTAGTATTCTCTATTTCATTTCTTGGAGACTCCTAAGGACAAATATACTATAAAATGTACCCATAAATCAAATTTAAGTGCACTACAGCATTAAAAATGATAGCAAAAATGTCATGCTTTGGCAGTGGGTTAGTGGAGAACTATGCATTTTCATGTAGAAGTGATAAAATCTGTATGATAAAACACATAAAAATTGTAACATTTTTACTGCTGAGGGCTTGAATTTAAATCAAAGTTGTATCATCAATTCATTTTGAGCAATCTGTAAAAGCACGAAGAAACAGGTAAAAAGCAAATGTATTTATCTCTTTTTCACTGGATAAAAAATTCAAATAAGATTAAAAGTACTCTGATATAATAAGTCAGGTAAGAAATAAGTTTTTCTCTCCTTCCATGGAAAAGTACACTGAGATAAGGGCAACCTTCAAGACAAGCAGTCTTAAAATCCAGTACATAGTTAAGACAGATAATGTTCACTGTAATCCATCCTTACACCATTAGCAGGAATTTACCAGTTAATTTAGATGGAACACTTAAAATTTTAATTTGTCACAATTAAAAGAAAGTAAAAATGAAACCATAATTTTAAAACAGTCTCACTGTTCATCAGTATGCATTTATATGGATTTTTTTTTAGCAAAATGGCAGCAGCTACACTGTGACTCCATGAAGCTTTGGAAATTAGCCATGACCTTAAGAACACAGAATTGAAAGGCACACTCACTCTTGTCTTTTAAATCTATAGCAAATTACAGTATACTCATACAGAGACAAGAAAATATCTCTTAACCTCTCAGATACTAATTGGCTACAAAGAATGATTTACAGATAGCAGAGTAGAAAGAACTGAAAAACAGAAAATACTCTGTATCACTGGACTGAATTCTTATTGTAATACTTCATGTTCACTTTCTGTATAATTAAAATACTATTCTTTACAACCTAATAATTTTTGTCATTTTCTGTACCTGGAGCATCACTCATTTGAATCCATGTGCACTTATGTAAGTCATGTTCTGCATCTTCTTTGAAATACCTGTTCATTTTGACTTCTGTTTAGTTTCACACTTCAAGCATGAGGTAGGTGTAATTAAATATTAAAAGAATGCATATATATGTAATACATAATTATTTATGTACGCCTACGGATGTGTACGTACATGCATTTACAGACTGCATTTTTTTGTCTGTGTCTTCATGCACAGAAGTATGCACACAAACTCCACACTTATTTTGTCAATCTGAGGTTTCTAGGGAAAAAATAGTTAATAATTAAAGATAAGAACATTTTGACAGAAGTATTGTGAAAGCACCTTAATCCAAAAAAATTCTACCACTTCATTGGAGATTTTCCACAATTTTGTAAGAATGTACCATCCCAAACTATAGTTCAGACTGAGGGGAGATACAGAGTCACAGAATAGCAGAATCACCAAAGTTGGAAAAGATCTCCATGATCACCCAGTTCAACCATCCATCTACTTCTACTATTTCCCCACTAAACCATGTCTCTTAGTAAAACATATAAACATGTATTGAACTTTAAAATCCTGCCATACCTAACCTCTCTCCTCACCTCACACCTTTGTTTTCAATCTCCTAATTCTCTACAATCAATAACTTTCTGACCTAGAAAAAGAGTGAATTGATCTAGGTAAACCAAAAATCATACAGTGTAGTATTTCACCAAAATTATATCATGCTTGTCATGCAGAGTGCAGCCAGCATTTGCCTCTTTTGGGATGCTTTACAACACTGCAAAATGATGTCTAATCTTCTATTTACCTTGTTTGGTTGATTGGTTGGTTTGGTTTATTTATTTATTTGTTTGTTTATTTAGTCACTCAATATTATATACATTTATATTTCAGACTATTTTCACTAAATTTGTTTTTTTTTTTTGATGAGATATATTAAGCAATGCTTTTCCCAAGATAGCCTCATATTTTTTCTCATATTTCTGTTCTAAGAAGAAGACTCAAGTGAAATCCATGGAATAAAATTAATCTACCTTTCTATGTGTTACTTCTCTTTCTTCTTTGATGTTTTACAATTGAAAGGAGTTGAGAATGTTCCCCACTAGTACCAAATATTGCAATATTAAAGATATATGGGTTTTGCAAGATAGGGAACTATGGTGAAAAAAAAAAAAAAAAAAAACAGTCTGGAGGATTCAAAGACTTCTGCAACTAGAGGGTAGGTGTAAGCCGCAGGCCATTTCAAGGCCTCATTCTCTTTTATCTCCATGGTTTTCTAAACTTTAACTCTTCTGAGAGATAAGAACTGAAATTCCACAGTCTCCCTATCTTTCTAAGGTTGTTCTTTTTTTCCTTCCCTTTTCACATAGTGTTGTGCCCCTTAATAAATTCATTTTTATCAGTTTTGTAGTCATGGGAACCATGTTATGGAGAATGAAAAGAATGATGTTACACTGATATGTTTATTTGTAAAACTGTCTCTTCTGGAAGCATCTCAGCAGGGCACAGAAAAAAAAATTCATTCTTGTCAGCAAAAAGTGTCCCTTTTGCAACCAGTATGATGTAGCTTTTTCACGGTACTTTTCCCATCTTGTTACTTTGGCAGTGAAGCTTTCTTTTTCAGATGATCCATACTGTCACTTCCTCAGTCAACAGACAGGATGATATACACCCAGTACACGTGTTGCGCTAGTAAAAGATGTTATTCCTTCCTCTCAAATATTCCCACAGATAAAGGATTATACCCAGCTGATGGTACACAGTCCTCACAAGGCAAGTAAAGAAAATTAAACATATATAAAAAAGCATATCAAAATAATAATCTCAGTCGAGCACTGAATCAAGGAATTAAATTAGACTGAATCTATAGATTGGTTAAAACTAGGCCTCATAGCTTTAGGAAACAGGTAACTTTAGGAATAAACACAGGGACCACAGAAATGCGTGTACCGCTAAAGAGAGCTGCTGTTTGCAACTCAGTGAGGGGTGATCCCATGAAGATAAGGACATGGTAGGGTTGCTGTTTACAACATAATGGAGGGTCCAAAGATAAGTGGAGCTGCTGTTTGCAACTCAGTGGGAGTGTCCTGTGAAGATAAGGAGGCAGACTTGTTGCGACATAATGCAATCCCCTTAACAGTTGGAAATTTACTGTTAGATTTAATCCTATGATCACTGGAGATGTCAGTCACTTTTGGAATTTCTGCCCATGTCCTTGGAACTTGATGAATATTTGTGTTGTGCCTTTAAATGTGTAGTCATTTCTCTCTTCAGTGTGCATGTTTGGTGGAGCAATCCACACGCACCCAGCACTGTAATAAAGGGAATACCTGCTTGACTTAACTCATTGGCATGTCAAGTTACTTTGTTGGACTTCTCAGCTTCAGCACCTAGGTAGGAACAACTTTGATTCTGAATGGGACGTGAGTATTTTCTCATGCTTGTTGATTTTCACAGGTTGGGCAATAGGAATTTCACTGTGTCAGCTGGTTTTCTCTCTTCTGACATACCTCATTCCTAATTGTTGCTAAATTGCCAACAATACTTCAGAATTTTCTATTTCTTTTGAATTTTATGAGTAATGTTACTGAAAGAGTTTTTGTACTCAGGAGAGAAGACAAACTCTTTTAACATACAGAGGGAAGAGCGTGTGGGATAAAGCTTAAAAAGAAGATTCAAAGCAAAAAAGCTTAATATTCATGGTGTTGATTTTGAGGATATCCAGTGTGTTTATGTCCAGAAGCACTGTGTGTTGTGCCAACAGAAAAGTGCTACTGCATAATTCAAGAAATTTACAAAATATAAGCAACTACTGATCCCATATTGTACCTAAAATTAGCATAACAGTAAGTCCTGCTGAGATTATGAATTTTGAATAAATAACCAGGCTAAGATGAGATATTAACCTGTAGACAAATAATAGGTTGGAACAAAACCACATAAGGATGGAGTTTCAGACTGAGAATGATGTGATTTAAGACAACAGTCACACATTTCTTAGTTCTCATTTGAACTGTACCTAATGCCGATGAAAATACCATTCAGGCATATTAGTTCCACAGCTTTATGGCCCATGTAGTTAGTCAACTGTTGTAATTAATTCCACAGTGACTCTAACTTCAGTGCACATATATACACACGTTTATGCAAGATAATATATAAAAGCACAATTATAACTATGAACTCCCATAGAATATCATATAGAAATAATTACTCTTGAAGGCTGCATGGTATAAGCCTCTACTAAGTATCTACAGAACAAAATAAATGAGTGTCGATGGTTAAGCATGGGGGACCCGCGGACCCATGCTCTGGGAGAGGGGAAGGGGGAAAGGGAAAGGGAAAAGGGAAAAGGGGGATGGGTCTAGAAACAAAACAGCGGCAACAATCTGAGGAGAAAAGCTAATTTAATAAATAAGATATCGGAAAGCAAAGTAATACAATATAATACAATATAATTGGAATTAAAGCTAATAAATAAAATAAAATGAGCAAGAGAGACTGTCCGATAAACCAAAGGCCTTATGCTAAACACTGAAGGCAAGACAACAGTGAGCACCCACTGCTGAGTCTATCCCAAAGGAAAGAGAGTGTCTTGTGACATGCAAACAGTTTTTATCTTTCCCTCTGAGAGGAAATATGTAAAAATACAAAGCAACGCAAAGTCCTCTGGGGAGTGTAGTTCTCCTCTTCTGAGACAGGTATACCCATAACTATTGATGATCCATGGAGCTGGAGCATTAACTCTTGAACTCTTAATGCACTACGTGATGTAATGATGTGGAATATCTATACCAAAAATCATAAAACCGTGAGAATGAGAGGGGATAAATACTATCTATGAACTAGCATGGACATCTGAACAATTTAGAATTGTATTAGTTAATTCTAAATTACTTTATTTTTTTTACATCTGAAGTATGAAAAGAGTAAAATACATACCAGCTAGCAGTGCCACTATTTCAATAAGATTCCTAGAGCTAAGGATTCTATATTAAATAATAAAAAAATGTCTACAAAGATGCAAACTTCAGTTCTTTACCACTGCATCTTCAATTACATTATGTGAAATTTTATGAAAGAAGACTCTTCCCCCTCAATTTTTTGATTGTTGACCTGTATATCTCCACACTACAATTACATTATTAAAATTAGAGTGTTATGTTGTGGGGTTTTTGTTGTTGTTGCCGTTTTGTTTTGTTTGTTTTTAAAGAAATGATGTGCATGAGAAAAGTAAATGTTATGTCCCTGACTCCTCCCTTGTATGTGAAATCATAGGGCAAAATATTGCCACATTCCTTTGTGAATGTGTTGATACTTTTTGCCTTGACAGTCTACTCTGGCAGTGGTTTTGCAAACTTCTATTCCTATTATTGTACAACAATGTGTTTTCTCATATCTATAGTACGAGCTTCAGTGACCACTGGAATTGTGGAGTCTGGTGGATGAACTGCCCCATGCTCACCTTAAGCTTGATGATCCTAGTAATCCTGATCACCTCTGCCCCCAAACTCTTCCCATAACCAAAGAATACTACCCTTTTTAGTGGCTACTCTTACCTGGTAACAATTACACATGAATTACTTTGTGATTTTTCACCAGCACTTTATCAACTTCACATCAGCTTCAATGGATAATCTTTTCTAGAAAGAAAAGATCAGCCACTAAATTCAAAGCTTTAAAAAATCCAGACAAACTACTTATACTCAGTTATAAACCATGTCCATATTTACATACACAATAATATGAAAATTTAATGATATCGAACTTCTTTAACAAGAACTTCCATCCAAATCTTCAGCTGACAATACTTCCTTTTCCTATAATTCTTCAATTATCAACTTCCCTGTTCACTTTTCCATCTCCCGAGATTTCAATACGTATAAAAGCTGGGAAGCAGTTCCTAGCTGTCAACATTGTCGATAATTTCAATTTATTTGGCACTATCACAGCATTCCAAAAGAGTATTTAATATATATTAAAGGGCAGTAAGGGAGAATGAATATTTTATTTTCTCTCCAAATGTAATGCTATAAGCTTTCTGGATCAAGGAGTTTATATACTTGGGAAGCCCCATAGTGTTGCTGAGATGCAGATTAGTGGAAGCAAACCTCCCATCCAGAGCATGGCTTGGGTGCCAACCTGCCCCTGAGCCCTGAGGTGCCCTGGAGAAGAGTCCTATCACGCTCAGGCAAAACCCTACATCTGACAGCTGAGCTGCAGGACTCACAGCAGAAATCACTTCCCTTCAAACATCAACACAACAGCTAAAGACAATACATACACAGTCAGAGGGTCACACCTTTCTGCCAAATTACAAATATACTGTTAAATGCATCCCGATGGGAACTGCAGGAACTAAGCATCAAAACATGCTCTCTGCCACTGCAGTCAATCTTGCCAGTAGCTTGCATGATCCCTGGGATTGCTTACAAGTCAAGTGAGTCTGTCAGAAGCAATGAAAAGTGAAATAAGATGAATTTGCTGTCTGTTTTTCTACCTGTTCCAGGTCTGTTCTTTGAACCAACAAAAATAAAATATATCTTGCCTTTGAATTGTTGGTGGCAAAACCCATATTTTTTTCACTCTCTGCTTTACACAGGACAAGCTTTACGAAATCAGAAGTTAAATTATGACATAAGCATTTTTTCTTTTGCTTTAATCCTTGTCTAAGGTTGCCAGTCAAATTGGGAAGGATTTAGCTTAATTGCAAAGATTGTGGGAATATGCCTTCTGGGGTCAGCAATTTCCGTAGCTGTCATACTCTGGACTCCTGACCCAAAAGCTCTGGGAGAAGGGAGCAAGAAGAGAGGAGACAAAGGATGTGGTGAAAGATCACTGGATGCTTGGTGGTCTTGTTATACGAGTACTGGTAAAAAATCACTAAACACTTGCTGTTGCTTAGCAGAGTAGTTAAACCAGTGAGCTGTTAGTGGAAAAGTATTGTTTATAAGCATCACGATATCAGAAGGGGTCCTTTAAAAAAAAAAAAAAGAAACAAACAAACAAAAAAAAAAACATCTTTTTTCTTTCTCACTCTGTAACTGAACTCTGGCATCTGTGTGGTTACCCCACCACAACTGAAATATGAAATAGATTCAAAATACAAAATTCACAATCATCAACTTGTAATACAATAAAATCAAGAGCAGTGATTTTCATTTTATTGTGCTATTAAGATAAAAGCCATATTGTATCAATTTTGATTACATATAGAAGACGGTACAAAAAAGTTATGCTTTATAGTTAATAAATTGTATGTCTAATTAAACATTACATTTGATCACATGCATTTTAAATAATGGAGAACTGTCTGTATGATCACATCCATTCAAAAACAAATCCTCAAAAATACTTCAGTGTAATAACTATACTGTGCGCTCAGTGCTAAGAAACACAGTTCTCATGATTCAAACAAGATGTTTATATCCACAGAATATAAAAAAAGATTGTGCACACTTACATTCCATTTTTGTTCTATCCAGTAGTCAGAACTTCCTGAGAAATACAGTAGTTCATGTTTAATTACTGCTGAAAATATTTTTCTATGTGTTTTCCTTTTCCCACACCAGTAGCTGTCCTCCACACGTGCAATGGACTTTTCAAGTGGATCTGTTTACATACAAGCCTTTACTTTTATCTATCCCAATCAGTTGCAGTGCTGTCTACTACCAGATTTTAATCTTTGCTATGTCTTCAAATAACTGCAGTACACAAGTTCATTCATAGAGGGAGTGCTCTGAGTTTTCTGCAAAATCTCTACCTTTAAAAATAAAAGGATCAAAGACCTCATGCAGAAGTTTTCATGGGTAGATAATTTTCAAAGAAGATCAGAGTATGACAGAGAGATCACTGAGAATCTTGCATCTAATGCAAAAAGTTCTCAAAACACACAAGTGTATCAGGTCTCCTTAAAATGCTGGAAAGCATAATATGATAGCTATATGAATTGTAAGAATAAATGACTCTAGGACCAGAAGACCTACAAAGATTGCTCCAAAAGTAATGCCTTCTATTTTGTTATATTGGCCTACAACCACAAAGGCAGGTGTTGAAGATATGGCAGTAAAGGCTGAACCTTCCTGCCAGGATTCTTTTCCATTTTGTTGCCATGTGGCAGATAGCAGCAGAGGGACAATCTAGTGGAATAGTACCTGATAAAGAAGTGTGTATCAGGTATCTCTGAATTCCTCTGTGTGGAAAATGACATTCATTGAAGCCTGAAGAACATTTATGAAGACCAAACAGTGTATGGAAGCACAGCGAATTGGAGAATGGGTGATGTGTTGCAGCAGCGTTGACAGCCACAGTGACCACCTCCATTGGTGAAGGTGTTTATGAGCATGAAAAGCAAGCTCTTGCTCATCACTAGAAAAAATGCACAGCTAACAGTAGTGACTATGCTCAAAAATAGCACTTTGCAGCTGGGAAATTGCTCTATCAAATAGTGCTATTGTATCCTTTGTATCTGTTGTAGTATCCAGGGAAATACATAGGAGGCATTACTTCCAGAGTGACCTATGTACAAACTGTGAAATTCATTGACTACTGTGCATAATGAGATTTATCTTTAGCAGAGAAAACAAGAAAACTGAAAAGACACATGAAATCAACAGAAACAACAGAATGACATAAGATAATGTAAGATCAAGATATAAATGAATTTATTCTTAAATTGTGCCAACTACCTTAATCTCTGATTAATAGCACTTTTACAAGGCTGAAGCTAGGGTGAGATGAAAAGACAACACACAGGAAGAGCAAATTTTCCTTTCAAGGAGAGCCAAAGATGTCAGATCTGCCATACTCATGCTAACTGCATCTGTCTTGGGTGCAAGGGTTTAGGCAGCATGCAAGAACAATGCTTTTCCCTTTTTCTATTTTTCTGTTTTTCTCATTTTCTCTTTTTCTCTTTTTTTTTTTTTTCCTTTTTCTCTTTTTCTCTTCCTCTTTTTCCTTCCCTTCCCTTCCTTTTTTGCTGACTTGGAATTTTTTAGTATTTTTCAACACATGTAAAGACTGCAGTATTTATATAACTACTATTACAACGTCATTAATATCCATCAGAGTCCCATCTTGCTCCTCAATAGCAACACTCAAGATAAAATTAGTCTCCTCTACTTCATTTCTATAAAATTTGCTAAGCTCATAGAATAAATAAATAAATATTATTAACATAAATTTAAATTACTAGTGTTGATACTATTTTCCTGCATTATTTGTTTACTGAAGTAGATCCAACCTGGAGTATCAGTAAGGTAAAATTTAGAAATTGCTTAGAATTAGGAACATTATATTTCTGGAAAGCGCAAAAAATGTTTTTTATGGACTATGAATATTCAGGTTTTATTCTTAAATTCACAGACAATGTCATCTAGAGCATGATACTTCACATTTCAGTGCAAGAATATAGATCTAGGATTGACTGATATGCAAGAATGTGAGATAACAAATATAAAACTATTTTTCCAACACCATTTTTCCAGTGAGCTTTGTCTTGGAATTGCTACTGTGGGAGGATAAGAGAGGAGGATCATTACTACACAATATTATTTTCATAATCAAATCTCCTTATTCACAATTCTACCATTAGTAGGTGTTTTGAAATAAAGTACTGAGAAATCTAGATGAATGTTTTAATACACTGCAGAACATTTTGTCAACATGTCTTCAAAACAATACACCTTAAAAAAAAAAAAAGCAATGAAACGTCATTTATATTTAAATTCAGTTATATCAAACAACGTTAAAGAACCCACACTTTGATACATATGCACTCCTGGAAGCATGGTTGGAAGCACCACTGAGAGGGAGTGAGAGAGAGAGGACAGGCATTCTGGGCTCACCCTGTCCATTTACAGGTTCAGGCTGTGACGTGGAAATTCCATTTCAGTATGTTCACAGTAATTTACAATGTGCATCTTATATAACTTTAAAAATAGTAAGATATACATCAGTACAAGAACTGATTGGTAAATTCACATGTTCACTAATGCAAAGTATTCCTGGTGGGTTTATTATTACAGACTTACTATTATTAACTTTCTGTTCTAGTGCATTTATGCTTGCACTGTTAGGACAGACTATATTGATCACATAGAACATAAGCAAAGTGTAGAGCATTTATACTCACTCTAAGTTGGTCGCTGTGTTCAGTAGCTGTACAACTTCAAATTCTGGGCGAACACTACCCTTTGGATTTAAGAACAGAGACACAAATAAGCAAAAACTGGATACAAATACTGTTTGGGAAGGAGACCTGTCATCCCTCACTTCATATCACTTTCTTCCTTTCCTATCAATTTGGGAAATCACCTTTAGAGCTCCTCAGGATTGTCCATAAAATGACTACTTTTTCTCCAAGCACGACTTCTTATAAGAACTTCCTCCTTCTGTTTAAAAACAAAACAAAACAAAACAAAACACAATTAATGAAGCTTCTCAGAATGAACATCACTGGCTTTCATCCAAGCCAAAAAGAAGGACACTGTGAAAGGATGTTCATAAATCCAAATAAACATTTACTGCATTTCTCATTTTAGCTGTGATTTCTCAATTTAGTTGTTCAGAAGGGCTTAAATAATAGCTGGTCTGGCCTAATCTAAACAGACATAATTAATCAAGAATAAATCTGTTATTTGACAAAGCCTATATTTTTGTATTTTACAAAAATCAGAACTCTAAAATTTATCAGAGCAGAAAAATTTACACACATATATATATATTAAACATTTTTTTTTGTCCTGTATGTCTTTATGAATAAGAATTAATTTACTTAATCAATAATAACTATTGAAGTATATGAGAAAAGGCCCAGCTCCACATCCTCAAAGGAGTCCAGAGGAGATGTGACTGGACCAGAGGAGATGAGAACACCTTTAGTCAGGAAAATGAGCTACATACGCCAGTTCCTGGGCCTTCCAAGGGGGTCCCAACTCCCTTGGGTAGTGGTGTCAATACAAGGGAGGTGCCCTAGAGATCTGGGGTAGGTGACACATTGTAGAATAGTTTGTACATATGTGCTCATAAATACATTTACACACATATGTGCATATGTGCACATGGCTGTTGCACAGGTGTGTTCTGCATGTGTCTTATGGGAAGAGCACCTCAGCCACAACACTGGTGGGGTCTTGCGAATGAAGCTGCAGCAGACTCAATTCCTTTGAACTGTACAGTTCTGCAACTATCTACTTCTGGAATTTGTCATGATATGTTAAATTCATTCAGTTAATGAATCACTGATATTAATTGTGAAAAAGCTAAAATTTGAAATTATCTGTTGGTTTTTACTAGTAACAAACACAAATTTCTAGTGTGATTATACATGAACCAGGCAAAGAAAGTATAAAAGCAAATGGAGTAATGTCAGAGTCTGAAGACTGCATTAAATTGTTTCTTTGTTTCCTTCAATTGTTCTTTCAATTTTACCAGAAGCTGGTGCATGACAGGGGATATGATAAATCCACTCAGTGCCACAATCTTTGGCCCAAATATTTACAAGAGAATTTTTGAAATGAGCCCCATTATCAGACTCAATTCTTTCTCAAGTGCCATGTCTCCATAGGATCTGTTACTCAAGACCTAAGATGGTTTTATGGGTGGTAGCATGGGGTACTGCATATGTTTCAAGCCACCCAGCGGCTGCTTCCATCATGGTAAGCACATAACACTTGCCATTGTGGGTTTGTGGCAATGTGATTTAAACAACCTGCCATGCCGACCCATATTTATACATTTGCCATCACCCTTCCCCCCAGAGAGATTTCATCTTCTTGGTTTGTTTAATTATGGTGCATGTTTCGCAGTCATGAACAATCTGTGCAATAACATCCATAGTTAAGTCCACCCCTCAGTCTCCTGCCCACTTATATGTCACATCTCTTCCTTGACGACCTGAAGTCTCATGGGCCCACCAAGCTAGAAATAATTCACCCTTGTGTTGCTAGTCCAAGTCTACTTGAGCTGCCTCAATTTTGGCAGCTCTATCTACCTGATGGTTATTTTGCTGTTCTTCAATAGCACAAGCATCTATACGACACACCTTTAAAACAATATTCTTTATTCGGGCAGCAGGATCTTTCCACAGTTAAAGAGCCCAAATAAGTTTACACCTTTGTTGCCAGTTATTTTGTTCCCATTGCTGTAACCGCCCCCATAAGACGTTTGCCACCATCCATGAGTCAGTGTCAAAATAAAGCACTGGCCACCTCTTCCATTCAGCCATACTTAAGACCAGTTGGACAGCCTTTACCTCTGCAAATTGACTTGATTCTCCCTTCCCTTCAGTGGTCTCTGCAACTTGTCGTGTGGGGCTTCACAAAGCAGATTCCCATCTGCAATGCTTTCCCACAGTACAACATGATCCACCCATGAACAGGGAGAATTTCTTTTCATTTTCTGGTAATTCATTGTGTGGTAGGGTTTATTTAGCATGTGTTACCTCTTCCCCTGATAATGTTCCCAATTTTTTGCCTTCAGGCTTGTTCATGATCACCTCTAGGATTCCTAGACAACTGAGGTTCCCCATTCAAGCTTGCTGAATAATCAGTGCAATCCACTTACTCCAAGTGGCATCAGCAGTAAGATAGGTAGACGGAACCTTTCCTTTAAACATCTATTTCAGCCCTAGCAGTTAAGATCCTAGAAGAAGCTATGATTCATTACTGATTACTTCAGAAGCAGCTTAAACCCCCTCAAGCACAGCTAAGATCTCCTTTTCATTTGTAGTGCAGCACTCTTCAGACATCCTCTACTCTTGATTCCAGAAGCCCAGGGGTCCACCTCTGGTCTTTGTAGAGGCTCTTTGCCACAGACTCCAAGTGGGACCTTTCTCTTCAGCAGCAGTGTAAAGGATATTCTTTATATTGTGCCCCATCCATAGTGGCCCAAGGGCCACAGCACAGGCTATCTCCTGTCTGATTTGCTCAAAAGTTTGCTGCTGCTCAGAACCCCACACAAAATTATACTTCTTTGTCATCACCTGATAAAGAGGTCTTACAATGAGGCTATAGTTTGGAACATACATTCTCCAAAAGCCCACTACACCCAAAAAAGATTAGGTCTCTTTCTTAATTGTGACTGGAGACATGGCAGTGATTTTATCGAGTACATCCATTGGGATATGACGACGCCCATCTTGCCACTTTATACTTAGGAACTGAATCGCATGTGCAGTCCTTTCACTTTGCTTTGCCTAATACTGAAACCAGCATACAGAAGGATCTGGATTATTTGCTCTCCTTTCTTAAAAATTTCCTTTGCTGTGTTGCCCCATGCAATAATTTCACCAGTGTTCTGTAAGCGCTCAGGAGCACCACTTTGCTTTAGTGCAGTCTAGGTCAACCCACAGCAACCAGTTGGTCTGTTTCCACCCCTGGGGCAAATGGTTCCAGGTGCACTGAACGCCCCTCCAGGTGAATGCAATCTGAGGTCTAAATTCTATGACCAAAGGAATGGAAAAGAAGGCATTAGCAATATCAGTGGTGGCACACCATTTTAACTCCAGCTTTTACTAGAGTTCTAGCATGTCCACTACAGCAGCACTCAGTGGATGTGTGACTTCATTCAGGCCATGGTAATCTACCGTCAGCCTCCATTCTCCACTGGCTTTACACACTGGCCACATGGGACTATTAAAAGGCAAGTGAGTTTTACTGATCACTCTCTGACTCTTCAGTTGACGAATCAGCTAATGAATGGAGAGCAAGGAATCCCTGTTAGTACTGTACTGCTGTCTGTGCACCATTTTTGTAGCAATTGGTACCTGTTGCTCTTTCACTCATAGGAACCCCACAACAGATGTATCTTCTGACAGGCCAGGCAAAACAGACAGCTGCTTAACACCTTCTGTGTCTACAGCAGCTATTCAAAAGGCCCATTGATATCCCTCTGGGATGCTTAAAAATACCCCCTTCTGAGGTAATCAATACCAAGTGTATACAGAACCCCTTGGCCAGTCACAGTAGGATGTTTTTGCCAGACTTTTCAAGTGAGGCTTATTTCTGCCTCCATCACAGTCAATTCTTGGGAGCCCCCAGTAGCTCCAGAAATATGAATTGATTCTGTCCCTTCATTACTCAAGGGCATCGGAGTGCACTGAGCACCAGTGTCCACCAGTGCCTCATGTTTGTGTAGTTCTGATGTGACAAGCCATTGAATCCACACAGTCCAGTATACCCTATTGTCCTTTTGTCCCCACTGTCTGGGTGCATGGCCACTCTGACTGCAACCTCTGTCATTCTTACAGCTATTGCCATGTCCCAGAACAACTGGAGCAGTCACCTTTTTGGAGAAGTTCATCTTGGTCATTGATCTGTCCTGTAATCCTTTTACTCATGCTCGTAGTACAGGAGTGGGTTTTATCTTTCCCTCTGAGCGGAAAACGGAAAAAACACAAAGCAATGCAGACTCCTCTGGGGTACGCAGTTCTACTCTTCTGAGACAGGTATACCTGGAACTATCATCAATCCATGGAAATGGAGCATTAACTCTCAATGCACTATATGACATTATCATTTGGAATACCACTAACAAAATTTCATAAAACTACGACAATGGCATACATCCAAAAATAAAATATCATTATACAACTACTATATTTTTTTTATTGGAAAAACAGACATATATTGTAAGGAAAAAAGATGCAGCTTGTCTTGTGATTTTAGAGTATACAGAAAATGAAATTATACCTCCTGACTGCTTGGAAGCAAACCAGACTCCTTCACTATTACACTCAAGCTTTTGTGAAGAAAAGATGCTGCTATGAGTTTTATGACAGTTTAATGAAGCTGAATGAAATTCTAGGTTTGGCAATATAGTCTTTGATAGAATAATATGTTAGGCAAGGTCATTCAAACTGAAGAACTACCACCTCCAAAACAGAGAAATTATTACGCAGTGGAAAATATCTTCTTTTGTACAAGTTATACCTCCATTTTACTTTGACTAGGCAAAGTATAAAGCCATATAGAATACAGAAGTATGTAGAAATACAGGAATATGAAAACAGATCAATCAGACCTTTTGATAAGCTTTTTTAAAAATTCCATTTGAAGTAGACAACTTGAGTCAAATCTTTTCGTGAGAGCCTTACATAGTCAATAGGAAATAAAAAAAACTACACAAAGAAAGAAAAATAATCAAAAACAGTACAAAAAGAGCAGTTTATGACATATATTTATATTTTCTCCTGGTTAGTCTCTCCTAAAGAAGTTAATGCTTCCTTATTAGTCTTTGACATCAGACTAGTATTCAAAGTAAATTATAGAATAAGAAAAACAACCTCTACTCATATAAGCAGTAAAAAAATGATTTGTTCAACAAACAAACAAAATAAAATTCTAACTTGGTGTGCTTACACACTGCAACATTTTAATACTGGCAAACAGCATAGAGTGTTTTAATTTGCAAATATGAAGGATGCAATGGAACTTCACAAATTCTAAGGCTAAAATAAAAGAAGTCTTTTTTTTTTTTTCATCAGAACTATGACTGATGGTTTCAGCTCTTTATTAGTTTTCAAATTTCCATAACAAATCTCAGTCCTTTTCATACATTCTTAGTCAGACAATACCTATTTGTCTGAGTGTCACTGGCATGACATTAAAGAGACTTTGAAGTTCAGCTGAGGTCCAGCTTCTGAGACGTATGTAGTACATCTGATACCCGTAACTTCAGGGTTTATTTATGTTTTCTTGCAAATTTGAGTGACATTCCCAAGGTTTCTACCTCATTGTTACTTTACACCAAACAAAACAAGAACTTGAACTAGATTAACAAAAAATAGTCATTCAAGAAAGTAAATGTAAAGGAAATTAAAACAATAGTATAAGAAGATTGAGAGCAGACCTGATCCAGGTTTATAAATGTCTGAGGTGTGGGGGACAAAGTGGTAAGGCCAGACTCTTTTCAGCAGTGTGTGGAGACAGGACAAGGGGAAATGGCCAGAAACTGCAGCACAGGATGTTCCACAGGAATGTGCACAAGAACTTCTTTACGGTGAGGGTGATGGAGCACTGGCACAGGCTGCCCAGGGGGGTTGTGGAATCTCCTTCTCTGGAGATATTCAAGACCCACCTGGACGCCTACCTGTGCGACCTGGTTTGGCAGGGGGGTTGGACCTGATGATCTCTTGAGGTCCCTTCCAACCCCTATGATTCTATGGTTCTGTGATTTATAAAGGCTCAATAAAGCCTTGTTGCATGAAGATGGAAAGGAAGACTTCAGCTTCTGTTTGTGAAGTAATTCAATATTTCAAGAACAGCCAAGGTTTGATTTAAGTGAGATCATTCCTACTTCAGCATAGCTGCCCTTCATGTCTTTTATTCTGAGTAGTAGCACAGTAGCATCATATGGAATTGATAAAAAATAACAGTTATGGAAAACAGAGTACTTAGAAATACAAGCTGGCAAAGAAACTAAAATATCTACTTGGATGTAAAATGGATATGGATGTAGAATCATAGAATTGCTCTGGTTGGAAAAGATGCTCAAGATCAGCAAGACGAAACTCAACCTAACCATACTATCCTAACTCTAACAACCCACCACTAAACTGTGTCCCTGAGCACCACATCCATATGGTTTTTAAACATATTCAGGGATAGTGACTCAACCACCTCCTTGGGGTGCCTGTTCCAGCTGGTGCTTAACAACCAGCAGCTTTCCAGCCACTCCTCCTGAAGCCTGTCTGGGGTTGTTGTGACCAAAATGCAGGGTCATATGCGTACATATGTATATAGAATGTTAAATGGATACCTAAAGTTAAGTTTTTGCATGCGTTAAATAAAATATAATAATAAGGTTCACTTCAGTGGATGTGACACTCAAATGATTAAAAATGTACATAGACCTGCAGAGAGAACACAGGTCCTATTTCACAAAAGCCTAAGTAGATTCTAGAAGACATAGCCATCCTTTATCTGTTAAATACACCTTCAGTTTTACAAAATGGTTTAGTTGTTTCACATTTTTTACTCACCAATAAAATAAGATTTCAGTGAAGAATCTACAAATTTAATAGAACATTTTTTAACATATACTCAAAACCAATGCAAATTAATACACTGCTACTTCAGACACTACAGAAAATAAATGCATGGTCAGCTGTCTCATAATTCTTTTCCAAAGCTTTTCCAGTTTCTCACCTAAAACACAGAAACAGCCATTTAGTGAAGCTGTATTTTCCACTGTTTTTTCTTTTTCCTTTCCTTTCCTTTTCCTTTCCTTTTCCTTTCCTTTCCTTTCCTTTCCTTTCCTTTCCTTTCCTTTCCTTTCCTTTCCTTTCCTCTTTCCTTCCCTTTCCTTCCCTTTCCTTCCCTTTCCTTCCCTTTCCTTCCCTTTCCTTCCCTTTCCTTCCCTTTCCTTCCCTTTCCTTCCCTTTCCTTCCCTTTCCTTCCCTTTCCTTCCCTTTCCTTCCCTTTCCTTCCCTTTCCTTCCCTTTCCTTTCCCTTTCCTTCCCTTTCCTTTCCCTTTCCTTTCCCTTTCCTTTCCCTTTCCTTTCCCTTTCCTTCCCTTTCCTTTCCCTTTCCCTCCCTTTCCCTCCCTTTCCCTCCCTTTCCCTCCCTTTCCCTCCCCTTCCCTCCCCTTCCCTCCCCTTCCCTCCCCTTCCCTCCCCTTCCCTCCCCTTCCCCTCCCCTTCCCTTACCCTCCCCTACCCTCCCCTACCCTCCCCTACCCTCCCCTACCCTCCCCTACCCCTCCCCTCCCCTTCCCTCCCCCTTCCCCTCCCTTCCCTCCCTTCCCTCCCCTTCCCTCCCCTTCCCTCCCCTTCCCTCCCCTTCCCTCCCCTTCCCCTCCCCTTCCCTCCCCTTCCCTCCCCTTCCCTCCCCTTCCCTCCCCTTCCCCCCCTTCCCTCCCCTTCCCTCCCCTTCCCCTCCCCTTCCCTCCCCTTCCCTCCCCTTCCCTCCCCTTCCCTCCCTTCCCTCCCTTCCCTTCCCTTCCCTTCCCTTCCCTTCCCTTCCCTTCCCTTCCTTCCCTTCCCTTCCCTTCCCTTCCCTTCCCTTCCCTTCCCTCCCTTCCCTTCCCTTCCCTTCCCTTCCCTTCCTTCCCTTCCCTTCCCTTCCTCCCCTCCCCTCCCCTCCCCTCCCCTCCCCTCCCCCTCCCCTCCCCTCCCCTCCCCTCCCCTCCCCTCCCCTCCCCTCCCCTCCCCTCCCCTCCCCTCCCCTCCCCTCCCCTCCCCTCCCCTCCCCTCCCCTCCCCTTCCCTTCCCTTCCCTTCCCTTCCCTTCCCTTCCCTTCCCTTCCCTTCCCTTCCTTCCCTTCCCTTCCTTCCCTTCCCTTCCCTTCCCTTCCCTTCCCTTCCCTTCCCTTCCCCTTCCCTTTTCTTATTATATATGTATAAAACCACTTTTTCCCTAATTCTTTCAATATTTGTTTCAATTTCAAATCTTGCCAATTTTCAATTTATTTTTTTAGAATTTCAATCATTCAAATAGCTTCTAAATAAATACCTAGTTGAAAATAAACAGGATACATATAACCTTTGAGCATGAACCATAAGGCAAACAATGTTAATTTGATACCTAAATTTTCACTTTTAATTGGCGTATTTGATGTTATAAAGTTATGTCACAGCAATGGAGATAAGGGCTAAAAGTTACTTGAAAATTCACATTAGCATTGTGACTGATAACTGTTTTGTCATCTGCAGTAAACTGAGACATGTGCCAGTATCCCGTTACATTTTGTTGCCATCGGACAGATGGAAGCAGAGGGTCAGTCTGACAAAATGACATCCGGTACAGAAGTGCATATGAAGCAAAAGTGTGGAACTGAAAAACCTGAATCCACCAACAATAATTGATGCTTGCTGAACATCTGTAGAGACAAAACAGTAGAGCACAGTGGACTATGGGCGGTGTGTTTCAGCAGTGGTTACAGTGACATGAAAGAAGCCACGCTCCAGATAGCCATGTGCATTTTTAAGAGCACAGCATGCCTGTTCTTGTTAATTGCTGATGAAAACTCAGTACTAATGGCTGTGACAATGTTAGAAAATAGTTTTGTAGCTGAGGATTTGCTCTATCAAATAGTGTTATTGTGCCCTTTGCTTCATTTCCATGAAAATAAATTGGCAACACTGCTTTCAGAGTGACCATTTCTCATGGCAGCTTTCCCATCTGCCTGTCAGTCCTATATCTAGTCCTATATCTACCAGCAACACCTCCTAAGCGCTTCTCCAATTGGCTTTCTTCTTGACTTTTTTGTACTTTCTTCACTTCTCATCTTCATTTCCATAATCTTATTTCCCACACTATCCCAGTCTGTGCTGTGAAATCAGCTCTGATGCTTGTTTGTATTCCTTCGCTTTCTGTCCCTTAACAACTCCTCTACACTAATTCAGGCATTTTCTGTCTATGGGCACATGACAGTGGAGGATTTTGCAATATCTTCTTGAAACTAGTCCAGACTGCCTTCCCTTCTTTATGTTAAGCCTTTAATCTCTCCACCACCACCCACCCAGACTGCTATGGTATTTACAGATTCCTAGGTTAGAAAAATTGGAACTTTGAATCACTCAGAATGTAGCTGCTGTTAGCAGTTTCAAGTAAACAAAATATTGTTTAAAACAAACAAACAAACAAACAAAACCAAAGTGAGGCCTCTGCATGGATAGATTGTTTTTTTTTTTCTCCCGGTCCAAATAATGGAAAGGACCATCCTATTCACTGTATAGCTGGTGTCATGGTTTTATGATTTAATGTATTCCGCATTATAATATCATGTGAAGCACTGGGAGTTAAAGAGTTAAGCGCTCTAAGTCCATGGACTGCCAAATTTCCAGGAAACTGGCCTTCAGAAGAGGAGCTACATACCCCAGAGGACTTTGCATGCTTGTTTTCCACCTAGAAACGATACATCTGCACCCAAGTCCCAGAGTCTGCTTCTTTTGCTGTTCATCTCAGCAGCGGAGTGTCTCTAGCCATCTTTCCTTCAGCTTTAGTGTAAGGTCTTCAGTTTCAGACACTCTCTCATTTGATTTATGAGCTTCAATTCCAATTATGTTGTGTTATTTTGCATTCTGATGTTTTATTTAGTAAGTTAGTTTTCTTCCTCAGACCGTTGCCACTGTTTTGATTTTAGGCCCATCTCCCTACCCTTTCTCATTTCCCCCTTCCTCTTTCCCAGAGCATGGGTCTGTGGGTCTCCAGTCCTGGAACTGGGCTGAAGCAGCCTGTAAACCATTGACAGCTAGAAACACACACACAGGCTCCTCTCCTTTTCACCACTTCTTCTAGAGAAAGGGTATAGAAGTTTTTCTGTTTGTAATCAGTTTTCCTACAGTAACAGCCTTGGAAAGATATCTTGGATTGAAGCAATATTAACACATAATACCCTTTTTCACTTTTGAAGGATAGTAGGGACAAGTGATTTTATGCATCTCACTCCCTTAAATGTTTTGAAGTCAGGGTCAGGCCGTGTTGAGAGGTTTTGGGGTTTATGGTTCCTACTATTAATAATACGTTTTTAAACACTTTCTTATTCTGCTTTCTCAAACACTTTCTTATTCTGCTTTCTCAGGAGGTGGTGATGTATACTGTTAGTAGATCTACTGTAACATGATGCTAAACATAAGCACAAGGAACAGTGTTAATACAATGGAATTATCACATCCTCTGGTCTATATTCTATCTTGTCATAATAGGAAAAAAATAGCTGAGCAAGAGTTAACAGATAAGTAGAAATGCTGAATCTGTATTATAGAAGTTCTGTAAATACGGGAGGAGGAAAACATCTACAGGGTGATAAGATGGAACAAGGTGAAAGGACACCTCTACTTAGAGTGACTGTACAAGTGGTTGCAGGGTTTGTAGTTTTAACATTAACTTGATTATTTACATGTATGCTTGTACACTTATGGGTTCATTTGATAACAGAGGACCTCAATTTACTTTAAGGATTTTCTTTAAGGGGTTTCAGTCACATTCATAACACAAAAATTGTGAAAAAAAATTTTTGACAACTGAGTTCTGAATAAAACTAGGTCAAAACTTTACAGTAGGTTTTATATCATTTAAAAGGAAAAAAAAAAAATAAAAACCTTGAGCACACAGAACAAAATACTGTACGGATCTCTAATTTAACCTAATCTGTACAGCTGCACTCATTAACCAAATGTATTCATCTACACCAATGAAAGTATTAATTTTAACATTTTTGGCCCTGAGTGACTTCTCAGAATCACAGAATAGTTGGGGTTGGAAGTGAAGTCTAGAGATCATCAAGTCCAAATCCCCTGCAAAGCAGGCTTCCTACAGCAGGCTGCACAGCCAAGGATCCAGGCAGGTCTTGAACATCTCCAGAGAAGGACAATCCACAACCTCTCTGGGCAGCCTGTTCCAGTGCTCCACCACACTTATTGTGAAGACCTTCCTTCACATATTGGTGCAGAATTTCTTGTGTTTCAGTTTGTGACCATTTCCCTTTGACCTGTCCCCACAGAACACTGAAAAGAGGTTGGCCATGTCTCTTAGGCTCACAATCTTAAGATGTTTATAAACATTAATAAAACTATGTCTGAGTTTTCTTTTTTCAAGTCTGAACACTCAGAGTACCAAACCTTTCCTCACAGGGGAGATGATCCAGGGCCTTTATCATCTTTGTGGCCCTCTGCTGGACTCTTTCAAGGAGCTCCCTGTCTTTTTGTTACTGGGGAGCCCAGAACTGGACACAGTACTCCAAGTGAGGCCTGACCAGAGCAGAGTATAGGGTGAGGATTGATTCTTGAACTCCCAGTGTGTGTTCATAGTTTACTTCATAGTTAAAAGATGAACAAAAAGATGGAAATACAGTATATGAAAAAAATCCATATTGAAGTAGGGCCTTTCAGCTTACAAAATGAGTCAAGAGATAAAAATAAAAGCTAATGAGTTAGGAAGTATTATTCATTATTTCATACATTACCATGCAGTAGAACACAGATCAAACCACCAGAAATGCTTCTCTCCTTCCAATCCCAGCAACTATTTTGAAATTCTCAGTTATTATCAATTTCATTTATAAAATGGGCAAGCATTATTTGTTATACCAGTACTGATAGAATAAAAGCAATCACATTTTTCTGTTTTTCCCTTTAGATATTTTTAATTATTAATAGTTTCCAGCACATATTCTTGAGAATTAGTATTTACACACTTGCAGTGAAAAGAATCAAGGATGTTGAGAATTTTTAAACCTTGAGAGGAGAGGTTATAAATTCAAACACAAACTTTTTCAGAAAACTGTTATTAACTAAAATTAGACATTGGTGTACCAGAAAACTATTCACCAACTATGTTAATGAAGAAGAAATACTCCTATATGGCTGATAGTGACATATTAGAAGTGCACAAAACTAAAGTGAATTCAATTTACTGAAATTTACCAGCATCTTTGGTTATCACACAAAACTTTTACTCTTTTATTCGAAATTTCCACTAGGGAAAACAAACACTCATGCACAATTGCAGTTGTTTACAGGAAAAAAAATAAACACATTCCTTTCTGCTTTTAAAGATATACTTTGATATACTTATATCCAGGTTGAGGTAGATGCTGCGTTCTCTCGTAGATATTGGAATTTGAAAGTGCAGCTTTATTATAATTACACATAATACAAATTTCTTAAGCAATAACATTTGCATTAATTGCATTTCTTTAACAAAAATACCATGTCAGAGTATTTCTTTATCCTGAAGAACAACTAAAATAAAACATTTCAGTGTCACAAATGCATTACTGATCAGAAACATGCTTTGACAAATACAGTTGAACTATGATAAGAGAATAGTTTATGTGAATATTGGACTAACTCCTCCATATAATTTGCACCAAAAGTTGGTTGGTTTGCTACAGGATTTTTCCAAAGATCAGCAAGAGTAAGGCTGTTCAAGGAGGTAGGACAGGCCAGGGGCAGTGGGAGCCCACAGCACAAGGAGGGCTGCAGCCCCACAGCCTCCAGCCATGGAGACATCAGCAGCCCCATCACCATATTCATGGTTAGCAGGTGAAGTAAGGAGACAGGCTTTGTTGGATGTAACAGGAGAGATGGCTGGGGGCTCCTGTTCTACACATGTCACCTTACAGTGTGTGTGTCACTGTAATTGGTGAGTGATTTCCCCGTCCTTATCTCCACCTATAGGTTTTTCATCAAATGTTCCCCCCCCCAGATGTTGTTCCCTGCGTGCAAGAGATCCTGAGACCACAGCCCTCCTCCAGTTGCAGGGAGGACAGGTACGAGCCTGATCCAGCCAAGACACCCCAGCTCCCAATGGGCCTGGCCATGCTGTCACCCCTACAGACACACTACTGCTTACAGGCTGTCCTCTCAGCCCATTCCTCACAGGCCATCTCACACATTCACCAGTTCATGCAGTTTGCCCTTCACTAGTCAGAAATCTCCGGTCCAGTCACTGGCACTACAGACAGTGATTGCCCACCCTTTGCTGAAAGCAGCAGAAAGCTTCTTCTATTACTATACTATGAATCACATGAAGTTTCTGAAAACTCTCCTGGAGGCAGATAACAAACTAGTGATTTCCCATTCATCAAGAATTTTAATATGATATCGTTATGAAGTGGAAATAAATGAAACTTCTGCAGATGCAGATATACTATAAACTTGTCAATTAGGTTTTTAGATTGTCCAATGCTGAATTAGCATTGCTTCTTTCATCTAACATCAGATACCCTATTTTCAGGCTTTGTTGTTGTTCCATGAAGCTCTTTACATCATTATCCACTTATTTTTAAGGAAGTGCTATCTCATCTTCTCACAGAAAACCTGACAGTAAGGCTCTGCTCAACAAATTTTTAGAAGTAGTTTCAAGTGAGAAGTTTGTTACAAATACGGTGGTAAACTGCTTACCTTTTTTAATGAGCAAGGGAAATAATTTCTTAGTTTAATAGAATCCTAAAAATGAAGATACGAGAAAGAAAATAGAAAGAAAAATAGGGAAGAAAGCAAGAACTAGGTCATAAATTCATGACTCCAGAAGGTGTTGTACCCTGCAGCACCCAAGGGATTGCACTGCCAGAGTCAAACTTACCTTACTGCCTGAGGCAGCCTCTGGGGTTGCAGCTGACTACCTCAGAGTTAAATCATGTGCTCTGCTCTCAGCTTTGCAACCTGCAGGGCAGAGGAACCAACTTTAAGGCATTTGATGTCTACATCCAACTCAGAAGAAAAAATGAGTTTGATTATCACACAAGCCATCTGACTCAGGCTTGGCATTTTCATCAAGCTCACAGAAGATGACTTTCCTACACTGTTGCAGTAGAAAACACTTGGGGAATCAACTGAAGCACATAGAAATATCACTTTGATGGACATTGTAGAAATATGCTAGTAATTGACAGACCATTTAGGAAAAAAAAAAAAAAAGAAAAAAGCGGTAAATATTACCAGTATTCCTCTATTTAAGGAAAATGAATATATAAATAGTAAATTGCCAGTGGACTATTTGAAGAAAAGCAATGAAAGAAAATTTGCCTATTGACAAAACTTGTTTAGTGTATACCTGAGAGAGTGGAAAATTAAGTGGTATACATTAATTTTCATTGATGTAAAGTGAAAAGTCTGCTTGTGGACATGTTTCTAAAATCCACTGGAATTTCTCATGCCTAAAATTCTACTGTGATAATTAGGGGTTTTTTTTACTATGACATATTTATGAAGCTATCATACTAAGAACACCAGTGCAATCAATATTAATTTCTATTGATTATCCTGAAACACTAATGTAATATAAAAGCTTAGAGAACTGTCTATAAAAATTCTTAAGAAATTCTTGCTAAATATCAGATATAGAATACGATTCACTAAAGTCACTGTTAATGTTCCAGAGAGGCATTTTTCTTAATGGTCCAGTAATCTCTACCAGAGATTGGGAATCTCTTTTCTGTTACATATCTACTACACAGACACTACCTTTTGACCACGCTATATGCTCTTGTAGGGAAAAAACAAAGTAGAAGTTAAATAACGCTTCTTTCTGTCATATAAACTTTGGTGACCACATCTGAACCAATCAAAAACGTTGATGTAATCCTTCTGAAGAAGTCAAATCAAAAGTTTGGTAAAAGCTTTAATAAATTGTGTCTCTGCAGATCTGATCTTAAAAGGAATCTTGTAGCCATTTTCTTAAATAAATAAGATGAGGCTAAGAATGAAATAAATGATGTGACAGGTTTAAACATTTAATGACAAATAACAGTAGATCAAAGCAAGGTCAGCTATGTAAAACGTTAGAAAGATTCAGATTTGTAATGATCTGAAGGCAAACTGACTGAAAACTGTAAGGGATAAAGTATCTTATAGCTAGATTCACACAAATTTGAAGGTCTTAAAATGACTCTTTAAAACTAAAATTAGTTTTGTGTTTTTGTGGTTTTGCACTGTGAAGATTCTTCTTTGCAAATATCCCGGAGAAAGAATTCCAGTGGTTCATTCTGATCTAAACTCACCAGTACAGGGAGTTTCAGCCCAAGAGATTTGAAGAGAAGGGTTAACAAGCCTTTTAAGGATTTCATTTGAGCTCTGAAAGTGCTAGTTAAAAATTCCAAAAGCTAATTAACTTTGTGTATTCTACCTGCCAACAGGTGCCTGCCCAGAACAGCACTGGGTGCGCAAGAATGATTTTGAGCAAGAATTTAAGTAGATACACTCGGCAATCAGTAAATATTACTTACTTCAACTGTTTACTAAAAGCTAGCTTTTATTCAGCTTTTTGAATAGACTGCATTTGCATTTGGGAAAGCACACATGGACATGAAGAGGTAACTGAAGTCTTACTCATCCTAGTGCTGCAGTTTAAAATTTGAATGAGAGCACGTGTTCTTTTCGTACTTTCACTATTTTTCAAACAAAGACTAGTATCACGGCTTTTTTGGCAGTACATAGAGTTGTGAACAACTGTTACCAAGGAAGAAACACAGGAAAAATAAAATCTCATCTAAAATATCTGATGAACACCTTGACACTTCACTAAGAATGGTAACTACTTCCATCCAACCAGTCTGATGTGTTAGTTTCTCAAAAACAAGCTCAAGTATCCCACTGTTTTTACAGTCTTGGTGATTTCCTTTCTATATTTTAATAATAATAAATAATAATTAAAAAAAAAAAACTAAAAAATAAAATGTTTTGTTACTTACATAGGTGAACAATACCAAAGATTTTATGAGACCTGCTCCAAAAGTAATGCCTCCTATTTTGTTATGTCAGACCATTACATCATACGGGTAGTATGGCACTATACTTCCCACCAATATTCTATTTCATTTTGTTGCCATGAGACAGATGGCAGCAAAGGGACAGTCTGATGAAGTGACAACCACCATGGAAATGCAGATGGAGCAAAGCTGTGCAATTGAATTTCTCCATGCAGAAAAAATGGCACTCAATATTCACTGATGCATGGTGAATGTTTACGGACACCAAACAGCGGATGTCAGCACAGTGAGGTGGTGTATGGTGCGTTCCAACTGTTGCAGTGGGTCACCTCTGCTGGGGCAGGTTTTTATGAGATTGGAATGCAGGGTTTTGTTCTTTGCTGGCAGAGCTAATGATGGTGACTATGTTGAAGACTAGTGTTTTTGTAGCTGAGAATTTGCTCTTTCAAAGGCTGTTAACTGTGCTCACTGTACCTTTTGTAGTTTCCAAGGAAATAAATAGGAGGTATTACTTTCAGAACTGCCCAGATATATTCATCCCAAGACAATTTCTCTTCATTCATTGTGACCCAGGCAAGTCAAAATGTTAAACACCCATCTTATAACAAATTTATTGCACTAACATCACTTGTTAGGATTCCACTTTCAACAGAGATGGAGGCTACAGCACATTAGGAAGCTCTGCTCTACTAAATAAATAAATAAATAAATAAATAAATAAAAACCAAGAATGAATAGAGATTTATTTCTCCTTTCTTTCCTTGCAGATGCAGTATTGATTCTTGTGATCAAAGACAAAAATCAGTTTTAATTAGGGGTGCTGTCAACTGGTGAATTATGGCTATGAACCTTCTGATAATTACAGAAATATTTTCTTATTTTACTTTTTGCTTTTTCTTACCTATCATTAGGTTCTAATATGATAATGGAAAACTATTTATATACATATAGATAGATTTAATTATTTCAATAAAAACTATAAGAATGTCTAATTTTTTATTGATTGAAAAATCCTAAGTTGTATATTGGACCAGTGTGCAAACAGCTAAACTCTTCATCGGTGGGATGTCTGAAATGACAAAATAGGATTTGCTCATATTTTCCCATAATAAGATTTTAACTTTTTGGTTTAGAAAAATAAATTCTGAACAAGAATGTTAATTTATTTGACAATGATCTCATATCCAAATTTTTTGTTTGTTTGTTTATGTCAGTATAGTACTTTTTATTACAGGAAAAAAGTATACCTATTAAAGTATTTGCTCATTACTTGACATGATCCAGCTAGAATTCCTCCCCGGTACTGAAATTAATCCTGTAACTGGGATACTTGATGGAGATAATAATTTTTCACATTAAAAAAAAATGCACTTCTTTTTTTTTTTTAGTGTCAGTGATTTCTATTTTTTTTATCTCTAAGATAAGATTCTGAGATAGAAGCATTTCCATGAGTAAAAAGTCAGGAATATGAAAGATGCACATTCTAACCATTAATACTAAATAATTTAAAGTCAGGATATGACAAGGAAAACCCCATAAGTGCCTAATTAAAATTAGTTCAGTGTCATTACATGTTCAGATTGCTTGGGGATAAAATAACATCTATCTTGTTATGGACATATTGCTTTTACAATATGGACATATGGGTACTCTCGTTACTAAATGCAATTGCATTATCACTAATTTGAGAATGTTAAGGTGCTTAAAGTTCCATTAACCAAAAGCAAATTTTTTGAAAACTCTTCAAGTGACAGGTAATTACCATATCATCTTGTAAAAAGAAAGGAGAGAGGTAAGGTGGATGGAGAGAAGAAATGTGTTAGTATTCTACTAGGCAACCATTTAGCATTTACATTCAACTCTGGACATATTAAATTTCCTATTGTTGAAGGTTCATTAATTCATATCAGTTTGAAGTACCAAGGTGGTTTGTGTGTCCAGACATTTCTTTAATTCCATTTCCCAAAAATAACTTTGGAAAAAAAAGTCACTGTCTGCAAATAATGACAAATTCTACTTTCTATCTAAAGTAAAGGGTAGCTAATTAAACAAATTTCTGGAAAGATTATACTTGTAACTGTGTATGGGTGCTGTCATTTTTAAGTGCTAAATAACAGAGGAGACCTAGAGTTAAACTCATCTGCATTACATATACCACTAACCATTTTCTTGGTTTGTTTTCTGTTAACTATGTGCCTATTAATAAAAATGAAGGCCATAATTTGGGGATCTTCCTCAATGTGTAATACAGCAATGAGACTTGTGGAATGCTACATTTCATTCGTGTACATAAAATGAATGGTCCCATTTATATAAGGCACAGATATTAATCATAGAAACTACTCTTTTACTGTATGAACTGCTGTGAAAACTTAGGATTTTCCCATAGTTTTTAAAATTTGAAAAATAAACAAATACATACTTAGAAAATATACATTATCTCTGTCTTTTGCACTAGTACAAGAAAACTAAAATTCTTACGGAAACTTGTGTTGTAATTAACTTCTATGAGGTTTCTGTAATACTTTAGAAGGTTGCACTGACCTGCGGAATAGCATTCAGACTCACAGTGAGTCAGAATGAAGGCAGCTGATTAGTTTAAGGTGCACACTGGACTAAAACTGCCCCAACTGAGCAAACAGTGGCTCTTTAGCAGACATATTTATACCACACAAAATGCACAACCATGATTCCATGAAGCGAGAAATGCTAATCTTCCTAGACAATGGGTCATCCTATGCTAACTAATTCCAGGAATACATTCTTGCACTTCACTCCTCCTTGGGCATGCACTGTGTATACTTAGGTCTTCTTGAATACGAGTCCCCTTGTAGTGGTTGGTCCGCTTTCTTATCTGAAAGCATCACACATGGAATTCAAAGAATCTACACCCCCACAATGTGCCAGCGATAAGTGAAAGCCTTGCCCCATTCCAAACAGACCCCTCCCAAGTCCTGCCTATTCCTAGCAAACCACTCCCTAGTCTCTTCCTCTGGAGTAAGTATTCCTCCCCTTGGTTAATTCTGTGAACTCAAGCACAAAGGTCCCACCCATACATGCACAGAGAGCCCCACTGTACAAACCCCTCTTACAGGGACCATCCTAGTGTCTCTGCCTCCACTCAGTATCTTACATTTTAGAATTCCTATTACCTAATGAAACTGTAAGCTAAACTCAACAGACGTTAAATACATAACAAGGAGCACTCATCAAAAGAGGACAGAGGATGATGTAAGTTTTTCAAATAAAAGCTGCAGTTTCTAATAGCGCAACACGGCTCATTTAGAAAATCTCAGGCTTCTGTAGTATTGTTCAACATAGTATTTCAAGTAAAAACTATGCATTTGACATGCAGGATTACTCAAAACACCTTTTCAACAAGATGTAATCTCATCAATTTTTTTCCCAAATGCCAGTCACAGATCATTTATTTCCTCTCCTTTTCCATGTGATGACATGGCGAAACATAAGAAGGATCACCACATAGAAGCATCTCTTTTTTGAACCCAATAAGGATACTGCATAGCTCATTCAACTGTCCTTGACTTCAGAAATGGCAGAGATCAAAATACTATCACTGCTGTATGGATTTAAAGTTAATTTAACATTAACTTTAATTTACAGTAGTTTTTTTCCTGTAGTTTCCATCATTTACAGTCAAGAGAATAATAATCCCCCCAAAAAGGCCTTTGTGGGAAAGTAAATTCTAGATGAGTTATATAATATTGCAGGAGATACAGCATCTCCTCTGCATTATTGACAGAATTCTGTTCAGTGACACTCATTTGATAACTGGGTATAATAAACTACTGCTGTAATATTTATAGATTTCTATTTTTCTCATGTGTATTTTAATGACCCATTTAACATGTTATTAATTCCTTAGTTAATATTAGTACTCCATTTCATTAGCATGCTCTGTTCATACTTACTATTTCAACTTCTGGACAAAAAAGAACTTTACTTTTCTGCAGCTCCTGTGTCTAGATTTCCTATATGTAAATCAGACCATAGAGAAGCAGGTTGTGTTGTCCTTGTTAGTTTGTTTCTCCAGAGGAATAACAATAATGTTTTTTATTAAAAACAATTGATGAATAAGCACTGAGACCACAGGTTATTTAATGGAAATTACTTGACCGACTGGTGGCATTGCTGATGGCTATGGCTTCTGAAGAACAATCCTTTTTTTCATTATTTCTTCCAGTGCAATCTTATGATTTGTGAGTGTGACTGTATTTATTTCTCAGCTGCACTTATAGGAGTTGTTTCTGTCTATGGCAACTATTAAGACTGTTTGAGACAATCTGTCATTGCAAACACCAGCCAGCATATTGGAGAATAAGCTGTTCAACAGACTTTTCTTAAGTGGAGCTTGAACAACACAGTACCACAAACCTGAGTGTGCAATAAACTATGAACAGAAATGGAGCCAGGCATAATTGGAGTACAAATTAGCTTGGAAGGGACTTCTGGATATTAGTGGTCTACATTCTGCTCAAAGCTTTGTCAGCTGAGGTCTGTCTGACCAATTCTTTTAATACTGTGGGAATAGAATATTATTTCTGCAGAAGAACAAAATAAGAATTTAGTTCATGGTCTCTGTGGCCATCTAGCATCACAGAAATTAGAAATAAAAATAGTAAATTGATTAGCAATATACAAGTATAGATAGTAAAAATGTATGTTTATCTAGTATGGACATATATGTAATATTTTGTTGCATGAAATGCCCAAGTTGGGCAAGTTGGAAACTGCCTGTCTCAAGAGGCATCAAGAAGACCTGACACATCCTGGGCTCTTTGTTTAACAAATGAAATGTCCCTTGGACAGAAGGGAAGAGGCCTTTGGGAGAGTCACCATGACAATACGATAAAAAAAGAATTCAGAGACATCTTGGAAACAACAGGATGGCAACTAACTAGTGACAAGATAGAGTAAAAGAATCAGAATGTAACTGACAAATGTAAACCTTTGCAGGCACAAGGTAGAATACGAATTAACAAGTGTCAGAATGTAATAAACAAATGTTTTTGTCTGGTAAGATTATGAACCTGGAATACTCAGCCAACAGGAAAACAGGGCAGGGGGTAAGTCTGTGAGCAAAAGCATAAAAGCTGTAATGGTGTTCCCATAGAGGTACTCCTGTTAGCAGGATGTCTGCCATTGCAATTGTGAATTAAAAATTTCTTCCCTAGAGATCCTGTCTCCTAAAAATTATCTCAGATGTTTCTGACAATATATTATCAGAATCTTCTTTGCCTCATGTTTTATTTGTTGCCTCTCACCATATCACTGTGTTAATCTAAGAAGGAATACAAATGTCTGGCGATATATACTTCTGCAGAAACCACCTGTAGATATTTTTGGTTGTAGTGAAAGACTCGAGACAATATCTGCATATTAATGTTATTTTATTCTAACTATATTCCATTTTTCTGAGTTTTAGTTGTACTGCATGTGGAGTTATACTGTGTGGTCTCAGTGCCAGAATACAACACACGCACATTCTTCTTTTACTGTGCCAAATGCATACCTGTGCTTTACTTACAGACAAGAGGGCAGAGTTGCAGAGTAGAAGAGATATTTAAGATCTTAACAAATTTCCAGCTTGTTCCAGACCAACAAGTGAAGTGGCAATGTGTGAATCTGTGCCTGAAAGGTAGTATTTACTTTCATTTTCTGATTGGAATTTAGCTGTCATTTACTCTAGGTGGACTCTCATTCCCTCTCATGTCAGACTGAAAAGTAATCTGATACACAAAGCACTCCAACATAACCTTAGTAATTGTGTTTATTGACTGAATGCACTGTCATCTTTTTATTTTTGTTTTAATGTTAAGAGGTTAGTTTCAGGACTGGCGGGTTTTGTTTTGTTTTATTTTATTTTATTTTATTTTATTTTATTTTATTTTATTTTATTTTATTTATTTTGCCTTATAAAAAGAGTAGGCAGACTTTAAAAAGCTTTGATAAATCTATCATATTACAGGATTTAAGCTTTTGACAAGGCTGGATGAGTAGACAGTGATATGGACTGAAAATGGGAGGAATGGCTGTGTGCAGAAAATAGCAATTAGTCTCATGACATCTCGTTGTAGGCTAGAAACTAGCAGGGTACCCCAGCCGTATATAATAAGTCCAACCCTGTTTCACATGTACAATGTACTTTTGCTGCAAAAAAGGATAATATTATCTAGGCCTTGCTGGGCAAAGTATTGCCAGCAGATTCAAAGTGGTGATCCTTTCTCTCTACTCAGCAGTAGTAAGGCTGACTCTTGTCCTGCATAGGTAATGCTGTAGAGAAAACTAATATTCTTGGATGCAGAAGGTAGAGGAATGTGATTCTACTCAGTGCTGGTGCAGTCATACCTGGGTCAGTTTTGGGCTCCCCAGTACAAATACAAGACATAAACATTCTGAAGAAAAGTCAAATTGACATAAAATGATGAAGGAATGGTAGAAGCTCTCCTGTGGGGAAAGACTGATAGAGCTGGAACTGTTTAGCTGGAAGAAGTGGAAGTTCAAGGGGTATCTTAGCAGTGTATATAAGTACCTGAAGAGAGGGTGCAAAGAGAACAGAGCTGAATTCTTCCCAGTGGTTTACAGGCACTGAACAAGAAGCATTGAACATGAGTTCGGTCACAAGGGATTCGTTCTGAACATCAAGAAACACTTTACTGAGAGGAAGATGAGCACTGGAACAAGCTTCCCTGGGAGACTGTGGAGTCTCCTTCCTTGTAAGCATTCAAGAACCATCTGAGCAACATTCTCCAAGTTTTTTTATTTGACAGGGGTATTGGACAAGATAATTCTGAATACAGTTCATAGGTACAGGTAATGTGAAAAACCATAGATCACCTCAAAACTGCAGTTGGCTTGTCACTGTTAAAAGATGAAATCATAAAAGCCATAGTAACAAACAATACGAAAGTAACAACTTATCAAAATTATATTGTGTGTGTTACTGAAAGAAAGGAAGCACAGAAAACTACAATTTCTGGTGCATGCAAAAGTTCCTCTGTGCAATTTTCCAAGTGAATCAAGGAGACCTACATAGACTTGCTTAAACTAGGCCTCATAGCTTGTGCAAACAGTTAACTTTAGAAAGGAACACAGGGACCATAGAAAGGTTGCTCCATTGAAGATAAGTGAAGACAAGTAGAGCTACTGTTTGCCACGCAATGGGGGAGGCTGTCTGTGAAGATAAAGACAGCACAGGGATGGGTAGGGACGCTGTTTGCAACTCAATGCCTATAAATTGGTAGTCACTGCTTTCCTTGGTGTGCACGTTCGGTGAGTGAACCTGCTTGACATAACTCATTGGCATGTCAAGTTACTCTGCTGGATTTCTCATCTTCAGTGTTTCGTTTGCCCCCATTTTGAATGGTCAGATCCATGACATACTTCAACAGGTTTTAAGTCAACCTGACATATCACTTCCAGACATGGGATTTTCTTTCCCACATGTGTGATGTAAAGTTTGAAATATTATTTCAATGCCTACAATTTGGTTATCTACCATAACCATTTCTTACAAATAATAAGATGTTCCAGAACACCTACAGAAAGCAGAAACAGCTTCCTCTTTTAAACTTCTGTTGTTATTGCTTTTCTTTTTATTATTGTTTCAGTAACAATAGATACTTAAAAACAAAAACAAACAACAGCAACAACAACAACAAAAACAGTTTAACTTATCTGAAGTTTATAAGGCAAATTTTTGCAATATCCTTAGAATAACTTTCTTATCAAGAGAATGTTACTGGCAGGATAGTTAGATGAGTTCTAATTTAGGTAGTTTTATATTCTTCTATTTATTGCTGTCATATATTCTCTAAAAAAAAGAAGCTTTTTTTTTTTTTCTCCATTCCACATTGCCATCATTCCCCCCAGAGAATAAAAAAAATGGAGATCATCATATTAAAGGTATGAGTCTGACATGTGCCTAGTTTGGGAAGCCCTCCAGTTGGATCACAAAGTTCAGAAAGGATTGACTTGCTTCCTAAACTTCTCAAAGAGGAGTCTAAGTTTGGATAGTTCTGGTCCCTGGTCTGGTCAGTGGCTTATATCTAAAGGATTGTTTATTGCCACTTATCTGATTCTACATTTGTCTGTTAGAGCCCTCTCAAAGGACTTTCACAAGTTTGTACAGTAGAAAATAGATGGCATTTTGAGGCAACAGATAACAGATTCTGAATTGCTGCTGATAAACTCACTAGCTTTGTGAATGCTAATATCTCAAGACTAGCCAGTAATTAATTAACAACTCACCCGGGTATCATAATAATTCACCATGAAAGCCGACCCTGCTAATGAGGTGCTGTGGTGTAACTGGACAGGAAACCCAAGTACCACACAGCTCTTTGCTCACTCTCAGCTTCCATGGAATGGGAGATTTTGCGCACTCACAACTTCCAATGGAATGGGAGAGAACTGGAAGGAAAAAAAAAAGCAAAAAACAGACAAAACAATGACACCACCACCAAGGAAAACATCCAAGTGCTGAGATGAATACTACACAGAAAAGGAAGAGAAAAAATAATGGTAATGATTATTTATTTACTCAAAAAACAAATGATGCTTAACACTATTTCTCATCACCTGTCAACTGATATTCACACAGTCCCCAGGCAGTGGCTGCCACCAGACAACACCTGAAAAATTCATAGTAATTTACACAATGCTGTATAGTAAGGGATATCCCTTTAGCCAGTTCAGGTCAGCTGTCCTGGTTCTGTCCCCTCCCAGGTTTCATGAGCACCTTTCCAGGCCCATCATTGAACAAAGGGAAAGGAAAATAGGTCAGAACCATCAGCCAGAATAAGTGTCTCCACTCAGCGAATTATTGGCAGAAAGACAGCTTTAAATGTTGAGGAAGTGGGAATCACAGAATAACAGAATTGTAGAGGTTGGAAGGGGCCTCTAGAGATCATCTAGTCCAAATCCCCTGCTAAAGCAGCCTCCCTAGACCAGGTTGTACACAGGGGTGTCCAGGAGGGTCTTGAATATCTCTAAAGAAGGAGACTTCACAGTCTCTCCGGGCAGCCTGTTCCAGAGCTTCGTCACCCTCACTGTGAAGAAGTTCCCATGCATGCTTGTGCAGAACTTCCTGTGCTTCTGCTTGTGGCCATTTTCCCTCATCTCATCACCACACACTGCCAAGAAGAGTCCGGCCTCATCTCTTTGCCTCACGCTCCTTAGATATTTAGAGACATGGATCGTATCTCCTCTGAGTCTTTCTTTTTTCAAGGCTGAACAGACCCAGGTCTCTCAGCCTTTCCTCTTAAGGGAGAAGTTCCACATTCTTTATCATCTTTGTAGCCTTCCACTGGACTCTTTCCAGGAGATCCCTGTCTTTTTTTATACCAGGAATCCCCCAGCCGCTACTGGTGCGTGCAGTTATTCCTCTCTATGTGCAAGACTACACTTGCTCTTGTTAAACCTTATCTGGTTCCTCTCTGCCCAACTCTCCAGCCTGTCCAGGTCTCACTAAACGGCAGCACATGACTGGGAATATTCACAAGGCTTGTTGTGTTGTTTTAAGTGGGGCTAGAGGGCCAGTGTCTGGTACAGAGATGTGATTGATATTCTGGCCTTACAGAACAACATCTTCAGGGCTCTGCCCCGCTCCAGGCATTGCTCAGTACTCCAGACAGGAGGTCATAGACGGGGTGTTATGCTGCACATCTCAGTTTTGTGCTTTGGCCAGATGAATCAGTTGCACAACTCCCACTTCTGCTCACACCCAGTGCAAGATAACTGCATTGATTAAATCCCATTCTTGCTAATCTGCAATTCTCTATTTTGCAGTATTTCAGTGTTACAAGCTTGGTGATTTCCTACAGGGAATATAAGGACTTCTTTTTCCTTAAAGAATTACTGCGTAAGAAATAAATATTCTCTGAAGTTCCATTTTCCTTTAGATATCTTAATTCCAAAATTAGTAACAGTAAAACCACTTCAGTGACAACTTTTTTCAATCACAAGAGATTTTTCTTTGCTGAGGAGCACGTGTTATGTTTTAGGAGAAAAATTTGGATCAGATCCAACAATATATTTTCAACAAGCATGGAGCAGACTTAAGTTTCTTTTGCTTTTTATGTTAATTCCAGAAGGATCAGGGCACTGAGTTCATTTAATAATAATGGTCTATAGTTAGATAACTATACTAATTAGAAAAAGCACCACTGCTGCTGCAACACCCACTCAGTACCTATCCAAAATGAGATATGACTTCTGCAGCTATATGCAGCTGAAAATTATCATGACTCCAAGCACTGAGTGACACATATTCTATCCATGATTAATATGGGTTTCTGATGTAAGCTGCATGGCTCCTGAAACTGCAGCTAATATTGTTAAACACTTCCTGTGCATCAGTAGATGAGACAGACCATAATCAAGGTCATGATGTGAAAGTTGTGCAGCAGTTTCAGAAACTGATTTGCTTATAGGAAATGAAGATTTTTTTTCAGAGTGAGCCAAGCACATAAGGGATTATCCTGTAGCCAGATCTCCCATTCTAAACTTCTAGCGACCAAGCAAAGAGAATACTCAGAAAATCTCAGCATGCTGTTGAGAAACAGTAGAGATAAAATATTTTTACCCATCTTTTTGTCAATAACTTTAACAGAAACACAGATTTCTGCGATCTTTCCAGCTCAGTTCTCTTTTCAGCACACATTTTGGGGAACAGAGAAAAAGTAAATTAATGTAGATTTGTATTTCAGTCTTGTGCAAAGAATTTTGGAGAAGTCTAAAACTTCAGCAAAATTTTCCCAAAATCCTTGTGAAGCAGCAACTACATATTTATAGCCATAGTGTATACATATTCATCACATTTCCAAGAAATTGGTTACATCCTAGATTGAGGGGAGTGTCTCTGGGCCCATCTGGTGGTATCCTTGCAAAACCTGAAGGAGATTAGTCCCCACTGAGTAGCAAACAGCAACTCCACTTACCTTCACTGTACCCTCCACTGCATTGTAAACAGTAACCCCACCCACCACTGTGTTGTCTCTATCTTTACAGAAAGCCCCCTTCCCCTCCCCCCAACTGAGTTGCAAACAGTAGCTCTACATGTCTTCAAGTATCTTCAAGGGAACATTCATTTCTATGGTTTTTGTGTTGCTTTCTAAAGTTAACTGTTTGCACAAGCTGGGAGGCCAAGTTTAAACAAGTCTATGTAAGTCTCCTTGATTCAATATTCTGAGCTGTTTCCCCCACCAAGCACCAACTATGGAGACACTGATATAGCACCAGGCAGGCTTAGGAGGCCAAAGCACCTTACCAGTCTCCTGTGTGACAGGTTATCACCAGATCAGGTCCGATGTGAGACAGGGTCGAAATTCAGTTTGACATTACTCATGGCACAGTATAATTTATAGTACCATATGCAGCAAGACAAGGAGATTCACAATCAGGAGAGCTGGATGCAAAACTCAGGATTGTATGAAGTGGAGATGACCCAGAAATGCCAAGAACTTGTCAATCTTCACAGTCCTGTAGAATACATAGATTTCAGGGGAAGATAGGGGCAACTAATTTCACTTCACATGATAGAAACAATTCATTCATGTGCTCATTAAAAAGAGAAGATGGGAAAATGTGGAATTGGATTTGAATTTCACCTTCATTCAAATTGGCTATTAATCAGAATATGTTGTTTGGGAGAGTTTTTAAAAACATTTAGTGTTAAAATTTGATATGAAAATAAGCTATGTCATTTGAGTATGTTTTGTTAAAAAAGTTTCACATTTGAATCATTATTAATATTGCTTTCTTCTTGAATTTCAGTTGCTAATTAAAATCATTTCCTATTGATATATTTGTGATTTTGATGAATCATTTCCTGTAGTCTATAAAATTAATTTTTCTTGGAGATAGTGATAGGTTATGGGCTAATTCTACTGGGGAATACTTTTTTGACACTGTGTAATTATTAGCTCAAGAAACTTTGAGGTCAATTGCAGTGTAGGTCTGTGCTTTTATTTATTTATTTATTTCATATTTTATGCTGAGCCTGTGTAGAATAATTTGGAGTATTCTGATTGCTAGAGTGTGTTTCTTTGTCTTAAGTACAGTTGAGCGTAGGTGGAGGCAGAAGTAAACAAACTGAGTTAAGGGTGTAGAATTAAAAGAACAATAAATATTGTTATACCTAATTAATTTCCTAACAGCTACACTCTTACGTCACTTCCTTCTTTAGGGATATAGGAGAGAACTGCAGGGAACTTAGAAAGGTGCTTCATTAATAAAGCTGAAAGTAAACATAAATTCAAGATCAATAAAGCAAAAATATAAGTTTAAATTTTCATTACTCCCATTCAAAAGTAAATGACTGGAAATTCAGTACCCATTCAATTAAATACAGTAATTTGTAAAAAGAAGTTATTGTGGAAGAAGAGCACGGGGTATGCAGTAGGGATACTTGGTAATTAAAAGATTGACTCTAGCATTGAGGCTTTTTTTTATAATTTTAGGTTAATTAATTGTCTATTTTTTTCCATGTAAAAGCATTACAATAACATCACAGGGGGAATGATAGGGCTAATTAATACTTGTACTGTGCCTTGAATAATAAGTTATGAAATATCTTTTACTATTATCACTAAAATGAATGTATTTCCATTTTTATACTTAGACAGTCTATTATCAAGCTCTTCCTCACTATGATAAAAATTTATGCTGATGAGGAAAACTTGAGGAGGAATATTGTAACTTGATTTTGAAAACTAAGTTTTTATTATTTAAGAAAATTAAGTCTGGAAGAAGATGCAGAATTAAACTGTAATAAGAGGAAAAAAATATTGAAAATAATTAGATGGGAATTAACATCAGAAAAGACTTTGTAGCTGCTCAGAGATTGGCTCGTGATATCCTATGTAAAAAAAAAACAACAGAAATTACTATGTGGAGGACTTATACTACCTTGAGAAAACTATTCCTAGTAAAAATACACCAAAAAAATCCTTAATTTGGAGATGGTAAGAACAGTATATTTTTATATGAATAGTTATTCTACTCCTTTCTCCTTTTCATTCTAAGTAGTTATATGGTCAAGTCTTTTGATTTTGAGAGACCTTAGGGTTCTATGACTGAATCTCTCACTGAAGAACATACACAGCTTTCCTGAATATTCTGTACTATAAAATACTCTATGTGCTGAAAAATAAATTTGGTTTTCAAGTGTAATAAATATCGTGAAATAAGAAACATATCTGTGAGCTGCATGCTTTGAACTTCCCCAGCAGTCTGCAAGTATATCTTGCCTACAGTTACACAGAATGGGATAAGATTGTACAACTGTAATTGAAATGACCTACAGGTGGTGCATTCTTGAATTCTCACTGTAGCATTATTTGAAAGTGCACGGCTTGATTTTGCTAAAACACTTCCCGAAGAGAATTTTGCTGCAAGAAACTACAGAAATTTAAATATGAGAAGAGAGCCTTTCTCTGGAAAGGATGGGTATTGTGCATTCCCAGAAAGTTCAACTCTCATTTTTGTAGGTATTTCTATGAAATGAGGCATTTAACAAAAAAAAAAAAAAAAAGCATTTGCTAAGCCTATTAATTACGTTGTTTCATAAACACTCTTCTTCCTCACAAAGTTACTCTGTTTTCCATAATTGTGACACATATAGTGTTAGAGAAATAATTCAAGGAAGCATGCAAACACCATCTTCATTTTAGGAGTAAAGAAAAAGATCTATTAAAGCAGTCTTGGACATGAGGGAAGTCAAGGAAGATAAATGGAAAGTTATGACTAAGGAAGAAGTAACAGAAGTGAGGGTTAGGTTTGAATACCAAACTACAGAGTGAGGGTAACTTTGCTTATTTAATTTCATTATTCCTAATCAGTTGTATTGTAAATCATATTCAGAAGCAAGACTTTATTTAAAGCAAGAGAGTGGGTCTCAACCATATAAATCAAGCATGTTCAACCTACTCCCTGCAGGCTGCATGCAGTCATTGCCATCAAATCAGATTGATGAATCAGTCACAAAAAACACAGTGAAATATTGCACTAGTTTTATGATTTTGTTCCTCTCCTTTTTTAAAAATGTTTTAAGAAAAATATTTTAAATTAAAATGTTTTGATATTTGCATAGTAACAATATTGTATTGTGAGGTCTGCTTCAAAAGTAATGCTTCCCGTCTTATTATGTTGGAATCATAGATTGGCATCACATCAGAGGCAGATATTGGCAGTCTGGAAGTAGAGGCTAAGCCTTTCCAACAGTTCTCTATTAAATTTTGTTGCCGTGTGGCAGATAGCAGCAGAGGGGCAGTCTAACAAAATGTCATTTGACTTGCAAGTGCATATGAAGCAAAAGTGTGGAACTGAATTCCTCCACGAGGAAAAAAAAATGCACCGACTGACAATCCTGGAGAATTGGTGAATGCAGACTTATCAATGAATGTGAGCACAGTAAGGTGCTGGGTAGTGTGTTTCAGCACAGGTGACAGTGGGTCATGTCTTCTGGTACAGAATCTTGTGAGCACACCATGCAGGCTCTTATTCATCATGGGTGAAAATGTAGAACTAATGGTGATGATTGTGTTGAAAAATAGTGTTTTGTAGCTGATATTTGCTCTATCAGTGTTATTATTCTCTTTGTATTAGTTGTAGTATCCATGGAAATAAGTAGGAGGCATTATTTTTGAAGCAACCTATATATATGTGGCCCAAGACAATTTCTATTCATTCAGTGTGGTTTGGGAAAGCCAAAATGTTGAACACCCATGATATAAATGATACTTAAGTCTCAATTAATGATTCAAAAGCAAAAGGATTAAAACAATTGAGTGGTTCCTGTAGGCAAGTAGGAATTTGTTTAAGTTCACTAGAATTCTTTACATTGCAATTGGCGACCTACCCTAAAGTGTATCCTGCACTACTGTAAATCCACAGATGGTCCTGTTAAATAAAAACCCATCATTTCCACCCCCACTTATAATTCAGAAGTTTAATCTAAAAGTAATTTACTTTACAAATGAGTTACAATATGTATGGAATAAAGGTATTAGTAGGAGGCCTTTTATATATCTGTGTAATTTTAGTAGCTAGGTGCTGTATCTCTAAACAGTGCAACTGTTGTTCATAGACACTGAAAAGAGATTTAGAGGAATGCTGTTAGAACAGCATCAAAAGAAGCCATCGCTATGGGAGTTACTTCTTTCTTAAAAGACTGAATTACTATAACTTTGTTGCTTAGCATGTTACTTCATTAAGAGATTCATAGAGTTTTCCAGAAGGAACTAAGTCTATAAAATCTTTCATATTTGATCTTGTTTTACCAGTGATATGTTCTTATTGTTAGCACAAAAAATAAGATAAAAGATGATTTTGCTTTGTTTCTGGATAAAATGAATGTTTTACCTTCTAACAACTACATAATCAGTGTCTGAACAGAGCTCTAGACTGTGGATTTAGCAGCCTTTGACAGTTAAGTTTAACAGAATTGTACAACACAGTGATAAGCAAATAGCATGCTGCCAAGGCTTCTTAAACAGGAAACTTCTTTGGTTTTATGCTGTGAAAGTGTATTTTCAACCTCTAGGGATTTGTGTTAAGGAAAACTGGCATTGAGAATTGATGAAATACTTAGCACTGGAAAAATACTTTGCATGAAAAACTAAGGAGCATTTGAACTATAATTTTTGTTAAGAAAACATGGATAAGATCTACGTGAGACTGTGGGAAGATAATATTGACTACTTCTGATTGTGCAAACTGAAATCAAGATTGTAACTATTTGATTCTCTCCAGTAAGTTGAAAAACTGATGCTACAGCTGAGTGCAAGCATATTGACTAATCTGCTGAATTCTAGTTTTAATCTTCATGGTGTATGCCTTTCAGATCAGATTAACTGATCTTTTAAAATACCTTATAATTTTGCCTATAAAGTAAATCTCAGACTTATGACTAGCATCTACCTAATAATTTACTTACAAATTAAGGCTAATGAGCAAGGTTAGGTTTTATCTACATAAGGTTACTGGTGTTTCAGTATAGCTGCTTTTGTTGCAGTGTTTCTTTAGTGATAACCTTCACCAAAATGCAGAGCTAATGCTGGTGACTATGTTGAAAAATAGAATTTTATAGCTGAGAATTTGCACTATCAAATAGTGATATTGTGAGGGGAAGAAAGTGAGTAACAACATGACCACATCCGAGTTTCTCCACTGCCTGCTGGAAGAGGAGGTGAAGACGATGAATGAGCATTGAATGCTCATCTACAACCTGTGCCAGCTCTGCACCATGCAGTATCACTTTATTGGCTCCTACAGGCAGCTGAATGAGAACACAAACCAAGTCCTGGAGCAATTTGAGGTGTCATCCTTCATCTGCTTCCCAGAAAGACAGCTGTGGCACCAGCCTGTGACAGCGCAAATGCTCCATTACTACCTGTGCAACACTCAAGCAGATAAAAGAGCTGCTACCTAAGTACAACCCAGATTTTTCTCTCTTTGCCTATCCTATTCCAAACATAACCAGTGAATTCTACACACAATTAGGCGTTTGTTTGTTTGTTTGTTTTTGGTTTTTGTTTCAGAAATTGATGTAAATTCCACAAGGTTTTGCTAAGACATCCAGGAAATGCTGCTGCAGGGCAGGGGAGGTTCAATTTTGATATTAAGAAAAATTTCCTCTTAATATCTGATAAATATCTTCCCTCTTATAATTTAAAAGCATTCCCCCTTGTCCTATCACTATCTGCCTGTGCAAAACTTCAGTCTCCCTACTTTTTTGTAAGGTCCCTTTAAGTACTGGAAGGGAAGAATGACATCTTCTCAGAGACATTTTTTCTCCAGACTAAACACATCCAGCTCCTTCAACCTGTCTTCATAGGTGAGGTACTCCAGCCCTCTGAACATCTTCATGGCCTCCTCTAGACGTGTTCCAACAGCTCCATGTCTTCCTTGTGCTGGTGGCCAAGGCCTAGATGAGGTACTCCAGATGCAAAAAGTGTTTGTTGTTTTTTTTTTGTTGTTTTTTTTCTCAACTATTGTTATCTACTTAAATGTGTATGAAAGTAACAAATACTGTTTTGCCAAGTACTTACAAATGATGACCTCTGATCACAGTGAAGTCTAGGAACTACATAAAATTGTTTTTGTTTTTGGTTTTGTTTTTTTTTGTTATCAAAGTACAACACGATTTTGTACTTTCACCAGTGTTTGAAATAGAAGGTCAAATGAATTTGATAGCCAGGAGAGACTACCTTGCAGCAACTGTACTTCAAATCACCCATGAACATATAATAAAAAATTCACTTAAGTAATTGTTTTAGAAGAGAAAACTTTTGAGTCATCATTGTGCAGTTCTTGTATAACATCTTTTGGGAGTCCAAACTCTGCATTTTAGTACTCCATTTTTTCCCTACTGTAGTTCAATTGATGCTAATAGAATTAAACAACTGCCTACCTGGAATAACAACAAAGAAAATCAGATGTTCTATTTCAATATTTCTCTTTAGTTCTACATTTTTATAAATTTCTTCTAAGTTAATGCCAAAAATGTGCTGGGAGCAGTATTAAAGCTTGGACTCTAAACTTTCAGTTTCAGCATAAAGCTACTCTGTAGAGAAGTAATGATTAAGAACTAGTAGATAGTTTTTGCCTCTTCTGCTGTAATGTTTTCTTTCATTTTATTTATTTATTTTTTGTTCCATTATCAATAATTTGAATTTTAGTCAAAGAAAGATATAAAAAGAGCGATTCTACAATAGCTTTTTAAAGAAGACACTTGGGTGTAATATCTGGCATTATAGGAAGAAACTCAATTTCTTGAAAATACTTTGTACTGTGTCTCCAATAGGCTCTTTATACTTTCTCATAGCTATTTGTTGTCTGTTCTTTGTCAGCAGTTTACTCTTTTCTCAGTGATATAATCTAGATTCTATGAAAAGTTTGGACCTGTTCAGAGGAAATTGCAATATGTGATGACCAATTCTCAAATAGATTGCGTTAGCATAGTAGGTGGGGAAAGTTGTCTATAACTGTGAAGAAAAGGCAGTTAGAATCGTCTATCATGAGAATAAAAAGGCAAGAAAATAAAAGGAATTATTTTGAAACTTTATATAAAGAAAAATGACTCTTTTTTATGTGTATTTAGAAGCCATAACCTGCAGAACTGGAATTGAAATCACTGGGCTGTTGGTATTGCAACTTTTTTTGAGGATTTAAGCATATATATCATGTAATCTTCCACACTGGAAGTCATTTAACTCAGTTATTATTTCACACAGTTTTAATATTCTCGGTAAACACATGATGTATTCACATTTGTACATAATTTGCTAGACAGTGAATGCGCGGAAGTGCTTTACTAATGTCAGATCACCTGATGAAATATCTTGTTTCCCTTCCATCAAGGTTCTTACAGCTCAAGCATTTGACTGCTGGGTCCTGTGATCACTCCCTTTGGCCATATTTTCTGTTGTCTGTTCTCACTGTCAGTAACTGTTTCTTGAATATGATGTGAAGTTATTGTTTTTGTCTTTAGCTTGCATTTCATACATAAATTCTCTGGAAGGAACAAATACGGAGTAAGAATTCTTATGTTTTTAGGGTGTTTTTAATAGTTGTTTTTTTTTTAAAGACAAAATGTGATGATTCCTACTCTTCATCTTCCTGTGTCCGTGATAAGGAAACTGACTTAGAGGTACACATCAAAAGATTCAAAATAACAGTATATTTTGTAACAGATTCACTTCCTGGTGTTTTGTTCCTCTTTCTTCCTGTCGTTGATATGTAGGGCATTAAGATGAGATTTGAGGATGGCATACTTGTGTTTGAATCCACATATATTTTTCATCCAACTATTTTTCATTTATTTTTGAAAAGATAGAACACGAATCCTGAAATGGTGTTGGACTTTGTGTGTTATAGGTAGTGCAAAAATAAATTTCAGCAGTTGTGTTATGAATACTGACATCAGCCATGTGAAATGTTAAGGGAAACCTTCCATTTGTAATTACTGGTCTGTAAATTTAGAATAAGGTAGAGCAAATCTTTTGACTTTTCTGTTCAGGTTAGTTCATGCACGGCAAGATGGAAGACTGGAGATGCAAAGGATACACTGTGCCAGGTGAATAATAGGTATAAGATGTGCAGGAAGTGAAATAATATTGGCCTTTAGGAGAGCTCACTTGCTATATATCTGCCAGATATATAACCAGTGTGTTTTGCTTCATTTTTCTTAAACAATTCCATTAAAAAAAAAAAAAGAAAAAACGCTTTCTAGAATGAAGTTGCACTTAACACTTCACTAGTTGAATCATGACAATGAGTAACATGTTAGATAAGCAGGGAAATCTCTTTTAAAAGGCATACAAGTCTTTCCAAGACCTCAGTTTTACAAAGTGAAGGGTAAAATTATTTAATCTTTTTTGTTTTATTTTGTTTTCTTTTGTTTTATTATTTTATTTTATTTTATTTTATTTTATTTTATTTTACTTTATTTTTCTTTGGTTTAGTTTATTTCATTTCAATTCATTTGTTATACCAGTGAAAACTGACAAATAAATTGTAGATTAAATGCATCATAATACAGAGAATAGAAAACAGAAAACCTGTTGATTTTAACAACTTAGGGGAACTAAAACAGTAGTAAAGTTATTGGAACTGGGAAGATGGAAAGAAATGCTCTAATCCTATGGGAAGAATTTGAAGTAAATGACAAGGAAAGTGAATAAGCAATTTTTGGAGTGACCCATGAATAATGACACTCAATAAATATGGCAGAGTTGAGTTTGCATCTAAAAATATTCATAAGCTGAACTTCAGAATAACATTTAATACTGGAGTACATTACTTTCTTCTGGAGATTAATTTCCCCCAAATGCAGCAAAACTTTGTCATATGATGTGTAACTGAAAACACAAGTTTAATTCCTTGAATCTGTTTTTAATGTTCAGCAAAAAAGATCTTGCTCATTATCACCAGCAATTTCTCACTTGCATTTTATAGCATCTCTTCAAATGTTAATGAGAGGTTTGAATTCACTTAGTCTTGTTATTTATCATTTCATGATTTTAGCAATCATAATAACGTAATTAGGAGAAAGCTGAAACACCGAAAGGAAACAAATTCTGTTGGACCGTATAACAAAGTATAAAAGTAACTTGACTTTGAAAGAGGAAAACTGCATTTTTAAACTGATTGTGGTTAAGTAAATTTTGGTTAAGTTGTATGCAGTATTTGAAATTGCTTTTAATGGACGTGCTGTTCCAGCATTACCTGAAAAATTTTAGTGGACAAAAATGTTTCTTGGACATACATGAGTGAGAAAGAAAAAGACTTCATTTATAGCCAGAAATGTAGCATATATTATATGTATGTAAGTATACATATACATATACACATATGTATACACACATATTCATATGTAGATGAAATTGTGTCAGCTGTTATCTAAGCTTTATTTCCAGAAATGAACATGAATAGCATAATAAATTGTTAGTCAAGATTTGTCTTTTACGAGTTAGTTTCCAGACCAGCTGGAAAAAAAATTGAACCAAAAAGAAATATGCCCAAACTGAGTGCAATATGGGAGCTAAAAACACTTACAGGTTATGCAGAAACAAGATTTGATTCATACAAGAATTATCTTAATCTAAAATACACTTTTACTGATAGTATCAGATAGAAGAAAAATGTTTCTAATAAAATTATTCTCAAAACAGAGGAATGTTCTCTTACCAAAAACCAGGGCAACATTCATAAAAAGTGTTGATGTATGACTGTGACATCGAAGTAGTGGCTACCATACACTGTCTAGTAAATCTTACATTTTTTTGTTTGTGATTCATGTCCTAAGGTCAGGTGCTGCAGATTTTTCATTGAACCACAGTCACTGTGATACAGTATTCAAATATGACAAAATATGGGGTAAAGATGAGTGCACAAAGAAATATAATATTTTTGTGCTGGTGTGATTATATGCAGATCTAAAGAAAATTTAGATCAGTAATCCACAAACACCTTCTGGTGTTCAGACTAACTTTAAGTAACAGTTCATGAGGATTAACAGTCCTAGCCACAGAGATTTCTGTAACAAAAAGTTCAGGGATGTCATAGGCAGATTTGAGACAACAGGGAAGGTGGAGCAGGGGAGCTGCACTCATTGATAAGTGGATAAAAAATAACTGTCTCTGAAAAAATGGCCATGAACTGGTTGAGTTTTTGGATAAAAATTATGGACCAGTAAAGGACCTCTGGTTGTCTGGGTCTACTATAGGCTGCCTGATCAAAGGGTGATTGTTGACAAGGCCTTCTTACTTCATCTACAAGAAGTAAAATGCGTGCATGCTTTCATCCTGATAGCATATTTCAACCACTTGCATGTTTGCAGAGGAAGCAGCACAGCAGGCAATCCAGGAGACTACTAGAGTGCTCTGGGTGTAATTTCTTGATCCATGTATTGGACAAATCAAACAAAAGTTAAGCATTACTGGATGTTGTGCTCACCAGTGTTTAGGAGTTCATTAAAAAAGACTGGAGACAGTCTGGGATGTAAAGACCATGTCCTGGTTAACTTAATGATCTTTAGGAATATTAGACTGGCCAAAACTAAATTTGGGATGATGAAATTCAAAAGAGTGAATTTCTAAGTGTTTAAGAAATTATTGGATAACATCCCCTGGAAAAGTGAATGTAGGGACAAAGAAATAGAGCCAGGAGCGCTTAAAGGATGCACTTCTGGGAGCACAAGAGCTCTCAGTCTTCCAGCATAAGAAAACTGTCATGGTTTGTTTTATGATTTTTGATATTGATATTCCACATCATAGTATCATGTAGTGCATTAAGAACTAAGGAGTTAGTGCTTCAGCTCCATGAATCATCAATAGTTATGGATATGCCTGTCTCAGAAGAGAAGAACTATGTTCCCCAGAGGACTTTGCATTGCTTTGTATTTTTACATATTTCCATTTGGAGGGAAAGATAAAAACTGTTTGTGTGTCACAGGACACTCTCTTTCCTTTGGGATTGATTCGGCAGCCGGTGCTCACTTCCGTCTCACCTTCATCATTTAGAGTAAGGCCTTTGGTTTATCAGACAGTCTCTCTTGCTCATTTTATTTGATTTATAAGCTTTAATTCCAATTATATTGTATGCAAGGCTGGATATGACTCTGGACAGCATGGTCTAGTGGTTGGAGACGCCATCCATGGCAGAGAGTTTGAAACTAGATGCTCTTTGAGAGCTTTTTACCCCAGGATATTCTATGATTCTCTGATTCTGTGTGTATGGGAACTGTTGAATCACGGCCTGAACCACTGATTGATCACCTGAGGCAAGCCCTGAGTCAGCCACAGGGGCACAACTGAGTGTGATTGGAAGGGGTGGAGTTTGACTCCACCTCTCCCAAGACCCCATTTAAGGGCTGACCACCAGCAGGGAAGGATCTCTTGTTGGAGATCCCTCCCTGGTGGAGTTATCAGTGAGCCCCAACCATCAGCAAGGTGAGCCAATCTCTTTTGCTATTTATCTGTATACCATCTACTTAAAGCCTACCAAAAATATACCATCCTTTTGCACTATTTCCTTGAAGTGCTTTCCTTGGGGTTATTTGCCCTACACTGTGCCATTGGCCTTCTTGGCCATCTGTGCTCACTGCTCGTTCATGTTCAGCTGAGTGTCATATTTGTATCCTCATGTCCATTCCCTCCATAGAGTCTTCCAGTGAAGACAGGCTATAGACACAGTTTTGAAGACTATTTCCTATTCTGTACAAAACAATTTAAAAAAACATGCACATTTTCAGTATAATTTGTCAAGTGGGAAACACATAAATGAGAAACTCTGTTTTGTATCCTTCAGTTTTAGCAAGCTTCACAAACACTGTTAACTCAGAAAGGACACAGATTTTTCATGGTACAGAACTTCAGTGATGGTTTTTTTATGAACAAGTAACATTCCTCCCACTTATCCGCTACAGAAATACTGCAGATATTAAATGGTTTATTTCTTGTCTCTGTTGTAACAACATCACAGCAGGTTTAGGTCTGTCTCATACAATAACAACATGCACTGGGAAAACAATCCTTTCACATTCAGTTCTGTGTGGAAAGAATGCTCTTAGTATACCTCGTATTCCCTATAATTTAGGAAGTTAGAAGAACTTAAGAATCATCCATGACTTCTCAACATGTCCACAGGCAGAATAGCTTTGGAAATATCTCAGAGCTGATCATATAATGCATTCTTTGCAAAAACCAGGGGAACCTGGAGGATGACTGTCAACAGTTAAAGGGCTTGCTCCATGATGAATGGGGTGAGGGGAACCGGGACCCATGCCCCAGGAAAGAGAAAAAGGAAAAAGAGGAAATGGTAGGGAAATGGACCTAAAAACGAAACAGCAGCAATGATCTGAGGAGGAAAGCTAATTTACTGCATAAGATATCAGAATGCAAAATAATACAATATAATACAATATATTGGAATTGAAGATAATAAATAAAATGATAGAGAGTGTCCAAAATGGTCCAACTGGACCATTAATTCTTTAACTCCCAGTGCACTACATGATGTTGTGATGTAGAATACCAATAACAAAAAATCATACAGCTACGATGATGACTAAGTTGCAATACTTCTCTTCTGCAATTCTTAGGACAGCCCAATGAACCTCAATAATGGTATCCAAGCTGTCAGATTTAAACATTCTATTAGTCCAAGTGCAGTATCATAGACTATGCTGTTGACCTAAACCCAAGTGACATAGAGGTTTTAATTGCTCATCATAAACAAAATTAAACAAGTCCCTAAAGAAAATAGTGAAAGCAAGATGCAGAATATCATTATAGCTTCTGCAGTGTGCCGTTGGATATGCAAAATTTGGACGTCACAATTAAATTGATGTTCCTATAGACAAGAATTTAAAGTGAGTCTTAATATAGTTACGATGAATGGAATTCTGTGTGGCTAGAAACAACAGCCATTTTCAATAAAAGGCTGTTCAGTAAGCTGCTGCAGGAAAGCAACCCAATCTCATGTCACCTAGTCTTCTCTTAACCAACCAATTAATCGTGCATTCTCCAAACCAGACTGTGATATAAAAGCAAAGTGATGTCTAATTAGCAGTGCCAGGTTATTCCTCTACATTCAGATGTCAATATATTTTTTTTCTTATTTTTCCTTCTTACCTTCTTCTATTAAATAGAAGGTAAAGAATGTTTATATTCTAATGGAATTTACTTTTATATAATAGATACATATATAAGACTAAGGATAGTCTTATCTGTGGAATGTAATTGTAGGATTCAAATTGTAGAATAATCTTGAGTACTCTGTAGAACATGGAAGCTGACATATTTCCAGGATATAGCTATCATTTAGAAACCAGGGCTAGAAACAAGTAATTAACAGTAAAAATAAATGAAAGGAGATGATGCTGTTAGTCTGATTTCTAAATAGTTCCACTAATTATAGCATTGCAGATTTATCAATTTAAAACAAACAGACTGAGGAACAGCTGAGATAATCCTGTTATTCTGATTTTTGAAATAGCTTTTTAAATGATACAGTTTCTGGAGATCTGTAGAGGTTAACAGATCTTCAGTTCTTACTAAATGCATGTCTAGTTTTTTACTACTTTCGTTTTATGACTTCCCTCCATCCTCCTCCCAAAGTCCCACCTAAATTTACTACTGCACTGATATTTATGTTTTCCTTTTCAGTGAAAATATATTATTGATATTTGCCTAGCATGAAATATTGAGATCTATTAAACTCATATTAAACCTAAATGAAATGTAAACCTTGCAACCCAAACCACTCTATGATTCCATAATTCTGCAAAATTAGAAATAAAAGCTGAAGAGAAACCAGTTGAACCCTGTGTCTGCTGTTAATATCAACTTAAATACGTAAACTTGTTTAGGGAATAATTTTTGCCCCTTTGATCATTGCGTGCTTGCTGAAAACCCAACAAGAAAACAATGGAAATAAGTAGACTATGAAATAAGTAAACACTGAAAATAAAAAATATAAAATTATTCTCATTTCTGTTCGAGAGAATTGCTTCAAAAACTGTGTAATGGTAGCAATTTTCTAGCAACTTTTTGCTAATTCACTTAAGGAAGAGACATGAAATAAGTTCTCTTGAGCATTAATGATGTGATTTTCAAACTTTGTTTCTCCTCTTATTTATGCTGATTTCATGAAAGCTGCATACACCATTTGTGGAGTTTAATGCCTCTCAACTTTAAAACGGATCAAAACAAGTTGTTTTTTCCTCTTAGAGTCAACCTTTTTAGAACTGTATGTTCTAGCTGGGATTTAAGGATTTTACATGAACTGTTGCATGATTTACACAGTCGTTCTCTTGAAAACTTACCCTTTTCTTTATTTTCTGTCTGTTAGGAAAGGCTTAATGGAAGATGATGATTACTCAGTGTAGCATAGGTTTTTGCTAGACATAAACTTCATTACTGTTCTGGTTCCTTCTCTTCTTTTAATGAATCATTTTCTTAATTGTCATTTGCTTTAGCCTCTTTGGCTTTGTTTGTTTGTTTATGTAGAAATCCCAATTTATAAACTATTCATTTTTCTATATAATCCATAGTGCAACATAAAAACAAAAGGAAAAAAAATCCTGAATGCACACCATTATTTTGTTATCAACCTTTCTAACTGGCAAATATGAGTCCAAAACCCAATCTGGTTGTACACCTAAAGGGTAATATAGCAGAAAACTTATTTAAACTTTCTTTGAAAGAAAGAGTGCTGTCATGAAAAATGCAACTTTGCCTGAAAATCTTAAAGGACCTTCCTGACAGTCATTTTGCCCCTAGTTCTGTCAGGTAGGAAAATGTCAGTGTGTTAGACTGGCTTGGTAAAAATCAGTCCAAGAATTCACAATGATAGTAAGTTAGAGTTGATTTGGGCCTTTCAGAGCTATTGGAGGAATCTGCATTTCCTGACATAAACATAATGAGCTAAAACTCATCCCAGAAGATGGAAATGTCATTGCCTTTCATTTCATTTAGATTTCTATTTGAAGTATGTGTACAAAATAAATAATTTATGAAATTGTTGAATAATATGAATATAATAATTAACGATCTATACTGTCGGATGGTATGTATTTGAAAACCAAATAATCAGCAAGAGTTTGAATGCCAAATACAAATAAACTTTAGAGGTTGGGGAAAAATAGAAAGAGGTATTATCTTTACATTACTGGAAGTGAGAAATTATTCCTGAATATCTTACAATATCTGATAAAGACTTATTTTCTCTTTTCTACCTTCAAAGTTCAACAACAAAGTCTTGCAGGTTTGGGTTAATAACAGATTATAGCCTTTTCTCAGAGGCAAGGGCCAACAAATTTCGCAACACTAAAAAAAACAAACCAAAATGAAACAAAATTTAAAAAAAAATCAGAATAAAAACTGTTTCCATCTAGGGTAGCTGAGATTTTCTCCGGGATTAGAAAACATAACTTGAAGTTTGATCAGGGACAGAGCAGATAAATTGGAAGTCCTTGAATCTTCAAAGTTTCAGTAAAAATTGAAATAACAATCCCTGAGATTGGGAGGAGGGATTCATTTCACTGGCATAAGACGTGTTTTGTCATATGAATGAACGCCAAAAACACAAACTGAATGTTTTGTATGTCACAATTCATATCTATGATTTATAAACTTCTGAATTAGAATTTTATCTTTTTTTTTCTCTCTGTTATGTCTATTGCACTATTGCTTTTACAATAAATATTGTATTCATTAGTCAATAATTCCATTCTAATGTGTCCCTCCTGCATGGCAACAAACATCCATATGCACTTAATTTAGAGATCATGACAGCAACTGAAATATTTATGATAATAAATTTTGACAACAAGAAGGTCATTTCTTCGGCGATGAACCTTTCTGGAAGAGGTAGTATTTTAGATACACTTGATCTGTGAATAATTTTCTGGTATATTTTTTATGACATTATTAAGCATGTGGCCTTATGCACAAAAATGAAACTGTTCTGTTCTATTTTTATATGTCTTAGGGCACTTGAAACAACAATAAGGCAGACAAAGCACAACAGGAGGATTTCTTAGGATGTTTAAATAGCATTAAATTTCTACATTAGGGTGACCAAATTTCATCCCTATCAACTAGTCTATATACTTTCAAATATTTATACATAAAGAATTTCTCCGATAAAATGAATGACTACTAGATGTAGCAATCTCTGCACAGGACAATGTCTTTAGGCATAGTAATCTTTCATGTAAAAAGTTTGAGATGCATAATTCCAAGCAGAAGTGAAAGGACATGAAAAGGTAATTTGTACTGCCTTTTTCAGCAAAATTATAACAATGCATTTTTTAATAAAAATTCATTTGACAAAAATAACAAAGCATGTAGCTTTGTTAAGTCATGTAGATTAAGAGATGTTCAGTATTCTCATAATATCAAGACAATATAATTGATGATTATTTGCCCTGAGAACATCAGACAAGTAGTCCCGTGAATACAAGCTGTAAGAGTTTATCCATTACTTCTTATTACCTTGGTGCCTTAATGTCTTCATCTGACATTTTCTGTAGACAGAAGCAACTTCATCAAATTTCCCACCATTCTTATTGGTTGATCCGTTTAGGTGACTGTTTTAAAACACCCCTGAAAGTCATGTAGTTCAAATACAGATACAATTTTTGTTTCAGGGTGAAAAGAATGTTAAAATGTTACTGTTCTCAACTTTGGCTTAATGCACAAAGCTTGTTTTAGTAATAGTACTAGAGCAATTCAAGTCAGGAAGAGAGGTGTTGAAGAATGAAAAATATGATTAGAATTTCAGAAAAGCAGCAGAGAATTGAATTTAGCTTTACCTGAACCTAACACTTCTATTGGCTCTGACAGTAATTTTGTTCTTGTGTTTTGCCCTATAATTGTATCTAAAAGTAATAGTATTAATGGATGGAGTAGGAAAACTAGGAATTGTCTTCAGAAATGGTAGCTACTTTAAATAATTAACCCTGAATCCTTGAAACTGCCATGGTTTACTTCCTAAATACACTGTGTTCTTTGGAAAGCGCTCATCTGAGAAGAAAGTCAAAGGTGAAAAGAAAAATGCAACTTAAAGAAGATCACTTATCTCCATGGATCAACATTAGGAGATAGTGTTTCACACAAGACTGGGAAAATCTGCTTCAAATCCCAGGTTAAATGTAAGGGAACTTTTCTTTTTTAGATTCACATGCTGGAAAATGATTGAACTATGAGTATATGTTCATGGACAATTGAATGTGTAGAAGCCTGTCAAAAAAGCAAAACACTGCACATAGAGGTATGTCTTTTATCTATGATCTAAGTAGCAAAAGCTCCAACTTTCTTTGAGACTGTTAAAATAAATCAAAAGTCAATGTAACAAAGACCCACGGTGCTGGAAAAGAAAATGGAGTATGTAAGTCTGAAAAGACAAGAGTAAAAGGCACGGCTAATGGTAAATAAAGTAGGAAATAGACAAAGCAGCTTAGTGTTTACATTATGTAGGACATTCCTTTTCCTTGAGGATGAAGTTAGTGCTCATTGGAAGCAAAAATATGAACAAAAAGAATCAAAATAATGGTTTGAAGACAGAAGTCTAAGCCAAAATATAACATTCCTTGTACTTTATGTGAGTAAAGTGACAGAAGGCATAATGACGAATTGCCAAAATCCAAGATATCTAATAAAAAGGTAACAAGAAAAATATCTGTAAAGTAAGTGGATTGCTGGACTCCATTGTTGAAGAATGTGATGCATGTCTTCCTAGGCAAAGTCAAACAGCCATTCACTGCTTGTGGCTAATTACACATTTGTTTTCCGGCATGAGCCTACTCATTTGGTCTATGGACAGAATATAGGAGTTAAGTGTTTGATATGTTAAACAAACTTTTGTGATGAAATTATAATGAATAACAACTTCTACTGGGTAGCTGTTACACTTTATACAGATACATCAATTATCACAGTAATAGACATATTAATACAAATTAGTGTAAGAAGATCAAAATCTGTATCCAAACTGCCTGTAAAGACCAAGGCAAAGAACTTATAAAGTACCAGTCTTTTCTGCATTTGTTGTTACCAGTTCTCCTTTCTCCCTGCCCCGTCACTTCGGACCAATGTACCTGTAGAATTCCTTCTTGCTATTTTTCACATCCTTTAGCAAGTTTAATTTCATCTGTACCTTGGCTTTCCTGAGCTCATCTCCACATGGGCTAGATAGATAAAATCAAAATAGATTTTTCTCATTTGAATTCTTAAGTTTTTCTTCCAGAGATGAGATTTTATGAGGGCTTTCTCTGCTGGATGAGGATCATTTAAAAGCTGCTATTTTTTCCCTTGTGAAAGATCCCGCATTTCCTCCTCCTGTGTTGCTTAGAATATTAGCTATTGGCCTACTTATTTTATTAGAGAAAAAAAAGGTGTATATTCAGGCTAAAAAATAAAATAATGAAGTTGTATTTAAAGATGACAGTGTGCTTCTGCAAATAAATGTTTAGTCTGCAAAATTCAAATCAAAGATTTACTTTCTGAGCTCTGAAGTGAGAAGCTGTCATCTATGGATAGCTTCTAATCTTTTAAATTAACTAAAACTAATTAAGTTTATTTATATAGGATTCAGCGGTAACAGTGCTGTCAATAACTTATGATAACTGGCAGAGAGTTTATCTAGAGAGGAATAGAATAGCAAATTTCAGTTAGTGTATTTCCACAGTTCCTCTTTGGTAACTTAATCTGGGCAATTTTCAGTCTTAAAAATGTCATTTCAGTGCTTGGAAACCTCTTTGAATTTTGCAATATAAAATGCCAGACCCTAAGATCAGCGTAGTGGCAGTAAAACGTTATTACACTCTGCAAAATTCTTCTGAGAGAGGAGTAGAATTAAACAATTATAGAAAGTAAGGAACATGATACTGAGCAGTTAAGTTACAGAAAGATGTATTCTTCCCTCTGATAAAAAGTTAGAAAATGAAAAATCATCGTAAGAATGCTTTATTCTCTAAGAACAACAACATTTCTGTTAATATCAAATGAAGTCCTTGAAACACAGCATCTTAGCTTAGTTCTACTAAAATTCCATGTTCTTTCTTTTGAGAGACTTGTAAAGCTGCTGCTTCTTCCTTCATCAAACAAGGGCTGTGAGTAGACCTGAAGTCCCTCCTCTGTAACATAAGTACAGTCAGAATTCCTCTGTAGATTTCCTAGAGTGCAGATAAACCTCATTTTCATCCTCATCACAGTTTAACATATACAATTATAATCAAAACTGATGTGCTGCCAACAAGATATTTTCTATCCAGTTATTTTCAGTGACCTTTTAGTCTTTGAGTACTTGGCGAAGGGATGAGGCTGGACACTTCTCAGCAGTTTGGACAATAGTACAAGGGGAAATAGCCACAAACTGAAGCATAGGAAGTTCCACACAAATATGCATGGGAACTTCTTCACAGTGCAGGTGACAGAGCACTGGAACAGGCTGCACAGAGAGGTGGTGGAGTCTCTCTGGAGATGTTCAAGACCTGCCTGGATGCCTATGTGTGCAACCTGGGATAGGGAGTTGTTTTGGCAGAGGGATTGGACTAGATGATCTCTAGAGGTCCCTTCCAACCCCTACATTTCTGTGATTCTGCCATTCTGTGATATCTTCTAAACTTTTGCCAGGCTGTACTTCTTGAGATACTGAAATACGACCACCTCGTAAAAATTTCTGTCCCAATTGTGAAGTCATGAGACTGTTTCTACTGTTCAGTCAATGTGATTTTTTTCCACATCATATCACTGAGAAGAAAATCTACCTGAAAACTGATGCACCATCTCACCGTAGTTGGAGTAAAAGCCTTTGTTATACATCCAAGTAATGTTGCCTGAAAGGACATATTTTTCAAATTTTTTTGCCTCACTCTATTTAACAAAAATGAAAAAATAATCCATTTGGAAAGTGTATCTGGATGTACTTTAATACTGTAATTATTATGACCACAGAACTGGTCAAAGAATGAAGGTTTAAATCACTTTTACTTGTGCTGCTTTAATTTATAAGTGAGGAGAGCACAGGGAAGCCTTCATGATGAAAATACTGTATTGGTGCAAAGGAGTACTTAAGAGATGCTGTTTCCTTAAAACTTCACTGTATACGTAGTTATATATAACCATATATAACCATATAAAACTTTATATATATAACTATATACATATATAAATATATATGTGTGTATATATACTATATATAACTATATACTACATACTATATCTAACTATATATCACATATATAGTATATGCAGCCCAGGTATCCAAGTCAGTCAGAGCATGCTAGCATATTACATGCCAGCCAAATGCTTATTTTAAGCAGGATATAGAAATGAAGAATTTAGTCAATAGCTTTTTAATTAATTAATCAGAGCACATTAGTCTGATGCCAAAACAAAAGCTTTAGATGAACGATTCCTGTTCCTGCTTCTAATTACAACTGAATACCCTCAAGTGTACACCTTAGGGAAAACCAAAGTTTTTCCTAGTGACATTTCCTGTCTAAAAGGGTTGGTATTTTACCCAGACAAGTAATTCCATCAAGTTGTTTTCATTTATTCTGTGAACAACAAAGCTGGAAACATCAATGTCTCCTTGGAGAACGAATACCCACCCTACTGTGTAAGACCCAGGAAATGTAGGTAGAACAAACACAGAAAAGAGAAGCTGTAAACAGAGGTATAAAGAAAAGAATGAAGTTCATCTCCCCAACAGTAAGTTTGTACCAAAAGAAACATAATTTCAAGTATTTATACCTGAATCCAATCATTAGTGCAACTGAAAGCAGCAGAATCAAATGTCAAATAAATAGGACAGTATACTTGTAAATAAGCAATAAAGATCTCAATTTTAAATGAAGAGAGAAACTCATTACTGTATAAATTGTTTTACTCTAAATGCACTTCTAAATCTTTATCATTTAAGACCATGACTTACATTATGCATTTAAGTTTCATTACTTTTAGTATTATTTGGCTTTTTATTCAACTTTATCACCATAGTCACCTTCATTTCTCCTCCATTTTTCACTTAATGAACTCCATTACTCAGTCCTGATTTCTCTAATTCATTGCTGCTCTTCTCTTGCCTGTTATGCAATCATGAATTCTGTGGCTAATCCATATTTCAGGAAGAGCTCTGACAGTGTCATATCTATATTCCAAATTTGTAAGTGTTACCACCACTAAGGGTTCTCCTAGAGGGCTTTTGGCTTCCACCTCTTCCTGCATCAGTCCTCTGTCTTCTTCTCTTACTGGGTGATTTTATCAGGATTCTTTCAAAAACTGTTGAAAATGTTCTAGGTTTTTATCTCTTTCCCCTAAGTATGGCAGCAAGTGGCAAGTATGTACAACAGAGTTGACAAAAAATAGTGCCATTAATATTTATTCTCTGTACTACCATTTCTTGTCACCCCTTCTGAAGCAGCTTAAGCTGTTAGTAGCAACTGTGGGTTCTTCTTCAGCTCGCCCTCCATTTATAAGAAACTCTGGAGAATTGGGTAGAAAGGAACCATATAAGGTTTAACAAGAGCAAGTGTAGAGTCTTGCACCCAGAGAGGAATAACCACATAAATCAGTACAAGTTGGAGGATGACCTGCAGGAGAGGAGCTCTGAGGAGAGGTACCTGGGTGTCCTGGTGGATGACAGTCTGGCCATGAGCCAGCAGTGTGCCCTGGTGGCCAAGAAGGCCAATGGGATCCTGGAGTGCATTCAAAAGAGCATGGCCAGCAGGTCAAGGAGGGTGATCCTCCTCTACTCTGCCCTGGTCAGGCCTCACCTGGAATATTGTGTCAGGTCTGGGCTTCTTGGTATAAAAAAGACAGAGATCTGGAAAAAGTCCAGCGGAAGGAAACAAAGATGATAAAGGGCATGGAATACCTTCCTTATGAGGAAAGGCTGAGAGATCTGAGAGACGTTCAGCCTTGAAAAAGAGAAGACTCAGAGACGATCTGATCCACATCTGTAAATATCTAAGGAGTGGGAGGCAAAGGGATGAGGCTGGACTCTTCTCAGCAGGATGTGGTGATATGACTAGGGGAAATGGACACCAACTGAAGCATAGGAAGTTCTGCACAAGTGTGCATGGGAACTTCTTCACAGTGAGGGTGACGAGACACTTCAACAGGCTGCCTGGAGAGGTTGTGGATGCCTATGTGTGCAACCAAGTCTAGGGAGTCTGCTTTGGCAGGGGGTTTGGACTAGGTGATCTCTTTAGATGTCCTTTCTAACCCCTACAATTCTGTGATTTTGTGAAAAATGTACTCATTTTTTCAGTTCTGTTAGGAACGAAGTAAAAATGACTGTGTCTTGCCTACTGAACATATAGTCTATTTAGAAAATAACTTCCTTGAAATCAATTATTAATTGCCTTTTTCTGTTGTTAATTTTCTTTGCTAGCTTCTGAAGAGTTGTCATCATCTCTGATGAGCTGATCATTGCTTTGGCTATTATAAATGACTGTTGCATTTACAAGGAGACTGTGATTACAAAATGACAAATGAATCCTTAAAAGTCTGAAAAAAAAACCCAACCATTTCTCCAGTATGTTTTCTTAGTATCAGAAAGGTACATTTTGATTGTTTTTTATATCCGTACATAAGCAGAAAAGAACTGCGTCATAAAATGATCACTTATTGTTAATCATGAGTATATATAACCTTTTAGTGTCATATTCTTGTAACTTTTAGAATCCAATCAATAATAAATTCAGTATCGTGCTTTCATAATATTTTAGTTTCAGCCTATACTGTAAAGTAATAAGAATAGCGATATATGGCATTCTGTACTTTTGAGTTACAACCCATGTGTGCATTTTTTCCCCACAGTAATTGCTCATGCAGTCTTAATAATAACACAGGTCACACGGAACACATGTTCCATTCTCTTGTGGTCAAAATGCTTTGAATTGGAAACATTTGCTTGCTCTTTTTCTTAGTAGTTTTTTTTTTTTTCTGAAATACTCGGAAGTATTATAAGAATAAAAATACTAGAATTTGATGTTCAGGGCTGGTTACTTTCAGATAACAAATTATTTCAGTAAAGAAGGGAAGCATTCATGGAGCACAGCTCCTTCATATTTCATTCCCTGATGTGTCTTGAAAAAATCTCTTAATTACAGAAAAGAAATGAGGTCTGACTAGGTCAGGCATGTGACAATCAGGAAAGATCATAGTCATTATAAATGATTATTTTCAATTAATTTCACCTTTTAAATTTCTTGCATAATTCTTCATGGGCAAACACTTTCCCCTACTCACAGATGCATACAAGATTAAGTATTTGAAAACTCTAATCACTATGCTTTATCAGACTTTTCATGTTGGGTGTTTAGTAAATAATAACTGGTTCTTTTGTATTTGTCACGCTCCAATATAAAGGAGGGAGACAAGGTTCTTTATATGTATGTGTATACCCGATGGCGAAATTAAGACACAGCGGGTCAAATGTTAGCCCAACCAGTTTATTACAATTACTAGTTGCTTAGGGATATGGGGAAGGGAAGGTGGGCGATAGAAAAGAGATGAAAAGCAAGGAGACTTGGCAGAAAGCAAGAGAGAGAGAGAGAGAAAGAGAGAGCATCACCACCGTGGATCCGGCGAGGTCCGTAGTCCGTTGATCTCAGGAACTCGTCTGGTCTCCGCGGGGGATGGGAGAAAGCCGGGAAGTTTCACAGCAAGCAGGCACCGTGCAGGGGGGGGGTCTTCCAAAGAGGTTTTTCCCTCAGGAAAGTCTCTTCTTCAAAGTCTTTGGTTTAGTGGTGCCGAGAAAACCAACTCAGCAACTCGACACATCAATGAGTTATGTCAAGCGGCTATTCCCCCCATTACGGCGCTGGGTACATGGGGGATCACTCCACCAAACATGCACCACAAAAAGAGAAACGAATACATATTTAAAGGTATAGCACATGCATATTCATCACATTCCAAACTCTGGTTATCGAGGGGATTAAACCTAAGGGTCAATTTTGCTGTAAATTTTCAAACCTTGAAGGGAGAGAGCTCCTCACCATTCCTGTGGGTGTCTTGTTATAAGAGAGACGTCTGTTTGGTTATCTTGTTGGGACAACAGGATGTCTGTCCTGCTTTCTTTAGCTGCCTCCATGTTCTGGCATTAGTTTGATTTATGCCCACCCAACACATCTGGCCCAACAGATAAATCAACAGGGAGTAGCACCTTCGGTGCCATACAAGTATTATCGTCCTTTGCGGTGATCAGCTTCTCCAAGCCGTACCCCGAAAAAGACTACTTGCCCCTATTTCTGCTTATCTTTACAACCACAAACAGAGACACTGAGGCGCCGCGACAACCATCTAGATGATTTGCAGTTGTCAATTAGAGTCTTATAGCCAGAAGGGCCTCATGAAGCAAGCTTTGAGACAACAAAAGTAAAAAACAGTTTCTGTCTTTCACACCACCCGGTGGCTCAAAGATTGCTTGAAACCGATGCATGAACAACCTTCCACGGTGGTGAAGGAGAGGGAAAAAAAAAAAACAAAAAACAAGCAGAACGGAAAAGAGGGGGGGAGGCAAGGGGGATTTAGAAGTTACACAATTGCTATAACAGATTTCTTGGGCTTAGTTACAAATGTTGCTCTGATCTGTCAGATTTGTCTATTATCAGTTGAAGCGGTTACAAGGTTCATCAATGATACAACATGTTGAATAATTTGAATAAAACATAGAATCATACAAGGAATAAACAGAAGAGTTGCAACAACACACAGTAGACAAAATAGAGTACATTTCACCCATGGGCCACCCGGAGGCCAGGAAAAAAAAAAAAGATCAGAGTCTAGGCCTTTCCAGGTTTGGATGGGAACACTGACAATTTGTTTAACAATTTTACCATTATCATCAATTTTAGACAACTAGAGCTATTCACTTGACACAAACAAACCACTCCTCAACAACACACCAAGCATTAACTGGCTTTACAATGCCACCACCAGCACTTGCTGCACTTGCAACTTCAATTCTCAGAAAGCATATCTAGTCCAATTCAACAATACGTGTATTTGCCATGTAATGTTTTCAAAGATCATTTGGTGTTTTGCCAGGACCATAGATGAAACAAATATGTTTCCTAATAGGCTGAGTGAAGGTATAACTTCACCACACTGCAACACTGCATGTTGCTTCAAGATAAAATATGAGCAGAATTGTTATTTGGGCATCTCAAAAGCAATTGAAATGCTGAGAGATATACTAGTTTGGCAAGTTCAAGTATTGTTATAATCTATAGAACATTCATGGGATAGTGTGTTTAGGATATCCCATAATACTAAACATTAGAGAAACATACACAGAAACATACAATTTACTTAACAAAACATAGACACTTTCCAACAACCATGTTTTGGATGGAACTCCTGAACTGGTGTTACAATAAACATCTCTCTGACACTAAAAAGCATCAATAACATAATGGGTTTCTTTTTGTGACCACATCTGAAAGACATTAGATGGGTCCCTTGGTTAATTTCCAAAATTTTTTTTACAAAGTTGGAAACACCATAGCAGAGTTACATGCAAATCATAATCAGTTTGATAAAAAGGGGTAGAAGAAGGGATCAAAAGGAATGGCATTACTGTCCAGGGAGTAGTCAGTAAGCCAGCAAAACCTGTGAAAACTCAAATCCAAGTGTGAAGTTTAACAGACCTAAAGACAACACCCACACCCACAACAACCTGAAACATGATACTATGCAACCAAAATGCACAGTGTAATCAAGAGGTGTATTCAGCGTTCTAGTATGATCAAATCTTCAATATTTGTCCCAAAACACAAATGATTAAAGTCAGCTGTCTTCAGCCGAGGTCCAACGGGGGTCTTCTGCAAAACAAAACAGGACATAGGCTTGCCCTTTTGGGGCTTGTTAATATGGTTAAAATGAGGGAATAATCCAGTGAGTGGTACTTTTGTATTCTTTTTCCCAGGCATCCTTAGCCTTCTAAGCATATTTAACAGGTCGTTTCCTTTTGTTGTAAGTTTTCTAATGTACATCCACCCTCCTCCCCCCCACTCACTTGAGAGTGGCGAGGGAATCAGTTTTCCTGCAGTCCTAGTGCCCGTGCTGATTCCAAAGTTGGGGGCACTCAGAGGTGGAGTGTCACTTCTTTCGGGCTTTTGTTGCGGCCATCCATTAACTAACTCCTCTAACTTGTCTGTAGATAATCCATCCATTAATTCTCGTGGAATGCCCCTCTGCTGGCCCAGCATCCAAAAACTATTACGTTTATGATTTATATTTCTCCCACTTGGTTTCACTGAAAATGAGACCCTTTTAAATCTGTTGTGGTCCCGGTTTGATAGGGGAGGGGTCAAATTGGCCTCTGCACACCTCATTCCCTTTGTCTCAGATTTGCTGGTGAAAGAAATCACTGGTCCATATTTTCTCCCATAGTTAATTAATTCTTGAGCAACCTCCCCCCATGTCCATACTTTGTACCCTGACTGCACACGATTAGAGGTTGTGGTTCCTTCTAACGCTGCCCAGGTTCTTTCTCCTTGAGACATATCCTGTATCCTTCCTTGCAATTGTATGCCTAAGGGTTTCAGTGATTCCGGAAGTCCCCTGATAAGAGGGGTCATTCTCTCAGGATCAACAGGCATCATCATAGGGGATTCATGGTGTAGCTGCAGCTTTCTATCATACATCATTTGCAGACAAGCAGCCTTTTGAACACTTTCCACTAATTGATCAACTGTCCCAGTAATGGCAAGGGGGTCTCCCCTTTCTAGAGGGTTAAGACCACCTGCCCAATAGGCAGCCCTCTGTGTTAGGGACCAAGGAGCACAATTGTTGCCAGTAGTTAAAAATACTCCTGGTCCCCAATAACCTTCAGCTTCCTTTTCAGTTAACAGTATTTGGTCTCCACCACTGAGGCTAACTCTCCATACAAACTCCGTTTCTGATTCTTTTGGAGAACGGCTAAAATCTCTTTTCAGTTTTGCTAGTTCAGTGGCCGAGAAAGGGGTTTCTTTAATGTTCATTTGAGGATCTAAATCCTCGCCATTATCGTACAAATACTCAGTTTTTATTAAAGGACACAACCGAGCTGGGGGAGCTTCTAATTTGTCAATATTTGCCTTTGTACTTTGCAATTCCTCCCTTGAATAAGTTTTCTCTTGAGGTGCACTAGTAGCACTAGCATCCTTACCCGATAACGCTTCCCTTAAAACCATTTGCAACAGATCAGAATTATGTTTTTCCCTTTCTAATTGCTCTTCTAGGTTTACAATTTGATTTTGCAGAGCTTTTATCAATTCCTGACTTACTTTAACTGATTCCTGCAATGCTTGTAAAGCTTGACTCTCTGCTTTAAGCTGCTGGTCACGGAATTCTATGGCTGCAACCAGAGCCGAACCCAATACTGCACAAATAAATGCTTTTCCTTTTCCAGCTCGTTTATGAGCATTCTTTTGGAGAACACTAATACGGTCAGAAACACTCTGCAAGTTATACCAGTTCTGCCGTGCCCAGTCCACCCCAGTTAACGAGGGTCTGGCACCATGCTTTTCTAAAAGTTCAAATAACAAATCTTCACCTTTCATTGTGACTAGACTGTCGCTCATTTCACAGTATGCAGAAAAATCTACACTGAGAAAGAGAGAGAGGATACAGTATCCAAAAGTTTGAGTCAAACAAATGCAAATGCTCAGATTGCTCCTCTGTTTACTGAGAGGAGCATGCAAAAGTCAGAGAAGATCAAAGGAAATGCTAATACGTAAATCACTTCTCACTTCTCTGTGAAGCCACACAGAGGGAAAAAAAAAAAAAACTTCAACCCCCCACACCTAAGTTAGGAAGTACCCTTACGTTTCGAAAATGCACAGTAATCTTCATGGGTCTCAGAATTACTCAATAAGTTCCCAAGAGGCACACACATAAACAGTTCCAAAGACACAGTTAAGTTTCAATATGTGGAGTGATCTTCCTGGAGAGGTGCTCACGTTAAAATTATCAAATAATCACTCCTTGCAACTCCAGGAGGTGCACACAGGAAAAGGATCAACTTTACTTAAAGTTCCCACAAACACAGCTAAGTTTCAGTATGCGGAGTGATTCTTCCTGGAGAGGTACACACGTCTAAATGACCAAATTATCACAGTTATCACTCCTCACAACTCCAGGAGGCACACACAGGAAAGAGATTCAAATTTCACAAAGTTAAGGTTCAATACGCGGAGTGATCTTTCTGGAGAGGCACTCACATCTAAATTATCAAAAATGAATATCACTCCGGACAACTCCAGAAGGTACACACATCAACTATACCTGGAAGGGCAACACTCTCACTGTCGGGTATCCTGCCGACTACGCCATTAAAATGTCACGCTCCAATATAAAGGAGGGAGACAAGGTTCTTTATATGTATGTGTATACCCGATGGCGAAATTAAGACACAGCGGGTCAAATGTTAGCCCAACCAGTTTATTACAATTACTAGTTGCTTAGGGATATGGGGAAGGGAAGGTGGGCGATAGAAAAGAGATGAAAAGCAAGGAGACTTGGCAGAAAGCAAGAGAGAGAGAGAGAGAAAGAGAGAGCATCACCACCGTGGATCCGGCGAGGTCCGTAGTCCGTTGATCTCAGGAACTCATCTGGTCTCCGCGGGGGATGGGAGAAAGCCGGGAAGTTTCACAGCAAGCAGGCACCGTGCAGGGGGGGGGTCTTCCAAAGAGGTTTTTCCCTCAGGAAAGTCTCTTCTTCAAAGTCTTTGGTTTAGTGGTGCCGAGAAAACCAACTCAGCAACTCGACACATCAATGAGTTATGTCAAGCGGCTATTCCCCCCATTACGGCGCTGGGTACATGGGGGATCACTCCACCAAACATGCACCACAAAAAGAGAAACGAATACATATTTAAAGGTATAGCACATGCATATTCATCACATTCCAAACTCTGGTTATCGAGGGGATTAAACCTAAGGGTCAATTTTGCTGTAAATTTTCAAACCTTGAAGGGAGAGAGCTCCTCACCATTCCTGTGGGTGTCTTGTTATAAGAGAGACGTCTGTTTGGTTATCTTGTTGGGACAACAGGATGTCTGTCCTGCTTTCTTTAGCTGCCTCCATGTTCTGGCATTAGTTTGATTTATGCCCACCCAACACATCTGGCCCAACAGATAAATCAACAGGGAGTAGCACCTTCGGTGCCATACAAGTATTATCGTCCTTTGCGGTGATCAGCTTCTCCAAGCCGTACCCCGAAAAAGACTACTTGCCCCTATTTCTGCTTATCTTTACAACCACAAACAGAGACACTGAGGCGCCGCGACAACCATCTAGATGATTTGCAGTTGTCAATTAGAGTCTTATAGCCAGAAGGGCCTCATGAAGCAAGCTTTGAGACAACAAAAGTAAAAAACAGTTTCTGTCTTTCACAGTATTCAATGTTCAAATTTTCAAATCTCACCCTTTCTTCATCTATTTAGAATAATGTTACCACCTCTGTAAAAGCAAGGTCAAAGTATTTGTCTCCAGTGACAGTTATTAATGCAAGTTCTACGCAAACATGACAGCAAAAGTCCACTAAGTTGCAACAACACCTAAAGATTTTTATACAATGTTTCTATTTGTCCAGAATGACCAGACTATATTTATGTAGAGATGTACAAAATCTCAAGGAGAACAAAATTGGGCAAGAAAACTTATCTCATCGGTAGAGATGATAAAAAATTGTAACAGAAGAGGTTTGTATATCTGTTGAACATCTTTCAAAAAATGTTCAGAATCGTGCTTGAATAAGCACCACTAAAACTATATCTCCTTATATTGTTGAAGAAAGTGAGAAGGATAGATGATAAATAATACCCTAAAAGATTTGTTGCCTTTATTTTTCATTAGCAAGTTTCAAACTAAACTACAGAGCGGAAAGGAAAAATCTAAAACATCATCACATGCATCACATTTTGCAAACTGAGATCAATCTGAGACAGGAAAAAAAAGTGTTTGATGTATCCAGTAACTTAAATGATGAAATGTGCATAGCAAAGATTATGTTGGTTATTGCCTAGTGTTGCTACAGAAAAAAAAAATAAAAAAAAAAAAAAAAAACACCTCCATTTTCTTCTTTGACATAGCCAAATGTCTTATTTTGTCTGTAGTCTCAATTAGAGAATTACAGAATGGTAGATGTTGGAAGGGACCTCTGCAAGTCATATTGTCTAAACCTTCTACTCAGGAAGGACTAGTTGTCTAGTTGTACATCACCACATCCAGACAAGTTACAAATGTGACTCACCACTTTATATTGCCAAGTTACTTTATTTTTCTTTGTAATGAATAAGCACAGAGAAAAGGCAACATCCTACAGCTATAATGTGAGCAAAACTTGACATTAATATCAACATTCTTCTGTGTGGTTTTTATATAACATAAAGATGTCTGGGGCCTCTCAAGACATGAGTTCTCATGATAAAGAATATGGACAGTGGAAAAGATGAGGAGCCATGTCAGGCACAAAATGTGTTGCTGTTGTCTTTGGGAGCACTCCACACAGCAAATTACTAATCTGTCATATCCTCACAGCTGAATGTGTCCTTACAGCTCATCTCATCAGGTTAGCTGCCATAGGGTCTCTAATGAGAGCAGGGGCAGCAGAGCAAAACAATTGTCTTATTTAATTGACAATGCGGATACACATTTGTAGATCTGTAAAATAATGATGGAGTAGAAAACAAGCAAGCAACCTAAAGTTTGTTAATGTTATTGCTTAGATTATTAGAAAAGTCATTAGATTCCTTAAAACTATGTGTTTTTATGGGAAACAAACTTTACAGCTAGAAAGAAAAAGTAAAAAAGACATATCCCAAAGTGTCTAGTAATTGGATTTTGTTTGCAATTCAGAATCAAATAAGCAATAATGTCTGTGAAATCAATGACAGGCATTGTTTTCTATATAAATTTTCTTGTTCTCAGAGGAGCTGTATCTAATATTCATCTTTATGAATTAATTGATTACAATCAAACAGAATAGTCTAGAAATTCCTCTAATTCCATTTCCACAAATAATGACTTCTGGATAGATCACTGGAGTTAATTAAGCTCTCTCCATCTAATATTTCTGTGTAGAACAGGGTTCCTCAGTTCAGAGAATAGTAAAGGAAAGTAAGTATGAGATTCAGCTGTGTCCATCCTTAACAAAGTTCTGGAAGAGAATCACACAAGGTTGGTTATTTATTTCTTTATTTATGCAACTAGTTAGGTATTTAATTAACACTGTAAATCAGATTACTTGTTAACCTTCAATTCATTCACCCTTGTGCAGATATACAATGTAATTTTAAGGTAGAATAATATGCATAAAATATGCATTTTTTTCCTGAATATCTTATTCCAACAGGATGTTCTTATAAGACTTTGTATTATAAAAGAAAGGCCTGAAAGGAATGCGTTAGACTGTAGATTTAAAAATGAGTGCTAAGATTTCATAATGGAAGTTGAATGCATTTTGAAATCTTGTGCCTTTATCTCAGTTTTTCATTCTAGCTTCTCTTCTTCACCCTCTCCAATTAGTATATACAGAGATGTGGATGCTTGTAGATGCTTTTTCAAAGAATAGTTTGTCATCTTTTGAAAAGAAGGTGATATAAAAATTTGATTGACTACAAATCAGTTTATTCGACTATAATTAAGTATTGTCATGGTTGTATGATTTTTGGCATTGGTATTCCACATCATGACATCATGTATTGCATTAAGAGTTAAAGAGTTAATCCTCTAGCTCCATGGATCATTGATAATTCTGGGTATACTTGTCTCAGAAGAGAAGAACTACATTCCCCAGAGGACTTTGTGATGCTTTGCATTTTTACTTATTTCTGCTCAGAGGGAAAAGATAAAAACTGTCTGCAGTCACGGGACACTCTCTTTCCTTTGGGATCAACTCAGCAGTGGGTGCTCGCTCCTGTCTCGCCTTCAGCATTAGTGTAAGGACTTCAGTTATCGGACACTCTTTCGTGCTCATTTTATTAGATTTATTCGCTTCAATTCCAATTCCAATCATATTGTGTTATTTTGCATTCAGACATCTTATTTAGTAGATTAGCTTTCCTCCTCAGATCGTTGCCGCTGTTTTGTTTCTAGGTCCATCTCCGTTTTCCCTTTCCCCCTTCCCCTTTTCTGGGGCGTGGGTCCACGGGTGCCCCGCACCAATTGTCGTGGAACGAGACTGAACCTGCCTGGTAAACCGTTGACAAGTATGTTTTTGATCAAGTGTTTTTTTGAATTCTGCCAGGCTTGGTGTCATCACTGCTGCCCCAAGGAGCCTGTCTCACTGTCTAGCCATCCTTACAGAAGAAACTTAGTTCCTAATACCCAGTCTGACCATTTCTCGACTCATCTTCATGTTACTCACTCCCTTAAGTCTTTACACAATGATAAATGTCTGATTTAGGAGTAAAGTAATAACAAAAGCAGTTTCTTAAGGCGTATGTTATATTTGTTCAAGAAAAACTACCACAATTAATACTACAAGTTGTTTGATCAGGATGGATGCATAAATGGAAAAATACACCTCTTGTGAGAAAAAAGTTTGTAGACCATCAAGAGCTAATAAGAGAGAATTAATTTAAAGAGAATCTATTTCTTGCAGTGTAATACAATTTTTGTATCAGAATGGCTCAGCTTTCTTACAACAGGAAAATTTAGAACAAACATGACGTAGACATTGTGACTTTTATTACAAAGATGTCAAAAAAGTAGGTTTTTTTGGTAATAAAAATGTCTTGCCTTGGTTTAAACCACAGTACTTAAGGAATGATCTGATGTTCACACAAATATTAAAAAATAAAATAAAATAGAATTATAGAATTCTGGTGTTACAGTCTACCATTAGGATTGTCTACACTTATGGAACTTATGACCCATATCAGGGACACCAGGTGTAATTGGACTCCAGATGGACTTCACACATTTGATCATAACCTGGAAGGTCAGAATTTTCCATTCACATCATTATTCATTTATCTTATGTACGCTGTACCTTTTTTTTTTTTTTTTAATGAGCACTTATTTAGGAGGATCTTGTGGAAGTATAAAAGACGAGTTAAATAACACCTACTGCTCTGCTCCAATCCATTAAGTTGGTCACCTCATTGTGGAAGGCTGTCAAGTTGGTCAAGCATGATTTACCTATTGTAAATTCATGCTGAGTACTCCTGATCACCTCTTATCTTTAATATGATAGGAAATAATTTCCAGAATGAGTTGTTCAGTCATGCTCCCACCACCAATGTGCAGCTGACCAGCCTGTAGTTCAGTGGATCCTCCTTATTTTACTTCTTGAAATAAGCAGTGCACTTGCTCTTTTTCACTGTTCAAGGAAGTCCTTCAAGTGTCGTGATCTTTCAAAGATAATCTGGAGTGATGACAGTTATGCACTCCAAGTGCTTCAGCTTTTGTGCTTGCCATCAATTCACACAGACTTGCTTACCTCAGTTTTGTTAAAATGGTCCTCAACATCATCCTCCACTGAAAGTAACTCTATATTGCTCCAGAATTTCCATCTGTTTTCAGGGACCTAGGGACTGCTAATGCTCAGCTTTGGTACTGGACACTGAAGAGAAGGCACTTGGTACCTTAGCATTTTTCATATCCAATAACCCTCCAGAAGGCCCATATTTAATCTTTCACTGCTAAAGAACTATAATAAGCCTTTCCTGTTCCCTTCAAATAGCTTTCTACCTCAGTTTTAAATGTAGCTAGTTGTCCAGACTTGCAAATATTTAGTTCCCTTAGACAACATCCTGCTATTGTCAGTATGATATCCATCTTTTTCCCCTGAATTCCAGAGTCATCTGGGTACTGATATGTTATGTTAACTAGATTAGTGTTTTCTAAACTTGATGTTTCTTTCTTCAAAGCTTTTCAACAGTGCTGACCTTCATTTGAAAAATGTTAATGGATAATATTCTTAGTAGTCATTTCTCATTAGTTTATCTATGAGACAAGGAACATCCAAACTTTCCTCAAAATGAATGTTTTGAACTATATCATGAATATTCTGCTTGTTATTCTTCCTATTATTTCTTTAGAGAGCAAGAACAAAAATACTGAATATGCATTTGTTTTCCTGTACTTGTCCTAGACTGTTACTAAAAACTAAAAAGCAAGATTAACATTATCATTCGTCTCAACACAGAAACAAAAATACAGACTGTTTCTCTTCAGACACGTCATTGTTATGCATCTTGAACAGCTTGTCCAGATACTTTTCAGTATCACATAACTTTTCAGTTTGTATTTACTTGACCAAAAGGAACATCAATCTGTCATCATAAAGTCATCCCCTTGAAACTCTTTTGTATCAGTCATATTCTCACTCATTGCATGGACAGAACTCCTATGCATGCAGCAGGGCAAACTGTGTTATTCATAACCCACCAACATATTAATGATTTGTAATATTGCAAGAGCTTAGAGGGATAATAAGTTTGTCCTTATTTGTACAAAGATATTTCTAGTGTCTTTGCAAAGCTACAGATAAGCTACAGAAGTACTGTAATGGCCCTCCCAATCCTTACTTTGGTTTGAACAACAAAGAGGCAAATTATAAATTAATTCTGCTTGCTTAGTTTAAATGGCAATATTTCTGTAAACAAGATCTTATGGCTTATTTAAATATTGGCTAACAAATTACGTAGTGAAAAAAAGCGAACACCTGTGAATCCATCTACATTAAAATGAGGCTGATTTATAGTAACCGAGCACCTGACAGTTATAAATTCCAGTTTTTTTGGAATTTAACTGGAATGGTGAGGAACGCAACATCCTTTGCTTTCTATTTAGTAAATGATATTTTATAAAAGGCTACATGCTATAGATTGATAATTAGCCAGTAAATCCTTGCCAGGAAGACAGATCTGTGTAAATTAATATTTACTCTTGAATTTCCAAAAGATTTTAAGCATAATGCTTACCATAATCAGCATACCATAATCAGCTAACGTACGTGCTTAATTTATGGTATTACACTACTGTTCCCTATTTCTTAATGTGCCCATTGACACAGACAGATCATTTGACCAAAATATTAGTAGTGAGGAAAAACAGAACCTCCCTCAATGTTATTTTGTGCATTTTTATGGGTTGCACATAGATAATGTTTAATTTTTTTTTTTGTCTACACAGAAACTTGCTTAGAAAAAAATGATTATCATATTACATAATACACAAACATTAAGAAGAGAAAACAGAGTGAGGACCCTGGGAGACATTGTTTTTATAACATAGAGTAACATTTCTTTGTTCAGTGGATGGATCTCTAATGAACTATAATATTTGTGCTTTTCCCTGAAACTGTATTCTCATTTTAACTCCCCTGTTTTATGTACAGGAAATTTTCTTCCTTGATCAATGAAGGAAAATGTGCTTACATAATTCAGAAACAATCTATTATATTTAAAAAACTACATACTGAAGAAGAGTTAAGAAGATCTTTTGCTGTTACGCGCTTTCATTTACTTCCCTTATCATAGTCATTAAATAATAAAATTACATTTCATATTCAAGAGCACCACAATATTGGTATTACTATTCTGAATGTAATTCTCATTCAAACCTTGCAATGAGTTTTTTCCACCCAAAAAGGTACATTATATTTCCAGAGCATTGTCTGGGAAGATAAGGTTCTCAAACCCAAACAGAAAGACTAAAACAGTACTTCTTGATAAGCTTTCCAATAAGAATGCAGTGTGATTTACTTATGGTAATTAGTTCATTTAACCAGAATGACATGCTGTCTGCTCCAGCAAAACTGAGACCAAATATTGCTGTTACAAGTGTGAAGTATAACGCCAGCTGCCTCCCACCACCCAGTGACATAGGGATAACTGCCCCCCACCTTGTAATGAAGGTAGAAAGCAAAGAAAGCCCTATACTAAAGGCAAATGGAGATTCACATTTAACTGAGATGAAGTCACAGTATGTCACTAGTTTCTCTTTGTAATATTGTATGTCCCTTTATACTGAAAGCCTAAATAAGATACATTCAGTATGATCTCATACCACATTCTTATCTCCAAATTGAAGAGCTATGGATTAAAAGGGTGGACTAATCAGTGGATAAAGAATTAGTCGGTGGGCCACTGCCAGAGTGTTGAAATCGACAGATCTATGTCCAGGTGGAAACTTTTGATGAAATATCACCCAGGTGTCCTTCTTGGGACCAATGCTCTGCACCATATTTATCAATGACATACACAGTAAGATAGAGCACACCTTCAGTAAGTTTGCTGATGACACTAAACTGTGTGGTACAGTTGATATGATAGAAGGAAGGGATGCCACTAGCTTGAAAAGAGGACTCACATTTGGTTGAACAGGCCCAAGTGCAGGGTATTTTACCTGGGTCAGGGCAATCCCAGACCTGAGTACAGACCAGGAAAATAAGTAATCAAGAGAAATGTTGTGGAGAGGGACTTGATGATTCTTTTGGATGAAAAACATTCTACTAGCAACTGTCAGAAGTTGTACAGCTCTTGTTTTCACAGGGGACTTCAGCTTTCCTCATACACTGGAAATACAGTGCAGCAGAAAATAAGCAGTCTAGGAGGTTCCTGGAGTGTGTGGAAGATAACATCCTGGTGTAGCTAGTAAGGGAGACTATAAGGTGAGGGAATGACTTCCAGTTGCTCCAGGGGAGATTCATGTTGGGTGTTTGGAAAAATTTCTTCTCTGAAAGTCAGGTGCTGGAACAGGCTGCCCATGAACAGGGTGGTATTTGTATCACCATCACTGGAGGGTTTCAAGATAAGTTTAGATACTATACTGAGGAACATGGTCTAGTGGGGATGGTAGGTGGTATGGTTGAACTGGGTGAACTTGGAGGTCTTTTCCAATCTTAATTATCTGTGACTCTATTATTCTGTATAATGTGAATGAGAGTATGGACTCCAACAGTTACATACTTGTATTTAACATGTATGTACTTTCTGATGCAATTAGTTCAGTTTTTTTGTGAGATTTTTTTTTCTTCTGTTTTCTTCTATACTCTGATATCTTCAACTTTTGTCTTGAAGGAATTGGATGCTGCTACACCACAAGACCACTATCACAGCATGTAATGATGTGTATGATATATTTTTTTTCATGAGCAGTAATGGGGATAGAGATATCTATCCTGGAAGGCAACAAAAGGATGCACATATACAGAACAAAACTAAAGGGGAGGAGAGTACTCATTCACACTACTTGTCATGCCCAAGTCCTAGCTTGTGGCTATGGCCTTGGTAACTCTCCATAAGGTTCAAACCTCTGCATACTTTTGGAAACCTGTGTTTGTTCTCTCCTCACGGCTCTGTAAATTTGACATTTGATTAAGACGAGAAATCTTATATTCCCAGCCAACCTCTTTAGCTGTTCCCACACTACAAAGGTGTTATGACTGTCACCAGCACCTCTTTCTTCCAACTCCTCCTCGACCTAAATTTGGTATAGCAAATGTTATATTACTCTTTGTTTCCATATAAATTTAGCTCTCTTTTAATTTGTGGTGTTTCTCTCTTCTTTTTCCTTGCATATTCAAACTACATCACTCTTGTTTGTCAACACTGGATTGAATAAACTGTAAGAGATTATTTATTCTTAATTCCTTGAATATCTGGAAGAACTAACTTGAGGCCTACAGAACAGAAAAGACTTTAACAACCAGCAAAGAGACTATTACAGAACAGGTGTATTTAAGGAGTTCTTAAATGAACAAGCAGAAAACTAGACAAGGGCAAAATATTTATATGAATTTGAGGAAACAAATTAAAAGATTAATTTTGCAGATAGAGCAACATTAATGAGAATAAAGTAGAAATCATATGCTTCGTCACAGCTACTATGTGCTCCACAGAAACAGTCACTACTCAACACCATACAGTGCTCAGTGCCAGCAGATTTGCTTTTCGGATGTCTGAATTTACAGGCAATAATACAAAACTGGATCAAGTTTTGCCTTGTCTTAGCATTTTCATTATGGAACTCTTCCCCTTTCCTTAGATATCTCCTTGTTTACATATTATTTTCTGTTTTTAGAAATACCGGACAGGGTCATAAATTATGGTTTAACAGCAGTATTATACTTCTGCACTACTATTTTCTAGTGACATAAGTCTTAAAGTGCCTCCATTAAAATATATGTAAATTTCAATTCTTTTTACTCAGTTTAATTCACATTTATTCATTTTTATTGATTTATATATAGAGAAAATGTGTCATGGATAAACTCTTGTGAGTTTTAATATGAGATGCTTATGAGTCCCTTTTTCCATGTACATATAGTCAGAAGATTGTAGTAGAGGCAGTTCCAGCAGCTCTATAATGCCCTAGATGTGACACGACTGTCATAGAAATGATATACAGAACACACTTGTTTGCTTCCTAGTAAATTAAGCATCACTTTACCTATCTTGGTAATTCTGAAACTCCTGCCTTTAAATGCAGCTCAGACAGAATATATGCACAAACAAGTGTATATTGTATTTGTAACCTGTTCTCTTCAAGACATGTATTTTCAACAGATTAAAGATTATACACAAGTGGAATCATGTTACCCAACAGTAGAACATACTTCCCTGTATCTGAATTTCTGATATATTTAAAAAACTGTGGAATTTTATGACCTCATTCAATTTCATATAGGAATCTCTGAAGGAATAGTTTAACTAATAGTAGTCTAAAATTTTGGAGCAGCTTTATTTCGTGGAAGTCAGTTTGTTATAAAGGTTTCTGAAGAAAAGAATAATTCCCTAGATTATGCTTTTTTACAAACTTTCTAACATAAGTGCATGACTATCTTGTAGAGAATGCATGTACAATCCAGGAATCCATTGCACTCTTCTTTTTTTTTTTTCCTTTTTTAAGTAATAATAGAAAAAATAACAATAACTACAAAAAGAGCACAACAAAAATGGAGGTAGCTTCTTGTTCCAGATGGCTGGTTTCTGTCATCCAACTCAACATTTCAAGCAGCTGTAAGTGGTCTGATCAAACTTGGAGAATCTGCTTCATAATGCTGAGCTACAGCTGAGCAGATGAAGGGCTGCTGAAGCAGATGTCTCAGTCCTGATTGCTCTGCTCAGTAACATCATTGCCTGGAAGATATCTCACTGCTTACATAGAAATACAGAGTCCTGCTTTTTTCCAGACATGGGGCCAGAATTTCTTTACAGTTTGGCAGCTGAACACCAAAACATCCACAAAGGAATCTCACCTAAGTATTCATGGAAAGAAAACCTACAGTGACTTCTGAACAGAACCTGTTTGGTAGTTTTGTGACTGTGAATCGTGAGACACAGTACTATTTAGTTTGCTTTTATGTTGCTTTTATGATTTATGAATTTGTCAGAACTTGGAGACAGCGATAATTTAACTGTTCTCTCATTCACTGTTCTTACTGCTATTTTTACTTTAAGGAACCAGTATTTAACTTCTTACTGTAAATACTGGTAGTGTTTTCATGTATCAATAGCTGTAGATAAGGTTGCATGCATAATTGTACAAATAAAATTAATGAGGATTTATTTATCTAGAGTAGTAGAGTTTTAATTAGGGCCATTTGCATAACTGACTGTCTAGATTCCTTTCCAAATGGCTTCATAACCACAAGCAATTATCACTCATTTCTATTAGTTAATTAACAAAATATTCTGATTCAGAGCAGCATTTAATACTTTTTTGTGTTAGAGTGACTTATAATTTTGTTACTTTTGTTTCCCCAGACTTCAAGGGCTTCAGATTATCCCAAACCTGCCAAATAGCATCCCATAAAAAGATACAGCTATAGTAAAAAATAGATAAATTATGCTATATTTGTCTTGATTACTACTGTTATCACAATTAAACTGCAAGCATTCAGGTGTAACCTTGTTACATAAGAATGAACAAAACTGTTGAGTAACAGGAAGTCTCCAGTGTAAAACGACTTCTGAAAAATTCAGAGAAAAGCTTTTTCAATTATCCTCCAATTACAAATGGCCATTAATTGTATGGAAAAAAACCAACAACAACAACAACAAAAAAGAACAGAAAACAAATAGCCCAGATGGGGAATCAGAAAACAATGAAGAAAAGAAAACTAACAAACAAAAACACAAAACAAAGCAAAACTCTATGAATTCAATCTCAACAGTACTGAGGAAAAGGGGAAAAAGAAACAGTCCTGCCACTTGAAGAGGTTAAAAGAAAATCTTTGTCTACCTTGAAGCAGTGACAGCCTGTAATACAACATTTCACTTTAGTAGTATAATTTTTTGTTTTCTTATGTAAAATCACTTGGCAGAGGGTTGTAGAATGAGACTGAGAGACTCTAAAGACAGTCAAACAAATGGAAAAGATTTGATGACTCAGTGAGAGCTGTTTCTTTCATGATAATTTCTTAGTGTGAAGGTTTTTGGCAAGGACAGAAAACAGGCTTTAAAACATGGGGAATTTTAATGTACATTCGTATGATTCTCTGACGTAAGACAAACATTCACCTCCTTTCCTCTTTCAGTCCTGCCGCTAAGAAGGAAGGAAACGGACCTGGTAGATGATATCAGGCACTCCCCTGCCTCATGAATTGTGTGCTTCCTGAATTGCAAATAACATTTGAACCTCCACTCTTACCTGCTAGATTCAGCAATGCAGAGTGGTTTAATAGTACTGAGTGTTCAATTTAATCTCTACGCATAAAGAACTATAATTCATTTATGTGTAATCTAGTGGTCTTGAAGTCATCTCTCATGAACAATCACTGACTGTCAGGATTTTTGCACTTGTGATTAAAATAAAAGAAAAATTCAAATGTTTACAGAACAAGAAGTTTTCACTATCATTACTTTAGTGCAAGCATATTAGAAATTTAATTTTAGTATTAATAGGATGTTAACTAATAGGATTTGTAAGTGATAGATTCATACTCACCCTCTCAATTAGTAAAATACATAGATCCATAAGTCTGAAGAGCAACTGGAGCGTTTTAGTCCCACTCTCACAAATCTGTGGAATGTAATCTATTTAAGAAGTGTAACACATGCAGACTCCAAATAATCCAAGCTAAAAATAGTGCAGATTTGAAAGTTGAGCAGTACTCATAACAGCAAGCAAAGAAAAGAAACTGGATCAATTCTGTGATTCTGTGATTCTGTGAAGTAGGGTAGGTATGAAGGGAGACATGTTCCTGCCATGTATGTTATCAAGAAGCAGCCACAAGCTGCCCTTTCTCAGGCTATCCCATTGTGAAGTGGTAATTTTGCAGTAGTCTACCTTGACATCAAAACATTTGCACCATACTATACTACGCTATTTGTGTACACCCAAGTGAAGCACATCCAACAAAATTTGAAGAGAGAAGGCTTTCCATATAGTCACTATTAATTGCACAAGAATCATTTATGCTATTACTCTAAATTAGCTTCTGTTCAGAGCAAAGTTCTGTTAAAATCAAAGTCTCCTATCATTGCTTATTATCTAATGCTTATTAGATTTTAATCATTTGCATGTATACTTGGGCTGCAACTTGTGCATTATTCAGGGAAAAGCAGCTTATTTCTCTCATTTCAGAGACCTGATTATTTTTCTTTTTTTCTTCAGTTCACATTACTTCGTTCTTATATTCATTAACTCATTACCAGAACTTAGGATGTGAAACATCCATTAATCAGGGATTCTAATTGAACGTTAAACTATGTATGCAGTGAAGAGAAGACTTTGCAGCAAACTTTATTATTACAATCTAAATTAAGTGAGATTCTGGCTAAGGAGATGCTCAATTCCTTGTGTAATGAAGAGAAGAAGAAAATAAGAAAAGAACCACTAGTTCATTGAGGCTGATAAGGCAAAGCATTCACATCACTTGAGGTCACTGAAGGTCTGATACTAATGACAAGAATATTCAGCTTTCTTCCTAGGAATGGTCCAAAGGAGATGCTTACATCTTTTTTTCCTATCACATGGTATTGATTGTTGTTTTATGAAATATAACTTCAGATTAGTTTCAGACCAGTTTCAGATTGCATGTGTGGTAGGTAAAACAAAAGAGTAAAGCTTTTCTCTGCATGGAAATAGTATATTTCATTCATGTGAGATTTCAATAATCTAACATAAGATTTTTTAAAGGCCAATTTAACAAAGAAATCCTTTCTAAAATTATATATTTTATTTTACCCTTTTTTATGTGCTTCTTCTCTCCCCTTAATCATAACATGCCTATGCTGAGCTCCACAGCACTCTGAAATTGCAATATATCAGCCCTGTTTAACTGACATGCACAACCTATTTCATGATGTACTGGATCTCTTAACATCGTGGCCGCACTGACTTATTTCAGAGCAGATCTGAAGTCCATTTCTGTTTATTTGTGTAGAAGAAAATTTGTACTTGCTAGCAATTTGGAGCTATATGGGCGATGACAGCTACTGGTGCCTCCTAACTCTCTCCCCTTCTTTCTTTTTTCATCCAAACTCCTTATGATGTGAACCAGCTGGATTTTAGGAGAGTCTGCAATTTACAACTTAAAACTGATAAAGCAACCTACAATAAATAACTCTCGTAGCCTAGCACTGACAGCTATAATCAGAAGGAAGACTTATATTCCAAATCATACAAGTCAGTGTTAAATTCAGTTTGTATCTCTTGATTAGTGCCTGCAGAAAGGATAGTGCAAATGAGATGGGAAATGAACAATCTAGCATATATGCTTATCACTAAAGCAAGAAGTGAGTCACTGTTTCATTGCCTCAGTAGTATGACAGGAAACATTTGATTCAGTAAAGGGAAGGAATAGTTGGTTTTCTTTTTCATTGTGTGCTTTACTTCTATTCTTCTGTTGATTCTATAAACCTAATAACATACAGGACAGAATCCCTACAGAAGTTTACAGAACAATTATTCTGCTGTGAATACCTCATTTTTGAAAGTGGAAGAACTTATAAGAAAATATTTTGATTTATTATCGTAGTTCTGGATGTCTATAACCACCAATTTCATGAATGCAAATCCTTTATAATTCTAATCCCCTTTTTCTGACTTACAACATTGCTCTCTTTTTTTCTTCTTTTTTATTATTATTATCATTTTTTAACACATCTTGCAAATATGTATTAGAATGCTGCATTTCCATAGATTGAATGCTAGTTTTTAAGCTCACTTTAAAATATCTTGCTTTAACACAGTTTCAAAGTGAGTATTTTTTAAAATAAAGACAAAGAGCTTTCAATAGCAGTTTTTTGCAGCCTGTTCTGCCTTTTTCTTAAAAAAAAAAAAAAAAAAGAAAAAAGAAATATAAACTAAAAAGTGCTGACATATAAATCTTATTGTAGTCTGATGTTTGCTATTTACTGGGAACCAGTAGTGATCACTGTCATCAGATTTCATTTGACTTTTCTGTTTTTAGATGATGGAAGTATACTGAAGTGAGCAGCGTAAGTGATCTTTCAGGGCCACTCTTTATCTTTCTCACAACTAGTTTCATTGAAGAAACATTTTTTTTTTTACAGGAACTTGTTCTCCTGCCTCTCATTTGGAGTGTCTGCTGTGACTCACCATCTTCTCTGTGCTGGATATAACCATGACATTGCTTTGATTTAGAAGTGTGTTATGTTGTACTTAGGAGCATAAGGGAAAAAATAGATAGTGGATGCGACTGAGGTCCTTGAAAGTTCCTTGCAGTGTTCTTCCCTATGCAAATGCAGATATTTTCTGATGTTCTGCCATGAATATGTAGCTATACTGACCGCAAAATCACGGATCTGCTGGTAGAAGGAGAGAGGCACATATATACCTAAGCATTTGAACAGACAGAACAACGATCATTAATTCAGATTATAAGCATCTAATTATGAGTATTAATAGAAAAGCTAAGAATAATGCTTGACTCCACTAACAATAATAACTTTAAATCAACAAAATCACTGTTATCTTTGAAAACACTGAAGAAAGAGACATTTTCAGGAGAAAAAAAAAATCAGATATATTCTTTAAATTGTCACATAGAATATTTTCAGAAAAAATTATCTTAATGGTTTTTCAATACATCATCCTTGTAAATGATATTCTTATGTATAAACACCAGTGGTTGTGAGAAAAAACAATAGAACTTGAGGGATAAGCAATTTGAACTACAATTTTATCTATCAGGAGAGGCAAAATATACTGATCTACTGTGTACAGATAGGGATAAGATATAGAGGATTACACAAGTGGAAAATCATACAATAACATCATAGAAAACCATTGTTTTTAGACCAAGTATATGCGCTCTAACATTAAAGTTCTACATATCAGGTAATACTTCTTGCATATCAACAGGATGATGTTTATGTTTTGGCAGTCACTAATGTATTGTAAAATTCACCTTGATTATTTCTGGGGTTTAGTACTTCTTCTGAGATTAAAGTATAGGAACTATTGACACAGATACCAGAGCTTAAAAGTCTTTAACAGTGGAGCATCACATGGAGATTACATTCAATATCTAGATCTAGCTAATCAAGCAAATATTTAAAAACTTATGGCCACTTCAAACTTATCGAGTGTACGCAAAAAACCCCAAACTTCACGTATGTATAAAAGTTGAAACAACAAACAAACTAACAAAAACCTGCAGAACTTAACAGCAACATTATTCCTTCCTACTTCTGATGTATATTCAGCAGACTTCACAATGTGACTTGTTCACCTTTACCTCTGAAAAATAAATGAAAATTAATAGCCGTTTTTTGGATTGGATTTCAAGCACCGAGCCTTAAAAACTTAAGGTCTTTTAATCTATTGCATATGGCCTATTTTAAGCTATGGTACATGCAGTTATTGTGTCATTAGCACATGGCTTTTAAACTGAAAGTTACTAGCAAAAATAAAGTTTCAATGTGTTGAAACAGATAAAGGGAAAAAGGAAGAATTTGTTCACAGTTTTCAAACTTCTTATTTTCATATAATACTCTACAATACATGAGATCTGACTGTGGTAAAGGCATTAAACCAAGTTAATGTCATTAGTATTCTGTTTTAATTCTTCTAGGTATCTCCCACATGTTTTTGGGAAGGTCTGGTTTACAAATTATTCTCAAACATGAGGCTAGCGGCTGCAACTTTTCTATTTTAAATTAAATACCTTAACAGTGCACTTGAGTACAGCCTTTGATGGAGCAAAGGGAATTCTGACATAGTAAAGGAATGTAAGAGTAAGCTGTGTATTTTATAACCACATTGTTTTCTGTGTATGTGCATGCATGTATGGCATAGTTTCAGAAGAATCTGATAGTCAGAACAAGGAAATAACAAAGGCTATCACACAACTTCTTCAAATACAACGGGTGCTGAAGAAAAAAAAACAAGCAGATTTTGATATCTGTAGTATAACAGAGTACAACAATTTGCTCAATATTTTATGTTTTTAAGAAGCTAGAGAACAGAATCCAAGTACCTTTTTTCGATTAGAAAAAAGTTATATGAATGCTCAATGGTAACTCAGAAAGAGGACTTGCTTAAAGTGTTTCAATAAGCTAAACCATGACAAGAGTACTGACTGAGGAGGTGGAAATCCCTATTTTCTATACCTATGAGACATCAAGAATAACAAAAATGAAAGCATCAGCTTTTCAAAACTATGATTACAAGTGTACCTGCATGATGTTCTATGAAAATATTTAAGACAAATTCACCTGAAAGTAGAATGTTAGAGTTTGCAGTCTTTAAGGTATAGCATGCATTTGCCTTCTTGTCACTACTGTAATATATTTTTTTATTCTTTTTTCTCTTTCCACCCATTAAATACATCTCTTTTACTTCACTAAACAAAACCCTTCATGAGTATGGCACTTTATATCTAAATGCATGTAGTAATAATAAAGATCTTTTCGTTTCTTTACAATTTCATTTAGGGGATAAAGATTAGAACATGGGATGTACTTTCCTCTGACAGGAAGAACAGTAACATCTAAGCACTGAGACACGACATAAAATCCCACTCCCTTCCATTTAATATACTAGTTTTCAGTTATCCAATCTTCTCAACGAAGGTTTAGTTTCAGTTTCTGTCATATATGTTTGTGTAAGCTACATTTATATGTGGAGAAAATTGTACACATTCATACATTTATTATTATTATTTTCAAATCAAGTGAACAAAGTATTCAGATAAACAGCAACAATTGTACAACTGGACTGCTTCTAAGATTTCATGTTAACATTTTCAGTCCACCCTCACCACATAGAATTAAGAATTTCACAAATGAGGAATGATAGGCATTTACTGATGGTTGCATATTTATCACATACAGAATATATTGAACATAACTGGAAAATCTCTCTAGCTTCTTGTTGATTATTCTGCTTACAACTACCTTCATCCTCAATTAAACTTTTGTTCTGTGACTATAGAGTGATTTTAATCACCCTAATCAAACACTATCATACAGTAATTGCTCATTATGATTTCAGAGTGTCTTTACAGTATCAGATTTTCAATTTATATGATTTTCAACTTTATCTAACTGCCAAAGTTAATTAAATTAATTGAGAATTAAGTTACCTTAGTTAAGCTAATGATATACAGATTTACTATTCTTTCAATAAGAAATTCATTAGCATTCATTAGATAAGCCTCATGATTGCTTGTCAGTATGACATTGATAGATGAGTGCATATCATGGGTTGTCAACAAAATGAAGTATCTAGTGGATGCCTTGCTAATTTTGAGGTGTGGTAGACAATCTGAACAAGCTCACCACAGACATGGATGAGCAAGTACTTGTGTTATTAATGGGTTAGAATTCCCCTCAATTTTCACTTATTTGAGATATGATTTTCTATTCTGATATTTCTTCTGCTGACATATTTGTGAGTTTTGTTGTACCATTTCTTAATGGAACAAAAATGAGAGATTAATTTTGTGGTTTCTTAAGTGAACATCATTATTTAGAGCAATGTACCATTATTAATAGTTTGGTACTATCTAAACCAGTGTGATGGACTCCAAAGTTGTAGAAACATTGAAAATAAACTTTTTGTTATCTAGAATCCCAGTTGCCAAATGGAATTTATCATTTTATCTCCTTGGCCTTCTGCCTTGTATAAAATATGGGAAAGGACTGGGAATTATGTTCAAATCATAGATAATTATATCTAATGCAACTTGATAGTAGCTTTTAATGAATGAACTGTGCCACACTTTAAGCCTCTTATTTTCAACAGGAACTGATGGCAAAGACAGGTTAAAATTGGATTGATCTTTCAGAAAGAAGAGATCAATGATTTTCCCACAAAGACTATGAGAAAAATGAACTCTGTGAATAATGCTGGAATTGGGGTGTAGAGGAGAATTTTCTTAGAGCTATTTTAAAGATATGCAATGACTGTTCCCTTAACAGGACATACCGTGTTTTAATTCTATTCCACTTCAACATTAGGCTGAGGTTATCTTCAGCAAAACACTTAAATTTGAATCATACAATGCTGTAGGTAAATACTTAAGTGTAGTAAGTTGGTTGTTTTGAGATTTTAGAGTTGCTTACTGCTGTTTGTTAGCATGGGAGACTCTTTACCCAAAATAAGGAAAATTCAAGAGTGGATTTTAGATAATGTGAATTTACTGTTGAGATGGCTGCCCAGCATGGAAACTCACATAATACTTCCATCCAAAGAGCTGATGATGAAGGGACTGTATTTAACCTTGATGACACAGTCTCTTGTGCTTTGAGGAAAAGCAGATTGGTGTTTTGCTCAGCATAACAGTGACTGATACCTGTATGAACTTGGACATTTTCAGCTTTCTAGGTTCATTCAAACAACTGAGACTTCTGAAATTATCATGCTTGGCAACATGGGCAACGAACAGGAGAAGCTAGAAACTGTGCAGTAGGCAAGCTACAACTTAGTTGTCAGTAGTGAAACAAGGTGGGATCATTCCCACAACTGGAGCACTGTAATGAATGACCGTAAGCCCTTTGGATAGGCTAGGCAAGAAATGGGCTGTCACTCTGATAGAAAGTGTTTTAGTGTTACAGGGCTCAGGGCTGGGAATGATGGTGTTTAATCTCTATAGGTAAGAATGAGGAGGAGAGCCAACAACTCTTACATCCTGTTGGGGTCTATTATAGACCTCCTGACCAAGATGAAGAGGTAGATGAGGCGTTCTGTGAGCAGATGACAGAAGTTGTGCAATTGCCACCCCTTGTTTTCATGGGGGCCATCAACTTCCCTCATACACTGGAAATACAGTGCAGCAGAAAATAAGCAGACTGAACTATGTAGCTTGAATATTGGTAGTGGCCATTATTCAAAAGTGTGAAGTTCTGTGCTGCTTACTTTACCCTTCAACTTTTGAAGATTTGCGATCTGCAAAGCCCAGTTTTAAATGGTGTTCCAAAAGTTCTGTACAAGCCCTTTGGCAGAAGACATTGCATAGCATCATTCCTCCTCTTTGTTTTCCCCACCAGGTTCAAGACAGACATTTTTGTCACAAGGGTTGATAAGCTCCAGAATAACACTGGACTCAGCAGTTCTAACATATTCTTAAAGCAGTTTGGTGTGATTAGACTGAAATAGGCAAGTTCCCAGTGATGACTGACCTACAAGTTTGAAGACTTCATGGTAATTTTCAGAAGTAAGAACCATTGTTTCTGACATTCACATCTATCAATTTAAAACTTCTCAGAATTTTTATTTATGCCTTTAATCATTAAAATCGGACACGAAAAACTTATACTTGTTAAAAAAAATTGATGAATAGTACCTCATTATCCTGCTTTGATATGGATATGACTGAAATCTAAAATTCCTCATGTCTTAGCAGGGACTATTGTTACAATTCCAGTAAGCCACTGGGGATTACTAAATATGAGAGTACTACTAGAAATCAACATACTACAGTATGTATTTGTTTATGTGTATATATATGTATATTATCACACTTTTCCAAAAGCAATAAAACCTTTCCATAATTTTTCTCTCTTTAAATATTTATAAGAGTTAATATGCATCATTTCCAATTAACTTCTCTGCATTACAACATTTACAGCAAAATGATAATTGCAGCAATATCCTTAGCAGTTTCATAAACACAATTTAGTTTCAAAGTGCATTCTATTGCCATTATTTATTTGTTACCTATTTATTTTTTTCCATCTGATTTGAAAGTCCTTCAGTAGATTAATAGCTGTTAGGTTCACATTCACATTAAAAATATGTATACAGATCTTAAAAGAGAGTACCTCAAATTGGTCATTTGTAGATAGTAAAGGATGTATGGTTTTGGAGATAAAAATTAAGTGCCAACAGTCTGCCTGAAGAGGCATTTACACAGCAGTGTGTTTAGAAGTGAGATGTAAGTTCAAATTATTACACCATGCATCTTTTCTTCAGAGAGGAGAAAGTCTCTGTAGCATGGGGAGGCATTATGGGACACAGTGATGGTGGAACACTTATCAAAATAAGTGCAAAATTATATTAGGATTTTGTAGAAATAAATATAGTCACTGAAAAAAGCACACAATTTTCCACTTTTAAAAAAGCCCACCATAAAATAGGGTGAGGATCTACACTACTGTGACTTTTTATTTTTTTCAGTGGTCTGTTTCACTTTCTCTGATGATGAAAAAACCTTAGGCATTCCTAGAAATGATCCAAAATCAGACTTATATAAAACACAAAAGCAGATCTAGTCTCACAGACTTGAAGCATTAATTTTTAATATTAAAGTTTTATCTTAGATGAAAATATAAAAATTGGAGAACTAAATGTTGGAAGCATCGGTTTTTTTTCAGATTTTATCTTAAAAATATGGTGGAAAATAGCAGATGTTATGTAATAAAAGCAAAACAACAAAACATAACTCAAACAAATAAATCCAACTTGTTTTTCTCCCTTTAAAAATGCAGGGATGGTGCATAGGAAGACCTTACAACAGTTATGCCTCAGAAGTAGAAAAATGGAAGTGTTTAAACAATTTATATAATAATATTTTGAAAAATTCATAAGAAACCATCCACACTTACGAGGATTATCTCCACTTAATGGGGGTAACCAGATATATATCACATACATAGAAAGCCAACCAGCGCTTCAACAACAGCAACAACAAACCAACAATTCACATACTTGTGTGTTCCTGAGTAATGTGAAGTCCAAAGGAATTTCTAAGTATCTGCATGAGTGGAAACAACAAAAACTCTCAAGGGACATTATTAATACCTATGTAGATATTCCCTGCTCAAACATTTGCACCCATTGCTTTCCTTTATATAGAGAATTTTTCTGCTCTGAAACACTAATTTGCTGTTAAATGGTCTACATAGAAATCACTGAGGAGCCTTTAAAAATATAATTATTAGAGTTATTGGAGCACCTAAAATCAAAATGTTCTGAACAACAAAATTACCTAGAATTTTCTTTTGGATTTCAATGAAAGTGCTGAAAGGATGTATTATTATAAAGATTTGTATGTAATATTATTTGACATCATTTCAGTACTTTTCACAAAATCCTCAAAATATCTTACATATTGTAAAAAAATCATAACATTTATTGAGCCAACAATTTGACATAGATAATGGGAGACATAAGGCTAGACTAGGATAGGCTAGGCTAGAATAGTACTGTTCAGTTGGAACAAACCTTGAATGATCACAAATTGGCTGTCAACTTCAGGACAAACCAAATGTTGAACTATATTATTGAGGGTACTATCCAATTTCCTCTAGAACAATTACAGGTTTGGGGCATCAATCATCTCTATAGGAAGACTATCCATTCTTTAACCACCACAAACTAATATTTTTTTTTCTAAAATACAGTCTGAATCTCACATGGCTTTGTGCCATTTCTCTGCACCTACCTTTAGTTACCAGGAAGAAGGAATTGGCACCTCCTTCTCCACTTCCCCCTCCTCATAGAATCACAGAATGGTTTGGGGTTGGAAGGGACCTTTAAGATCATGTAGTTCCACCCCACTGCTATAGGCAGGGACACCTCCTTCTAGACCAGGTTGATCAAAGCCCCATCCAGACCAGACTTCAATGCTTCCAGTGATGGAACAACCAGAAACTCTCTGGGCAACCTGTTCCAGTGTCTCACCATCCTCACAGTAAAGAATTTCTTCTTAATATCTAGTGTAAATCTACTCTTTTCCAGTTTAAAACCATTTCCCCTTGTCCCATCTCTACATATCTTATAAAAAAATCCTTCCCCAGCTTTCCAGTAAGTCCCCTTCAGGTACTGCATGGCCACTATAAGGTCTTCTTAGAGCCTTCTCTTTTCCAGGCTGAAGACCCCCCAGCTCTCTCAGCCTGCCCTTGTAGGGGAGTTGCTCCAGCCCTCTGATCATCTTCGTATACGTCCTCTGGACCTGCTCCAGCAGGTCAATGTCCTTGTGTTGAGGGCTCCAGAATATGACACAGTACTCCAGTTGGGTTCTCATGAGAGCAGAGTATGAGGGCAGAATCACCTCCCTCAGTCTGCTGGTCACATATCTCTTGATGCAACCCAGGATACAGTTGGCCTTCTGGGCAGTAAGGGCACACTGCTGGCTCATGTTGAGTTTTTCATCAACTGACACCCCCAAATCCTTGAACTTCACGATGCTGGCATGGGGACACTTCTCAAGGCTGTCCCAGTCCCTTTGGATGGCATCCCTTCACCCTAACTGCACCACTCAGTTTGGTGTCATCTGAAAACTTGCTGAGGGAACATTCAGTCCCCTTGTCTATGTCACCTACAAAGATGTTAATAATACCTGCTCTAACATTGACCCCTGAGAAATGACACTTGTCACCAGTCTTCATTTGGATACTAAGCCATTGACTGCTCCATGAGCTTGCCAGGAACAGAGGTGAGAGTGACTGGCCTGCAGTTCCCTGGATCTTCTTTTTTCTCCCTTCTTGAAAATGGGGATTATACTTCCCCTTTTCCAATCACTTCACCCGACGACCATGACCTCTCAAATATGATGGACAGTGGCTTAGCAACTTCATCTGCCAATTCCCTCAGAACCTGTGGGTGGATCTCATTGGATCCTGTGGATTTGCGCACTTTCAGAATCTTCAGATGTTCCCAAACATGCTCTACACTTACATCAGGCAGATCTTCCTTCTTTCTGTTCTTACCTTTGCATTTTGCAGCTCGGGTGATGAGGCTAGAGCCCTTTCCAGTGAAGACTGAGCACCTTAGCTTTTCTATGTATCTGCCCTCAGGGAGCTGCAGACAGCAGTGAGGTCACTCCTATATTCCTCTTTTCCATGCTATACAACTCAAGTGTTCTCAATCACTCCTCACAGAACATGTCTTCCACTCCATTTACTAGCTTTGTATCTCTTCTCCAGATTCTTTCAAGGACCTTAGGATCCTTTTAACACCGTGGAGATCAGCAGTGTAAATGGCCCTCCAGGTGTTGTTGCACCAGTGCTAATTATAAGGTGATAATTATCTCTGTTGACCACAAGGTCATGCTGTTTTTAATATGCCCTAGAGTGTGTCTTCTTGTCTGCCAACTTTGAATGGCAAATATTTTGCTAAAAATCTTGATACAGGTTCCTTAAGAAATATGAAAGGCAAGTGTAAGTTCTACCTCTTTCTCTCCTGTATGAAATAGAAGAGAAATTCAGAAAATGCCTTTAACTTTCAAAATACATCTACCAGTGAACTTATACTGAGAATCCAGTTTTCTCTGTTATTTAATACGTGGAAGGAATGCAGAGTTTTGTTGAGCTGGTTCAAAAATCTCTAACATTAATAAAATTTGACTTCAAATTCCTTAGTTTTACTGGTACTAGCACATTGATATTACCATGTTAGTGCACAGAGAAGATCAACATGCAAAGATAACTGAATTAAAACAATAGAGATAACTGTTCATTTTACAGTCACACTGTTTATGACTTATTGAATTTTTATGGAACAAAGGAAAGAATATTTCTTTCCAGTACTGTGGTCTGTGGGAACTGTAACAACATTCTGTACAGTTGCTCAGCTCACTTTATTTGCCTACTTGGCAGAAGGGCCGGAGACATGTAAATGGCCAGTTCCTTTACCATGAAAGCTTTGCCACTAAGGAATCCAGAGCATTTTTGTAGTGGTTTGCGCTCTTGCTAGGGGCAAGCACTTCTGTCAGTCTGCTGGCATGTCAAAGGAACAAAACAGTTCTAGTCTTCTGACCCAACCATAGATTTTGATTGACACATAAGCCTAAAGACACAGTCATGCAGGCATGAGGAATTTCCAGAACATACTTACTGAGCCTGTGATCTATGATGTTTTCTTACTAAATGTTTCTCTAGAATCTTCGTTAATAACAAGAATACTTCATGTCCAGTTCACATTTTAAAAGTACACGTCATGCAATTGCAGATGAAATAGGCAAGCAGTCACAGCTGTGACTGCAAAATTATGGACTAGCTGATCAAAACCTGTTTCTCGAGTATTTATCTTTCTTCTCAAGTATGTTTTGTAACTTCTAATAAACTTCGCATTGCTGTAGGAAAACTGTTTCTGAGTTAAATCTCAGTGTGACATATCTAACATATATTCAGAAGAGTGTTTTCAAAATTTGATCACTACACTGTAGTTCCTCAGTGAAACATATGACTTCAGCACCTGTCTTGCTCTATATTTAGCTCAAAAAGACAAATGTAATAAATGTTAGTAGAATTCTGTATTTCTGATAATAAGCAAACAGACAGACAAGAGAGAGAATTATGGTCATCGGGTATTCAGTACTTCTATTCTTTTGGATCAGTTATTTGCGTGGAAAACAAACCATCACCTCGGTTTCCTTAATTAGAATTCCCAAGTCTGAATCCTGTGCAAAGTATTTTGCCTGATTGCTTCCTCATAGCAGCATCTCCAGATTTTCCACTTCTAATCAATCTGCAACTGAATGGGTACCATTTGCAGTCCTTGAGAATATCCTCCACAGCACACAGTTTAGAATAAACTTTTCAAATAGTCTTGTCTATAAATAGTACCTAGTTTTCCTAATTAAATTATCTTACAGTTCTTTTGCTGTTCTTCCATTCAATTCAGTAGCTCTGTCTTAGCAGAAGTTAGCATGTGAACATTTTTTTCCTTAGTTGGACTTCATTTTGTGACTAATCTGGAATTTTGCCTTATTTTCTGTTTAAATCCTTCTCCTGTCTGGATGATAAGCAATCAAGCTCCAGGTAAATTTTCAAGATTCTTGTTCAAAATGTATAATTCATATTAATAATGAATATAATTGTGGGCTCTCCAAAAGTTTCTGAGGTGTTAAGAATTTTCAAACACCAAACTGTGCCAGGAGAGATTGGGAGCATTTAAGACAAGGAGAGTGGTTCTGAAAGTAATCCCTCCTTTTTTGTTATGTTGGCCCACAATGTCAGAGGCAGATGTTGGTAGAATGGCAGTAAAGGCTGAACCTTTTCAAAGAGCTGGGACTACTTTGCTGGAAAGGCTCAGGAAAAATCTGGCTATCTGGCTTTTGTTTTTGCACCTTTCCAGGTTTTATATGGTGCCAAGCAGTTTAATCTACCTTTGAATTTATTAGGAGAGATGTGCACACACATCTGCTCAACACTGGCTATCTCTGTGACCATCAGCTGTTTTTGCACATGAAGAAATTACATGTTCCCACTGTTTGGTGTCTTAATGGGGTTTGCATGAAACTTCATGAGAGTGAAGAAGGGAACCCAGCTCACTGAGTATATCATCATCCTCCACTAGCCCATCCCAGTGCTGATGCAGGAGGTGATATGAATATTACACATCAGTAAGCCATGTTCTGGTTTTTCTAACATTAAGAGTATTCAGTTTTTGCTCATTACCAGCACGTGCTCTTTAAGTCATGCACTTCAATTGTCTGATCTAGAAAATGTTCATATCCTGAATAATTTGCCATTACTGTCAAATTTTCTTGAGTTCTGAAGGGCTCACTTGTGCCTTCAGAAAAACTCACCATCACTTTAGTCTGTCTACTTTGCAGTTAGTTGATAACTTCAAATTATTTGTGGTCTAATTCAGATCAAAGCTGTTAGAAAGACTTCATCAGATGTATGTGTTACATGTAAAGTTTCTCTTTAATGCTTTTAAGTAATGAACTGATCTCCCAAACAGCATTCTGTCTTCAGGAAGTACATTCTCCTTCTATTTTACAGCCTGCAGTTTCTCTGCACATTTTTAGCACCAGTCCTGTCTAATGGGCTCTTATATCTGAGGTGGACTCTGAAGGATTCAGCATTTTTCCATCTCGTAAAAAATGTACAAATCAAATCTTTCTCATTAAATGAAGATAAGCAGAAATGTATCTTTCAGTCCCTGTATCACTGCTTAACTTGCTCTTTAATATCTATATGTTTCAGCTTACTGAAATATAGGAATTTATATGAAAAACTATATAAAGAATAATGCAAAACATGTAAGTGGGAGAAATCATTCAGAAAACAAACAAAACAAAACAAAAAAATGTAGTCACATTTACTGAAGTGAAAATTGAGGAAAAATAAGCTCTTGAGCAAGGGGCTTCTTGAGTCAATCTCAGTACTTTCACTTGAATAAAAACCCAAGTTTTCTGAATCCGACTATGTAGGTTTGATCCTTCAATAATTTTAATGGAATTTCAACATAGCCACTTACTTGGGGACACTGCCAGAAATGTGCAGTAGTACTTGAATGGAAGAGCTGCCTAGCAGTATAAAACAATAGCTTATGGGCTATAATCATTGTTTATACAAGTTCTGCACTGAAGAAAAACTGAAGATAAGCTTAAAGGAGAATATTCTTCATCCTTAGCTTCTGCTAAGCTGCCATTCTTGCACATGCCTTCTTTTGATTCTCCTGCCACAGAAGCTGTCACAGGCTTTTACTTCTATTGTCTTTGCCCAAGCTTGGTAAGCCTCAGTTTAAAAAAATAAAAAGAGGAAGCAAATTATATAATAATAACTGCTGTAAAATAATAAGGATTGCAGTTATATAGAGGAAGGTGGAGCACAGCATTATTAGAAAGAATCTTGAGCTGGAAGACATCATCTGAAGAAGGTAAAGAGATTTCTTTTACAATTGTCTAGACAATCTGCGAGACAGCAGATAGGACCACAGAGGACTGAAGAGGTGCAGAACAAATGAGGGGGAACAAGGAATAGTGAAGCAGTGAACCAGAGGTTGCCACTTGGCTGATGTGGCACAAACCAAAGTTGTTCATTACCAAATTGTCCATAAATGCTGTTCATGTTTAGAATAAAGAGGCTTTGTGTTATGACTTTTGAGTTGTGAAGTCCATGTCTTCATATTACGACTCTCATAGAGTCATTGTGAAGTCTATGTTTTTTTTTTTCCTACAACTGTGCATGCAGGAGTACACAGGTATGAAAAGAAATCTGGAAATGTATCAGAATGAGAAAGAACATCATTTTGGTGTAGGGTTTGACTGGGAGAGATTGCTTCTTTTTGTCCACTGAGAACAACAGAGCTGCCATGGTGCCATCTTCAGGGAGATAATGTACAGTTTTGTCAGTGGTTTACAGGCCAGTTTGTCTCTGTTCCATGACAAATGGAGCTAGGGGACCCATGGACCCATGCCCCAGGAAAGGCAAAGGGAACAAGGGGAAAGGACAGGGAGATAGGCCTAAAAAAATCCAGCAGCAATGATCTGAGGAGAAAAGCTAAGTAATTTACTAAATAAGAGCAGAATGTAAAATAACATGATACAATACAATGTAATTGGAATGGAAACTAATAAATAAGATAAAATGAGAATGTCCAAAACTCAAAGGCCTTACTTACTCTGACTCTGAAGGCAAGACAGCTAGGGAGCATGCGTGCTACTTCTATGATCTGAAAAGGAAAAAAAGAGGGATCTCATGATTTGCCAATAGTTTTATCTTTCCCCCTGAGCAGAAAATGGAAAACTGCAAAGTAACGCAAAGTCCTCTGGGGTACGTTGTTCTTCTCTTCTGAGACAGTTATACCTGGAACTATTGATGATCCATAGAACTGGAGCATTAACTCCCAGTGCACTACATGATGTTATGATGTGGAATATCAATAACAAAAAATCATAAATCTATGACAAGTTTTCTTTACGGTTTTCATGAGTCAGAGATCTCAGAGGATGACACTCATTTTTTCTTTTTTTCTTTCTTTCTTTTGTCCTCATAGTGCTTCACTTACAATAAAGCTGTCATCAGAATTTGCAAAGCAGCCCAGAACAGAAGTTTAAACTGTATTTCCCAGCCACTGAATTTACATGGTAAAGAAGTGTCTGCCTGTACTTACAACATATACAATAAAAATATATAAATACAAATATAAATATATATATATAACAAATACAAAATATAAATACTATTATGATTTGGCTCCATGCTTCTTTTAAAACTACCAAACTGTGAGAACCTAGTTTTAGATGTTTGTAGAAAAAGGAAAAAAGTAGTAGGCATCATCAATTGAAATGAAAACAAACAAACAAAAAACAAAAACAAAAACAAAAACAGAACATGACAACAAAAAGCAACTCATAGAACTAAAAATATACGTTTAGAATTTCTGAATTTCTAATGTAAGATCACTTGAGCTCCAGGTATCCACGAAACAATAAAATTAGTGGTTTACTTTCAGTTGACTCTTTCCTTACAGCCCAAAAGAAAGGAAACAACCTATAAGCGAATTTCTCTGCTAATAGGTTCTGGAGTCTCTCTTATCTTTCTCTCCCTCTCTCCCTCTCACTCTCGCTCTGTATTTCACAAGGAAGACAGTAAGAAAATTAATTGTATTGGAATAATGGTTGAAGACTACAATCTTGAGCAGGTTCCCAGTATCACCTCAGTAGTGGTCTGTCAGTAGGTTTATACAAAGAATTAATTTCTTAAGGAGAAAAAAAAAAAAAAAGACTATGAGAATTTACAAATGATTTCAAGCCTGTCTGTGTTAAATAGACATAGCAAACAAGAATAAGATGAAAATCAGAGGGCTTCCAAGAGCAGTTGTACACAGAATGTAGTAGTGCTGCATAAATTTACTATGAAGAATGTTAGACGCTGCCTTTTCTTTTCGTGACCACACCTCTTCTAAAGGATAGGCTGAGAGAGCTGGGGCTGTTCAGCCCTGAGATGTGGTGGATGCCCCATACCTACAGACTTTCCAGGCCAGACTGAACCAGACTTTGAACACCTTGATTTAGCTGTGGATGTCCCTGTTCACTGCACAGGAGTTAGACTACATGACCTTTAAAAGTCCATTCCAGCTCTGAGGATTCTATGATTCTACGACTGGCTCCTTTCCCTGGCTCTACCACCAAACTGCCATCTGGCTGTGGTCAAGCTGTGCCACCTCAGCCTGTGCAAAAACTCCATTTTTTGTTCTAGGCACGAACATGTCTTTGATAAAAACTACCTAGTTACAAGGAGTTTATGTAAGAAGTCATCTTAGATGAAGCTCCAGATAGTTCAATAATGCTGCATTAGTTGTTGCTAATAAAGTAGAAAAGTTCTCCAGACAGCTAATTCTCTGCCATTCCAATAGACACAAAAGTATGCTTCTTAGAAGAAAGGGCAGATAGAGAGAAGAGACGCATACAAAGATTTTCAAGGGCCTGTGAGTAAGCAGCCCATCTTGATACTTTATGAATTTCTGTGTTAGAGCTACAGAATTGCTCTCAGTAGCTTAACAAGAAGATTTTTACTTGTTAAAGCCAGCTATCACTCCTGGTGATTTTGCAATTATTCAACCACCATATATCTTGAAACAACAGATGTCACTGAATTCATTATAATGGGAAATATACTTCCAGTCTATTAAGTTTCATGGTACTAAAAGGGTATTTCGGTGCAGTGATATCTAACTTACTGAGCCTGCTGAAAGCAACCACCTGTATGCATTTTTTAGTTTTACATAATATTTACATTTTAATTCAAACATCTGACCATAGCCCACACTTTCCCATTCTCTATTTCCATACACGTCTCATAGGTGTCGTATAATGCTGTGCTCAGTGCATTACAGTGTGGTCAGCAGGATAAGTAATGCGAAGAGGAGAATTAATTTTAAACAAGTAGCATTTTATTTCCCTGCTTGCCTCTTCTGAATTAACACACTCTATACACCTACACACATTACTTCCCAAATCAATCTTTGTTAGCACTTGGATTATGGTTTCAGTTAAGAGGCTTTTTGAGAGCTCATGTGATCACCAATCTATTCGCTGATTATCTTATGCCTGGTTTTAACATCCAACCTGGACAGGATATTAAAAACAGCAACAACAACAAAAAAGGGGGGATGGATGCTCTAACCCCCATCCAGCCTGACCTTAAATACTTCCAGGGTGGGGGAAATTTCTTCACAGAGATTTCCAGAGCTGGACTCTTCTACATATGGCTTCCCCAGGCTGATGCATTGGGAAATATCACAGTTTTCTAATGGAGTACTCATCAGAGTAAAAATTCAGTCTCGGGCTTTCTTGTGTTGCGTACTCTAGTACTAAGGTCACTGAAATTATGTCCATCCACCTATTGGTTAGTTATTTGAGCTTCATTCCTACAAAGTAAAGAAACTTCCTATCTCCTTTTCTACCTGGGTAGATTTCTACTTATTTAACATCAGGTGATTTTAATCGATAGATTGTTGTTTTGCGGGGTTTGTGTTTGTGTGTGGAGTGTCTAGAAAGTAGCTACAAAAAGTTTAAATATATGGAACTCATTACAAAATGCTTTTTGTCAGATGACCTTGGTGTCATTAATATATTAAATGTGAATAATGAGAGGCATCATTTAAAAGACTGAGATCAGATGTGCTGTTAAAAAAATACCTTTGTCAATTACTGGATATTTTGACATGGCTCATTGGGAGTGAGAAATCAGTGGCAGCCACCAAACTGACATTATATGTGTCAGTCACATAAGGGACATTTAGTATTGTAGTGAAGTGCTGGAGAAGTACTATGTCATAGCTCCATTTGGTTAGAAGGTTGCTTTGTCCTAGAAAGGTTTCCTTGCACCTTTATGCTCACTGACTCCTATCATTTTCAGAGGCAAAGCTTATTTAGATATTCAAGGGCAGAGTCTGACTGACATCCTCAGCTCTGGGAGAATAAGTGCTTTCTTAAGAACTAGGATATAAGGAAAATTACAAATCAGAGATGACTATTTCCAACTGTCTGATCTAAAACCAAAGTAATCCATATACTTCATACTACAAAACTCTTTGATAGATGTTTATTTACTCTTGTCTTTTTTCTGCATACATTGTCAATAGCCTTTGACTAACATTGTTTCTATGGATGTGCTTATAATTTGCAACTAAAACCTGCTTGTGATGAGCTCTGACGGTGAGAAACTGAGATTTGGACTATTGTTTTATCACTCAGAAGGAACTGTGTATTGAGTATCCTGTAGTACTTTTACAATTATTTCCATGGTGAAGGAAACAACAACAGAGAATTGAAAGGAAATGTGAAATTGTGAAGATGAATCATATTTATATGGACACATCAACCATACTCCCAACTTTAAGGTGATTTTATGGTTGTAAACACTTTTATGTTGTAACTCACTCCATAGCAAATAGATTTGCTTCAGCTCTTTCCATGTTAAACATGGTTTTGTTTCATTCCTGGTAATTTCTGCAAGCGAGACGCTGGAGTAGCTTTATGCATTAGGTTTCTGTTTTTCTATATAAGAGAACAACTGCTACTTCGTCCCTTAGAGGAGGCTTATTCAACTTGGAATTGCATGCAACAATTAATTTACAGGTTGTGTTAACCAGGTACTGAACTGCTAAAATAGATAAATCAAGTACTCTCTACTTTACTGTAGAAAGATAGGATGAGAAAGGCAATCTCTACAGATATTCTTGGCAGACAAGGATAAAGCAAAAGCTTTATTAAAAAAAAATACTGTAAAATGCAGTTTATTATACAGTGTAAAAAACTGATTTGTAAATATTTTATTGCTTTCAACAAATGTATTAAAAAAGGTGGAATAATGACAAATTTGCAATGCTCTTTTTAAAGACTTTCATTTTTTTTGTCTCTATAGACACTGCTTAATTGAAAATAAAAGATTATACCTTAGTTTTCCATTACTGTTTCAATTTTGCATTTCAGATAAGATTCTCTGTACAATAAAATGTACATGGCTGTACAAGAATTAGAGAGATGAATTCAGTATTATGTTTAGGATTTAAAGTATAATATTATAAAAAATAGAAATATTTAACTATATAATTCTGTATATACAAATTATAGGAATTGTAATAAAATTATATTAATATAAATAAAAAATGATATTATGATAATACCATGTACAACTCCAAAGTCCATTTTTTAACACTTTTAAAATTGTATTTCACTCTCTCAAAACAGTATTTATTCCATAGTCTGTGCTGAGCACTGCTTTATCCTGACCTGTAGAATTTTGTTTCCTAGCAAACTTTGTTTCCTTATATTGCAATATAATTTTCTGACAGGCACGTTGTAGAACAAATAAATAAGCAAATAAATAAACCTCTTTAATGTATTTTATATTGTTTTCCTTGGTTCTGGCAGGTAAGATTTTTGAGTGACAGAAAAGGTACAGTTAAATAGAGGCAGAGCTGAGGGCCATTGAGTAAAGACCTAAGAAAAACATGGTGAAAAAAACCAGTAAATGTTGATGCTTCTTCTGTACACACAAGAAAGTGGGAGGGACATTTTCCACTGTTCTGTCTTCCATGTGTGGCTTTTTTTTTTTTTTTTTTTTTTGAATTGCTAAAGTATAATAAGTAAAGTTATATTTTCCAGTAAGGTCTATTGCTCTAGCTTAAGCACCTTGATTTCTGAGTGCTCCTTCATTGACAGAATTCACAAGCAACCCTATATGTAATTTCATGCAATGTAACAAATGAACTGATTTCATCAGGCTTAGGATGAGAGAAACCAAGACTTATGATGTTGGTGTCCATTCATTTTTTAAAAACTTAATCTCCTGAGTCCTTGCACAAAGATATATGTACCTGTTAAATAACTATCTATTTCTCATTTTTCTATTAAATAAAAATAAATTTCAGCTATTGGACATTTGAACATTGCACACATAAAAATCCATGGGTCCATCATTAACTTAGGAGATTTACTTCTAATAAATCCTTTTCTTATCCTGTTAATAACTAAGGCCTTTAGAGACAGGGTCAATTGATCACATAAGCTTATTATATTCTTATTAGAACAGGACTGATCACTTTTTTTTTTACTGATAAATACAATAAAATAAAAAGAGGGTGATAAATCCAAGTCTTTAGTATACAAACAGGTTTAAAGAAAAAAACAAAAAAAAAAAAAAAAAAAAAAAAAACAACAAAAAAAAAACCTGATTTCTCCAACCAGGCATCTGTGATTGGCAGTCAGGTGAGCCCAGAGTACCACTGAGCTATAACTTAAAACTGAGAAGTCATTTTTACATATTAACTGCATAAATAAAATAATTGCACCCTTCGCTACTTATCTTTCAAATTTCCAACAGTAACAGGTATATTACAGCAGCCCAGCAACAGAGCTGATATTCACCTCCTGCGAAATAGGTTTTTGGGTTTTTGTTTCAGCCTTACATGATCAGAGTCAGAGAAATTGCATTATTTTTCTCTCGTGTCCTAAGCAATTCATTTCTAAATTATGGAATTATTTTTAGTATGTCTAGAATGGCACCTAGGGATGACAATAGCTGCGAGAGCCTTTATGATGTTATGTTACAAAGATGAGAAACAATATAATTGCAGGATTTGAAATCCCACTCAAGTTGCCTCTCTCCATCTTCAGGCAAAGAAATGTATTGATAAGTTTAGTGTATAGTCTCTGTTTTTTTGTCTGATGTCAAGCTCTGCAAACCACTGTACTGTAACTCAATAATACTATTACCATTGATATTTTGGTGCGCTGAGGAAGGAAAAATTGAGCCACTACTAAGTAAAAAGTTATATCACTGAAAATTAATGTTAAAAATGTGAGAAACAAAAAATCCCATAAGAAAATTACCCACTTGGGGAATTAAAATATTACAAAAGCAATTTTATTTTCCCTATTTCAAAACATTTAACTTGTTTCTTTTCCTATCACTCTCCTTGTAATAGTATTGTGCTAGCAGAAATCAGAAAGATTTATCATCAAAGTAACAAAAAGTAGTTGAATTCCCAATTCACATGTGTTTTCTTCTCTTCTTCCATTCATAAATACATGTGTGCTTCTACCTGGACAACAACAGAACTGGTAATATGTTTTTCCTTCATTGCCTCATCCTGCAGCATGTAAAAATGAACAAGTGCATCCCCAGTTAATGTATGACCATTCTAAATCAAATTAGAAAAGCATTTATGGGTTTACCTAATGTTTTTTACGTCATATTTTCATTTTTAATTAAGACTAACTCATAAAGAACCCATGACGTTACTTCACCACATCAGATTAATTATTTTTTTATTATTATTATTACTACTATTATTATTATTATTATTATTATTATGAAGAAGAAGAAGAAGAAGAAGAAGAATTGTGTTGTCATTCAGTGCTCGGGACTGCCGGCTTTAGTAATAACTTCCAATATGTAATTCCATAAGCCAACAGATAGAAAACTCAGCTCTAACAATATGTGAATGCAGGACAAACAGATATGATGAGTTCGTGGAGAAGTTTTATGGAAAGATAGTAGAATGTGTGCTGCTGCTAGAGAATTTAGATCATATTTATCACACAGAGGCACACAACCTCTTTCAACAATTAAAAGAAAGCCCTGAAAATTAATGGAACATAGGAATTATGAGGGTGTTACCAGAGTTTTATTCTTACTGTGGTGACTTTTGTGCAGATGCATTGTACATATTCAATTTTTACATGGTGTGCTTGTGAGCAGAGTTCAGAACTTTTTGTATTTGAAAAGGAGACTAAATGGTCACTCCCATAGTGCTGTGGAGGAAATAGAGACAATGGAGATGAGATACTTATTTGCATTCACCCAAGGGTCAGTAAGAAGAAAACTGAGTTGCGTCTGTACTAAGTGCCCCACAGTATAATTTCTCTCACAAGATAAAGTATAAATATCATTATGCTAGTAATCTTAAAAGGTTATTGCTTCAGTCATTCTGACAGCAGCTGAATTGAAACCCAAGTCAACGCAAGATTTAAATCTAAGATTTTTGGATAAAGGCTTTTTGTTTGTTTGTTTGTTATTGTTTTGTTTTGGTTTTTTTCCCAATATCAGCAAAGGAAATATTACTTTCCAGAAAGGCTGGTCAGGCACTGGAATGAACTGCTCAGGGAGGTGGTGGAGTTGCTGAACCTGGGGGTGTTCAAGGAGTGACTGGATGTTGTGTTGAGGGACATGGTTTAGTGGGAGCTATGGGTGATAGGTGAATGGTTGGACTGGTTGATCTTGTAGGTCTTTTCCAACCTTGAGGATTCTATGATTCTATGATTCTATGAAAGTGTGCTTGTCTTTTGGCAGTTTTCTGTTCATATTCATTCACTTTAATTTAATGAAATACTGAGAGTATTAGCATTTTTCAGGAAGTTTTCGGTTGTAACATATTCAGATCTAGTGATATAGTGTGCAGGGTTGGCATTAATTTCTCATCAACATTGCTGCATTTGTTACAGAGAGAATGGCAAATTTGTCATTACCAGTGCTGAGCAGACAAGTGTTACGCTAGACCTTGTTCTCACCATTATGGAGGAGCTGGGGATAGGGGGGAATGTGAAGCTCAAGGGAAGCCTTGGCTGCTGTGACCATTAAATGATGGAATACATGGGCTTTAGGGCAGCAAGGAGGACACAGAGAAAGCTCACAGCTCGAGGCTTCAAGAGATCCTTCTCTGACTATTCAGACATCACCTCTTCTAATCTCATGAATAATGAAAGAAAGAAAGAGGAGCAAAGAGGAAGTCAGGCAAAAGTGTCAGGAGGCCTGCATGGATGAACAAGGAGATCCTGGATAAACAAAGACACTGAAAGGAAATCAACAGAGGATGGAAGCAAGCAGGGATTGGGTTAAGCCTCAACAGAATTAAACCTGTCCAGGGACATCAAGGGCAGCAAGGGAAGCCTCTGTAAGTATGCTGGTGATAAAAGGAAGACCAAGGAAAACGTGTTTCTCTCTATTAAGAAAAGAAAGACTTCGTTACCTGTGGTATGGAGAAGGCCAAGGTACTCAATAATTTCTTTTGTCTCAACTTTTACTAGAAAAAGTTCTGGTCACATTACCCTAATTGAAGAAGGAAATGTGGAATAATTTCTTAAGGTATGGCTTTATTCACTGGCATTCAAGGTAGAGATCATTCACAGGGACTCCAGAGCAGAGTGGAGCCCACATGTCATTAAATGGCAGACTGGAGACTCTGCAGCAAAGTTCTGCTATACACTGTAGTTCCTTAGACAACTTTAGTACGCGGCAACATCAGGAAGATATTCTAGGAGAACAGTGCTGAGATGGGAACTTGGTGATGCCAAACTGCTTACCTGAGAATCTGCGGACACTTAATTCCTGGAAGACATTAAGGCCAGGCTGGATGGGAATTTCAGCAGATTGCCTGTGTCAGGGAGAATGGAATTAAGTGATCTTAAAGGTCCCTTTCAATTCAAACTATTCCAGTATTCTGTGATACTAAATAGAGAAATCTTCACCTATTTTTAGATGTCATAGTATGTTCCCTCAGTTAAGGTTCATAATCATGATAATTATAACAATTTCTTCCTCACAACTGCTGGACCACAAAGGGAAAACCACAGAGACGAAATCCTAAGCTTACTTTATTGCTAGTGGATGAAGGGAATTTCATTTTATTATTTGAACAGTAGTTAATTCTCCTGAAAAGTCATAAATTTAGCATAACAGTAAATTAAAGATTGCAAAGGAAACTCCATTTTCCTTGTCCTTTTTCCCTAAATGCCGTCACATTTCTTTTTCCACAGTTGCACTTGAAAACTCAAGGTAATGTTTAGGAAGGTAAAATGCAAGATAGAACTTGGGAAAATTTCTCACAATCCTCAGGGTAAAAATATCTTCATATAAATTACTATTTTAGAACTGTATTATTATTGTTATTAATACAATTATTTCTACTAGTATTGTCATTTATTTCTGTTACTAATATGATGCAATGCAATTCAGTACAGTGTGATACAATGTTAACATAATATGCATGGAAACAGAATTTTCTGTCACAAAATGATAGAATGGACTAATTAAGAGCAGCTAGATAGATACAGAAAACTTATACTGTATGATCTTTGCTTGCTTCATTTCAGGTCCCTGGGACTATATGGAAGACACCTGATTTCAAACCTGGACAAAACCAGAACAGAAACAACTGGTATAAATGTATAGATATATATGATTTTTTGTCCCTTTTTATTTAATTAAATGAAGATAAATTCTCACTTCATAGAGGATTGAGAAGACAGATATTTTGATAAATATTGACTTTTAGACTGTCTGGAACTGAGGGAGGCTGAAAACAGACAGTGCCAAAGAAAGATATAAGATGGTACATGACCTTTTCTTATTAACTAAAACTTTCGGAAAGTATTCTGGAATATAGTAATAAGAGGGAAAAATGGGTAGAAAAAAGGAAATAGAAGCAGTGACTTTAAGTACTTATTTAACATTAAAGTTTTCAGGCGTTGAGTGTAGTAAGGGAATATCTCTCAAGATGCTCCTGTCATTTCAGAAGAATTCAATAAAAGTATGAGCCTTTATTTAAAATATTTTTTTTTCCTAACCACTGCAGCTCTTAGGTTTATGAATAAGATTCTTGCCACAAAGAAATATATTTAGACAACGGTAAAAACAATAGAAGCTTGATTGCAGAGCTTGTGTTGATTGCCTAAAGGTTGACGTTAATATAGATTCATTCAAACAAAAAAGGTCAGGTATGTCATGCTCTTTTTACTGTCTTGTTTAATAAACCTAAAATAATGTTAAAAATATTCTGTTTGTCACAAGAAAGTATTAGCTTCTATTTTGCAAAAATATCAGGAACAACAGGAAATGTCTCATTCATATAGCAAATGTTGTTTTGATAAAAATACCGACTGCTCTCAGCAGTATTTTGAAGTACTATGCAGTGAATTTAAACATAACAAGTCCTTGGTAGATGCAGATCACAAGAATTGTCTTTTGATATGTAGATTGGTTTAGCAGTTTACAGTAGAAAATATTTTCCCTTCTTTCCTTAATTCCATTGAAGATATATTCCAATATTTTTTTTTTTTTCATTTTTCTTGTCTTCATATCAGCTGCCTATTCACCGATTGTTTCAGACAAAGAATTTCAGGGAGAGTGGATATAAATTACTTGAGCTCCTTTTTTTTTCTTTTTCTTTGTGTGCGTGTGTGTGTGTGTGTGTGTGTAGACCTAATTGTTTATCCCCAAACTTTTGCATATGCCAATAAATTATAGTAACATAATGCCCTCATAAGCACCTATTTCACACACCATTAGGCTGACTTAGAGAAAAGCTGATGTTACTAAACAAGTCATCTGCTGAAAGTGAATGTGGAATTATATTATCATTCCTTCCTATTTGTCGCTCCCCCCTATTTATCTTCCCTTCCCTTTCCTTCCTTTTTCATGATTCCCATGAATATATATGAATGCCTAGCAACTTCTCTGATACAGGTTCATCTTACCAAGAATGTTCAACACACAGTGTGTGAAAGATTCTTCTATGTGACATCAGAAAAATTGCATTTGAATAGTAAATCCTCCTGAGGCTTTCTGCAGGAAGTCCTTGCATGGCGTTCCATGTAATTTTTGACCACTAGATTAGAGGAGCAAGAAGTTGCAGTAGCCTTCATGGTCTTTGTTTAGAACACTGCTAACTCTTCTGTGGCTATGACAATTTCAATAAGAAATGTTCAATAAGAAATTTGTTCCCCTGTCCCAGTCCTGAAGTACCATCTAGGTCAGGACTTGAGAATGGATCACTGAAAAACAGAATATCTTCTTGACAGACTGATGGCATTTTCTGCTATTTTAATGTTAACTAATCTAACACATACATTTCCAATCTGTCCCCTTTAGCCTCCTCCTCTATATTTTTGACACATTGACTTCCGCTTAATTTTGATTTGCAGTAAGTGTTACACCTGCAGAGAGAGATGTTACACTGTACCATCAGCTGGAGGTCAGACACTGAGAATCTTTCTACTGTCCAATCTGTACCTGTCCTTGTTTTGAAATAAAACCAGAAGCATCACCAACACAAACAATTGGGAGATGTATTAGTGCACATAAAATGAGAAATCTGTAAGCTCTGCTGATGTCAAACTGGGCATTGCATACACCCTCAGCATTCTGAAACACTGAGATTGAAATGAGCATTCCCAAGGGAGAATGGCCACAAGTTGCGCCGGGGAAGATTTAGATTAGATTTGAGGAAAAATTGTTTCTCTGAGAGAGTGGTCAGGCACTGGAATGGCCTGCCTAGGGAGGTGGTTGAGGCACCGTCCCTAGCGCTGTTCAAGAAGCGTTTAGATGAGGTGCTAAGGGATTTGATTTAGTAGCTTGGTGGGTAGGGATGGTGGTGTGAGGATGGTTGGACTAGATGATCTTGTAGGCCCTTTCCAACCTAATGAACCTTTGAATCTATGAATCAATGATCACTGACCAACAAAGTTTCTCTTCAATAAGCAATAGACCTGCCTGGGAGTTTTTCTAGTATTCTCTCTTGATGACTCTTTCAAGCAGACATTTTACCTTCCATTTGATTCTCCTTCAGGAACATCTTCATTTTATTCTGTCTATTTCATAGTGTATTATCCTATCCAGATAATTTGTAGCCCTGTTGGGATTTTTTCTGGATTTTCTCAGGAAGTTTATTTGATAGAACTTCTTATGTTTCTGCTAATAAGTAGTCTTTTCCATTTAGTATGATGTTGTTACTATGAAACAACCTGAAAATGAGGGTGTCTTACTTTCTGACAATTAAAAGTATGCTCCAAAATGATTAATTACATTTTTTTTAAGGAATCGATCTTAAAAAACAAACAAACAAACAAAAAAAAAAAAACTTTCAGAAAAAGGATCTTAATTCTATGAAAGACATTAATCCACCAATAAAGATTTTCCTCTTCCCTTCTTCTCTCATCCACTCTCCTCTGCCTCTTCTCCCCTTTCCATTCTCTTTCCCCCCTTCTTTCCCATTCATTCTCCCTAGTTTTTATTTTTACGTATTACAAATCTTGGTATTAACTAGGAGAGAAAGCCCCTCTTCTGGGTTGTAGAATGGGAATAGAATGTGAATATGCCTCAGTCTTTGGTCCCTCCAGCCTCTACTACTTTCTGTATGAAAATTCCAAATATCCATCTATCCAGAGCAGTAAACTTCAAGGCTGTGCAAGTATATTCATGCTCCTGCTTGTGACGTCTCCACTTTCATGAGAAATTATTCAGTAGAAGTAGGAAGTGCAACTAGTATGTGCGCCATCATATGTGAGCTGGGAATCCTCAGCTTCTTTATTTCCCCCAAACTTATTAATAATTAAAACTTTTTAACACACTTTTTATCATCATAGACTTTAAACATGAGTTGTAAATGTTAACTAAGATTCAGCATATCCCTACAACAGAAACTGATTGTGATGAAAATCTTAATTTTGTAGTTGTAGAAACAGTGTATGACAACTGAAATGATAGGAGAATGATCCCACCTCATTCATTTCATTTTCTCATTTTGTAGTCACATGCTGAAATGCAGCTATGAGGAGGCACTCTGTTAATTATGGGTATAAAAACATAACAATTGTAACTAATATAGTATTTTACTTTCCAGGACTACAAACTTAATTGTGGCTGTCATGTCTAAACTGGAAATCAGAGTACTTTTTACAAAAATATATGATAATCGGTTAAAATATTAGCTTTTCTATTTGTATCCTCAGAATATGCTCTCCTTGTAAGTTCTTCTAACTCAGAAAGGGGCAGATATCAGTATGAAACATAGAGAGAAGTTCTTGAAGGACATCAAAAAGGAAACCTGATAAAAGAGAAAAAAATAGACCAGAAAATAGACATGCAGGAAGAGGATAACTCTAACTTACTGACTTAATAGGAAAGATAATAAAGGAAGAAAATTAGGGAGCAAAAGGTAATGACAGAAGTGGCTGGGAAGAAAAAAGAAAGGAGTCTGTGTAAAGAGGATTAATCTGTAACTGTTCAGTGAAATTGTTACTGTTAGAAAGTTTAAATTGTTTTGAAAAACATCTCTAGAAGACAAAATTGGGTTTTTATTATTAGAATGTAAAGTTCTTTACATAAGTACATATTATTGTTACTGTTTTTTTAATATTAATCATTACTAGTAATGAAAGCTTTCTAGGTGTCAAAATCTCATCTGTTGTACTAGAAATTATTATTTTCACTTACTGATGCATTAATGTCATTCAGAAGTGTTTATCTTTAAACCTCCCTCCCTCCCTCCCTCCCTCCCTCCCTCCCTCCCTCCCTCCCTCCCTCCCTCCCTCCCTCCTTCCTTCCTTCCTTCCTTCCTTCCTTCCTTCCTTCCTTCCTTCCTTCCTTCCTTCCTTCCTTCCTTCCTTCCTTCCTTCCTTCCTTCCTTCCTTCCTTCCTTCCTTCCTTCCTTCCTTCCTTCCTTCCTTCCTTCCTTCCTTCCTTCCTTCCTTCCTTCCTTCCTTCCTTCCTTCCTTCCTTCCTTCCTTCCTTCCTTCCTTCCTTCCTTCCTTCCTTCCTTCCTTCCTTCCTTCCTTCCTCCCTCCCTCCCTCCCTCCCTCCCTCCCTCCCTCCCTCCCAAACTTCCAAACTTCCAAACTTCCAAACTTCCTTCCAAACTTCCAAACTTCCAAACTTCCCTTTCTCTTTTCTTTGTTCTTAATGCAGTTTAACCACTTTCCGTCCTTTAATTTTTCCATGTCTGAATAATGCTTTGATTTCTTTAGGAAGTCTTTGCAAACAAACAAACAAAAATTAGCTGCGGTGTTGATCAGGGACTGACTTTATTTGTTCTAATCTCGGGGTGCCAAATGAACTAGCCACAGAGGCATAAGATGATCTCCCATACATATGGAAAGTGTTCATCCTTCAATTTGAGTATCCGAAGTGCATTCACTTTCATCGTGTTCTGTCCTTCATGACTAATGCTTGTCAAAGTGCTATCATTTCCAAGTTAAACCCATTTTGAATAACATAAGTGAAATAAAAACTTACTCTGTGGGTATTTTTAAAATATTTGTATAATGTTAGAAAATGCTAATCCCTTTTTGCCTTTTCTTTGAAAACATGAATGCTAAAAGCTTCCTTTCTAAGAGGTATCTAAAACAGATACACTGTTATGAGACTGTTTTAATGACAGCATCCCAAGAAAAGGTAGAAATTGAATGAATAGCACATGACAATACTCTCAGAATGAAAGGAACTGTATATACAACAAGGAAGGAACTGCAAACAGTATTTGTGATTCATTTTATAAATTATGGTGAAGTGTATGTTGTTACAGTAACTTGCACTAGTAATTAAGTGTGAATATTAATTATATGTGTTAATTGTGCATTCTTTATTTTATTTTATTTTATTTTATTTTATTTTATTTTATTTTATTTTATTTTTAACTTAATGAAGGTTCACCCATTCTTCATACATCTGTTTGAAGTGTAGTTCTGTCACTGGAGTTACAGAAGAGGTTCTTGCTGAGAGCCACACTGCCTTATACAGGCACTACAGGACCATCCCTATAGCAGAATCTGCCTAGAACCACATAGTATCCAATGTCTCATCATTTCCCTCTTTTGCTGACTGCTCCAAATACTGTTGTTGACAACAGGGAGAAGGGAGGATAAAGGACAGGTGGATATATATACAGTATATACTCCATTATATATAATTTTCTGTGTTTACAGTTGGTCGTCCAACTGATAGCTGATAATTATGCACATCTACAATTGTAAGTGATAGAACTGGAAACAAATCCAAAAATTTGCTTTCTAGAAAGAAGCTCATATTTGTCAGGACATTCTGAAATTTCACATACAAGCCAGCAAAAACAATGCAAATTTGTAAAATTCCAGGTTATGAATGATATTAAATGAATTATATATTGCCCTAACTTTTAAGACAACTTAAAAAAATTTTTTTTGCTGCTCATCTGGCACACAAGAAATCACTAGTTAGTCAGTCTTTGCAATATATCTACAAGAAAACATGTAAATAGGATGAGACGTTCTGAATGTCATTCAGCTTGATGTTTAAAGCCAAGAGAAAATGAATCTCACATGTTTTCTTACTGAATAGTAAGAGAAGCATTTGAGTGAGCTGGAAAATATTTCACTTGCTATTATGCTGTTATAGATGAAAGCAGTCTTAGAGAATGAATGCAAAACAGAATCTTATCACCTTTCCTAAAAATTTTATGTAGTTGCACTTTTCCACTTTATAAAGTACATGCAATACAATGCAGCCTATGTATTTCTGCAGTTATAAGGAGGAAAAATCATAAATCACACTTTTCATAAATCACATTTTTCTTATGCTAGGCAAATCTCAAAAAGGTTTGAAGGGACAGCAGGTGCTCTGTAGATGACTACAAAGTTTGTCCAGGTACCTGGTGCATGAAAACACAGCCATAAGATTTTTCATGTCTTTTTTGTCAACTAGAATCAGAGTAATGTGAAGCAACGTAAAGAATATTTTTTAAACGTTTGTCACAGTTTCTAGCCTACTTCAAAATCCTTCAAAGAAAATAAAGCTCTATTATTATTATTATTGTTATTGTTAATGGCAGTGTTAACAACAATTGTTAATTGTTAATTGCAGTGATCTTTTCCGCAGTCATTCCAGAGTATTTGATTTGGCATATCTCAGCCACAGTGAGGTACTGAAAGGAAACAGTACCAGAAAATGGACCTTTGTGCAAGACTGACACAGCATCTTGCATATAAGAGTATTCCTACCAGAATGTTATAGACATAGTTTTGAAATGAATGCTTGTGTTCCAAATTTTGATCATATTTTGTGTCAGATAGAATTGTGAAAAATAGACTTACCAGAAGTGATCATTTTTCTTAGAGTTTTTCTAACTTTTTAAACATCTATCCGGTAATCTCCGGATAACTCTCTTATATGAACACTACCATGTTATTTACTTTTTCTTTAATGTATTCAGAGAGTTTTATCAATAACTGAAAATTAGTGTTGCCAACCTATATTATTATGGCATTGCACTTCATCTCATTTGTCATTCTGTATATGCATTACACTACTCCATTACACTACCATTTGGTGAAGATGTGAAATAGTTAAAGAAGAAAAAAACTAAAAAACATTTCTCTTAATTATTGAAAAGCTAGGGATGCTGGAAATAGTGGAATGATGGAATGATTTTCAAGAGCAATTGGAAAATGAGTCAAGATATTCTGTCTGGCAAACAAAATATTGTTCACTTTGTGGTTGTGTTCATTTTCAAATTTAAGAACTGCATAATATGAATCAACACTGCAAGCTTTCATTCTTGTATTTTAACAGGAAAAATCAGTGAGTTTACAGTGTTTTCTAAATGAGGTTAGGAATGTTATTCATAAGTGCCTGAATATTTTTCTAACTATATTCGTTTTTCTTTTTTAAAATTTATTTACATAATGAGTGAATGATTGTAACCATATACTGGCCCAAACAAAGCAGAGTGAAACGACTGGATGGAAGAAAAGAAAATAGCCTTAAATTTTAGGAAAATCTTGGAAGGAGCAAATATAAGGACAACACACACAGTCAGAAGCATTTGTACTTCATGAGCTGTTGTCACAAGATACATTCATCTCAAGTCATCATAGGAAAAAGTTTTCCTATTAAAACTTAAATCTTATTATAATTGTCTTCCAAATAAAACCATGAATCTGCAGAGTATTAGAATATGGAAGAGGTAAGAGAGAAAAAAATATGAATAAGTAAACTTTATCAGTCTAAATGAACTTTGGCCTTCAGACTAATTCCTGCCTGAGAACAGTTAGTGTCAGTTAAAACATACTTATCTGTATCAAGGACACTGATAGACAACTACTGATGTTAGCTAATCTATAAATTACTTTTGGAAGTCTAAATTGCATTCCTTCTGACTATTAGGGGAGACATTTCTTGCATATTTATTCAGCACACATTTTGAAAAATATGTTCCTTATAGTCTATGCGCATCCTACAAACCGCATCTTTTTATGTTTTCAGATATATGACAAAGTAAAAATGAGATTAGTTCTCTGGGTACCACAGAACTTTTGTTCCTGTACATATGCCTGTATCATATATCTCTGTAAATGAGAACCCATCATTTCTCTGTAAGTCAAATATTGTAGATTCTGGCTCTGGAATGACAATGAATACCTTCTGTTATCTCAGTCCTGGTTTGTCTGTAGGATTTATCCAAGGAGGTTCTTAGCCCTCTGGCTGGTCAGCAGGTGAAGATGATTTTAACAAAGTTAAGTATGGCAAGGAAAAACAAAACAAAACAAAACAAACAAAAAGGAGAGAGATAAAACAATCAAATGCTGATAAAGCAACTAGATGTCTGCCTATTGACACTTATGGGCTTTAATAAAAGTGGAATTGGTCCTCTGTTCTCTTACTTCATGACTGAAAATAAGGTGAGTAATGAAGTAGATACTCTAACCTAGCTCCAGGAATATTTCATTCTACCTTCTAAGTCTCTTTCTCCATACAAAGAGAGCACAGCAGTGAAGAAATTTAGTTAACACATGCAGTTAGAATCTATGCTTGCTTAGAAGTTCCCTCTAGGCAAAACACAGTCCTTTTATACTTGGCAGGGATTTTGCTATTGACTTCAATGAATCTCAGATTTACATGCAATCTAGCCCAAACGAACTTTATTATATACCTTTCCCTGGAGGTACCATTGACATTTTTCAAGCCTCAGTGTGCTAATTTAATTTATAAACCTGTAGCAGTTGTTTACAGAAAAAAACAAACAAACAAAATCAACAAAACTGCTTTTTTCCTTTGTAAATCTAATCTGATAGACTACAATTTAAATTAAGTTACTGATAAACCTTATTGCACTTGACATTAGTTGGACCTTCTGTTCTTCGAAAACCATTACAGTTTAAACGATGTCCTGCAGTAATTAGAAACTAACTTGACTGATGAATGCTAATTTGTTATCCATACAATTGCTTTCATGACATATGCTGCTAAAAATCTCAGATGAGATATTTAGGAAGCTTATCTTGCTCTCCCTTGAGGTTTCAAAATTTCTTCTTCTTTAAGAAAAAAAAAAAAGTAATAGTAATTAAGGTTTATCCTGAAACTTGATTCTGTATCTATAATCTTTCTTCCTGTGCGTGCTCAAGTATAGAGCCTTAAACTTGTGCTGCTGGAATTAGTCAGTTACAACCTGTAAATTAAGTGTACCCTGCTAGAATCACAGTACAAAAAAGTACTTCTCCATTTTGGAATGAAACAAACAGTTTTAACTGAACTTCCATTGCAATTGTCAACAAGTTCAGAAAACTATGTTCCTCTGGTGCTAAAAGTCAATAATAATAAAAGAAAGGAATGTATGTTTCATTCTCCATTCTGTTTTTGTTCTGATGTAGGATTTTTAACCAGAATATACAGTGTTTCTCCATTTCATTTAGAGTTCTGGCTTTCATCTATGTATGCTGATGAAAACTAAGCAGAACACCTTCTGTAAAAGCATATGCCAGAAACTTTCCACAGGATGTTATGGAAACAGATTTCTACAGAATACCTAATTTTAAAAGCTGTCCTCCACAATTTTACTCTGCACCAGGTGCTCACTGACCATTAGCTAGTGCTCTGTGAATATCCTATTTTCCAAATTCATCTTAGAGCAAGACCGAAGTAGTGATATCTACCTCAGCAAACAGACTGCTCGTAACAATCCCCTTTTCACCTCAGTAAAATATTAATTCTCATCTTCAGTCAGAACCCATTTCCTTCCTGATTTCTAGGACACAGAGGCTAGGTAAACATATGGAAGAGGTTGCAAGAAACTGAGACATGACCGTCAGTACTTTCAATTAAATCTAATGAAATTCCCCATTTATCTCACATGAGAGAGAGTGTACTCAGAATGTTCTTCTGTTGGGTTTGATAATCAATCAGTCCCTTCCTCTCCAATGGCAATTTAAAAGAAGGTTCATAGTTTGTGTGGTTGAGGAATTATTATCCTGACAATTGATAACAGAATACTACTAACTAGTACCTAGTTGAAGGATAATAATTTGTTTAATAATGATGTATTATACTGAAATATTTCTGGAGTGATAGCACTGTTGATAGTAAGTTACACTAATATTATAGTTTACCATAGCAACAGACTGATCAGAGGATGCATTGCAGACAGAGCACTGGCATCTTCTCTGTTTTCTCTAATCCAAACTCATTCCGTGTCTGTGCTGAGAAGACAACTGTAGCATATCTTATACTATGAAGTTTGAGCTTTTGTGCACTTTTTAAGGATTTACATGTGTGGTTGAAAATTACATTATGTAATCAAGCTTGATGGACCAGGACCATTACACGCCCAGTGTCTCACCTTGGAAAATGTGACTTTCTATGCACTGATCCTTCTGTCCCCATTTCTATACCATGCGGTGTCATTATGCATAGGATGAAATATTTCCTTTTACAGAGATTAACATCATATTACCTACCCATGTAAAAACTATGGAATTATTGCATCATACAAAGATAAACAGAATATAAGTTAGTCATAGCCAGATGATAGAAGAAAACATGGTGCAACTAAAACTGAGTAAGAACAAATCTCCAAGCAGATCAAGACACACTCAGAGAGAGAGTCATCCCAAGAAGCCTCAACTTTGACACCTTGTAAAATAAGCACAAACACTTTGGCATATTACCTGCAATACCATACCAAATAATTGGGCTACAGGGTTGGGTAATTGTTTTTTCTTGCAGTGAAAATCTGAACTGTGCTTGAATGATTTGAGTAGTTTGTACAGTAGTGCTGATCTTTCATTGAAATACCTGAATTACCTGAAATATATTTAGTTCCACATTCCCACTGGATTCCACCTTACTAATTACTTTGCTGTTGATTTCCAAGGCCCCCACTGTCCCACTACAGCCTAAACCATGACATCTGAAATCAAACTGTAATGCATACATTTATAATGTTTGTTACTGAAATGCTTATCAAACATGTCTACAGTGCTGTTAGAAGATGAAACAAACATACAAACAAGTTTGGAAACCACTGATTGAAAAAATACTGCCCACCAATGACTTAATAATCTACAAAACACAGGAAATACGAGACATATATTGCAGAAAATGATTATGGAGCTGAAAGTCCCATTTGAAAAAAGTCCATTTATTTAGTCTCTGTGTAGCTTTGATTTACCCAGCAGTGGGAGAGTATTTGCAGGCACAGCAGAAAAAAAAGATAACAAAAATGTGTTTTATTTTGTTATAAAAATTTAAAGATGTATTTTAGAAGTTGAGCATGTGTAATACAAGTTCATGAGACTCAGAGGAATCTATTTTACACTAAATGTTTTTAATATATGTGTAAGTCATTAAAGGTCCCTAGAGTTTAAAAGTTATTAACCACATCCAATTTTAAAGAAAGAAAAATAAAAGCAAGAAAATAAGGAGAGGTGCTTCTGAGAATTCAGAGCTCTGTAAATCAGGGTAGAATAAGTAGAGACAGCAATTTAAAAGTGTACGGAAGTCTTGGCCACTGTGCTACCCTCCTTAGAAACAAGTATAATCAGTAACCTTTTGCCTCAGAAAGTAACAGTGGGCTCCAACTTCCTCACTTAGCTTGCATTTGTACCATTAAGCAGGCAAAAAGTTTGACATAATTACATGACAGGACTAAAGGAAACAGAGGTCTAGCAACAGCACAGGATCAGCTCAGTAGTGTGACAGGACAGAAGTGGAGAATTTTGGCAGAGCTGCATGAGGGAGACGCACTGTATTTAGAGTCACTAATTTCTTCTTTTGTGGAGTCAGACAATCTGCATGCAGATGTGTACTGTATGATCTATGACATGCCAACAGCAGAGATATGTCACCCTGTTCAAGCTTTAGCTAGTGTCTTCACGAACAATTTCTTGCCTTCATCCAAAAAGTGGATTTAGACTAGCAATGTTCCTGCTGCTACGGCAATAGGATTATGATGCAGTGGTCCTTACACAATTGAGAAGGAGTTGTTAACACCTTTTTTTGTTGTCATTTTTAAAAGGTAGCATTTCCATGGGTCCAGCATCTTACAGCTAAGATCTGATGCAAATTCTGATCAAGTGCACTTTTCATTAAATTATATTTTACAGAATGAAATGTACATTTCTTTGAAGAGACAGAACAATGCATATTCATAACGTTTTCTACAGACAACTTAAGGATCGAGGCAAGAAACAAGGAAATATATACTGTCATATGGAAACATGAACAGTGTGACACCTCCAAAGTGGTACATGGAGACTGTTTTGAGCCTGCAAATTCATAATAATAATTGGCTCACATCAATTTTAAAGAGAAGTTAACAGCTATGGCTTTTGTGAAGCATGTATCACTCTTAATATTCCCTTTCCTCTTAATAACTCAGAAATAAATTGTTTAATAAATTAATGACTGTGGGGAAAAAAAATGAAACTGGATTGCAAGGTGAATGAGAGGACAATAATGTTAGCATTATTGTACATATATTCTTAATGTTAATGCGGCTATAACGTTAGACTGCCATGAAAGGGGTAAATAAAACCAATAATTTGTAGTACTGCGAGCACCCAGAACCACACAGGGTATACTCAAAGTGAGACCACATCAGTACAGATTAGAGCAAGACAGTAGCTGTACAATATATCAAATAACCAACAAATTTTTAATACTCTTTTTATGTATGGGAGAATAGCTCCTGGGAAATGAAGATCTCAGCTATAAGTCTATCTTTTTGTATTTAAAGAATATGGCACACATTTCAAACACTTTTTATTCTATCAGTGCCTGCCCTCAATCAACAAAGAATTGCATGGTAGATGTTCCTCCTTTAAAACTTTCTACCTCCCAGCTGTCTCACTCAGCATCATCAATTTGCCATGACATTTGAAAAGGAAAAGGAATGCATAGAATAATCAAACTGCAAAAGATTTTAATTATCTCACTTCAGATATGCATTAAAAAAAGTCACTGTCATCAGTCACTAGTCAATAAATGCAATTTTTCATTTACATTCAGATTAATAGGAAATATCATACAGTACTATAACAGCAATCATGGTAATTTCATTGAACAAATAACAAAAACAGCAAAAAAAATGATGTGTATCTTTCTAGTAAGATAGGGTATTGTAAACAGGGTATTTGTATAATATTTAAAGCTAGTTTTTAAACTAAGAAGGAGGCCAGTATAATATAGGATATCCATCCAGGATAGATTTTATTTTACTGGTCCTGGGGCAGATACAGTGAAGACATAATCTACATTCCTTTTAAGGTTTGTATAACACTGTAATTCCATAGGCTCTTTGGTAAAATGCGGCTCGTTGTGGTGGCATACTCTTGTTGAAAGTGGTCTTGTTCTCAGAACAAATTTTTTAATACTCCTCACTTATCTCTTGAGTAAACACTGCTAATTGTCACAATTAATAAGTCGCACTTCAGAGTAAGAAGTTTAACATAAACATGATTTTGAAGAAAGTACAATTAATGTCAGTCAGATTCTACTTACTAGCAGAAAAAACTGAATTTATATCAGGCACTTGGAAAAGTACAATGATTAACATAACCCAAATTCAACAGTAAAATGAATCTCATAAACATCTATATCATTATAGCTCTGAAACACATAAGTATATCAGAATGAATAAAACAGTTCCTTCTCTAAATAACAATTTTCATCATAAAATGTAGAGAATATATAAGAAAATAAATTTGGTATCTAGTAGAGGTTTAAAAATTCCTCTATCAAAAGCAGGTAACAAGGGTAATTAGCATGAGGCATGCCTTCTTTTAAGAGTGACAAAGGCTAAAGATTTAAAGGACTCTGTCACAAAAGATCGGTGATATCTGAATAGCTTTCTATACAATGCAAGAACAAAAATATCAATCCAAAATTTCAAGCTGGACAAAACATTGATAAACCTAAGAGTAAATCTGAGTTTAATTTGGAGAGAAGATAGCTATAAATGTATTCTGGATATTCTTGTCAAAATGTCAGAGGTAAAAGACCTTCAAGTTGAGGAAAAAATATTATATACTTATATATTTATAGTGGCATAGAACCTGTTCCTAAGCTAAAACTAGCTAGGCAATCTCATGAAGGTGCTGAGAAAATGAAAGAATGACAGACATTGATACTTTAAATTCAGTAAGCCATGACAGAAATATGCCTTCTTCTTTCCAGAAGACAAGAATATAAAATTTTCTGCTGTGAACAAGCAGCAGTATGCTCTGATCCCATCACTCAACTTTACAGCACAGCTCTTTCCTGTTCCTCTCTGCCAGCAAGCCACTAACAGCAATCAGAACGAACAAACAAAAGCAGAGAAGAACATCAAGGAAAAGCAGATTTCCTCTTCAGCAGTGAATTTTCCCAACCTGCTGATAGGAAATGAGATTTATATTTTCATTATCATCATTTTAACTTGATACTGAATTGCTGTTTATTTTATAATGAGTTTTTCCTGTTACTAAACTGTCTTGGACTTAGCTGCAAACAGAGAGGCTTCTGATGACCTTGACAAATAAAGGAAGACAATTAGGTTAATTAGTAATATTTTTAATATTCTTTACTTTTCCCAAGAATTTTCCTTGAATTATTCCTTTTGATTAAATAGGATGGATTGTGTTCCTCGACCTCATAGACCTAAAAATTACACTGGTAAGTAGGAGCCTGTCATTCACTGTCTGGGAGAAAAGTACCTTCACTGAGTATAAGGTGATCAGCTCAGTTTTTGTGCTACTGTTTTTTGCTGGTTTTTTTTCCTTCTTTTTGTTGTTGTTGTTTTGTTCTGTTTGTTTTTGCTTTGTAGTTTTTTTTCAGGTTTAGTGACTTCCTTCTGGCTTGTTATAAAATTATTTTGCTTTAGTAAAACTTATCAAGAGAAGTTGCTCATCTTGAATTCTATAAATTTCTAAAGATTTCCTACAGTAGCTCACAGAGGCCTTTCTGTCCTAAGACAAAATAATTTACTTTAATTTTTAACAGCCTAAGCTAGCTACCATGCCCTAACATGGGAGTATTTAGTCGTTTTTTGAATAAGTTTCTCTAGATTTTTCTTGAAGCAAATTTCAATCCAGAGTGTCTTAGCTCAGCTGAAGGCTTCTGCACTAGAAGGCATTTAAAAATAAACTATACTTTTCTTTGTTCATGTTCTTTCTTTCTTCTCATCTCTGTTCTTTTTTTTTTTTTTTCTCTTTATTCTTTTAACAAGTATACAGCTATGATTGATGACCACCTGTGGTTGTTTTGCCTTTTTTTTTCTCTTTAAATTACATCGCTAAAATATGATGAGACATCTTACTGTCACTTACATAGCACAAATCATTCCCTGGATAACTATTAGAATGACAATTAGTGAAATTTTGCTCCTAGTTCTTTCCTCTCTTTATGATATAAACTATGTTTGATCTCCTAAAATGAAAGCTCTTGCTTGATGGTCTGTCATGTTGCATGTATCATGTTGGTATTATATTTACTTAGTTTTAGTAATAAAGTGAATTGTTGTAAGTCAACAGGAAGAACATAGTCAGATGATTTGCATCTACAACACCACTCTCACTTTTGTAACAATGAGAAACAGCAGTAGTGAATTACAACTGATAGTTTAAAAAGCTGCAGTTACTTATCTGACCCATGGTCTTTAACAGGTTGCCAGTACAAACCATAATTCTTGCTTAGGTGATGGATGAAATAGGCTGAATCCTTCAGACACTTACAGCCAAGTAAGGAGAGTATGACAATAAATTTTGAGGTTAAACACCACCATAAATGGTTGTAAGAAGAAAATGGAAATTACATCAATGACTTCATACTTTGGCAGGCATAGTGTTTTCTGATAACCCAAAGTATGCATTTGTGCCACTAATATTGACTTAAATATATATACTAAGGAATTGTTCCCTAATTTTAGGTTTGTCTTCAGATATCAATGCAAAAATTAAAAACAATGTCACTCATTATTTCAGCACCATGGAAGGCTATGGGCAGTTTACTGATAAATGACACATAAAGAGATAAACACTGATGTTTTAAAACAGAAAAGGAAGGTTTATGCATGCATCCCAGAAGGACTGAGGGATAAAGAAAAGTTAATATGCAGGTAAACACACCTGAAAATGTTTGCTTTTTAAGTATCTATGAGTAATTTTGGTTTCTCTGGCCCCATTAATAGTTTATTTTCTGGTCAGGTGCACTATTGATTCTTCTGTGCTGAAGCTATTTTTTCCTCATTAGCTTTCCAAACTTTTCCTTGCCTCAATTTTCTTCAGATACAAAAGCTGAGCAAGATTATGTGAGACTTGTTGCTTAGCAACAGTTCTATTCCTAAAACGATGATGGCTGAGCACTCTTTGTCATCTTCTCTTTAAAGAGGTCATATTCCTCTCTTTGCTCCATGTTATTTCATATCCTTTTTCACTGTCTTTTTATTTAAATCAATGTGTAAAATGAGAATTATTCGCAATTCATATTATGCCCACACATGCAAATTATATACTATATAAATTTAGGGGCTTTACATGCAGAAAAAACAACAGAACAAGCCAACAAATTCAAAAGAAAAACTGAATATTTCAGAGGTGAAAAAATGATCTTGAACCTACCAAAATTAATATAGGGATAACAGGGAGATAGCAACTTTGGAGAGAGTGGGAAAGATTGAAAGCTCCGTCCTCTACTACTCTCAGAAATATTGTTACTCTTTAAAGTCTTTTTGGCACTTCTAGTGATCATGAATCACTAACACAGTAAGCCTCTTGGAATTAAAGAGTGCAAATGTGTAGGAGAATAGCTCCTGTCTGAGAATTATTAAAACAAAAAAATTTTCATCCATTGATCTCTCACAAAACAGTACATTTACACTGCTGGTCCAATTTTCATCAAGGAAGAGTCATTTTTAAAAAAATAAATAACTCACTTCCTAGGTAAAGAGTGCACAGCCTGTACAGTACTAATGACAGGTACTGTGGTGGAACCATTTGAATAAACATTGGGAGAATATGAATGACAAGGAAAGCAGACAAGGGACTAGGTAAAAGCTTTGAAGATACTGAAGAGGGACTGGCAGGGAAAGCAAGTCACTTTTTGTGGTGAGTCAAAAAGACACCTGAAATGGAAGAGAGTGTATGGTATGCATGAGCCCAAAACTTATGAATGCAAGCATTCACTGATTGCACTGATAGTGGGCAGCATACATCTGTGTTTCTAGGTGTATACAGTAAAGAAAAGTCCTGCGGAAAATAAGGTTAGGAAAGGAAGGGGTGGAGGTGTGGGGATGGGCAGGACTGCTAGGCTGTGGTTAACAACAGACAGATATTTTTAGCTATAAGAGGGCAAATTAGTTTTAATGAGTCTTAAACAGTACTCCAGAGGTAATTGAAGTACCCTTGCTTTTCCAAACAGATATTTTCTGCATACAGACGTCAAAGCTGTCCTCGTTGTCCCATTTGCTCTGTGATCAGAGAGGCAGCATGCCCTGACTTATGAACATCTGCCAGCTCCAACAAAAGTGTCTACCCTGAGAAATGCAGGGAGGGAACAATCACCAGAGACCATTTATGATAGAAAAGGCATCTGTTATTTTCTACTACCAGTGGTCCTCTTCCAAGAGTGGGCAGATTTACTGAGGTTCTATCTGGGTAGTATGCATCTGGCAGCAGAAAAGTAAAAGTGAGAAGATGTCATTAGAGACAACTTGGAGTTGCCTGGACTGTGTTAGATTTTCCTCTTCAATACTTTTTCATCTCATGGCCATTTGATTGAGATGTGGCTTCTGTATCCTCAGAAGCTTTGTATTCTATAACAGGCGCTGGTTGTCCTGCATCTAACAGGCAGAAAACTCCACAAACTGCTGTAAAAGTTAACTTTTTTCCTAAGTCGACTTCTGTAAAATCACCGGAAAATCAGACAGTTGAGTTTTACGTACTAAATATCGATAACCTAAAATCAAGCACTGAAGTTACCTCTTAACCTGTAAACTCCACGTCAGTTCCTCTCAACATTAGCTTATCATCATCTCTTGCTGTTACTCTTACTGCTCTTTACAATAGGATGACACATATCCTTTGAATTTCCAATTTTCCAAACTGATTCCTAGAAGTATTGGTATAAATCACATTTATCCATTTTTCGTGCCTCAAATCTCATGAACTCTGTTATTACCTTTGCTATGTTATTAGCTCATTAATTTTTTTTGTTTTTGTCACAATTCTTTTCTCTGCAGTGCCTCCTCAGTGCCTCTTTCTGTGTACCTTAACGTCAAGTTCTACCAAAGCAGAAAGGGGTCTGATGGTATTTGTCATCAGTAGGCTCTACAAGAGCCAGCATGAGCATGGCCCACCAGGAAATGCCAGAGATGTCTTTTTGTTCCTTTATACTGTGATAATATATGGTTGTGACACTCCCTACTTCCATGTTGTGATTTAACAATATGTGACCACTATGATATCTAGTATCTCTAGTAGCTTTATCCTTCTTCAGTACTTCTTTGGCCACACAAAGGATTGATATTTCCTCTTTACATTCTTCTGGAAAGACTTTACAAATACAAGATAACTGGGATCTTACTGCACTGGGCTACAGAAATCTTTATGGTAGAGCTCAAAAGGCTGTCATACATAGAGCTACATCTGGCAGCAGGGCAGTCACTATCAGTATTCTACACAGCTCAGTGCTAGGGACAGTCCTGTTCAAAGTTTTTTGTTGGTTATCCAGATGCAGGAGTGGAGTGCACTCTCAGAACATTTGTTGATATTAAACCTGCTCTCATAGGTGGCACCCCTGCCCATGGGAAAGTATTTTAAACTACATGATACTCAAATTTCTTTCCAACACAAGTCATTCTATTATTCCATAATTTTATAATTTTATCACTGACACTCTATAAAACTGGGAGGTGCCATTAACTCTCTAGAGTGGCATGAGACCTTTGCACCTGGGAAGGTGTAATGCTGGACACAGGCACAAACTGTGAGGCAGGTGACTAAATAAAAGCTCAGCAGAAAGGGATCTGATGTTTCTGCTTAGTAGAAGGCTTAACAAGAGTCAGCAGTGTGCCCTGGCAGCCAAGAGGGCACATTCTAGGGTACATTAAAAACATCATAACTGTCTGGTCAAAGGAGGTGATTCTCCCACTATATGCAGTGTTTGTGCAGTATCACCCAGAGTACCATTTACAGCATTGAGTTCCACACTGTGAAAAGGATGTCAAAGTCCTTGAAAGAATCTGGAGGAGTGCAACAAAGCTGATAAAAGGAGTAGAAGGTATGTTCTATGAGAAGAGGTTGAGGACACTTGAGCTGTGTAGTATAGTGAAAAGAATATATGTGATGATCTTATGTATCTCAGGAACTCCCTGAGGAGCACAGAGAAGTCTAGTCTGTTCTCTCTGGTAGGGGAAGAATGCAAGGGAAGGCACAAAGTTGCGTAATGGGAGGTTCAGACTGAATATTAAATATATATATATATATTTAGAGGGAGGGTTGTTAAAGGGTGGAGTTAGAGAGGAGGTTTGTGCCCCAAGCCTGTCATTTTTCAAGAGACACTTAGACATTGTGCTCAGTAACATGCTTCAACATTTGATTAGCCCTGATGTGGATGGCCAATTAAACTAGACGAAATTTGAATGTCCCTTTCAGCTGAATTACTCTGTTCTATTCTAATATTTTTCTTCCACTAGGAGTACTCACTGAGGAGATTCCAAAAAATGAATACATTGCCATTGATGCAGATGCAAAATTATAGCAGAATGACTGGTTTTATCGGTATTCAGTATCATAACAAAACATGTCAAAACAGTGATAGGATGTTTTACTTTTCACTGAGAGGGTGATGAGGTGCTGGAATATGTTGCCCAGAGAGGCTGTTGGTGCCCTGTTCTTGATGGTTCAAGGACAGGTTGGATGGGGCCTTGGGCAGTTTGATCTAGTGCCTGATCTAGCAGTTGAAGCTTGATGATATTGGAGATCCCTTCCAACCCAAACAATTCTATGATTCTATGATTCTAAGAAATGCAGTTAAGGATAATCTCTGGAGTGCTGAAGAAGCATTTTTTCTACATGAATCTACACCAGAAATTTACAGTTTTAATGTAATGCATTGAGAATATCTTCTTGAGTCACATAATAGACAGTCCAAACAGGCTGCAATACTGGATTTGTTGCTCATGAAGTAATTGATGACAACAGAATTGGAGGCTGCCTGGACTGTAGTGATCATGTTATGTGGAGTTCAAACTCCTCAGGGCTATGAGACAGTCAAAGATTAAAATTAGTGTGCTAAATTTTAGGAAAGCTAACTTTCAGCTCTTCAGGGAGCTAGTCAACAAAGTCCCTTGGGAAACTTTCCCCATGGGTAAGAGTGTGGAACAGAGCTGGCAGATCTTTAAGGAAGCTTTCCTCGGGGCACAAGAGCTCTCCATTCCCAGATGTAGGATGTCAGGAAAGGAAGGTCAGAAACAGGCATGGCTGAACTTGGACTTGATAGTCCAACTGGAGGGCAGGTAGAAAATACACAAGCAGTGGAAACAGGGACAGGAACCATGGGAAGTGTATGAGGAAGCTGTTAGGCTGTGTAGGGTTGGGGTCAGGAAAACCAAGGCCCAGCTTGAAGTGAAGTTTGCAAGGGATGTCAAGAAGAACATAAAAGGTACCTCAACCAGATAAGGAAACGGCCAAGAGTGAGTGACGCAGGAGGGCTGGTAACAACAGACTAGGAAATGTCTAAGGTACTCAACAACTTTTTTGTCTTGACCTTATCTGATAGATACTCGTCACACAGCCCTCAAAGTTTGGAAGGAGAGGAATGAAGAAGCAAGGGCATTCATGTGTTCACATGGTTATTTGTTTGGCTTCTGCAATGTTAAAACCAGAGATATAATGACATGTCTGATGTAATTACTAGAGTCTAGTGTAGCCCAGAATTGATTGATTTATAAAAACTACTGGGAAAAAAGACCTTTAAATTATTTTCCATAACTTGCTTGGAAGACTACAGCATATACTTTTCTTGATTCTCTATCCTTATTTATTACAGAGCGAGTCCAAGACAACAGCTCTTTTCTAAAAGGCAGGAGCTGCAGCAGTGTACACAGAAAGAGAACTTTAAAATGGCCAAACTGCCTGTTTGATATATTAAAAAAAAAGGATGACATTGTAATATTAAATGCACTCAATGTAGCAGAATCTTTGTATTGTGGAAGAATTTATAATGAGCAAAACAAAACAAGGGAAAGCGATTCTCGTGACTGTTTTTAGCTGTTCAAATAAAGAGCTGCAAAATGCATATCATTTTTCTATTTCAAAGGCAGAGTGAAGAAAAGATTCCTGCTTTTCTTGCTCATCTTTGCATCTTGTTGGACTCTGTTTCTTTTTCTTTTGACATCTATTATGGCCTTTCCTTGCAGACCTTTCATAACTAATGTTTTCATTTTAGCTATCTGCTCTCATACACTGCATATACCCAGTCTGCTATTGCTTAAGTTAATGTTGTCTGCTTCAAACAGCTACACATTAAATGAGTCTGTCCCTGAACACTGTAATTGATAGTATGAGTGGTTGAAGGTACTGATTCACTTCCTCTCCCACTGTCCTATTCCAAGAAATTGTCAGATTTATTTCAACATTTCCACCATAGCATTCATCTCTACCAGCTTCTCATCCAAATGAAAAGATTAGTTATGTATTTCCATGGGAAATAATAAATAAATAATATGAAAAGTGATTAAACTTATGAAGGAATCAGTTGGGTTTTGTTTTGTCTCTGCCTGTCTTGAGAAAGATATTTTCTTTGACTTAGTTTCCACAACAGCTGTACAAATAGTGCAAGATACTGCAGTGAGAGGCAGGATATAAGGAATCGGAGGTGAAGAAGCAATTCACATTTTCTGCTGTGCATAGTTTTTTTCCTCAAGACTGAGATCAGTTTGCATGCATGATACAAATAGGCTCAGTCACAGTTTCTCCCTCCCTGCAACTTTTTTACAGTCAGTACGTATTGAATTGAATGTCAGATGTACTTAATCAGTACATACTGAATTGAATATTGGATGTACTTTACACACCATTGCCAAAAAACTCTTGGGTGACTACAGAGCATGAGCTGTTGCAGTGGTCAAATGAGCCAGCAGGGAGTAGTAATGACCGTTCATGGCAGAACCGCTATCAAAATGTTTTGTTTTGTTTTGCTTTTTTTTGTAAGTGGCACATAAGCAATTCTAGCCTTCCTAATTTTGAAATGATTATAAGGCTCATGGAAATGGTAAGATACTCAGTGCTCAATACTGAAATCTTCCTATATTTTACATGATTGTAAATAATGAGAGGACTTGTGCATTACCTGAACTTGCAGCTGGTTTTGAACAAATTGCTTTCAATATCAGTCATAAACCCTTGTTTCAAATCTGAAAACTTTTTTCATCAGCCTCTAATAATAGAGCATTTATCTCCTGGATAGCAAAGGGATTTGAAGGGAAAAGCTTAACTCCATGATATGGGTATACAGATTATGCTCTTGTTTTCCAGCAATTACAGCCACACTGCATGAACAAGAATTGACTCTTACAGGAAACATATTCTCCAGCCTAATTTTTACATTCACAAAACCTTTAAAAACACTACTTTTACCTCTAACTACTCAAATTATTTTGTGGATCTAAATCCTGCATGTACAACCTTTGTAAAATAGGCCTTTTATTTTGAAATTTTGTGCTCTCTAAATAACGTTGTTTTTTTCTTCTAATGATCAACATTTTCCTGGGAAAATAAACCTGACAAAGATATTCTTGGTACATATACAGTAAGTGAACATGTTAATCATGTGTTTCTCTTATTTTGAGCATTCTTATACTATTTCAATCATTTCATTTCCATACATATTAAAATGTCAATCATTTTAATTGTGACTTCTGGTCATTTTAGTTTTATTGCGCTTGAAATAACTCATAGAATCATTGACTCATTTAGTCTGGAAAAGATTTTCAAGTTCACAAAGTCCAAAATGAAATCTTGAATTCATTCGTTCATTCCTTATTGATTGGTATACATTCAGAAAGTGTTGATTTTCACTTGTTTCTAAAAATACTGTTTGATACATTTCCATCAACAGATTTATGGTATTTTTTTCCATTAGTTTTGCATTATTCTTACTGGAAGTCTGGCTTTATTTCTTCATTTGCAGTTTTTTTTCCTTCTTTTTTTTCCCCCACCCTGTAGAATGATGATTTTAGTTTCAGGCTTTCATAGTTATTCAATTCCTTTTTTCCTATTTTTGCATGGTTTGCCCATTGGGATACCTACCATATACATTCTTTTCTCTGTTAATATTTATCTCTCTTATTAGTCAAAGAGCTATTTATTTTCCTGTTACTATGGTCCTACTCATATCTCATAAAACTATGGGTCATGCTTACTTTAGAAGCATGAATAGTTATCCATTTATTCTCCTGATAATAAATGTTGGTTTTCTACATGAAACATGTCATATTCTTGGTAGGTAATTGTTTTCCTTAAGTCACTTATTTAGAGTCTTAGTTGTATCATATTGTTCCATGCAAACAAATGTTTACATGTGTAACTAACACCAAACCTGCATTTGTCAGGCCCATTGCTCAGGTTGAACCGATTTCCTACTCTTTCCTTAGCATGATCTGCATGGGTAATTCGGCTTCACTCACTGCTCTTCTAGCAAGCTGTGAAAGTAGTATGGGAAAGACTATGACTGAGGATAAAAAGAAATTCTACACATGCCTTCTTCTCCCTTTCACTAAGAATAAGTTCTGTGGAATGTTAGAATTATAAATGTTTAATATAGAGGAAATGATGAGGAGGAGGCTTAGAAAAAAGGTGTTGTTTTTTTTTTTTTTCTTCTTCTGACAGTGTCTAAGGTAACTGACAGTTTGGAAATTCTAACTCTCTCTTGCTCCACATGAGCAAAATTCTAACTCCAATAGCAGAACTGTCTGGAAAAGGTTATTTTTTTATGCTTTTGACTGGTGATCTAGCTGCCTATCTTCAGATTGTCACAGAAACAAAATAATTTTTATATTTTTAGGAACTACATGAAAACTTTCAGATGCTGCTACAGATTAATTATTCTCCATATGTCAGCTCATATGAAAGCAGCAAAGAAAATGTTTTTTTTTTTTCTCATTGCATGGCACGTACATACAAGGTTGTCCCATATGTGATAGCACGAGATTACAATTAAGGTGAAAGCTACAGAGAATTATTCTTCATTTTTATCTTTCTTACTTTCTCCTTCCTGGAAAAAGATTATTTAACTCCAAATAATTGTGTATCAGATATAGTCCTTTGCATCTGCTTTCTTAGTCCTACTGAAGTTGAAAAGTTCTGGTCATATTCTGAAGAATATTCACTCTTGACTCAGCTGCCACTGCAAAGTTAATTCAGGTTCCTGGAAAGCCTGATCGTCTCTTAATTCCCAGCTGAATGCTGGGACTCAAGATATCTCCTAGCTGTGTTTGAAATTCTGGTTTGAGATTTCCAAGATCCCTCAGTGAGTAATTTGATTCCCATTCACTTTTTCCCATTATCCTTTTTCTGTTTTCTCTACAGTCACCTGTTCTTCCCTCTCCTTCACACGGTTTCCTTTGTAAGCAAAATTTTTGCTTTTCCTAAGGGCAGCACCCTCATTTTTCCTCCTAGTTCAGGTGTTAAATTAACCTTTCTTTGAAAAAATGTGATGCCATTTTTTTACCAATGAATTCCTTGAACTTTTACACAGAAGTAGGTGCAAAAGAACTGTATATACTGGAGTAATTCACCTAGTGTCAATATAAAGGACAGAAAAATACAGCTCTACACTTCTGTTGTCAACTTTTCTGCACTAGTATCATCACACTAAGCCCCCTACAGCTTTCCTGTTTATCTTTCTCTAGCACCTGATAGGAAAATTGGATTGAGTGACTTGACAAGGTCCTATAATGAGACTTCAACCCTGTTTAAAATTCCCCTCAGTAGGTTCTTGTTGATTGTCAATCTGTTGATCATCTCAAATACTCTCTCCCTTCACTACTGCATGATTTCAGGGAGGCAAACACTCTAAGAAGCCATGAGCCTGCATTCTGTGATGAGCTTTGGAAACATGCTGCTAATTGCCATGGCTGTGATTCTCAGTTTGACTGATAGTTCTAGGAATCAAAGCATTGTCTCAGGAGTTCAGCATGATTTACAAGTGAGCCCTCTGGCTTTCTTATTGAGTCACCATGGTAACCATTAGCAACATTCCTCGCTAAATGCATAACACAGTCTACAAGCTCTTCAACCTTTTGTACATGTGACTGTGAATGACTAATATACATTAGGTTTTCTTTATCAGAGAATGTATTTTTTTTCCTTTTCTTTTTAAGATAAGGTATATACATATAAAATGCGCGAACATAGAGATAACACTGTGGTACAGCACCTTGTGAATACTGTAATTCTTTAGATGATTCACTATGATGTCCTGGTTCCCCTTACTGATGTGTGTGCATTTATTTAGATGTGGTCTCATAACTGCAAAAAAAAAAGTTTTGTTTTCAAAATGTGTTGATCAAAGCCATTTCTATAAGTCAAACTACCCACATCAGGTCAAATATAAGAAAGTTTTAGTAAGAAAAAGATGGGTGTATACATGTCCATATTATGATGAGTGATAAGAATATTATATATTTGTGGAGTTTGTTGAGAGACTATTATCAACACTTCCAAAAGAAAATGAATGTTTCATATTATGAAGTCATTACACTGATGCTAACATCAGTGTAGGTGTGGAGTGTAGGAGAATATGTGCATATACATTGTGTATGTGTGATATTAATCTCCACAAAAATCAGACTTCTTGTTGGTATTCTCCAGTCTACAAACAGACATCACGTAACATAATTCTGTGTGTCTGGAAAGCCTCATACTCTTGTCCCTTTCCAAATGGGCTTCTAACAGAAATTGAAATAAATAAATAAATAAAGTCTTCATTAAGTTCTCCACAACCTTTATTCTTAGAACAAAAAGGTTCAGGGAGGAGAACCACTATCAGATGTTGAGGGTTGAGTCATAGGCTACTTGTATTAATTCAATCCAACTATGCAAATTTGTTGGACATTAGGGTCTGTACATGATTGTGTTGAGACAATCATGGTTTGACAACTCTCATTTTTTCTTCAATGATAGTGAAGATCAGGGGAGGTTACCAACAACTGGAGAAAGGCAAATATTATATCCATTTTGAAAAAGAAGAAGAAAGTTGGCATGGGAAAATGCAAGTCACTCTCACTTCAGCCCATGAGAAAATCAAACGATATGTCTTTTTGGAGCACATTCCTGGGATCACAAGGAAATAAAAACTGTGGCTGGGACAGTCTTCACAGCTGAAAAATGTTGAATCAGGACTTATTCTGAACTAACAGTGAACAAAAGATGTCAGTTACACCGACTTCAGCAAAACTTCCAAAAAACTTCCAACTCCCAAAATTTCTTAGTGCCTGAGTGAGTAGAGTCTGGACTGATACTGTATCAGATGGGTAAATACCTGGTTGGGTAATTGGGCTCAGAGATGTTGGTTTCTTATTTGGTTCTACCGGGATTCCAGTGATACATATCCTGCCCTACAACCTGTCTTATTTAATTCTCCAGTGATGAGCTGGAGAAAAAACTCTGGCAGTTTTGTAGGTAATGACAAATGGGATGACCAGCTCATGAATGTGAAGGCCAGATTGCCATCCAGAGAGAACAGCACAAGGAGAAGACTCAAGAGGGAGCCCATATCAGGATGAATGGGCAAGTGGCCACAGTCAGCTTTACTGATAAGGTTCTGGGCCTGTGTTAGGCAGTGAGCTGATCAAGATCAGAGGGGACTGAGAGAAGAGGACAGTCAGGCAGTGGGATGGGTCACAGAGATCAGAGGGGACTGAGAGAAGAGGACAGTCAGGCAGTGGGACGGGTCACAGGGAGGTGGTATCATCTCTCTTGAAAGATTTCCAGCCCTCAAGTGGAAAATGCCTTAGCAACCTTGTCTGACTGTGCTCGCTCTGGGACGGGTCTTGGAGTAGGAAGTTTACGAACATGAAAAAACTCATTTTTTTAGAAAATCAGAAATATCATTTGATTCAATAAATCATATATAGTACAAGGTCAAAAATATGGGCTTCCCTGAAAAATATTCTCATTGCTCTGGCGGTGAATTGCAACTTCACAGGCTAAGAATTTCTTATTGTGTGAAGTGAGAAAACAGTGACCTATTTCCAGAATTGTTTAGAATAAACAGCTCTAAAAATGTGTGCTACTGGAAGATATTTAACTGTGTTTTATGGCAGCTGTTTTCGAAGTTTATGCAATAAAAATCCATCTAGGAGAGACAAAGAGAACGGAGATCTCAGTAACAGGTAACATTTAGTGAAGGAAGCTGACACACTTTCAAATCCACTGGGATCAAGAGCTAGAGAAAATAGGTTTATTTATTTTTGAAAATCATACCTAAATTGTGAAAAGCAGCTTTGACAGCCATTCTCAGTTGGCTGTGGTCCAGATAACCTTTACGTAAATCAGAATACTGAGCCTTAAGAATGAATTTTGCTCCAACATGAAAACTCTTCAGAGCAATGAAGAATCCTTATCCTGACTCCTCATTAGTACAGCACTTCTTTTGGGGGGGAGCCAGAAAGCATTCACTGCTTAGGCACACAAGAACCACCAGGTGGGATGAGTCAGATCAGGGTATCATGTTATTTAAAGGATAAGAGTTTTAAGGAAAATAAATTATGTACTTTTAGATTGTGCTCCTTTAGTACACTTCAGACACATTTTCACTTTGTCTCTGGGTAACAGTGCCTTTAGTTACTGTTGAAAGATTCTTTTTGAATTCTTCTGGTTCTCCTTGAAGGTATATAAAGAAGGTACATAACTTCACAGCTTTATAAACGTTTCCAGTTTTACTTCCTTTTAAATATATGTCCAATGTGACTATCATTCTTTTTCTTTACTTTTTTCTATTCTTTTCTCATATCCTGTGTTTGGAGAAAGAACATAAAGTCATTTGAAATTAAATGAAGAATCTAGGAGGGTGTCCAGGCAGAAAAATACCCAATGAATAAACAGACTTCTCCAAAACAGATTTGCCTATGCTCAAGATATATTAATAGAAAATTTTTGAACCAAAATGTTTTTCTGAAATCAGACAGTTATGACAAACTGTATAATACAATTTACAATATTTTTCATATTCCCAATTAATAAATCGAAATGATTTTATTCTCTAATTAGCAGACTAAAGAGCTTGGGAATAGGGTATGGACAGAATCTGAATTAACTGGAATACAAAGGGAGGCATGTCTTTCCAGATCTGACATTTTACTCTTCTTTATGTTCCCTTGACAAAACAATTTGGAAATGAAATAATAAAAAATTCAATTTCAAAGGTTTTAAAAGTTGTTAGATACTTAAACAGCTTATTTTTTAAAATTCATTTTATGATTTTTTTATCAGTGTTGTATTCAAAATTTTGATTAAATTTAAAAATACTTTTATTTTTGTCTTTAAGTTATTTAAGTGAAACATTTCAAAACATTGGGGGAAAATGCTTCATCTAGGACAGATATTTCCTCATATACCTGTTCAAGATTCAGGTCAAAAGAAAACTTGAGTAGTGAAGGGTATTTTCTGTTGAAGAGAAATCTTAACTATTAGTAAAGCAGTCAGGGTTTTGGTCTGTTATTTTCTGGTAGGATGATTTGTGCTGTCTCCATGAAGCAGTGATATAGACCAAGTAGAAAATTGTAACAACCTGTGGCAATTGTAATCTGTGTTTTGCAACACTAATTAACATGACATTTCGAATGTGTAGTCTTCAGAATAAAATAACAATCCTAGCAATAGTCTGACAAGGAAGTATAATACACTTTTAACTACTTCGTTCTATAAAATCCATTCATGGACAAGAAGGCCAATGGCATCCTGGAGTGCAATAAAGAGTGCGGCCAGCAGGTCAAGGGAGGTGATCCTCCCACTCTGTGCTGCCCTGGTCAGGCCTCACTTGGAATATTGTGTCCAATTCTGGGCTCCCACATACAAAAAATACAGGGATCTCCATGAGATCAGTGGAGGGCCACTAAGATGATAAAAAGCCTGGAACATTTCTCTTAATAAGAAAGTCTGACAGACTTGGGTCTGTTCAACCTTGAAGAAAAAAGAAGATTCCAAGGGAGTCTTATCCATGTCTATAAATATCTAAGCTGCAGGTGGCAAAGAAATGAGGCTGGACTCTTCTCAGCAGTGTGTGGTGATAGAACAAGGGGAAATGGCCACAAACTGATAAATGTGAATTTCAGCACAAATGTCTGTGGGAACTTCTTCACAGTGAGGGTGACAGAGCACTGGAATAGACTGCCCAGGGAGGTGGTGGAGTCTCCTTCTCTAGAGACATTCAGGACCCACCTGGATGCCTACCTGTGCGACCTGGGCTAGCAAGCTGCTTTGGCAGGGAGGGTTGGACTAGATGATCTCTAGAGGCCCCTTCCAACCCATACAATTCTTTGATTCTGTGAAAACCAGCTCAACCATCTTGGTCTGTACTAATTATTTCATTGTTACTTCCACATTCTTTCTGTCTGCGACAACAAAGCGTCTAAACAGATTTTCTATGCACTTGAATTAGATTTGGTAGAATTTTCCCAATCTGGTTGGCCCTCTTACTCACCTCATCTGTCCCAAACTGTCCTTTCCCATGCAGATTGTATACAGACTGGCCCTTGCTTCCTAGAGATTTTAGAATTCATTTCTACTCATGTTCAAATAATTTATTTTCTGCTCAGATGCAACAACTATTCAAAACTACAGTATTTACCACTTTTATTTCATTTTGAAAAAACATTTATATAAATAATATTTTTGAGCTAGACCACTGTCCGTTTGTCATTTGACTACCTATCTAGAAAGTTTTAAAAATAAATTATTCTAGATGAAAGAGAGAACCTGAGTGCTTAAAAAATACAAATGTTCATTGTCATGTCAAGAAAAGGAAAAGGATGTGGAAAGGAAAAGGATGCAAACAGCAGGTATTGATCATTGTGTGTAAAAACCATTCAAGTATTCATGTATTCATGCTAGCATTTGATCTCATATTTGTGTGAGTCTTTATTGAACCAGAGCACAATTAAAATAAAGAATAACAGCACTCATGGAGATAAAGAAACAGATAAAATCTGCTCATTATATGTCACATATTCAATAGAAATCCCATCTAACAAGTAATCATAAAAAAAAAAAAAAAAGTTCTGAGAGTAGAAAGCATTTTGGATTAAGTTACAGAAATTAAAATGATAGAGAATAGAGTGATTCCAATGTCTGGTGTATAATAAATTAATCTGTGGCTCTGTTGATAGTAACAGGAGTACTGATGGGAAAATTGCACAGTAGATGTAAAAGAATGTGGGCAACAAAATTCTGCAAACTGAAAAGGTAGTAACAGGAAAACAAGGTTCAAGCAGGAAAGAAAAGATGTCAGTTTAGAATAACTTATTTTAACAGTTGGAAATCATTACTTTTCATTTTTGTGCTCTGATAATGTATTAGGGAATACTGCCATTTGTATCAACACCATTGTATTGTGTCTGTTAGGAAAAATTTCATTAGACAGCTCAGAAATTCTCCAAGGATATGATACTTGAGAATCAGACTCAAGGTCAGGGGGCATGGGTAAGGAGTTAGTTTGCAAATGCATCCCTTCAAAGATAATTTAAAATCCAAATCTACTTCCACCAGGCTTTTTGAAGTAAAAGAAGAATGAGAATGATTAATACTTATTGTATTCACCGGCAATGTATTAAAAGGACTTGACATTAAAAATGTATTTCAAAAGAAGTGAGTTATGTTTTTGAGCATGTTCACGCTCAAAAATTAGCATCAAATTCAGTCTTGATTTGGAATATCCTAGAAAGAGTGAACTGGTAAAGTGAAATTCACAAAACATTTCCCAGATCTAATGAGAAGAAAGCTTTGGTAAGCATATGAAACTTCACTATTAACTTTGATTAGGGTCCTTTTTTTTTTTTCTCCTTTTTTCCTCCATGCTTTTGCAATTTTTCTGTTTTTCTTGCTTTTAGCACTTTATTTTACTATTTTTTGCAGTGTCGTTGCATTTACTTTTAGAGATAGAGATAGAGAGAGAGAGAGAGAGAGAGAGAGAGAGAGAGAGAGAGAGAGAGAGAGATAGACAGACAGACAGACAGACAGACAGACAGACAGAAACACAGACTTCTTGAATCTTTTTCCTGCAACAAATTTCTTTTGAGATGCGGATAAAAATGCTATAATACTTACCTTGAAGATGTGCAGATAATTACCAATTGCACCTAGAGAGAATAAAGCAAGCTTTTTGCACTTCATGAAGGGCAGGTAAGAATCAGTCACCAGCAATGACTGGTGGTGACCAGCTGTGTGTTTCCATATAAGTTAATACCATACCTCAACTATTTTCATTAATTATTTAGAAGATAGCTGAAGAAAAATAAGATATGGCACAAAGATTTTTCAGAATTATGAATGAGGAAGATCTGACATTTAAAGAGAAGGTGAAAGGTTGTTTGATAAGCAATTTTAGTAAAAAAAGGATACACATATAAAATTAATGTTGTTTGAGTATGCAGTACCCTGTATAGAATGAGAATATATATATATATATATATATAGAACAGTAACTGAAAACAGTCAAAATATCTACTTTAAGATTCAGTTCAGCATGTTCTCTCAGTGCCCTGCTGTGATATAATGGTCCACAAAGCAAAGGAATACAGACTGAATTAGGAGTACATTTTGCCTCCAAGAACGATATTCTCTCTAATGAGTTCTTATTCAGGTAGCAATTGAAGAACTGGAATTTTTAAGAGATGTTTATATGTTTAAATGAAACCTGCTATTTGATAACAAAGAATAGTAACAACTCTCATTTTTGGTCACAACAACCCCAGGCAACCCCACAGGCTTCGGAGTGGCTAAAACGCTGCCTGATGAAACGGGACTTATTTGTACTGATGGACAATAAGCTGAGTATGAGCCAGAAGTGTGCCCAGGTGGCTAAGAAGTCCAATGGCATCCTGGCTTGTATTGGGAATGGTGTGGTGAGCAGGATTAGGGAAGTAATCCTGCCCCCATTCTCAGCACTGGTGAGGCCTCACCTCAAGTACTGTGTTCACTTTTTGGCATCTTTGAACAGAAGGGACACTGAGGTGCTGGAGAAGGTCCAAGGAATGGCAACAAGGCTTGTGAAGGGCTTGGAGAATATGCCCTATGAGGAGTGACTGAAGGAGCTGGGGCTGTTTAGTCTGAGGAGTACGAGGAGAGAAATTATTGTTCTCTTCAAATACCCAAAAGGTGATAGCAGTGAGGGCAAAGTTGTCTCTTCTCACTGGTGACAGTTGACTGGACAAGAGAAAATGTCCTCGAGTTGAATCATGGAGGGTTTAGATTGGGTATCAGTAAAAAACTTATTTACAGAAAGGTTTGTTAATATAATCATATCACAGAATCAAAGAACGGTCTGAGTTGAAAAGAACTTCAAAGATCATCTAGTTTCAACACTTCCCTGCCATAGGCAGTGTCACCAACCACTAGACAAGGCTGCCAGAGCCACATCTAGCCTTGTCTTGAATGCCTCTAAAAATGAAGCTTCCACAACTTCCCTGGGCAACCTGTTCCAGTGCATCACCACCCACTTAAGCACTGGAATAGAATCCCTAGAGAGGTGGTTGATTCACCATCCCTGAATGTGTTTAAAATCAGTTTGGATGTGGTGCTCAGGGACATGATTTAGCTGTGGATTGTTAAGGGTAGTATGGTTTAATTGCAGTTAGACTTTTCTAAGCTGAGCAATTCTATGATTCAGAGGAGAAGTCATAAGTCTTGCAAAGGCTTTTAGATCAACCTAAAAGGCAATGATTTAAAGAGAACATTGAATAAGTTCAAATTAGAGGCAAAGAAGACCTTTTGAATGTAGGTTTGAGTTAACTCTTGAAACAAGCTATCAAGGAAGGGTTAAATTTTCCACTCCCTGTAGAATCAGAGAAAGGTGATACGCTCAAAGAAAGTACACATGCTCAAAAATTAGATGAAATCAATCCAGTTGTAATTGAGGGAAACAGGAAGTATGTGAAACTCAGTGTGGAAGACTGCTTGAGCTAGAGCTTGTCAACGGTTTGATGATCTGAGGAGGAAAGCTAATTTACTAAATAAGATATCAGAAAGCAAAATAACACAATATAATGCAATATAATTGGAATTTAGGCTAATGAATCAAATAAAATGAGCAAGAGAGAGTGTCCGATAAACCGAAGGCCTTACGCTAACATTGAAGGCGAGACGACAGCAAGCACCCACTGCTGAGTTGATCCCAAAGGAAAAAAAGTGTGCCGTGACCACAGAGAGTTTTTATCTTTTTCCCTCTGAGTGGAAACACGTAAAAAGGCAAAACATCGCAAAGTCCTATGGGGAATGTAGTTCTTCTTCTCTTCTGAGGCAGGTGTACCCGGAACTATCAATGATCCCTGGAGCTGGAGTATTAACTCTTTAACTCTTAATGCACTACATGATGTTATGATGTGGAATACCAATGCCAAAAATCATAAAACCATGACAGAGCTCTTTCTTGATCTTTAGCTCATTAAATCTTTGAAAAGACACACCTGGTTTAGGTGAGCCCAAAGGAGATTTCTTTATCTTTCTAGCATTTTGTCACAGATAAACAGAGATGATACATTAGGCTTCAGAATTTCAGTATTTCAAAGAATGTTTCTTTTTCAATTTGGCTTTATCTTTCCCTATTTCTTTGCTTTTTAACAAGTTGAAATTGTCACAGCTGTTGCTTGCAAATATTGCCAAAAATTTACATGTGTGTGATACTATTTCCACAAAAACTCATTTTGGATTAAATCCATCTTCATTCTTTCGACTGAAAGAAAGGAAAAGGTAGAATATCTAGCTACACTTTTTTTAATTGTTAGCATGTTTCTTTCTGCAAAGTAAAGAGTGGTTCTCTGGGCTGTCAGCAGACATGAAGTAAAATTCTAGTATGGTCCTACAAATTTGGTGCTTGCAATTCTTAGTTTGTGTTGCTATAAAATGTTGCTTACTGATTATGCTGGCAATGTCATTGAAGCCAGCCTCATTTCAGGTTTCAGAATAAGAATGAACCTCATGCCAAATCATATTCTTACATTTCCTGTTTTTGTATTTGTCTTTGAAACCTCAATTAAGGAGACATTTCTTATTGTATTTTCCAATTTACTGATATCATTATGTTACATATTACAAGAGAGAGTAGAAGAGACAGGAAAGGAGAAGCTAGTAAGCAAATACCAAAATGGACTGAGGACAGATAATTACTATTTCTTACTTTACCTCTACATTGTAATACATTGTGCATCCTTAAGAATTCTCAGACTTCAACTCTAGTCTGTAAACAAAAAATGATCTAGAAGCACACTCTTTACGGGGTCACTTGTTTTTTTCTCTTTCACAAGTACACATCTACTGCTCCTGTTCTTTTCCACATCTGACCATAAAACATACTATCTAATTTGCTACAGATCACAGCAATCCATTATTCCCTTTTCCTTTTTTCACATTCTTCCCTATGAAGCAACTTTTTAAATTCTCTTTCTCCTTTCATTGTTTGGTCTAACTGCACTTTTTCAAGATTAATAAAGATTTCTCTTAACCACTTTAATGCACTCTTCCATTTCTGAACAACAAATTCTAGTTCATAAATTATTGCAGAGGTGATTTGAAGAGAGATTGGAACTCCTAACTCTTTCCCTAAATCTAACAGACTCCTTCCTAATGCATTTTTATTTTGCTAATTTATCTTCTTCATAATTATTATTGGTAGCCTGTATTCAGCAAACGGCTTATTGTATGGGTCCTTCAGCATGAAATGCCAGAAGACTTGTGTCACTCACTGTCATTAAATAGAAAATAAGTGATGTTTAACATTAAGAATGACAGTCAGCAACAACAGATGATACAGCAAGGAATTTAGGTAATTTATCTATATGAAATTAAAAGGTACTAATTCTAGTTTCAGTGGAATACTTTTCCTTGAGATACCTGCTGTTTCTGCATTCACTCAAAATAACAGAAGGAACAGTCTTTTATTATTGTGATGACCTAAATTTATATTCTCATATGTATGTTCTTTGACAGCCAGAAATGTTGTTTGTAACCATCTGGAGTAGAACAACTCAGCTTTTCTAAAAGCAGTTAGATGCTTCAAGACCTAGTCCTAAGTTGAATATAAAGTTCAGCTTTATTTTATTTAGTAGCTCTCATTCAAAACATCAAAAAATAGTCAGCAACGATACATAAAGCAGTGAGGGAACACTTTGTAGTGCCATATTTATCAGTCACAAATGTGTGGAAAAAAAAAAAAAAGAATAAAACAATGTTACAAAAAGATGAAAGAAAGTAGTGTTTTAAGGGAATAAGTGATTCTCCAGCGATAGGTAAAAGGTGATTACTTGGGGATTATTCACTGCAGTAAGAGCTGCTCTGTAATGAAAACCTACTCTTTTATTATGCTGTATTTCAACAACAGTGGTAGATGGTGGTATGGAGTAGACATTGATCTTTTCCACCAATACACCATTCCATTTTGTTGCCATGTGACAGATGGCAGCAGAGAGGCAGTCTGACTCAATGTTGTCTGACATGGAAGTGTGTATGGAGCAAAGTTGTGTCATTGAATTCATTCATGTGGAATAAATTGCACTTACTGACATTAATCAGTGCTTACTGAATGATTATGGAGACCAAAAAGTCAATGTATGCATAATGAGATTATAGGTAGAACATTTCAAGAGTGGTGTCTGATAGAGTGGTTACCTTCGATGCAGATATTTTTGAGCACAGCATGTAGGCTCTTGTTCACTGCTGGCAAAAATGCATAGCTAATGGTACTGACTGCTGAAAAATAGCACTTCAAAGCTAAGAATTTTCTATATCGGTCGTGTTACTATGTCATGGTTTCATGATTTTTGTTATTGGTATTCCACATCGTAACATCATGTAGTGCACTGGGAGTTAAAGAGTCAGTGCTCCAGCTCCATGGATCATTGACAGTTACAGGTATACCTGTCTCAAAAGAGAAGAACTACGTATGCCAGAGTACTTGGTGTTGCTTTGTTTTTTTTCCATTTTCTGCTTAGAGGAAAAGATAAAAACTGTTCATGTGTCACGACACATGGGCTTTTCTGTTTCAGATCAACCCAGCAGCAGGTGCTCCCTTTCTTTCAGCATTTAGTGTTAAGGCTTTCCATTTTTAGGCACTCTCTCATTTTGTTTGATTATGTTTATATTATATTATATTGTATTATACTGTGTTATTTTACACTCCGATATCTCATTCCGTAAATTAGCTTTCCTCCTCAGATTGTTGTCACTGTTTTGTTTTTAGGCTCATGTCCCTCTTCCTTTTTCCCTTTTCCCCTTCCCTTTTCCCAGTGTATGGGTCCCTGGGGTGGGGGGACCCCAATCATCACAGAACCGAGCCAAACCAGCCTGTAAATCGTTGACATTGTGCTGTTTATATTTGTTGTTGTTCCCATGGAAATAAGTAGAAGGCATTATTTTGGAGTGATCTACATGATTCTCACTGCTGATATTTATGGTGAGAGTTTAGTTTAGAATGGAATTCACTAGAGTCCTGTGAAAGACAACAATCTTTTTTTTTTTTTTCTCATGGCTCAAATCTTCCTTTCTGAGGCATTTTTGTGATAAGAGTCTGGCTTATCTAGGAGGCAGTGGTGGGTGTCACATGGCCAGAATCTCTTCGTGGACAGTTTTACATTTGAAAGGAGGTGTTTGCCTTTGAAAGGGGGTGCTCAAGAGTGTTTACTGGTGGAAAATCTGGCTTGGGACCAAATAAATGGTGTAGGAGATGGAGGGATGATACCATTGTATCCTGTGAAGGCAGGATACAATTTGTCATCTCCCTTCACCCTTATCTGCTGTCAAGGCCCGGGAGATGGGAACAAAGAAATTCCTGCTGAGATCCAAAAGCCAGAAGTTGTCACTCCAAAAAGAGCTGACTCGGCCACTTTGGACTTATAAATAAGTCTGTACCTTCATTAAGAAAAAAAAAGAAGTCGCTGTCATCAACCGAACAACACAATCTCTAACGACCCATCAACCCATCCATACTGGAGATCAGTGTCTAGACTGTGCGCTAAACTGGATTTCCTGTGGTATTTCTCCCTTGCTTTCTACAAAGACTTTTTGCTTTTATTTCTTATCCCATTTCTATCATCCATCATCCCTTCCCCACCTCCCTAAGCAACTAGAATTTGTAATAAACTGGTCAGGCTAGCATTTGACCCACTGTGCCTTAATCTCACTGCTGGGTACACACATATCAAAAGAACCTCCTCCTCGTCCTATTACTTGGATCAAGACAGGACCTGTTTTCTTTCCAAACTTTATTCCACTGCCAATAGTAGGTACGCATCTAGGGTACACTGGAGGAACAGCTGCATGATTTTAAAATCTCTGTAACAGTGACAAGTATTTCTTTGGAAATGAAGCAGGTCAATAAGTGGGAATATCTTAGCAAAAGGGAACTGAGGGGTGTAGGCAGGCAATCAAACCAGCTGTGGTCAAGGTAAGCATTGTGAAATAAGAAAAAGAAAGATAATATGAATGGGCTGTGAATTCTTTAGCTTCTTCATCACCTTTACCAATCCAGGGCATGCATTGTCCAACATCAAGAAGAAAATTAGGGCTGATGCAATTGAAAAATTGAGGTGGTACTAATGCTTATAATTCATTTCGGCAAACGTAACATAGCTTCATTCTGTTACATGTTGTCACTAAGAGTAGCCTGTAAAATATACAAACTGTATGTTTTATCAATATTATCATTAATGCTTATCATCAATATTTATCATTATTATCAATGCCAACATGATTAATATTGACATGATTTGAAATCAAGTGTAGAGTGCTAAAACAGTGTAACCAACATGTGATAATGTTGTCAAATACCATGTATAAATCTTTCTGTTAAAATAGCAGTGTTTCCAACAAGTATGTAAACAAAATCATCACTAGCTGTACTTAAGAAATATTAAGAAGCAGTTCAATTAATGAACTTTACAAGAGGTATAAACAGAGAAGGATAAGTACAATGAACTGCAAAAAGAACAGAACATTTTGCTGAATAAATGAGAAGGGACACTGCTAAAAGCTGAAGAGAGGTAAGTAGATCAGAAGCAGATCAGATCTGTCTTTCTGAAAGGGTAACAGATAGCATATCTGTATCAAGACAAAGGGAAAACAGAGGGACAATAACAATCCTACATCTTCTCAGACTTTCCTGGTTGGACAGCTTCCAAGACTGATCACTCCAGCCTCTGAAGTTGGGCCACGTAGGGCACTGAGTTCAGCCAGGACTACGTGACATCAGATATGTGATGCTGCATGTGCACAGTGCACCTAGGACAAGGAGGACTGTGATAAGGATGGACAATTTTGTATTTGTGAGAATAGTGTTTAATAATTTGTAGCCATAATTGCGAAGTGTCTTCATAATACCTACTGTATTTAAGTAAATTGGTGAAAAAATAATAATCTGGAGCTGTCAAAATAGTCACATTACATTTTAATTTCATGGCTTTTGAATGTGTGTGGTATTCTACACTGACTATCATTGGTTTTAGTTTTGAGTGTTTTGGGAAATAGAATTATGAAAAATACAATTAAATGAAATTTAGAGGCTCTGAAGATTTAAATTCACCTTTCTGAAAAACATGGATCATAATACTCACCTAATTTCATGAAATATGCAATCCTCCAAATACTGAGGACAAACTATGATCCTCCTGTGTCATCCACCCACCTCTGTTTGAGAGAGATGATCATTTGGAGAAAGGTGAGATGGAAAATGTAGTAATTGCCTTGGCTCAGTAATCTGATCGCATTCATGCATGTGATGAAAAGAAGCACCAACATCTCTTAGTGACAATGCAATAACAGATTTTGTATATATATTTAGGCATATAATTTCAAAAAAAAGGTCTCAAATTCCCTTCAGAGTAATATATTTTACTTCACAGCTTGACGGTGACACAAGAGAACATGCAGTCTACTATTGTCTTTCAGTGGTCAGACACTAATGCCAAAATGATCAAGAAGGTGCACATTTGTGATCAGAACTTCGAACATTCAACCCCAAGAGATATGTAATATTTCATGATTTCATTAATTCACTTCCTAACCTTAGTGACAGGCATTTTGCTGACGTAAATCAGCGTAGCTTTATTAGCTGTGGTGGCACTACATCTATTTATATTCACTAATGCCCATTGTTCAACCAAACTTGGAAACCAGTGATGAAAGGGAAAAAAATGATTCAACGCTTCTAGCATAAAGAAAATAAGGCACTATACAGCAAGATCTTCCAATAAGAGCAAAATAACGTACATGACACATAAATTATTGTTTTGTTATTTTGAAGTAGAAATTTTTATTTAAAACACAGGAAGTAATAATCTTTTCTAGAAGGCACTTCTTAGACAGATACATTTTTATGTTTTGTTTTGTTTTCTCCAGGTTAGTCTGCTCAGCACTGAGAACATAAACCAGGCAGTGGAGAGGCATTTGTGTTTGCAATGTATTGGCAGACTGCCATCGTCCCACGACTCTGACTACCAAACTTGCCATCTATCTCCTGACATTTTATGGCAAAGATATTTATAAAGACAGTGCCAGTGGTGTAGAGAACAACCATCTCACAGATGATGGAAAGGATGAAGTGATAAACTTTGGAACATAACTCATAGCTTACAGACACTGTCATCAGGGGTTGTGACCTTCCCATCTACTACTAAGCATAGATGGACAGAACATAATTCTTCTGAGCTTTGTAACACACGAGCAATTCATCCCTGTTATGTCAATCCACAGCTTGAAACTTTAAAGATTTCAGTTGGGCAATGGATCATTATAGCTTCCAGGTCAGTGCTGAATCTTCCCATCAACCTTAGTCAATAAATGATAAACTAACATATTTATTGCTAGATTGCCTGATATTGGCAGGCCTTAGAATAAAAAACATACTCTTTTGCTTGCCATAATCTTATAGAGTTTGCTGTTTAAAAGAAAGAATATGTATTCTTTAAAATAAATTTAACTCCCTATATTTCCAAACAGAGGTCCTGAAAGAACTATTAAATTCTCCAGTCATTAAGCATAAATCAAATAGCCATATTAATGGAAAATAAATAAATAAATAATGATAATGATAAATGATGATTTTGAAAAAAGGTGAATAGGAAACTGTTGAGCTACTTAGATTTATTCCTAAATAGAATTTCAAATAATATATGTTTTTCCAAAAAAAATAATAGTTTGTGCTTTAAATTAGAGTCAACTAAAATAAAACATCAGGCCATGCTATGAAGAAAATTCAGTTCCAACCAAACATCCTACACATATGAAGTTGGAAATTAAGGTTAACACTCATGGTTCATACTATGTTTAAGATCTTAGGGGAAAGAAAAAAGTCTTTTTATAAGCTTTTCTGTGATTTGTCTACTCTCTTACAAAATCAAATGTTGTCTTTGGAATCATAAGACAACTGAATTCTTCCATCTGTAAACATACTAACCATGGAAATATGGTTAGTAGGACCTAGCACTGTGAAGAAAGGAGGTACAATGGAAGGGTGTTAAAAGGCATGCCCTTTACATGGATTGTAGGATCATACATGTGCTTGATTACTTATCTGCAAGAGTGAGAACCAGAAAAGCAGGTGCCTCTCTATTAGAAAGGTCATCCTTCCCTCTCTCTCTTTTGTTCTCTCTCTTTTCTGAGTAAAAGAAGAAAAAGGAAAAAAAAAATAAATAAAAAATAAAAAAATAAAAAATAAAGGTATTCCACTTACATTAAATTAAACCCCGCAGAAATAAAAAAAAGTGAGTATAATACTTCTGTCTCTGTCTCACAGTGTTGGTCAGAAAGAAGTAAAGATTTGTTGTTTTCCTTTAGTTTCATTTTACTGATGCAATATGAATTTTTGCTTATTCTGACCATCTATCCATTAGAAGACATAGTCAGCCATCTAATAATATTTTAATTTTGCTAATGTGACCTATAAAATTAAAGAGAGATTTCTAACTTGTATCTTTAAAAATTTAGTCTTGGCACACAGAAACCAGTTATGTTTTCTGCTATACTTATTTTACCAATTAGCTCCAGTAGTAAAATTACATTAAATGAAAAGTAACTCCTGCTATTCTCCAATACTCCCTTAGTTTATTTATTTGATTACTTTAAAGAAATATGAATAAAAGAATAAAAGGGCATATATAAACAAATCTAGATTTCTGTAATTTACTTAAAATTTTAGAATGTAAAAATATATTATCAAATATTTTGATAACTGGGTGTTTTCACAACCCATCTGTGATTTTAAGAAGGAGGAAGGATGTCAAGCAGTTTATGGGATCTAAAAAAAAAAAAAAAAAAGATAGATGTTTTACTTTTCCAGATGTCTAAAACTGCACATTCAGTAATCAAAAATCTCAATTTCTCCATTTTATTTGACAAAACTCTTTTACTGGGGACAAATTCTACATGGTGGAAAGTAAAGTAGGTAAAAGGCATATTCAACTGTTATTTTGTGGTAGGCAACAGATTGTAGGGAATAATTGCCAGTGAAAAATGATGGCAGTTTGGTTTTGAAGTGAGTTAAATATTAAATAAGCAGTCAGTAATCCTACAGCAGAGATTATTGTGTTGCGCACACTGTACAGGAGTTCAAATTTAAGTATATAATCATTACAGTCCAGAACACACTAGCGGTTTTACTTGCAATTATGACCTCCTTTCATAATTTCAAATAATTATTTTCTAATGCTTTCAAAGTTACATGTTGGGAGCTGTAAGGTTTACCCATCCTTTTCTCTCACAGAAGACCTTATGCACCTGTGAAAGACAGAAACTGTTTTTTACTTTTGTTGTCTCAAAGCTTGCTTCATGAGGCCTTTCTGGCTATAAGACTCTAATTGACAACTGCAAATCATCTAGATGGTTGTCACTGCGCCTCAGTGTCTCTGTTTGTGGTTGTAAAGATAAGCAGAAATAGGGGCAAGTAGTCTTTTTCGGGGTATGGCTTGGAGAAGCTGATCACCGCAAAGGACAGTAATACTTGCATGGCACTGAAGGTGCTACTCCCTGTTGATTTATCTGTAGGGCCAGATGTGTTGGGTGGACATAAATCAAACTAATGCCAGAACATGGATGCAGCTAAAGAAAGCAGGACAGACATCCTGTTGTCCCAACAAGATAACCAAACAGACGTCTCTCTTATAACAAGACACCCACAGGAATGGTGAGGAGCTCTCCCCCTTCAAGGTTTGAAAATTTACAGCAAAACTGACCCTTAGGTTTAATCCCCTCAATAACCAGAGTTTGGAATGTGATGAATATGCATGTGCTATACCTTTAAATATGTATTCATTTCTCTCTTTGTTGTGCTTGTTTGGTGGAGCGATCCCCCATGTACCCAGCTCTGTAATGGGGGGAATAGCCGCTTGACATAACTCATTGATGTGTCGAGTTGCTCAGTTGGTTTTCTCGGCACCACTAAACCAAAGACTTTGAAGGAGAGCCTTTCCTGAGGGAGAAACCTCTTTGGAAGACCCCCCCCCTGCACGGTGCCTGCTTGCTGCGAAACTTCTCGTCTTTCTCCCATCCCCCGCGGAGACCAGACGAGTTCCTGAGATCAACGGACTACGGACCTCGCCGGATCCATTGTGGTGATGCTCTCTCTCTCTCTCCCTTTCTCGCTTTCTGCCAAATCTCCTTGCTTTTCATCTCTTTTCTATCACCCACCTTCCCTTCCCCCATGTCCCTAAGCAACTAGTAATTGTAATAAACTGGTTGGGCTAACATTTGACCCGCTGTGTCTTAATCTCGCCATCGGGTATACACATACATATTAAGAACCTCGTCTCCCTCCTTTATATTGGAGTGTGACAGCACTTCAGTAGGATAGAAGAACTGGATCTTTCTCTCTTAGATTTTACAAAATGCTGCTTGGAGAAGGATTTTATGTCATTTGTTGTCTATAGCACTGACTTCATTCGAACAAGCTTTGGAGTAATTTGTATGGCCTTAAAATTAAAGCTGAAATAGGTGAATATGTGTGGGAATACAGAAAACATCTTACTGACGGAAGGGTCTAATTTCAACCTGTGTGCCTTTAAATATATATTATTTATGTAAGTATACATGCATGTACATGTGTAAACATATATATATGTGTATACACACACACATATATATATACACACACACATATATATATACACATACACATACATATGTACAGCCTAATATGTATGATATATACAGACTAACTTGAACTTTTTAGGAACTTTTACAGAAATCCTGATATTTCATAAGTAACTTGACAGAAAAACATGCTTATAAGCTCTTAATTTTATGCGCATAACGGAAAATTGATTTGTTACAGCTTGCTAAATATGAAGAATGTCTCTGTACTAAACAATGATAGTCAGAAGAAGCAGTGATGACTCAAATGCCACAGAAATTTGAATCTGAGCCTAATACAACCTTTTTTTTTTTCAGATTTAGTATTTATAAAATTGAAAACTTTTATTATGCACTAATAAGTTTTGTTATTTTTTAATTCAAATTTAGCTTAGAAAACAATAACTTCATTAATTCCAATTGTCTCTCAACTGTGAGAAAATTTATATAATACTGAAAAAATTTATAAGTTATGACAATGTTTTGCCAAAAAGCTCAGAGAGAAACCTCACAACAATCATAAGTAGGAGATGATAAGGCTGATGAAAATTAGAAATACATACAGAATGTTGAAGTGTGCTGATCTAGACTTTTGACAAAGAAATCACATTTCAGACTTAGCAGGCATTATTAGGCTATTTTTATACTGACTCTTGGTTATTGCTGTTGCGGTGAGATGTTCTGGGGGAAATGTATGCTGAATATCTTCCTGTATTCTACATCTCTGATTAAATAGGGCTCTACTACACACTAAATATACATTAAGAAAACACATAATTTTGCCTCTGTAAGAGTAATTTTCTCCCTCCTTTCCATGCCCAGTTATTTATACTTTGTAAACAAAACTATCCATTAGTGTCAATAATGGTGATTAGTACACTGGAAGCAGCAGAAAAACTGCTAAAACAGAAGGAAAAACAGCATCACATACTTCGAACATTTTCACATGTATTTGGTCTGTTGCCAAAATATTCTGATGTTCATTATCAGCTCCTTGGCAATGTACATTTTATAATTAGTCAAATATCTCAGATTCTTATTATGTTTCCTAAACTGCTATATGAAGTCTTCAGATTTTACACTTGTAGTTTAAAGACATATTTTCTTTTGTAATAGAAATACCTTCATTCCTCTCTAAGAACATGATTTTCACGCGCTGATGTTAAAGTATCATTACATGGGACTTGAATTCAATCTAACTTCAGAGAAAGGGACTGTGGTTATGAATTCAGTGATTGGTTTATGACATGAAAGACTACAGTGCTGTCTTCAAATGGAAGAAATATTTGAGGTTCTCTAACATGTCTGCTCAATATGGTTTTGAAAGTGATTCATTTCTTTAGCTCCGGCTGATCACTAACTGCAATCTATCAATAGCACAGGAAATGGTGCTGATAGTCTTATTTAACATTTTGTTAGAACCCGCAGTAACTATTTGATGTAATTACTTCCCCACTTGTGAAATAAAGAGTGTTTGATTGGTTTCTCATTGGTGACAGGACAAGGGGAAATGGCCTCAGGTTGTGCCAGGGGAGGTTTAGGTTGGATATCAGGAAAAACTTTGTTACACAAAGGCTTGTTAAGCACTGGAATATGCTCCCCAGAGAGGTGGTTGAGTCAGTGCGTTCAAAAGCTGTCTGGATGTGGTGCTCAGGAACTTGATTTAGTGCTGGGTTGTTAGGGTTAGGGTAGTATGGTTGCAGTTGGACTCGATGATCTTGAAGGCCTTTACCAGCCTGAGAAATTCTATGATTATATGATTCTATGGTTATTTTATTTATTTATTTTAATGTGAAGACTTTCTGCTTTGGTGTACATGGCAGATGCATCTACAAGAAGTCATACCTACCAAGTATTTTCTTTTTCTCAGGAGCTGACTTGGGATTTTCACCTTCCTTCTGTCTTAGTTCCTGTTGTATAGTTGTTCAGAGATGATTTATTAGACTACAGTGAATTTACTTTCCACTCAGACATTTAACTAGTTGCATGGCTCATTTATGCTATCATTTAAAATGATAACATAATTGGTAATATCAGAAGATAAAGGTCTAGTATAAGTGGAATTTATTTAACTACAGCCTTCATTTCTTACTGCCTCATTCTACTCTGCACACACACATCCCATTTACATAACATGTTCAAAAGCAGTTTGTACCAAATGAGTGACATGGTACTTGTGAACACTTCCCTCCTGCAAGCTACAGTCATCCTTTGAGACATGTAGGTAATAAAACTAAAGGTAAATGATCATGTTAAAACAGAAAAGTAACATGTTTTATGTGAGAGACATGGGAAAGTGACTTCTTCCTTAACTCTTCATTGTATCTGTTATCTTTAACACATGCAAGTTCCTACTGTAGATTGCACTTCAGCTCAGTTTCAATTAGGAAGCTTTACGATAGTTTTTTAATGTTTTTATGCAGACTCAAAAGATAAATTGATGGATTGATAAGATATCAAGTATTCTTTTTCTTTTAAAGGTTTCCTCACTGCAAAGCAAATAAATCTTTTGCTGGCAAGGGATATTTTGTAATTCTGTTAGGAATTCCACTAGGAATCAAAAAACTTCTGTGTATGCTTTGGGCAGTTTACTTATTTGAGTCTTATATCCTGCTGGTCTCACAATAAATTTCTCACAAGAACTTAATAATCTTCCTCTTTATTTACTCATCAGAATGTTACTGCTACAGGTGAGAGCAGGAGTGGAAAGGAGAGAACAAGCCTGCAGCAAATATTCATAGGGAATAACCTTTAGTTATGTAGGCACACACATGCACTGCTACTGAATACAGCATGCCTGTGTCCCTCCAAATTGAAATTTTGCCAAGATAGTCAGTGCTATGTGGGTAAACAGAAGATAAAAACAGAAGAAGGAAAAGCCTGAAGTCTGTTCATGATATCAGAGCTAACTTCCTGCCCTCAAAACGGCTGTTATTTAATATCCCAGTCTCAGGAGTTAGTTTTTGGTGTTTGTTTTTAACCTGTTGTTTTTGTGGCTTATGTCAAAGTTGTTCTATTTGATGAATTTGTTTCTGAGAAATGTATAAAAACTAGGACATTTATCCTTCTTATTCTATTGAAGTGCTATATTGGTTGAAGAAAACAACTTAGATTTATGGCAACTTACAGGGGTTCTTTCTTGTTTTGTTTTTTGTTTGTTTGTTTTTGATTTTGTTTATGTTTTTGTTTTTTTCCTTCATCTAAACAGGCATAATTAAGGAAACTTATACCTGAATACTTAGCTAGTTATTCAATGAGATTTCCTTAGTTTAAGAACTGTACAGAAATGACCAATGAAATCTCTGATGATAAAAGGGATTATTCAGGTCACCTTGTATTGCTGAGGTGATCTACTTTCATAAACCACGTGCCAATATTTGTATGTTCAATGGATGATTATTTTCCAGGAAAAACACTCTCCAAAGAATGGTGTGTTTTAAGTCCAGATGGTAGCTATATATAAAGGGTTCTGTACCTTCTGGGCACATGTGGAGTACTGACCACATATTGTACAGTATGTAATAATGACTAGCACTTAACCACTGCATCATTATCTTGACAAAGTAATAGGCTGGAGCACGAATAGGCTCGCTCTTTATTTTTATGTTCTGCAATTGTTAAAGTCATATTCAGAATTACAACATTTTCATACCCTAGGAAGAAGTATACAAACACACGTGTACAAGTATGCCTGGATAACTTGGATAATAATACTATCCCTCACTCCTGCACATCAGTCCAGAAGACATTTTATTAAGTCACAAGATAGGACACAATGATCAAACAATTTTATGCCTAAGAGGGGTAGGTGTATGTCCTGCTTTCAGCTTAAACAGTGTTAATAGCACACCAATGTTCTGTTTGCTGCTGAGTGATGGGCTCAGGGCCAGGCTGGGCAGCTCAGTGGGGAAAAGCCATTGTTGTTATGGAGCAGTGGGACAGCAGAGGTAGAACAGCTGGCCTGACTAGGCAAGGAGTTATTCTGTATGACGTGGCATAGTGTAGAAAGCTAGAAAGCTCTGGGGAGCTGGCTGGGAGGCAGTCACTTCTTAAAGACTGCTGTGGGTCTATCAACAGGAGATGAACAGATGTATTGTGGATATCTATGAATCTATACATATATAGTTACCATCACATATTTGCCTCTTTTCCTTTTCTGTCTTAGTACATAATGCTTATCTCAGCATGCACTGCCTAATGTTTTGTTTCCCAGTTCTCCCCCTAGCATCACTGAAAAGGTGGAGAATGAGCAAATGGCTGTGTGGTGCCGAGGTGCCTGCTGGGTTGAACCACAAGAGTGGAATTTATAAAAGACATCTAGATAAGTGAGGTATCTAATTCACAGGATTTTCAAAAGAGTTATTTAATTATACTACAACATTTATTTTTGATTGCTGATAGATAATAAGCCATGTAAGTCATGTTTTAATTCAGATTGGAGTTTCCATTATTTTAACAATACTTTTCATAGAAAACTTCATCAACTGCATCAGAAAGAAGAGAATTCTTAATAGAAACATTCCACACTTCAGAAGAATATGACAGTTGTAAAAGCTACTGTTTGCTTGGATTTCCTGAATTGCTGCACATCCAGCCATACACAGAGTGTGCTGTCATGAGTACTGGCAGCTGAGAGAATAACATGCTATGACTTTTTTTGACACTTAGGTAGGAGAAGCCTACTTCACTCTCACTTCAGTCTCTTGAGGACTTCAAAGATATTGAATTCTACCTTAATATGATGGGAAGAAAGAAATCCTAGAGTTTAAAAGAAGTGTTTAAGACCAAATAGCACAGAAGTGGCAAAATAGAAATCCCTAGCATCCTCATACAGAAGAACAGTCCTCTAAGCACCAACACCATGACAATTAGTAGCTTCTAGGAGAAAAAAATAAAAATAAAAATAAAAATAAAAATAAAATAAAAATAAAAATAAAAATAAAAATAAAAATAAAAATAAAAATAAAAATAAAAATAAAAATAAAAATAAAAATAAAAAAAGACTGGATGAATAATTTTCACTTTCAAGCTACATCTTCAGGTCATGAAAAAGACACATCATACAGTTATTCATCAGTCTCTGATATTCATATTATTTTCAGAAATTGTGTTAATTCCTGCAGCTGTGACTGCCTGAAAGTAACCACACTAGAAATAGTTTTTGCATTAACCCTGAAAGCAAATAGAATTTTGGTTTTACAATGAAGAATTCCATGTTTTGTTAACATGCGCTGTCCTTTTGTTTCCAAGTCATTCACAGAGAAACATGTCCCGAAGTTCAGTGTAAGTATGAATGAAGACTGCTAGTAAAGGTCTGTTGTGAAAACTGAGACCTGATGAGACAGCACCATAAGTGTAATAAATGCACATGTAAAAATCCTTCAATATAGATGGGCAGGGAAGAAGAGGAGAGATGGTCTTCTGTATAATGGAACAGTCCAGTCACAGGGCTCTCCAAGGGACAAAAGAGAGTTTATGAAATCTGGATGTCAAGGGATGACAAGAGGAGAGAGCAGTGAGACAGTCTATTTGTTCAGACTTACAGACATGAGTAAGCAGGTAGAATTAATTACCTCCTTGTAGGATAATAAATGCAAATACCAAATTAATTTGTTCACTAGAGCAAAAGAAGAAATTTATTGTAGTGCTAAAATAATGTTCATTGTGAAATTGTCTAATTCTTCTAGGGTAGCAGAAATATTTTTAAAAGCTTTTTCTAATTCATGTACTCCAATTATGGGGAACATAGCTCTAATAAAACCTCCATCTCCATCCTGTTCATATCTCACAATCATGAGATATTTCACTTCATTTTCCCAGTTTTGATATTGATATTAATCAGATTCCAATTTTCATTTTTTTTCTGAAGATCTTAATTTTCAGATACCTTCCAACAGCAGCATAGAAGTTTGATTTCATTTTGCTGAATTTCTTCTCCTGTTATTGATGCAACCCAAAAATTTGTCCCTGGATGTTAGCTGGCTAGCAGCAATTTTATCAGATCCCTTCCCGAGTTCCTTCCAACCCTCTTTTGCTACCTCCTCCTCCAGGACGTTCTATTTATTGTTTATTTCTTTTGTCTTAGTATTCTGCCAAATATAACAATTTTGTATCTCAACAAAATTTCTTCAGATACTGAAAAATAACACAGCAATTAGGTGAATAACAAGATAACAAAAGTTTATTGGAGCACTGAATATTAACTACACATAGTTCTAAGTGAAATATAAACATAATTTAATCATAACCCTAATGAGTAAAATATGAACAATGTAAACGTAATCTTGCTAAACAAAATACAAGAAATCTAAACATAAATACAACAAAATTTATTAAATACAAAAATTAAATTAAATAAAGGCACAGTTTTCAAACTGTCAAGAGATGGTGCCTTTAATGAATAATGAATGATTTAATGAATAATCTCACCTGTTGCTGTGAACACCTGGGGAAGTTGTCAGCCTTTTATATTCTCTGTCACAGTGCTAGATGCCTCCTTCACTTGGCAGCAACCCTGGACCTGCCAACTAGAACTACCCTGAGCTTAATTTGGGGAATTACTGTGATAAGAGTTAGTACTTTTGGTCATAAGACCAACTGCCTGATGCAAGAGAACCTGTTTTTAGAAGGTTGCTGGTTCACAAATAGTGGGCTATCATCTGGCAAACAGTCTATCTATATCACTGAAAACATTTTTGACCCTGATCCACTGTACTGACTGGATCAGTACTGCTGTGTCATATGTGAATAGAATAATCGACTGATATCATTAAGGACCACAGTGCAGTAAGTCATGTTTCTTTGTTTAAGCTATGTGAGCATGTAACGTGAGCATCATATTTTCCATGCCATACCTGAGGATATTAAACTTCTGACTTCAGCAATGTCCTATGACAATGATTCCAAACATCATTTGCTATAAAAAACAAGCTTTACTTAAGTAGCTTTAAACCTACTGTTTAATCAACATATTTAGTACCTTCATTTGATTCTTGTGTTATGACATCTATCAAACTATGTTTCTTCCATTCATGATTTTATAAATTTCAAATCCAGAGATATCTAACTTCAGTAAATGTACCAGAATCCTTTAGTTATTGTCAACGTTTTACAGTTTGGTTTGGCCAGGTTCTGTGGTTTATGGAGCTGCAGGACACATAGACCCATGCCCCAGGAAAGGGGAAGGGGGAAAAGGAAAAGGGAAAAGGTAAATGGGCCTAAAAAATAAAACAGTGGCAACAAGGAGGAAAGCTAATTTATGAAAATATAATACTGGAATGCAAAACAACAAGTTATAATGCAACATAATTGGAATTGAAGCTAATAATTCAAGTAAAATGAGAATGAGTGGCCAAAAACCGGAGTCCTTATACTAACGCTAAAGGCAAGACAGCTAGGCAACACCTGCTGCTGGGATGATCCAAAGGGAAAAGCCTGTGTCTCAGGACATGTGAACATTTTTTTATCTTTCCCTCTGAGCTGAAAAAGGAAAAACACAAAGCAACACAAAGTTCTCCGGGGTATGTAGTTCTTCTCCTTTGAGACACTGTCAATGATCCACAGAGCTGGAGCATTAACTCTTTTACTCCCAATGCACTACATGATGTTATGATGTGGAATACCAATAACAAAAATCATAAAACCATGACAGTCATGCAAGGATCTGCAAAGCAGGGAAACAACTTTCAACACATGGACCTTTTCTAAACTGCCCCACAGCAAGAGCAGTGTTCAGTTGTTGCTACAAGTAAATCACTACTTTTTACCTGACGTGTGCAAATAAAGTCTAACTGAAACAAAACAAAAATGAAAACCTCTTACTGGCAACACATTGTAAATATCTTTATAAGCACTTAAAATGCACTTAAACACTACTTAAAAGTATGATGGATTTTATTTATTTATTTATTTTAAGTTTTTCTCAGTAAATACAAGTTCTGAAAAAACAATTTCAGATCATTCCTAATTAGCTATGATAAAAAGATCTGAAGATATTTTAATAAATAAGTACAATTGGAACACAGCTTCTTCATGACTATTTATCTGTCTTGTTTACTTTACTGATCTGAAAATGAAGATATAAACTTTTTCTTTCATCTTGGCCAAAATTAAATACTGCTAATGAAATTATATCAACTACTGAGAATCAGAGTTGGACAAGATACGGTACATTTATGTGAAAGGCTGAAGAATATTTGCACATCCACAATGTTCTCAATGAACTACTTCAGTGCTAAATGTGCATCTTCTGCTGGGCTACTCTGTTGCATTGCATCTCGTGATTTTTGAATATGACTAGAGTACATGAAAAAATCCAAAACAGTTTGAAAAGAGGGGAGATGACAGAGCAAAATCACATACCTGTATTTCCAGAGATCTAACTAACTTTTGAAATGTGATAAATGCTGTAGTGTAAAGCTCAAGGTTTTCATACTAAAACTGTCTAGCAAGGTTTATGTAGTGGCTGATAGATGGCTCAAATCATATGTTAGAAAGGAAGTAATGTATCTTACCCACCTGATGGATGTTTTTATACCTTGCTCAGTCTTTGAGTAAATGAGAACAGAGAACTACCAGAGAAATGTTTTTTTGTATGGCCTGATAAGAAAATCTGAATATTAGCACATTCTGAATACGTGCTCACCACCACCAAAATACACATATACACACACATAAATACACACATACATTATCTTTTATGACAATAAATCCCACAGTTTGATTCAAGAGCAGAAAACAGTTTACAAAGAGCTCACCAGACTTTTCAGTCCACGGTGACCTTTATTTCTCTGCATGTTAGAAAGGGGACCATGAACAGAACCTGTTTGTCTGGAAGACAGAGTTTGGTTAAAGTTGTGACAAATGTCCATGAAGACTGTCTAGCATTCCGTGCCTCAGGTATTACTATGACTTCTAACATGGCAGAATATGAGCAACACACAGTTTGTGCTGCCTCCATTTTTACTATAATTTTCATGTGTTCCATTATGTTACTATATAGAGAAAACGTAACTGTTGGTCAGTTTCTTAATTTCTTCATGTTATTTTAGAAATCTGCAGTGCAATTAATTAATTGTGTTTTTTCTCCATCAAAATTAACATCACTTTTCTGTGATGTACTATGTAAGTCATACCCAAATAATAATGGCCCCATTTAATCTTAGTGTATCTCTTAGAAATAAAACTTGAATTCCAAAATCTTAGACCTGGTTTCTTCAAAATAACCCCAAGGTTTTAGCCCTGGTACAGACCATGTTCTTTTAGGCCCCTGTACCTGTGAGTGCCATCTGTATCTCAGTCAGTGAAGTCAGCTGCATAAAATCCTCCTTGCATTCCCCTTTCCTAACATAGTTTCCATGGGAGGAAAACATGGTCCTGTAGCCCAGAAAAAGAAGCTACATTTTACTTCATCCATATCTCCAGTCCAGATAACCACAGACTATCAAACCATTCTAGGCATATCTTCCAGAGCTGTCTTTTCATTAATCCTGTAAAGTGCAATCAATGGGCCTGGAAGTCCGCTGGCAAGAAGAGCATGCAACAAGCTGCCTCCTTTAGCAGGGGAATTAACATGTAGTAGGAGGAGCACATGGAGGAGAATGTGGCTAGGATCTTAAATAGAATATTTTTCAGGTTTCTCTGTTGGCTTTTAGATTATCTGATACTGTCTTTGATATTTTGTTCATTTTTTTCTTCTGCAGAAATTAGTCACAGATTGACCTGTATAAGCCCCTCAGCTTCCTCAACAGAAACATGACTCTTTATAAAAGGCCTTTTTCTCTTCTTGCATTTGCAAGATTTACATGTAAATTTGCACTTAAAACTTCTCTGCCAGTGTCATAGGAGCGGCTACTGAACCTCTCAGGAATTAATTAGATTTTCACAGAATTATACAATCATAAAATGGCATAAAACTGTCCCCTCTTAAATTTTTAAGAGGTAAAAGCCTGTAAATTTTGAAATCAGGTAATATTTGGGGGGAGGGAGGGAAAGGGGGGACCAGGGGACAACAAACAAACAAAGCAAGAAACCAACCAACCCAAGGTTTTCTTAAAGACAGGGCATGTGAAAATTTTATTTCTAGTTTCAATCACACACTGAACTAAAAACCTGAAGAGGTTTCAAGTGGACCAGCAGGAACCTCTGAATACAATTATACTCAAAGCTATAAAAAGAAAGTGAATAATCTGGTAATACTAGCATTAAAAACAGATCAAAGGCGAACTCCATATTTTATTGCTATTGTAGCAGAGGAACGTACCCACACATTTTCAGTACTTATGTGTACTCATAATATGGAGCTACATTGGAACCAAATATTTAACCTTGGTATTTAGTTATATGGATCTCATATTGTTTAGGCTAGATTTTTCAATAGATTTTGTGTATGTGTGAAAACCAACTAGGACAACATTTTTTTCATGAAGTATAAATGTGGCAGAATATGCTGTTTCTGCTCTACCTCAAAAATATGATAGAAATGAAATAAACATGGACTACTAAAAGAGAAGACAAAATGAAGAAAAGTGAAGGGATTTTCCTTCTACATAACAGAATTTGCCTAAGAATAAGCATACATTCTCAAATTTTTCCTTCCCCTCTGCCTTTGAATAATCCATAAGCCTTACAATCTAACTGTATGTTCAACATTCTGCAAAAGATGTATTTGGTCCATTGCTGTGCTGTACAAGCTGGAGAAACTGCATATTAGGACACTGGAAGTCCAATGCCAGACAAAAGCAATGAATTCCAAAAGCTGAGTTAATTGAAATTTTCCACAGGACATAGCATTGGCATTTAATTATCCTGGCTACTTTCCCATCTCTTTCTTCTCCCTTTGTTTATAGAGAGCCTAGGAACAGTTCTTACAATCACCTTGAATGTCTTATTCTAAATTACAAATCAAAATTATTTAACATATATTGTTGCTAAGTGTTACTTATGAAAACCACTCTCAATGGTTTAAGAAATAATTTGAACATATTCGTAACTTTACCATTTATGTCATGTATTTGATTCAGTAATTTTCTTACAAAATGTTCTTAGCTCCTATTGATTACCAGGCTATTGTTACAAACAATCCACTGGAGTTGGTTTTTGCAAAAAACACTGCAGGTGTACTGCTAAGTTTTACTATGTAAGAAAAATTTTCTGTTCAGTGAACGGCAGATAACCAAGTTGTGTATCAACTAAGAAAAAATAAGCTTTCCTTTTAACTCTAGAGAAGAAGATAGTTGAAAATGAACAAATAGAAGTTAATGGAGTTATGTGACAATAAGAACTAGCTAATTGGCATATTTACACAGTTTTAAAATTTAATTTGCTATTTTAAATTTTTTATCCATCTCAAGAGTAAATACAGGTACACAAAACTACATTTTGAATGACAGCTTCATAACAATTCAGCTGAAGTCAAAGAAAGGAATCAAAGAAAGAATCAAAATAATTGAAATAGTCAACAATAACAATAACTCACTATTCGAGATGCTCTCTGGCCTTTCTTTTTGGCTTATTGAGATATCCTGGAAAAAATATGCTTGTATATAAACTTTCTGGCATTACCTGGAATTATGAAAGTCTCACGTGAATTTTTTTGCAGAAATAGTGATGGTAGGGATTTCTTCAAGGGTTGAATTTATGAGCATGTAACTGAAAATAATTATTCTAGCTTTTTTACTATTGTTATTATTTTTTTGATCAGACAAACCTTGCTCTGCCTCAAAGGACAATCACTGCTGCTAAAAGTGGTTCTTAAATGTGAGTGGGTTTTTTGTTTGTTTTGCTTTGTATTAAAGGTACACTCTGTGAAATGCACTGTATATTTTACATGAAGTATACAGCTACAGTTAAGAATGCTCATCCCTATGGCATTGACCGAAGTAATTGGTTTATGGGACTCTTTCTGCAAGAGCTGCATCCTTTGAACCCCAGAAATAATTATTTCTTCACCTCAGTGATGAAAGGGTTTTCCTCTGATAGTTTTCTTAAGATGACTGTTCTTAATCCCTGTCAGAAAGAAGTTAGAGGAATTTTCAGAAAATCAAACCAGTAGAAACTGTGACCTCCTTACGAAGATTAATAACAGCGGCCTTTGGCTTTCAAGGTTCAGAAGATTTACCAATTGTGAAACAGGCTACAACAAATATTAGTGAGACTATCTTATTTTCCACTGTGCAATGACTGTCATGATAGTTTGCTGTGATAGCCCATTGTATTCTGTTTAGGATGAAAAATACTCATACAGTGGTGAGAAACTATAATATTTGTTTCACAAAACCAAAGTAGTTTTATACAGGCATTGACATGTGCATGTTTTTTTATTTCAAGTCTGTCTTGGAGTTTTATATACCACATGCTTAAAATCCTATTTCATTTATATGAACATACATGAGTACAGACAAAGATATACTCAGAAGCAATAAACAGGTTAATGTGTTGTTTATGAAGGCAATATTTCTATCAAATATTTATACAGTTTTATATTCCCGGATGTTCTTGGGTAGCAGGGACAGATTCAATTTGCTAAATATAGACGTAGGTGTTCTGATTTACCTTAGGCACTGTGTGTATACCACACAGCATCACCTGCTCCAGAAAGGAGGAATGTTCTAAACTGTCCTTATCTACGAGTATTTGATATTATAGAATCACAGAATCATAATGGTTGGAAAAGAACTCCAAGATCACCAAGTCCAATCCGAGCTCATCCCCTCCATGTCCACTACCACATCCCTCAATGCTACATCTACATGGGTCTTGAATGCTGGAACAGTGACCCAACCATGTCCCTTATCAGGCCAGTCTAACACCTCACCACTCTTTCAGATTATTTCCAATTTCAATTATTCCCAATATCCAATCTGAATCTCCCCTGGTGCAACATGAGGCTATCTCCTCTATTGCTGTTACCCAGGAGAAGTGGCCAAGTCCTTCCTCACCACAGCCTCCTTTCAGGGGTCTTAGAGAGCAATGGTGTCAACCTTGAGCCTCCTCATGACAGAACCATCCCAGATGCCTCAGCTGCTCCCCATAAAGCTGGTGCTCCAGACAGTTCACAGTTTTTTCATCTTTCTCTGGACATGCTCCAGGGCCTCTATGTCTTTCTTGTAATGAAGAAAGCCAAACTGAACACAGTACTCAAAGTGCAGCCTCACCCATGTTATATGTTGCTCTGCTGGCTTCTCTATCACTGATGCAAGCCACATTGTTGTTGCCCTCCTTGGCCACCTGGACACACTGCTGGCTCATGTTCAGCCATCTGTCAGCTAATACTCCAGATCCGCTTCCACCTCACATCTTTCCAGCCACTGTGAAAGGAGTCTCCTTTGTTATAAAGTCACAGGCTGAATTTAACTTTGGGCAACAATTCAAGAATCAGTTTCTTCCTATACAACCCAGTAATTTTTCTGGGCATCCCAGAGCATTCATGAAAGCTGAAACTAGTTTCACTGCATTGAGAATCTAGGGTTTTAAGTGTTTTAATCAAAATTTTAGCTGATACAACTTATTCATTTAAGAACAGACATTTACTGCACTAGTGTAGCTCAGGGTGTCCTACAGGACAGGTATGAATACCAAATATTCTCTACAAGACCTACTCAGCCTTGTATTAGGACAGTGCTGTTAGAACTTGGAGCTCTTAATACCACTCCAGAGGTAATGGTCAGAAATCCACTACATAATCAGGGCTGCATTATTCAAGCAACAACTACACAGCCTTCTAGTAGGGATTTCAAGAAGTCAGCCAGCATAACACTCTGACCTTACAGCATCACTGTTAACATGAATGAGGCAAGGATACTCATGGAGACATGCTGCTGTGTATAAAATACTGCATAATTATTTTAATCTTTTCAATATTTTGGTATTAACATTGCATAAGCAATACTAATATGTCCATGATGACATAAAATACAGGAAGAATGTTCTGAATCTTAAGTCATACCCTTCTTCCTGACAGCAAATACATTCAAGGAAAGGACAGACATCAAATTTAGGCTCTGCATAAGACACAAGCACAATAATATCAGATATCTTCTAGTATATATACATATATACATTTTTATATATAAAAACAGTCATACAGCATCGAGATTTCAGAAAGGTTTTTTATTGTTGTATGAAACCAACCATTGTTCTAAAAACACTGTATTTTTTGCTATTTTTCTTTAGCTAATGTGTTCAGACATTATTTTTTTATGTTCTAGCTTTACAGCCCATATATGAAATTGATATTGTAGGTCATCCCAACTGCCCTGTACAATCAAATTTTTATAACAGATTCATTTCTATTATGCAGACTATTCTCCCAGTACCAAGATAGTAATATATTTCCTAGAACCTCTGTAGTAAAATGTATTTAGTACAGTAAATAAAGGTATTAAAGGTAAATCTACTCTGCCCTGGTGAAGCATCAACTGGAATATTGTGTCCAGTGCTTGTAAAAGAAGAGAAGACGAAACCAGAAAGAATCAGAATTATAGGGGTTGGAAGGGACCTCAAGAGATCATCTAGTCCAACCCCCCTGCCAAAGTAGCTCCCTAGACCAGGTAGCACAGGTAGGCGTCCAGGTGGGTCTTGAACATCTTCAGAGAAGGAGACTCCACAGCATCTCTGAGTAGCCTGCGCCAGTGCTCCGTCACCTGCACTGTGAAGATATTCCCACACACATTTGTGCTGAACTTCACATGCATTAGTTTATGTCCATTTCCCCTTGTCCTATAGCCACACACTGCTGAGAAGAATCTGGCCTCATCCCTTCATGTCCCGCTCCTTAGATGTTGATAGTGGATCAGATCCTCTCTTCTTTTTCCAAGGCTGAATAGACCCAGGTCTCTCAGCCTTTCCTCATAAGAGAGGCGCTCCATACCCTTTATCATCTTCGTAGTCCCCTGCTGGACTCTTTCAAGGAGATCCCTGGTTTTTTTGTACCATGGTGCCAGGAACTGGACACAAAACTCCAGGTGAGGCCTCTACAAGGCAGAGTAGAAGGGGAGGATCACCTTCCTTAATCTGCTGTCCACGCTCTTTTCTATGCACCCCAGGATCCCATTGGCCTTCTTGTCCACCAGGGCACACTGCTGACTCCACCAGTCCTGTCATCCACCAGGACACCCAGGTCTCTCTCCTCAGAGCTCCTCTCCAGCAGGTCATCGCCCAGCCTGTACTGGTGTATGCTATTATTCCTCCCTAGGTGCAAGACTCTACACTGGTTCTTGTTAAACCTCATCTGGTTCCTTTCTGCCCAACTCTCCAGCCTGTCCGGGTCTCACTGAATGGCAGCACATTCCTCCTAGCTTTGTATCATCAGCAAACTTGCTGACGGTGGACTCTGTCCCTTCATCCAGGTCACTGATGAAGATGTTGAACTGGACCAGACCCAACGCTGAACCAACCTGAGGAACACCGCTAAATAGAGGCCTCCAATTGAACTCTGTGCCACTGACCACAACCCTCTGACTTCTGCCAGTCAGCCAGTTCTCAACCCACCTCACAGTCCACTCATCTATTCCACACTTCCTCAGCTTTGTTATAAGGATGTTGTGGGAGACAATGACAAATGCCTTGCTGAAATCAAGGTAGACTACATTCACTGTTTCCCCCCCCATCCACCCAGCCAGTAATGATATCATAGAAGGCCACCAGATTGGTCAATCATGATCTCCCTCTAATGAACCCATGCTGACTACTCCTGACAACTCTCTTCTCTCCCAACTGCCTGGAGATGGCATGCAGAACAAACTGTTCCATCACCTTTCCTGGAGATGGCATCCAGAACAAACTGTTCCATCACCTTTCCAGGAATGGATGTGAGGCTGACTGGATTGTAGTTCCCCAGATCTTCCTTCTTGCCCTTTTTGAAAACTGGAGTGACACTGGCTATCCTCCAGTCTTCAGGCACCTCTCCCATTCTCCAGGACCTCTCAAAGATGATAGTGGTTCAGCAGTCACCCCTGCCAGCTCCCTTAGCACATGTGGATACATTCTACTGGGGCCCATGGATTTACATACACTGATGTTGCCTGCACGCTCTTGGACTACCTCCTCCCTCATCAAAGGGGAACCTTCTATTCCCCAGACCCTCTCACTTGCCCCTATGGTTCAGGAGTCCCAAGGGGGAGTTCCCACAGAGTAGACAGAAGCAAGGAAGGCATTCAGTATATCTGCATTTTCTGCATCCCCCTCAGTTAGTAAGAGACCCACATTTTCCCTATTCTTTATTTTACTGTTGACATACTTTAAAAAAAACCTTTCATCCTGTATCTCCTTTGCCAGATCCATTCCAGGTTGGTTTTAGCCTTCCTCGTCTCATCCCTGCAGGCCCTGACAACATTCCTATATTCTTCCCAAGTGATCAGCTTGCTTCTTTTCCCCATGAATTTGTCTCCCGCCACTCTTGCCTGATTTCTTACTCACAGGAATGCACTGATCCTGAGCTTGGAAGAAGCGCAGTTTAAACACATTGCAGGAACTGTTTAGACAATGCGTGCCTGGCCACGTTGCTTACCCAACAAATATCTGGATAACTGAACAGCACCAGACATTCCATACTAGACCGCATCATGCAGGGCTTAACACATTTTAAATTTACATACAGGACTAATGAACTGAGCTGACTCAAGAGAGAACAAAGTTGTTATTATCTACATACATAAAACTGCATTAGAAATAACTGAGGAAAAAAACCATCCTAAAGTACATGAGGAAAACCAAGCAAACAACAACAAAAAAGAAAAAAAAAAGAAACACCCAACTAACAGCCCCACCAAACCTACTATTTTCCCTTCCCTTCCTTACCTTTCCCTTCCAGAGAGATAAACCGTTCCTCAAATAGAGTTAATAAGGGTCAATTGCACTGTTGAAGAATAAAAACAACAAACTGAAAAGCTAATTAGAAAAACATAGTCCCTTAGGCTAAGTGATTTGCCTACAGCTAAGGTATTATAGAGACCTAGAATATATTATGCTGAATTAGAAAATAAACATGGATAACTCTTTTCATTTGTGTGTGGGATTACTTTTTCTAGAGTTGTGTCAAAATGACAACTGAAACAAAGTCAATACTGAAGTATAAAGAAAATTGAAAATCCAGATGAAAAAAAAGGTAAGACAACATTGTTCCAGTATCTTGTAGAAATACGAAATTGTTCAAATATAGTTTGACAGTAACACACGTGTTTCTGCTTGCTTTGTACGAGCAAAGAATCATCTATCATTATGGAAAGTATGGTGTAAATGATGTATTATGCTTTTGTGGAAAAAAACATTTGGAAAAAAATACAGATTTCAGAAATATAATGAAAGCTGTAGAAGCAAGGTACAAATATTTATATTTAACCTAGAATTAGATATAAGACACAAGAAACATATACATTGTGTGCTCTTGATCTCAATCCAAGATCCTGAGAAGAAAAAATACCAAGGAACTGTAGAGATGCTATAGTGCACCTCTATAATACTTGAATAAAAATACTGCATGGAGAAATGGTTAAAGTGAATCCTGGTGATACCTCCTAATACAGACAGAAAGAAATAATTAAAAATATTTAGTAAATATTCATATATTTATCTTTTTAAGAACTCTTCATACTGGCCTATTTTCACTCTCCTGCCTATCTGGCACTAAGTGAAGACTGAGAAAAAAAATCACTCTCGTTAGTAGGCTCTTTGCAACTTTCACGTATCAGCACTAGTTAAAGAAGTTCATCCAGGGTACATTTGCTTATTTAACACTATGTGTGGCACTGAAAATCGTAGATTAATGTCACGCATAACATAATATTGTTTTTACCCACTAGATCTTGAATAACTATATAATATTAGCGGCCTAAATAATTCTTAATAACTTCATCGTCCTTATGTTGATGAAGAGTATTTTCCTCTGAACCAAATTGTTCACCTTATGTTTAAGACACTGTGTTTCAACTCAAACTGTTTTACCTAACAACTTTTTTCTGTAACATCTACATTCAAAACTTATGTGATTTTTCACTGTGTGTCAGTTAATCTTTGTGGAATACAAAATCAGAGCCTCTAATGCTTATTTCAAAGTTGCATTTCTCATTAGCACCAGAGATTTTGGGTTTTTTTCTTAACGATGTAGTAAGATTTTGAGTTTCAGATATAAATAAGTTATTTTCTCCTGTTCTTGCATCTTTTTACTATTGTATTTCAGGCCATATAATTTGAATATGACAATTCTTTTAGAATATGTATTCAGAATGGAAGAAATCTATTGATCGTTTTAAAATGAAAACGATGCCCTCCCTAAATTATAAAGTGGAAGTTATATTACCTAGCATTTTCAGTCAATCTTAGACCCTAACGACTCAGAGAAGCTGTGAGATTGTTTGTTTCTTTCTTTTTTTTTTTTTCTGTGCAATTACACTGAATATATGGGTTAATTATATAACAGAAAATGAGTCAAAATGATAGAATAAAAGATAAAAATTGATACACACATTTAGATTCATTGTTTTTCTGAGAATGAGACTTTAATCATGCTGCCAATTTTTGGAAATCCTATCATTAGAGCTAATGGAAACACATGAATTTCCATTTCAGCTTTAATTTTATAGTAATTAATTTTCTTAAAGAAATTGCAAATACACTTCTTGCATATTAATATTTAACACATTATTTACTTCTATTTATGGAAGATGTGTTTATTTATGTTCCCAAATAAAGCTATTTTACTGAGGGTGTGTGTAGTTTATTTCTGTATGCATGCCAGAAATAGCTGTCCTAGTTTTTCTTTCCAGAAATTGGAACTGATTTAGGAAGACCAATTTGCATACTTTTAGCACTGAACATAAATAATTCTGAGACTTTATGTAAGGAAAAAAAATATTATTACTAAAAGCTGAGTTATTCCTTCAGTCTTGATAACTATCTTCACTGAATTTAAAGATCAGATGTGTGAATTAGTGGGATACCCTGAGCCTGAAATCCATGTTCAATTCAATATTCATGCAAGGTTTCTCCATGTTTTTGTTTTTTTTTTTCATAAGATTTTATGCTAAATATAAGTAACTATGATAGTTTCACAAAGGAATATTGACTTTTTATTTTCTTCTTTAAGATAATAGGTATGAAATGTCACCCTGAAAGTAATGCCTCCTATTTATTTCTCTGGAAACTATAGAGATTCAATGAGTGAAATAACACTGATTGATA